>CM048843.1:37910641-39131891 GCA_026545765.1 Plantago major | reverse complement strand
TTTGTGAAATTATAATATCTTTTTTTTTGGGGGTGGTTGGTGAATCTTTTTTACGGGTTGGGTTGCTGTCACCCGATACAATTAATTGTGTCATGCATTTTTTGTTTCAATTTGGTTCAGGTTAAACGGATTCATTTTTCTAAACAAAAATTAACGGGTGCGGGTCATGACCTGCTAAATATTTATCGGTTTTCAACACCCTTGGGGAACTTTAAAGCTGGTTCAGTATGTATTACGACAACCTCGAAAGTGCTCATCAAATTACATAATATTATGTATTCTAAGTGTTATTAAAAAAATTATAAGTTCAACTCATTTTTACGAAACTATGTTTACTAATATATATATATAGAGATAGATATATATATATATATATATATATATATATATATATATATATATATATATATACACACACACACACACACACACACACACACACACACACACACACACCTCATTCATTTTTTTCCAGTTATGTATATGAAATGTTGAAGCATGAATCCCTCCACACTATAAACTTAATTTATAATTTTGTAAAATTATTAAAAAAGTTATAGATAACATATACGGCATTTTATTTTCATTCCCCGTCGAGTATCGATGGGTCATTTACTAGTTTTATCAATATAAATCAACTATTTACAGTACATATATAAATGAGCAACTATTAAATTTGTACAGTTCAATACTTAATTTAAATTAAATTGAACTCATTTGTAATATATATGTAGATTAAACTTTAATTACAAAAACAAACATGTCATCTACAATTAAATTTCAAGCCTAATTCAACCCCAATACAATCAATTCATCATTGAAAGAACAACCATAACCAATCTTTAATATGCATCTTCTCCAACAAAATTAAAACTAATCAATTCGCACTAAAACAAACCTTAATTCAACTCGACATCAATCCATCATCAGAAGAAACGATATTATTTACCTTCACATACTTATTTAATTATTTATAAATAAATAAGCGTCACAATAACAAGCGTAGCGGGTTCTCACGTTTTAGTATTCATATAGTCTAATATTAATGTAAATTCCAATTGTAAAGGTTTTCATAAATTCAGGGAGTAGTCACTGACTGTAAAGTATTATTGACGGATTGGTA
Organism: Plantago major; assembly: GCA_026545765.1. Lineage (NCBI taxonomy): Eukaryota > Viridiplantae > Streptophyta > Magnoliopsida > Lamiales > Plantaginaceae > Plantago > Plantago major. The sequence goes on along the minus strand of CM048843.1, from coordinate 39,130,768 downwards.
TAAAGTTTAAAAAGTGAGTTAAAGAAATGTTTTAGTTGATGAATAGTAAATAAGTTAAATGTGAGTTATAAAATACAGTATTTGGATTAGAGTTAAAAACTTATAGGGTGTGTAAGAATAAAGTGATGTGTGTAAAAAGGAAGTTATGTATTTGATTTTTTTAAGCTTGATTGGTTTAAATGTTGTTTGATTGGGTTATATATTATTATTAGTTTGATAGAAAAAGTAAAGAGAAAGTCAGAGTAAGGTAGTTAGAGAATGATGATTATTTAGTGGAGAAAAAATTGAGTTAAGTTTTTTACTGTAGAAGATACAAAACAAATACCATGAAACATGTTAACGGATGAATAGTCCGTTTTAAATGTATGCCAAACAGGCGGTTAGTATGTATGTAGATAAAACCATTTTGAAATTAAATGTATAAAATTCTACGGATAATAAGTTATATCCGGGTCAAAGGAATACAACCAATTGACACGTAAAAAATGTGTCCCGCACAGTGGCGAATCTAGAACGAGATTTTAGGGTGGTCAAAATTTAGAAAGAAATTTTAGAGGGGTCAAATTGAAGTGAGGAAAAACTAAAATAAGACAAAACTGGTCATTTATGAGTGTCGAACTTGTGTCCTGCCACTCAAGGATCTGAAAATTAATCACTACAATAGACATGCTTGATAGACAAGTGATTAAAACTAACAAAATTTAGTTAAAAACACTTAAAAACACATATTTTAACCTGATTTTCTTGATTTTAATCGTTTGCCAAATATCCTTAAAAACTTTAAATTATGACTGCAAGTGTAAGAACCCATAATTTTGTTTTAAATCGATTAATTTTATAGTTTTATTTTATTTTTATCGTGAACTGGGCTTAATAATATTTTTCAAGCTCAATTTTTAAATTTTTAGGCCCGAGCCCATATCAATCACTATTAATAATATTCGTGGCCTAAGGCTCTCATTAATTTCAGTTCAGTTCAGTTCTGCTTAGTTATTTTTTATACTATAGTTCAGTTCAGTTCTGATGAGTTATTTTTTATACTACAGTTCAGTTCAGACGAAATAACATATCCTAAATCAAGTACCAATTATGCAATGTTTTCTCCTCTGCCGCAACTTAGATTACTCCAGGTAAAAGTATTTGAGCCATTATCTATTTAATCCATCCATGCACCACCTATTTACGTTAGTTTAGCATGGATACATGCAAAAAAAAGTTCATGTTTCTGGTCCACTCGTACGTACTGATGTTATATATGTACCTTTTCATTAAAATCAAATTCTCTTCCACACGAGCTAATTGGTACACTTCACTTACAAGATTTTACACCTAGCTATGTGTATTTACCGACTTCAGTTGATTTGATACATATGATTTTATATTTAACTTAGGGTTCTTAATGGTGAGTTTTGAAGATTTCGAAGCGTTTGGTTGTGATTCAGTGGTTTAGCTAGGTTTAGCTTGTTTCGAGTCGACCCTGAGGTATGGGAGATTTATAGACACTTTTGCTTATATTTTCGTATTATCGTATATATATAGTTTTTAATGTTTGATAAATAACTTATGATTATTATCATGTTATGGGACTTGATGTAATATTCTATTCGAAATTGATCAAGTATGTGAATTTTCAAAAGTATGTTTTGTGATGCATGTGATATGTGATAAAATTATGTTTTTGTACATCGAGATAAAATATGTTTTGAGCTCACAGTTTTGCCTATAAATTCGGGGCTCGTCTTTAATGATGATTACATCTGGCTTCTGAAGTACTTCTTTTGTGTTCCTTTAGCGGGGAACTTTCTGTTATGTTCTATTCTGTGCCGATGTCTGTGCCACCGAACTTATACTAGTGGCCATAGTATGACTCTGTCTGAGCTTAAATATCTGTTTCGACTGTTCTGTATAATGACTCCATGAAATTGTTTTCTAGCTATATGACTGATATTGTGGACCGTGTGTGTGTGTGTGTAATTTTACTACTATGCTTGATCCGTAGAAGTGCCAGGAGATTCACACTAACACCTTTTTTTCCAGCGGTCTGAGTGGTTTTGGTTTCGTAGAGGTTACTTGTGGAGGCAAGTCTGGTTAGAACAGCCAGCTAGTGGTGTTAGTGAAAGTTTTGTAATTTATGAAGATTGTAACTAGTTTGATGTTTCTAGTATTTGTATTTTAAACGCTCTGAATTACCTTTCAAATTGTTTTATAAGTAAAATTGAGTCTTCGTTTTGGTCTGAGTCCATCTTACGATAAAAGTGCGATCGTGCCAAATTATTTTAGTTTTGGGGCGTGACATCAAGTCTAGTATTAGTATGAATGTAGGCGGGCAGCTGACCCAAATTGACCCTCCTCGGTCACTGGTCCCGCATATGTATACACAAGTTTATGTCCATAATTTGTCCATATTAGAGAAGAAATCTGGAGGGAGCATTTCTGTATTTGTCAATGTAAATCTAAGAAAGGGGAGTTGTTAATTAGCTTACTTGTAATAAGCCGTCAAACGATGGAGAAAGATTGACATGGTGACCTTTGCCATGTTGATTCCCAAACATGTTCGGGTCCCAGACCCAAACGGGATATAAGTGTAAGGTTTGGGCATTTCCTGCAACAATAGAAGCAAATTAAATAACAAAATGTGGAATTATATAAATAATGATTCTATATCTCTATATTATATATTGGAAACTTAACAGCTGAAATTATATATATCTAGTTGAGCAATTTTTTAAATTAACTAGTTGAGAATGAAGAGAAATTAATATGTTACATCAAATCTTGAAGGGTCAAAACGCAAAGGATCCTTGTGTGATGCCGGATCATAATGTATGTGAGTTGCATCCACATTGACATACCATCCTTTCTTTACCTCAAAACCTGCACATGAGACAGATTACTGAATCAAGAGAAATATATATATATATATATATATATATATATATATATATATATATATATATCTATCTATCTATATATATATATATATAGACACGCAGAGGGGCGAGTGCGGGGGAGCACGGGGTAGCACGTGCTACCTCTCGATTTTTCAAGTGAAAGTACTAATATACCCTTAAATGTATTTGAATTGAATGTAGAAATAAAATTTTACGCAATAAATTGATCATTATCAAGTGTAGCATAGTGGTCATTAGGTTGAGGACAAATGCTTTCTATCTTTTTTGGCAGGGGATCGACTCCTATCACCTCCATTTTTATCTTTTCTTTTTTTCCTTTCCTTTATTTTTGTCCTTTTGTTTTTTCCCTCCCTAATTAAGTTCATGGTGTTATCTTTTCTTTTGATTTTATCTTTAATTTTCAAGGATCCTTTTCACTTTTCTCCTTACATCACCAAAACTATTTTTTGTTTTACTTTTTACCACCAAGTTTCATGTTTTTTTTCTTCTTTTCTTTTCCTTCCTTGTTGTTTTTGTTTTCGTTTTACTTTTTATTTTTAAGAACCCTTTTCATTTCTGAGCCTTCTCTTTTATAATTTCCCCAATTTATGCAAAATGCTACTACGTGCTATACTAAATTCTTATTTTATTTTGTTAATTCCTTGTTATATTTGTTTCCGCACAAATTAATTCTAAATTATATAAAAAAATAAATATAAATTCTATATCATAATTATTAAACTTTTAATATAATAATTTTCATCATCATTTATGTATTACTTATGACAAGTTTATAGTCAAATGAACACTTACAAGTAAAAAAGTGTGAAACTTATTGCTTAAAAATATACAATTGACAAAAGAAAAAATAAAAATAAAATTAAAAGAGATGCAATGTCTAAAAAAGGACACTACAACCCAAGCTTTGTAATTTTTAAACATATACTTTTATAAATAATTTTTATTAAATTTAATATTTTTTACAAAAATATTGTGCTACCCCTCATATAAATTTCTACGTTCGCATATATATATATATATCTATATATATATATATATATATATATCTCTATATATATATATATATATATATCTATATATATATATATTGTTTATTAAAAATATGAAAAGATCAATTACAATCTTTACTAATATAAATAAAATTGCTCCATCTCTACATAATAAAACTTACTCTCAACACTAGTGTAGTTTCATAATGTCAATTGAACATGCATGAAATCAAAGTAAACTAAACTTGCCATCAATAGTGCAGTCCTGAGATGCAACCCGGGGAAACCACATTATGACATTTGACATCCTCAGCGTCTCCTTTATTACCTAAAACATAACAATACCAGGAGGGACGTATCCGATGAGTAAACAAGGATATTATCAGGGATTTGTTTTATTTATCTCAAAAACCATTAATTTCACTCCTGTTCAATTCAAATTTACTTAATTATTTTTCAGGGTACAAATAAGTTCAGTTTAATTTGGTTCTGATCATTTCAGTTCAAATCTGATCAGTTCAGTTTTGTTCATTTAAAATAATGAACCTAGGATACACACACATACATATATGTAAATGCGTCTACACAATAGTAAATACAAATTAATATACCATCTGTATCAAAACAATTGGCGCGATTTAACTTTTACGTTCAATGAGTTCTAGTTTGACCACAAATTAATTTTAAATTAATTGACAGACCTATTTGATACTAAATTTTACTTTCTAATTATCCACTATTTTACCATTAAACTTTAACAATAATTTGTAGTTAAATTGAAACCCATTCATTACTGTGACAATTGTTTTAGTACTAATTAATGGAGCACTGATAAACTAGTATGCGACTTTATAGACTTTTATCGTTCGTATTCACGTGGAGCATCGCATGTGCTCGTTTTCTTATTAATAAAACGTTTTGGCCGTTTCGGAGGTCTAAGTCAGTTGGTTATGCTGAAGTGTTATAAACCAGAGTTTATGGGTTCGATTTCTTTTGAGAGCGAGATTAATCAACAAAATGTGCAATTAAGTGATAATTAAAAGTAATGATATAACCAAGTAATAGGCGCGTGGGGGTCTCAATTTGAAAACCAATTTTACAATTTTGCAGTACAAATCTGCATACATCGCTGGGTAATCCCACCCTCATGAATCAAACGTGTGGGCGCGTGTCTCATCTTTTATCTTCTTTCCCACTTTCATTTTTCCACCGTCCGAATCCCTCTCTTCTTTCCCGAACAATTCATGAAATAAGGTCCTCAAAACTATGTTATTTCAGAAGGGAAAATTACACCAAATCCCCCAATAAACACCCTATTAACAAGAAAGTCCCTCTCATTTGAACAATAACACCACAGGATAAGTTTCATAAATCAATTACGTTTTAGTCCAAAAGTCAATGGCTCTGTCCTACGTGACGTACAATTAGTGACATGGTTTTTCCGGAAATGATTTTCTTTTTTACAAATTACAATTAAGCCCTCTTAATTATTCAACATTCAATTTATAACCCTAAAGTTTATTATAAATTCAAATCAACCCATATTTATTTTATTCCATTCAATTTCAAGCTCCATTAATGGAGCTTCAACAGCTCCATCAATGGAGCTTTAATGGTGGAATTTTTTTTTCTCTTTAAATTAGGAATTAGGGTTTAGTGTTAGTTGAATGCAAATTATGTGTTGATGATGGTGAAGATACTTGTAATTTGAAAAGAAATTGAGTTTGATGATGACGAATAAAATGAAGAATTAATGGTTAAACATGGTGGTTTGATGAAGAAGAAGATGAAAATGAAAGTTTAAATTATTTTGGGTCAATTGTGAAATTATTTAAACTTTATAGGGTTTGATGTGCAATTTATAATTTAATTATCAATGTGGAAATTATTTAATGAACCGGTCAACGCGGAAAATACATTTTGGACCAAAATGTTATTGTTCAAATGTCAAGAACTAATATGTTATTACGAACTTTATTTATTAGAGTACTAGAAGAAATTCATGAAGAAGGAGAGAGGAAGGACATCAATCTTTTTTCTCTAATTAAATTAAACAAATAATTCCGCACTAACTCAAACCCTAATTCAATCAAAAGAAATACAATTCATTATAAAAAAAACATCAATATTAATTATTTTCATATACTTATTGCACTCTTTGTAACTAGATGTCACAAAAACACGTGTAGCGTGTTATCGCATTCTAGTTTTGTAATAATTGAGATTGAATGAGATACATTAGTAGATTTTATCAACTGATATTTAAAAATAATTAAATAGATAAATATAATGTCATGTTGATTTAGGAACGTATTAACTTCCTCTATGATAACACCGTGACCCCCTTGTAATCTTCGAGGTTTAACAATTAATATATTCTGATTGCGAAAAATCTTCTTAAAACATCCTCGAACAAATTTAATAAACTCACCTTTGACGCATATGGCATTCTTTTCACATCTTCATATGTAAGTAAGGCTCCTTCAGTCATGCCCGAAAATATTTCTAGTTGTTCTCCCTGGACAATTAAATAGAAGAAACGATGATACGAGATGAATTTATTTTTAAAATAAACCACTTACGTGAATGTTTAGATTAGAATATGACCCGAAGTTTATCTAGAACGGTTGGATAATCGGTTAGAAATACGACACTCCACATCATGGCAGCAGCTATAACACTTTGACCCGATATAACAGTTGTGAATAGATTGTCCAAAATCTCCTCATCGTTCAATTTTTCTTCAGCTGGATACAAATCTCTCTTCAATATGGATTGCAGAAAGTCATCTGAACTCACCTTTCCACTGCGTCTCTCCGCAATTATAAATTTTATTTGCTTTAATATTCGCTCCCGTGCCTAGACAACACAGAGAAATGAACAACAATTTTTTCATCCCTACAGCATACTGTAGTACATCTTGTTACTTTAGTGTGTTACAGTGCAATATTTATTGCACGTGGTACAACCATTATAAAACTTTTAAAAAGTAGGAGATACTACCACGCTAGTTATCCATATGTTAGAATAAGTAATCTTGCGACGTAATAGTCTACCTTCATTCCCTTGTAATAACGTGTTCCCGGAATCATAAGTGGGACACTCAATAAAGCATCATAAACATATTTGCAGTCTCTCTCCAATTCATCAAGCAACTTGCCATCGTTAATGCTCATCAATGTTTCACAAATCGAATCGAACCCTAGCTGCACATTGCAATAGGTGTACAATTTGCAAAATCAGACAAGAATCAGTAGTATCTTTTTTCCTAAAACAGCAAAAATTTAAAATTATCAATAATCAATCAAGGTACAAAACAGCACTAAGTGATGCTCCAGTACAATATAAAGTCCAAAAACCTCACAACCAAAACCCTTATATGCCGAAGCCAGAGATTAATTTGAGCCCCAATATACCCCCTTATGTATCCGCCCTGCTCCAAGAGATACTACCCACACGTATACTTCAGCGATTTCGAGGCACCTCAATTTAAGATATCATAGATGGATAAAAAAACAGGTCACCTACTCTTTTAGTATGCGTATGCACTCATTTTGCGTAGCTCTGAGTGAGATATTGTTGCAGCAAACGATGTAGCACGTGTGACAAAACCATGCAATTTATGTACCATTGATGCCATTTTCCGTTAAAACATATTATACGATGTAGTGGCTAAACATAACTTCCGAGAAGCATTTCTCCTTCATTACATTACAGTATATATATATATATATATATATATATATATATATATATATATATATATATATATATATATATATATATATATATATATATATATATATATATATATATATATATATATATATATAAAAGTGAACAACTATTGGAGTTGTGTAATTGAATATATAATTTAAGTTAAATTGGACTAATTTGGAATATATATTGAAATTAGACTTTAATTATACAAAAAAACAAATATGTCTTCTCGAATATAATTTAAGCCCTAATTCTACCATAACAAAATCAATTCATCATTAAAAAAAAAAATCAAATATGTCTTCTTCGATTAAATTCAAAACTCTAATTCAACCCAACAAAATCAATTTATCATTATAAAACAACAATAGCCAATCGTTTTTCTCCAATTAAATTATAACAGATCACTTCGCACTAATTCAAACTCTAATTCAAATCGAAAAAATGCAATTCATTATTAAAAAAAAAGATATTAATTACTTTGATATGCTTCTTACATTCTTTGTAACTAAATATTACAATAACACGTATATCGTATTCTCGCATTTTAGTATTTATATAAAGAGAGAGATGTATACCTTCATGGTGAAATCAAGAAGACGAAAGCTTTTTCCTTGGAGTTGTAATTTCTTGAGCCTGTCGGACAACATACGGTCTAGTTTAGGAACAAACTTTGATACATTGTTCATCGAAAAAGGCTCTCCAAGTAGTTTTCGGATCTTCATATGACCACTTTCTGGGACAACCAGCAAGCTCGTCTTTCCGATCATATCCTCCATCGATTTTATTAACTTTTTACCAAATAGTCCAAACTCATTGCTGTATACCTTCTTTACTCCTTCAACACTTGGTACAAACACATGCACTTTCCCTAGTATCCTTGTCTTGAACCACACTCCATACCTGCAGGTGCAGTGTTAACAAAAGCTTATAATTATATGAGGATAATTAAGATATCTTATGAATAGACGTCGTATTTATTTTTGTTTTGGATGTTTAAATCTCTACATCTTCATCTACATATATAATGATAATAATGAATATGTTTCGATAATTTCAACATTCTTGTGATTAATATTTGTACTACAAATATGTTCTCAGGAATCCTTGAGAACCCAAATTATATTACAAGTTCTCTGACCAACATACACCAGGATTGGTTGTGGGGTTGGATTCGAACCATTTTGTTGTGGTATCATACATACCTTTGCCTTCGGACTGTAATAAAATCATAGCAACCTTTGGTGCTTTTGGTCGCCGCTAGGAAGGAGAAGGTCTCCCCCAGGAGAGGAAGTCCAACAGAGCCGGGGATTTTCCGACTTGTGCTCTTAAACATTTTACGATTGACTACAAAACCAATGAACACAAAGATAGCGGAGACCAAGACAACATACAAGTACTCCATGTCCATTAATTCGAATGGTATGGGGTTTTTGTTCAAAATTAACATCATGTGATTTTGATGAAAACTTTAGAAGATAGTGTTAATCAGTGTATGATGACTAAACAGATGTTTGATCATTCACTTCATGGGTCAAACATATATAGGACCGTATATTATATATTTATATAACAAATGATATTAAATGAAATATGCTCTTTTTGGTTTTGTACAGATTCTTCAAATTAATAAACCAATTCTTCGACATATACTTTTTTGGCATATCTGGTATAAACAAATTTTTAAACTTGGTCGAATCTAAGGCCAGCTAATGACCACATAACAACAATATGTTCCGTTCCCAACTTCCAAACATACTTGGTTTTTTTTTTCTTTCTATTCTCTCTCTCTCTCTCTCTTTTTTTTTTTTTGTATTGAAATACGTTCAAGTTCTTGACTAAATCAAAGTTAAAAAACGATACAACTTGGGTCGGGGGAGAATCCCAAATGACTTTTCCAACCGTACCCGAACTAGCTAATTTTGCAAGCTTATCCGCAACTAAATTCGCACTTCTACTGAAGCTGAGCCACAGATAGCTCCAATGGCGCTACTTCGCCAGTCATCATTTTGTATCCTTCCAGTGAATCTAATTCAACTTCAATTCTCTCATATCTTCTCTCCCAAGCCTCTTTCAGACCCAATTTCAGCACCCTCAGCTCCGCTTCCAAGACGGTCGGTGATTAAATCGGCTCCGAGAATCCCCAAATCCAGCTACCATTGGCATCACGCAGTACTCCACCTACTCCGCCTTTGTTTGTTGAGGTAATGACACTCCCGTCCGTGTTCAATTTTACCCATCCTTCTTCTGGTTTTTTCCATTTCTCTCTGTCGATCTTTCTGTTCCTTTTTCGCAAGTGGATATGCATATCTGAGCTCAGTTGCTTGATCTTGAAAATCAGATCTTCAATTCTTTCATAATTTCCTTTGAAAATGAAAAGATTCCTCGCTTTCCAGATGTTCCAGATTCCAGCAATGAAGATAAGATGCCATGGTACTTCGTTAATTACTGCACAGCTATAATTGACCTTTGTGATATTCCATTCTAGCTAAAACGCTTCTGGCATTGTGAGAAATTCAACTAGTTTGTCTGGAGGAACTAGCCTCCTCCAGATTTTGATTGCTGCTAGACAATTACGCAGGGTGTTGAGGGGTTAAGCCTCAAACACTAACTAAACTACTACAAATCTCTAGTCTAAGGTCCGCCTCCAACTTGAAGTCCGACCTGGTGACTTGGTCCGAGCCGGAACACCTGAAAAGACTAAGTGGGGGGGGGGGGGGTGGTGGTTAGATAGGTAACCCGGATTGCAGGTTATCAATCCGGTAAGAGACTTTACTCAAGAGAGAGTTGGAAAGCTTCCAATGTAGTAGTTATGAGGAAGGTTATGATATAGTGAGCTTGGTAGTTATTACTTCTATCTCTCTTACCTTAAAGTTTTGGACCTTGAGCTATATTTATAGTTATCATATACTTATGAAGAGTTTCATAAGATGATGCCAAGTGTATGTTCAGGATTTGGACAACAATGCTCCCTTGGCCCATGGCCCAATAGTATGTGGGGGTCCAACACCATTAGATGGGCCTGGGAGGGTAGGTTGGTCCTTTCGCTCCTCAGAGTACTATTTCCGCTGATGGATCCGTGTGAGACCTTTTAGAATGATCCGAGCTCTGTTGAGTAGGTCTGTTCCTAGGTAGCTCAGTGACGGTCCGAGATATTAGCTGCTCGGAAGTATCTTGGGAGGTTCCAGTGTATACGTTTGGTCTTATTGTTAAAGTGGCGTCCTAGTTTATCTCATCCGGTCCGTTTAGCATCCTAGGACTGATAGTGTGTGGTACTTAGTGAGACCATGTGACCTCTTGTCAGGTTCGTAAGTCGTGCACCTAGCTAGGTCGGACCAGCTGAAGAGGTGTATTGACTTGAGCGTACTGATTGACCTGGAAGGCTTTCCTTAGGGCGGACTAGCCAAGGTTGGATAAGTACTAAATTGACTATTTTAGCCTTGATGCGCTCTAGGACACGCTCTATGGAGCCCTTAACGAATTGGACATATATCCGTATCAACACAAGGTATGGGTAACTGTTTCGTCCATACTTGGACAAAGTGGGCACTTGGCTGTATCCAAAATATTTCGAATTTTACGCAGATGGTTAGTAGCTAGTCGTCCCTGGGCAGCTAGCCACATAAAATGTTGTAGATTATTACTACATTGCGCATTCCAGACCCAGTTCCACTTCTTGTTGGGGGTCGTCTGGTCGTCAGGATTAAATCAGAGAGCCTTATATGCGGATTGACACGTGAACACCCCATTTGATGTTTCATTCTAGATTATGTCATCGGCGCAATCACTAAGTACCAAATGAAAGCTAGTGATTTCTGCCAAAAGATCTTGAGGGATATCTGTATGTATGTAATCCAGTACCCAGGTTCCTTCCGTACTGAATAGGTCTGCCACTTTTAGATGCCTTTCCTCCTCCAGAATCTGTACACCTCTGTCTCCAAGTGCACCACTTCCCAACCAGTTATCAAACCAGAATGAGATAGTTTTTCCATCCCCTACTTTCCACCTGATAAAAGGTTTAATAAGCTCCACACACCTTAATACTCCTTTCCAAGCTGCACTATCACTTGGTTTAATTTTACAGTCTAGCAAAGGCTTTGATTTGAGATATTTTGCTTGGACAAGTGACTGCCACACTGTATTCTCTTTTTTCAATATTTTCCAGACAAGTTTTGCTAACAGAGATTCATTACTTTCACATGCAGTGCGAATGCCCAACCCTCCTCTATCTTTCGGAAGAATCACTTTTTGCCAACCGACTATATGCATTTTCCACTTCACCGGATCAGTAGACCAGAGGAAGTCTCTATTCAATCTATCCAATTTATCACATACATATTCGGGAAGCCAACTCGATTGCATCGAATATATAGGAATTGTCGACGAGACTGATTTGATTAAAGTCGATCTACCCGCAAGAGATAAGAACATATGTTTCCAGCCATTCATCTTTGTAAGAATTCTATCAAAAGTGTCTGCATACACTTGTCTATCAACTCTTCCATGAGTAAGGTAGATACCAAGATATTTCCCCAAATTAGTTGTTTGGTCGAAACCAAGTATATCACTTATTGCTCTCTTCAGACTCGCCCCACCTATTTTCGAGAAGAATACATTCAACTTCGCAGCATTGAGTTTTAACCCCGAAGCCTTGCAAAATTTATCCATAACTCTGCGAATAGTACGAGCAGTTGAAGTAGTCGCTTTTCCTAACAGCACCAAATCATCGGCGAAGAATAAATGTGAAATCTTGGGACCTGCTCTACACGGCACCACTGGATTCCATATTTTCCTATCAACAGCTTCATTTATCAGGTACGACAGACGTTCCACGCATAGTACAAATAAATATGGCGATAAGGGATCCCCTTGTCGGAGTCCACAGGAGTGTTTAAACGCTTCCAAAGGTTCTCCATTCCATAAGATTTTTTTCGCTGCACTCCTTACGCAAAACATGATTAATTTAATCCAACTCGCAGGGAACATAAATGCAACCAGAGTATCTTCCAAAAATCTCCAATTTACGTTGTCGTAAGCTTTCTCAAGGTCAAGTTTCATCACCATACAACCTACTTGATTTTTCTTTTTTGTTCGTAGAGAATGGAGAATCTCTTGGAGGACAAATATATTATCCTGAGTGCTCCTTCCCTTGATAAAGATGGACTGTGTTGGCGCAATCAATCTTGGCATAATAAGTCTCAGCCTCATCGTTATACACTTTGTCATGAATTTGTAGATTACATTGCACACAGAGATAGGTCTGAATTGTGAAATGAGTTCAGGATGTGGTACCTTGGGTATCAGACACATATGAGCTGCGCATAAGTGTGAATCGAATTCACCCTTTTTTAAGGCTGCTTGCAAGAATTCCAGTAAAGATTGTGAAGTCCAGCTCCATCCTTTTTGGATAAATATAGCTTGTAGACCATCGGGACCCGGTGCTTTATATGGATTAGTTGCCCAGACCACTTCTCTAAGCTCTTTCAAGTCCACTGGATTAACAAGTTGCAAAGCCTCTTCGTCGGTCAGAGTAGTTTGAAACATGGAGATTTCCAGCACATGTGATCTACGACTAGATCCCCTAGCTTCTTGGAAGATATCGGAAAAATGGTGAAGCGCATGAGCTCGCAGCACCTCATCCTCTATAATCCAATCCTCATCTACTTTCAACATCAGGATCTTGTTTCGTCGCCTTCTCATAATTGTGGACTTGTGGAAAAATTTGGTGTTGCGTTCTCCTTAAACCATCCACTTCACTCTCGATTTTTGGTACCAATGCAGTTCCTCTTGGTACAGGATTTGGTTATATTCCTTAATCAGTTCTATCTCCTAATTTTGAAGGAAATCGTTCTGCCTATTCGAATGGCTCTTTTGCACTCCAGCTAGGCGAGCCAGAAACTTCTTCTTTCTCCGAAATATATTCCCGAAATGTTCTTTGTTCCACGGGATCATCATGTCAGGAACTTTCCCAATTGCGCTTACAATATCTTCACTGGACGACCATATATTTCGCAGGATAGGTTCACAATCTGGATGCGTAAACCATGCAGCCTCGAATCTGAACGGTCGGTTGTCGATGCACTGATTCAGTCCATAAAAATTGGTTAGAATTGGATGATGGTCAGATTTAGTTCGGGGCAGATGTAACACAGCGTTGTCCGGGAATTTATCCAACCACAGTGTATTCGCCATAGCTCTATCTATATGTTCTCTTATCACACGACCAGACTCCCTCTTATTAGTCCATGTGAAACTCGGCCTATGGAATCCCAAGTCATGTAAACCCCACGGCTTCATATAATTTTGGAAGAACAACAATCTGCTTATTGAAGTTACCTTCCCACCCTGCTTCTCATGGGAGAAGCCTACTTCGTTAAAGTCTCCAGTAACGAGCCACGGTAAATTAGTTGATTTAGAAATCTCTTCCATGCTTCTAAATATTCTAATTTTATCTACGCAACGAGGTTTTGCATAGATACCCGAAACCATCCACTTATCTTACCTACGCAGTCCAATTAGCGCGTGTATACCTTGATCCACAACATTCAAAATCTCGACATCAACATCTCTTTCGTTCCAAAGCATCCAAACACCACCGGTCATCCCATCCGTTGGTACTATTTCATAATTTGAGAAACCAAGGAAAGGTGCAATTTCATAAGCTACTTGAGACGACACCCTAGTTTCTAATAAAAAGACCACTAAAGGATTATGTGATCTGACTAATTCTCGAAAATTCCTACGAAAATCTTCACTGCCAGCTCCTTGGCAATTCCAAGAGACAATCTTCATATTAACCATACAAACGTAAGAAAGAATTAGAGGATAATCAATATCCCTCTCCAACCATATTGCAATCAGTTGACTGATCGCTTCTAATACTAGAACGTTCTGGCGAACCTGTTCCCATTCGCTCAGGGTGTACGTCTGCCAACCTGTTCGTTGATTGTTCTCCTCGATCAGGATGTGAGCATTCACCTCTATTTCCCAAACCGTGGCTGGTATTCCATGACGTGAACTACTCGTTCTCCCCAAGTTGTTCGTAATATCTATGAGAGTCCTTGGAACTGATGGTGGAACGTTTCGATCACTGGATTTTGAACCCAGTTCGCTACCATCTGTTCGCTGTGAAAGTTGAATTCCAGGTCTTATGGATTGATCTCCATGACATTCTCCATGTGACATATCAATATTTTTCTCACTAGCAGTAGACTCAGAAGGAAGTATGTGGAAAAGATTGTTACAGAAGGTATACATAGGATTTGGCTCGTTACTCCTAGTACCAACTGAATTCGAACTTGGGTCAGCTATCTGTAGTTGGGCCTGCGTATCTTGGGCTGCCTCCTTACCACTAGAATTGACCTTGCGACTCAAGGTCCGTATGCCAGTGTTTGGTCTAGTCTTCTCTATCTAACAATTCGTACTTGGGCCTGGCCCAATAGTAAAATTAGTGGGCTTCCGGCCTGAAGGTTGGTTCCCAGTCCCATTAGGTTTTCGGTGTTGATTCTTCGGGGCTGAGTAAGGGTTCCGACCACCGGTTGGCGCCTTTTTCTTCCAGCGTTCGACCACCATCCACTCACCAAATTCTTTATTTTTTGCTTTTTTAGTCAACCAACTCGAGTCCTCCTCCATAGTCGCAACTGGGCTTGATGAATCTTTCTGTACCTCTAATGAATTCGAGACCACTTCACTAGGGGCTACACTAGCCTGATTTTTCCCTGCGCATTCACCAATAGTATGGCCAACTCTTCCGCAGCTATGGCAAAGTGAAGGTAGGTTCTCGTATACGACTTGGTACACTTTACCACAGATGTAGATACCTAGTTCCAATGGTTGATTTATCTTGACTTCCACACAAAGTGTGCAAATCTGCCTTTTTTTGCGGTGAACATATTACCATCAATCATCACTGGGTCACCGATACAAGTTGCTAAGGTCTCAATCACCGATTCCCTAAACATTTCAATTGTCAGATTCAGAATTCTAACCCATGTAATAGTGCTTTCAATCTTGTCCCGCCAGCTCTAAAATTCGGAATCCATTTGCGTACGGATAAAAAGCTTCCAGAAAGTTGCCAAGGTCCCTCTGTAAGAATCATGGACCTTTTTTCTTCAATAAGACCCTTCAAACAGTAGCAGCTATGTCCAAGGTCTACATGTTCAAAAAAGTGGCCTTGTAGCGACCACATCGACTCCAGTTTAGCCAGCAGCGTAGGATAAAACCAAGGTTTACCAACAACCTTAATAAGGATCATGTCCTTCCATGGATTAACCATTAGGTCATGGAGATCTTTGTCAAAATTCACCTATTTGAAAGGTATTTATGGAGTAGGTCTAGAAATCTTAATCTGTTTCTTTTCCTCCATATTCATTGTTTCACAAGGAGTTAACAATGTAACGTAGCGTTTGATGTGTAAAAACGTAAGAGTTTGCAAAAGTTTGGAAGAGTAGTTGGTGACTTTTGCTAGACAAGGTGAATTAAACTAAGTGCACAAAGATTCTTTTCTTATTGACGATGGAAAACAATGAATACAATAGTAATTCGGATAAATTGTGCACGGGTTCAACCTATTGTTCATACGCTTGTCACGGTTATTTGTCCAGAAAACTTGAATTCGACTAGAACCAATACATTTTTGAATGTTTTGTATAAGAGAAATTATTCGATTGTCAGACGAATAATCCTAAACCAAATGCTTTGAAGAATGTTAAACAAGAAGATTGAATTCAAAGGTTTTTACGAATAGGTTGAATTAGCTTAACACGTATGAACAATTCTAAGGTTAGTACCCTATCATGAAGAATCCTACATCACTACCGTATTCACTACGCGATTAGCTACTCATGATCGGCATAACAATATACAATATTGTTGGTCCCTTAGACAACAAGGCTAAAGTCGGGGGGGGGGGGGGGGATACTAGTTCAGAGAGCGGATGTCTTTAATACAATTAAGTGCAGTCAGAAAGCTTGTAATAGATAAACAGATAAAGTAATATAAAGCTTTGCTGAAAGGTAAAGTGCAAACAGTTTATAGTGGTATATGAAGGTAGCGTAATCCTTCAACTAATCCACTTCGCCCTTGGCAGGCCTTGAATTCACTATGTATGGTTTCTGACATCCGTTACAAAAGCCCTACACTAGCCAAATCCTTTTCCCTCCTAAGTTCCCAACTCAGGATCCTTTGAATCCTCTTTCCTTAGCTAACCTAAGCTAAGTACTCCGATTCCCAAGAGACTTTCCTTGTTTAACCCAAGCTAAGTAATCACTCTCTTGTTGTTAAACTCCGATGATTATTCCTTGGCTTTCTCAGCACAAGTACTTCCTGTATCCTCACGCCTATTTGTTGTTTTGATGTAGTCGTTTCTTCTAGGCAGTGATTACCTTGATAACAATATTTCAGTTATCTCAGTAATCAAATAAACTCAACTATAATCCTATATTTCAATGACTAAGTCTAGTGTTTCTGAGTTCCAAGACTTTGTCTTTGTTCAGAGGAAAGAACTAACACTTGGTATAAACACAAGTATGTTTTACTTCTTCACAAATAGCTAATCAAAGCTTAAGTCTTGTTGGAGTTGTGGGCACTAGGTGAACCAGGCGAAATTTGAGTCGCAACTTTGAATATAAGAGCTTTCTGAGAAATAGTTCTTGGATACTTAAGAGATTTCTAATGATTCTAAATCAGTTGTGAGCTTGTGTGATTTTCAGTGCTTGTAGTTGGTTGGGCATTTTCATCACAACTGCCAAGTGATCGTTTTATAGTGAACAAATGATCCATTTGAAATACTATCCGTTGAATGGATGTTTTCGAGTTCGACTAGATGTCACTATCATAGTACATTCGACCTTTGTCTCTCTGTGACAAGCCAATAGGTTTTTCTGAGAGAAGTCTGATATAGCATTTAATGCATTGTACTATTTGGACTTTTAACCACAACGGTCAGATAGCTTCTCAACAGCTAGGAGATTCAGAAACCTCTTTGCTATTGCATTGCTATCACCTCTTCAGATACCTTTCAAATTTCATTCATGCGCAATGGGGTAAGGTTACAGTACAGGTGAACTTCAGCAAACAAAAGTAAAGTTACAAGTGTTAAAGGATACAATAGATGTTAGCTAAGAAAGCTTGGTCTTCACACTTGTTCTTCTTCTTCTTCATCTTCAGAAACCATGACTACCACTCTGCTTATTTCCTTATACCTTCTTGGTAGTTTAGAAGCATGGTTCTGACCTTCATTTCCACCTTCCTTGACACTTGGCAGGCCTTGTTGTATCCCATCTCAGGATTTGTTTTGTCAAAATGAGTAGCATACATATGTCTCTCCCATAACCAGATATGTTCAATCCTTAGGTCAGAGAAGTTGTATTTCTCATAAACCTTCCTATGATAGTCTAGATCTCTATCATATTGCTCCTTATCCAGAAACAAATATTCATAGGTATGGATCCCAAGCTTTGGTCTCTTGGTGATTCCAAACCCAGTGGCACTTTTCTGAATAGCAACTATATTTGGTCTGGTGAATGGGCATACATCTCTAAGTTCCATATTGGCCGCTGATGAGTCGATTTTACATCGTCTCATTCGGTATTTTTTACCGTCTTATTGCTATTCTCAAGTATAGTTCTTATGTGTTTTATTTGTATTTCGTTACGTTTTCATGTTTTGTGAATTTTGTAGGTATTTGTCTAAACCGCGCTAAATGATGGCAAAATGGTGTATTTTATATACATCTACAGGATATGGAGTTCCAATGCCTCGTATGAATGCTAGAAGTGGAGCGGAAAAACCAGAATACCAAGAATTGGAGTCAAAAGGCATTGGTTCTTCGAGGAAGAATCGGCCTTGATTCTTGTAGCGTCACTTGATTCTTTCTGAAGAAGCTGGCGGCCTTGATTGCCAGTTTGAGATTTGCCGTTTTCGTTCCTAATTCGATTCTAATTCCTTTCTTTGACTACATATATAGGACCTCTTGCTTTTATTTTCACAGATGACTTTATTATTATTCTTTTCTTCTTTTTGCTTTTCGACCTAGAATCGTTTTCTCTTGTAATCCGACAATTGATTATTGATTGAGAGTATATTCATCATACTTTCCACCAGTTCGATTCAAGTTCTTCAATTCTTACATAGGGTTTGTGACACGATTAGGTAAAATTTTTCCTTATCTCGTTTCTTGGTTTTTGGTGTTGATTATATTTAGTGTATGCCGGTTTATGATTCTGATTATGTTTTGCATATGATGAGTGCTTAAGCAGCCTAGTTATGGGGTGGTGACGAATTCAATGCATGCTAGTTAGGGTTCGTTTATTAAATATATATAAGATGCGATATTCTCTGTGCTGTTTTGATTAATTGCGTATCCAATATTCTGTTTATTATGCGTTACGTCAAAATCACTGTTAGATTAAGCATTAGCTCATAACAAAACATTTTCGTCTTGCTTTATATTTCAGTTAGTTGCAAACAGTAATATATGGATTAGCTTAATTAATTGTAGCTTGGTGAAATTGACGTTTTCACTAACGGTATCTATTTTTTAGAACTTTATACGGTTAGTTCATTGTCATATTTCTCCGCACCCTGCTTGGTATAAGGTTGCTGGACGGCGCCTGAGTAGTGTAATAATCGGTAGGGCATGTCCCAGTGATAACTAGAGTAAATCGACACCATTATTGTTGCATGTTTCCTGCTAGCTAGTTTGTTTTCTATCACCACACCATAATTCTTTGATCATATCATTGTCGTTTAGATTAATCTGTTTTCTATTTAGATTGCATAAGTTGATAGATAATATAAAACAAATCCGCTGCCGAAGCAAACAAACTCTTTATTGCTTTCCTTACTGTTATTATTATTCGTAAACCCAAAGTAAGCCTAGTTAAGTCATTCGAGAACGACCTCGGGGTTAACTTCACTGCACTACAAGTTTTCGTAGTATTGAGAATTAACTCTTGGCTATTTAAACAAATATAAAACTTTGATTTGACACATCAGCTCCCATTCTTCTAGTTTTGATCTCAAAGTTGATCTAGAGAAGAGCATTTCCTCTAGGCATAGCACCTGAGTTCTTTTCTTTGTACTCATCTCCTCTGAATACATACATTTGATCTAGGATGGGCTCAGGGAAGTTTGAGTTGGCAAGTAGGTTCTCAAGCTTTAACACCCAGAAACCATTCCTTTGGTGGATGACATTTTGCATTGTTTGATCATTATCTGTCTTTCCCCATGGAATGAGTGCCGAGGCTTCTTGGAAAGCCTTGAGCTTTTCAGCTCTTTCTGAGAGTCTTCTCTCAGTCCTTGCTTGCCTAGACTTTGAAATTCTCTTGCTTCTTGAGGATCCAACATCCTCTAAGTTCATTGTTCTGCCAGAAGGTGTCTTGGCATGGAGAGGCCTTTCTGCAATAGGTGGTGGTGGTTGAGACTCAGTGTTAGTCTCACTATTGCTCCTCTGCCTCTTTTTTATGAGAGGTTCTTCTTCCTCCTCTTCATCATCATTGTCTTCATCCAATCTTTCAGGAATCAGACTTCCTCTGCAGGTTCTTTGTATGTCATAGAGGGGTTCCTTGGTTCCTCTGCAGAGAGCTGGTTTACTGAGGAATTGGCTTTCCTCTTGGATCTAATTTGCCTTGGGGGTGGTGGTTCAGAAATTACCAATTGCTGCCCTTTCTTCTTCATAGGAGGTTTCTTCTTAGGTTGAGATTGTTCCCCTTGATGAGGTTGTCTATGTCCTTCCCCCTGATCCCTTTGTTGAAGTTGACTCTGTCCTCCCCACTTAGACATGTGTTGATCTTCTTCAGCTAGCTTTGCCTGTAGTTGATGAGCTAATGTCTCATTGATGTTGTCAGCAAGCTTACTCAGAGATGAGAAGCTTACCTGCATCTTTTGTTGATCAACTTGCAGGTTGTGGAGAAGTCCAGTAGTAGGGTGCATAATCTCTTCCAACAACTGTTGGTCCAGATAACGGCAAAGTAAAAGACTGGGGGGGGGGGGGTGAATAGTCTTTTTAAAACTTTTGTCAATAAACACGGTTTCTCAGATAACTGTGAAGATATCTGATACTTAATTTCAGAGAGCGGAAGACTTTTCTGTGATAAGTGGACGTGCTCAGCAAGATATGTGTAAATACTTTGCAATGTAAATAAAGCAAGTAATAAAATGCAGAAAGTAAATAACACAAGTCTTTTTATAGTGGTATCTGAAGGTGGCGTAATCCTTCAACTAATCCACTTCGGCCTTTCTCAGACCTAGAATCCACTAAGACAGATAATTGATGTAACCTTACAAAAATCTTCTCTCGATTCCTAATTACACTAGGTTCCCAACCAAGTGTCCCCCCTGAGTTATTCCCCGGCTTTCACATCCAAGTACTTCCTGTACTCAGAAACCTCTTTCCTGGAGTTGTTCCTTAGTTTCCCAAACTAAGTACTTCCTATACTTCACGCCAATTAAGGTTTTGGTTAAGGTAGTTTGTCAGGTGAGCTTCTTTAATAACTTGTTCAGTTATGCAGATAGCTCTGAGAATCAAGTATACGTAATACACTTTGCAATATATAGTATGTAAAAATTTAAGATCCCGGATTGGTACTTTGAAACAAGATCAATAGAAAATGTTGCCAACAATGTTGTTCAACAATGTCTACAGTAAACAGATAGCAGCGGATGAATAATGTAACTTCTATTACCAAGCCAATATATAGAAAAATATATAGGCAGCGCCTTAGGCAAAATATCTACTGACAGGAAAAGTAGATCTAATCAACTAGGTTTAATACAATCACAAACGATTGATTAAACAACCAAAACTAGCCCAAGAAGAACCAACAGTAAAAGCTATTCTAGGTCGATGTTTGAAAGAGTTATTCCAACAATGAATACTCTTAGACAAACTCTAAAGCTAGCAGAAAACAAGAAGCCTAAACTCTTTTAATAAAATCTCGATTGATCATCAAGAAAGGCTCTAAAACTGCTTTGCTGAATCCTTGCATATCTATACTTGAGATGTCGACCTCTTCCATTTATGTCGAAAGGCAATAGGATCTCGGCAAAGGCAATTTTTCCTTTTACTTGTTTTCTTCAAAATGCGCATAGAAGGAAATTTCCATATTTCAATTCTTCATAAAATATATTCCTTCTTGCTTTTCACCACAAGCTGTTCTTTTTCCTTAAATCAATTCTTGTTCGTTTTGTCAATACTTCCAGTCCAAGTATCCTGTCCAAAGTGCTTTGTCTTCGATGTCTGCGGCAATGCTATATCTTCAATGTTATGCCAACATTGAATTCTATCCTGTCACAATGTTATACAACATTGATAATCCTGCAGCTTCACAAACAACAACAAACACAAACTTGGAACTGATTATTGAAAGACAAGATTATCAAAATATAAGTGCATACTGCACTTTCAATCTCCCCCTTAATCTTAGTCTTTCATCACAAAATAAAACAAGAGATCAGATCATAGAAACATAACTAAGAACTACTAAAGATCTATTCTCCCCCTTAACCAGACATCTTAAGAAATATTCAGGAGAATTTAAAATATTACAGACCCACAAAAAATATAATTGTTCAACACAGACTCAAGAAGAATGAACTCAAGTTATCTATTCTCCCCCTTTTTGTGAGGAAAGAAAAGAAACTAGAGTACTTTTAAACTTCAGATTGTTTGAGATCTGCTCATCAAGTCCTTTGATTTGCTCCAGAATTAGCTTGTCCTGTTCAGTTAAAATACCTGCAGACAGAGTTTCAATGTTAGGAGTCAATGTTGTCCCAACATATAAGTCAACATTGGAATGTTGAGCTGCAACTACAGAGCTTTCTGGTGCATCAGTTTTAAGATGAAAGGGGCATATTCTCCTCCACATCCATGTTCACAGAAACATCAGGATCTACCCAAGGAAGATCACAGATCCTGTCATGTGTTTCCAGTAGTTGTTTGGTGACTGTGATGGACTTAAAGTTGGAATGATAGACATCATTGGCTTTAACCTCAATACCCTGCATCTGAAGAACAACAAATATAGTGGATGGAAGAATCAAATGGCCTCTAATCCCTCTATTCTTAGAATTTTCTAGATGCTTGAGAATCCTTTCTCCCAGATTGACATTGTAACCCATTTTAATCCTGTAAAGCAACATGGCTGCCTCTTGGCTGAGCTTGTTGTTATTGGAAAATGGCGACCGGTTATGCGAGATCTGGCAAGAATGTATACTAGAGAACAACAATATTTCAGATCTAGAGTTCCAAGAGGCGAATTTTAATTTTCCTGCAGTTAGCTCTCTTGCAATCTCATCCATAGTTACCTCCACAGGAGTCTCAATCTCATCCCTATTTCTATGCAGCACAGTATTGATATCCTTAGAAGTCAAGAAGAATACATCACCTCTCAAGTACACACAGTGATGCTTACCATGCCCTTCACTACCAAAATTCTCAGATAAATGGGCATAGAATTCTCTTATGATTTCAGAACAAAGCGACATATTGAGTAACAGCATAATAGAGATTCCTTTTCTTCAGATAGGCAACCAAGTTATACTCTTCAAATGAGTCCTCTTTAATTATCTTCTCAACATCTATAGCATTGTTTTTGATTTTCTCATATTTTTCTAGATTCTTGTTATCATAGAACAAATGAGAAACTGCATCTTCATCCCAATTAGACCCATCTGTAAACACAGGTTCAGAGGATAGATCATTTACTCAGGGTCTTCAATCTGGTCTTCTCCAAGAATGACATCCTCATCATCAAGTGATTATTCTTCAGATTCTTCCTCTGTCTCAGCTTCATAATCTTCAGAGTCATCTGAGCTTTCATCTGAGTTACTCAGTTCTTCTTCATCAACCATTGACTCATCCTTAGAGTCATCTTCAGTTTCTGGCTCATAATCCTCCATATCATTAGAGCTTTCATCATTGTTATCATCATGAGCAGCTGATGTTGCAACAACATCCTCATCTATATTCATTGGATCACTCTCAGTTCTCTCTGAGTCATCTGACTGCCAATCTTCCACTTCAACTAGTTCAATAGTAGGCTCATCTGCGGGTTTCTCAACATTTTCAGAATGCATGCTGGTCTGATTCTCATCATTCGTGCCATCGATCAGCTTCCCCTGTTTTGTCAGGTTGTTGTACATCATCTTCTTCAACAGGTGCAGGGTTTTGGGGGTTTTCTGTCAGATCTGCATGTTGAATTTCGGGATGTCCAACATCTTTCCCATCATCCTCCATGGGAGCATCGTTCTCTATCCCCATTGGGCTTTCATCATCATCCCTCAGATCTTGTGGCAAGTCGACTGGCATGCTCCCCAATTTAACAAGGGTTTCTGCAGCAAATTCAGAGGGGTTTAATGGTGATGACTCTGTTTGGGTTTTTGGAGATGGTGGTTTTGGTACAGGAGATGAGGGTTTTTCAGACTATCTTCGAATCCTCACAATTATAGTGGAATCTCAAAATCGGCAGTTCAAAGACGAATGGGAAGAGGATAAGCTTGCTCCCCTCGGTGTTTGCAATGAAAATCCGGGCAAGACGGGTTTTGTCGGGGACGACATTGTTTGGGTCGTGAAGGTAGAGTTGAGGAAGAAAGAGCGGGAGAGGAGTTTTGGTTGAGAGCGACAAGAGAGTAAGGTGAGAGGAAGGTGAAGAGTTTTGGGAGTAAGAAGTAAATACAGGGAAAGAATTTTTTTTTTTTTTTTTTTTTTTTTGTAAGAGAGTGGTTTGGAAGGATGGCAGTTTTTGTGAGTGGTGGAGAAGTGGGCTAATGAGAGAGGTAGTGGTAATATGGTTGGAGGAGTGTTTTTGGTTGGTTTGCTCCAAGGATCATAATCATATATATCAAAACACAAACCAAGATCTGTACACAGCTGTTAATATGAGATTAAGGAAAGCAAATGACCACCGTATAAATTAGGTCAAGAATGAAGAAGGTTCTCAAAACTCAACCTAGGGAGGTACATTTTTGTTTTAGGAAACAAATCAAGGTCAGATACGAGTAAGATATTATATTTTACACTTTACATTTTACCAGATTACCCAAGACACAAAATTACTCCCCCTCAAACCCAACCCAAAACACAGAAAGAGCACACAAAAAACACAGCAAAGAAGGTACTTCCAGCACATGCAATGTTGACCAGGATGTTGGCTCAACATTGATGACAACATCGGAATATCAGACCACTCTTAATGTAAGTCAGCCAGGAAACCAAGTCTCAAGATGTGCAGATTCGATTAACACCACTGATGCTGCAGGCAAAACAGAACGAGAAAGGAATACCAAAGAAACACACTCAACATTGCCTCAAAAAGTAAATTGATCAATTAACAGAATTGTGAGTGGGGGTGACCATGAGACTGTGAACCATGTCAAATAATTGGAACACGTATGAATCCGCTCCAAAGCCGAAGCCTATGCGGAGTTAGGCAAACACACGTCTCATGGCATAGAGATCACTCAGTTTACCACAGTGGGTGACTTGGTACTCAGAAAGTGAACCAGCAGCATTACGAGAATCGGCACTTTTGTGCGTGTCGGTTTCCAGTACAGGCCATCAACCCTCACGACATATGACACATTGGCCACGTCGATATTTGGATAGTATTTGGAACCTGCCCAACACGATCCTCGACGGAAACACTTTGAGCCCTTTTTATCATAATTCATTAGATTTATTAAGCACAAAGAGCAGGAGGCAAAATCAAGTGCAAGTCAATGTACGAGAAAAAATGGCCAAAAAGCAGCAAGAGTGGGTTTTACATAAAGTAAACACACAGAGACTCGATACCTTTCAACCTTGGTTTCAAGCAGCCTTTCAAAACCTAAGCATCACCACTGTAAGCTATAAACAGGAACAGCCATTGACCAGCACAGAAGCACAAAAAAAAAAAACACATAGACACACAAGAATAAGAAAGAGAAAAGACTAAAAGAATAAAAGAAAGACAACACTAGGTACATAGAAGACAATGTTGACCAGGATGTTATGTCAACATTGCTTGCAGCAACTCCTATCAAATAGTGCAAAGGCCAAGAGACCTTCTCAAACTGAAGAATCTCTCTTTATCAAGAGGCTTTGTGAAAATGTCAGCTAACTGAATTGAGGTATCAATGTGTTGTATGTAAATTATTTGTTTGGAGACTAGGTCTCTAAGAAAATGATGTCGGATGTCTATATGCTTGGTGCGTGAGTGTTGAACAGGGTTCTTGGATATGTGAAAGGCACTAAGGTTATCACAAAACAGCAAAAGAGTGTCACTTTGAAACCCATATTCATGCAGCATATTGTTCAGCCAAATTAATTGAGACACACAACTCCCAGCCGCTACATATTCAGATTCAGCAGTAGAGAGAGACACGCAATTTTGTTTCTTACTATACCATGACACAAGATTTGGTCCAAGATAAAAACAACCTCCACTAGTTGATTTTCGATCATCTAAGTCAACAGCCCAATCAGAATCACTAAATCCTAAGAGATTAGTGTTTGAATCACATGCATACCATAATCCAAGATTAACAGTTCCTGATATATATCTAATGATTCTTTTGATAGCAGTTAAGTGAGATATTTTGGGTTTGGATTGATAACTGGCACACACACAAACAGAGAACATGATGTCCGGTCTAGTGGCTGAAAGATACAAGAGACTTCCAATCATTGATCTGATAATGTCAGTCAACATCGTCCAACATCGGTTTCTTTGAGTTTCGTAGATGTAGCCATGGAGTCTTTGCAAGGTTTGGCATTTTCCAGACCAAATTTTTTGATAAGATTCTTGGCATATTTCCCTTGAGAGATAAAGAGGCCTTCCTGTTTCTGCTGTATAGAGTGACATATTTCAGCAAGTCTGAGTGTCTCCTTGTAGTTTTTGCGCGTGTTTCCCCTCAATGTCCTTCCTCCTGGATTTCCAATTACTTGGGAACTGGGATGATCTTTGCGAATTCGAGGAGGAGGATCCTTTCGTGAGTCAGGAGACATAGGTGCAGCATTGTTGCCGGATGGATTGTCAGATTCAGCCTCAGTTTCATTATGAGGATCAGCTTGTTCTTCATCATGAGTGTAAATCTGGGATGTTGAATTTAATGTTGGGTCATCATTGCACAGAGGGGATGTTGGCACAACATTGCCCACAACATGGGTTCTTTCATTTTGATCAGCAGCAGGAGTCACAGTTCGCACGCGTTCTCATGTGTAGAAGAGTCGAGGTTGATTCAATAACTGCTCAAGACTGCAGAGATCTTCTTCTGGGCATAGGGCTCAGAGTCATCAAAGGAAACATTCACAGACTCTTGTATAGTCTGCAATCTAGGATTGTATATTCTATACGCTTGACTATTTTGAGAGTAGCCTACAAAGATTCCTTTGTCACTTTTAGCATCAAACTTCCCTAGGTGTTCTCTATCATTGAGTATGTAACACACACATCCAAATACATGAAAGTACTTGAGATTGGGCTTTCTACCTTTCAACATCTCATAGGGAGTGGTTAGAGAACCTGGACGAAGATAGACACGATTGATTATGTGACAAGCAGTGTTCACAGCTTCAGCCCACAACCTTTTTGATAGGTTCATTGAGCTCAACATCACTCTGGCCATTTCTTGAAGAGTCCTGTTTTTCCTTTCAGCAACACCATTTTGTTGTGGTGTCTTAGGAGCTGAGTATTCATGCATGATTCCTTTCTTTTCACAGTACTTATCAAAGAATTGATTCTCAATTCTTTACCATGGTCAGATCGAATTCTTTGAACAAGAGTAGAGTACTGATTACAACATTTTGTATGCCAGTTTTTGAAGGATTCAAAAGTTTCTGATTTTTCTTTCAAAAAATTGACCCAAGTGTATCTAGAAAAATCATCGACTATAACATAGATATACCAAGCTCCTCCTAAACTTTTAGCTTCTATAGGACCCATGAGATCCATATGCAGGAGTTCAAAGCAGTTAAAAGTACCTCTTTGTTGTCCTTCAACCGTATGATGTGTCACCTTGGTTTGTTTTCCCATAAGACAGTCGCCACACACATGTTTCCCTACATTGGTAAGCTTTGGCACTCCTGTCACCACATTATTTTTTATGATCTTCTCCAGATTTCTGTAATTAACATGTCCCAATTTCTTATGCCACAGTGTTGCATCATCATGTTGAGCAACATTGCATTTGAGAGGAATGTCCATCACATAGCAGTTGTCCTGTGATCTCACACCTGTCATTACGGTTAATTTGTCCACACAAGTATAAACTTTGCAAGAGCGTTTATCAAACTTGACTTTCAGATCATCATCACACAGGTGGCTTATACTAACAAGATTAGCAGTTAACCCTTCAACAAGAAGAACATTCGAGAGTTTCGGATATCCTTTAAGGCACAGTGTTCCCTTTCCAATTATTTTGCTTTGGTATCCTCCTCCATAGGTTACCGTACCTGTCTTTTGAGCTACAAAGTTTGACAAATTTGACGGGTTACCGGTCATGTGCCTAGAACAACCACTGTCGAAGTACCATTTTCCTGCATTGTTAGGGGAAGTAGCAACAGAAAAAGCAACATTGCAAGTATGTTTTTCTTTAGCTACCCAAACATGTTTCGAAACACTCTTGTGTTTTCTTATCTGTCCTGGTGATTTGTTTTGTTTAGGAGAACTAGGAAAGTACTTTAGAGTCTTAAGATTACATCTTTCAGTCTCTGTTGAAATGGATGTTGTCACAACATTGCGGCTGACATCACTGTTTTGTTTGCTGGAAACTGGATGGGAGGGAATTGTGGAGAGATTACAAAGGTTGGAGGTCTCAACATGTTCCCTCTTTAAGTCCTTTTGGTACTTGAAACAGTAAGGCTTTTTGTGACCAGATTTAAGACAGTAAGTGCACACAAACAAAGCTTTTTCTTTGACAAATGTAGGACCTTTTATGAGCTCAGAAAGAGGTTTGACAAATTTTGAGGTATCAGTGTCAACAGTGTCGTTCATGTTGCACCCAAGCTCATCATAACTACTTGTGTACCCTAAACCGGTGGTCCTATCATTGTTCACATCAAGCATCTCATTAAGTCTAGAAGTAGAAGAGTTCCATTTTGCAATTACCTTCTTTTCATTATCTAGCTCAGAGATTACCTTGAACAGTTTAGAGTCCTTCTTTGTTAATTCAGCTTCTAGTTTGACAATGGTGTCTTTCAGATTGTGGTTCTCCTTCTCAGTTTTCTTGAGGAGTTTTCTGAGAGTCTTCCATTCACTGAAGAGTTTCTCATACATCTGTTGCAGATCCTTCACCATTTGATCTGCATTACCTTCCTCTTCTGAAGGATTATCTGTATCAAAATCCACAGAACCATGTAGACATAAAACATTAGAGATTCCTGACTTCTCAGGTTTGGTTAGTGCCAAAATTTCACAGTTCTCAGAGTCATCATAGTCAAAGAAGATTTCTATTCCTGATGTTGTCTTGACAATGTTGTCCCAACATTGGTCATCAACATGGTAAGTGGATGAGCAGAGAGCTCTGGCATTGGTAGTTGAATCATCTTCTTTTTCTTCATCTTCCTGTTCTTCATCTGAGTCATCACTGAGACAAGCAAGAAGATTCTTTTTCTCTTTTCTGAGATTGTTAGCACATTCATTTTGATAATGACCCCACCCTTGGCATTCAAAACATCTAATCTTACTCAGAGGAGTGCGATCGAAATCAGATTCAGAGCTAGTTTTGGAAGCAGAACCAGTTTTGAAAGTATTGTTTTTCTTTTTGAAAGTTTTAGTTCCACTTGAGGATCCTTGACCAGAGTTTTTCCTAAATCTAAGTTTGTTGAACTTCCTTACAAGATTGTTGAAAGCTTCCTTAGTCATATTGTCAGACTCATCACTACTACTATCAGGCTTTGAAGATTTTGCTTTAGAAACAGAGTGAAGGGAAATACTATGAGTTTTCATACCTTGTCTCTCATTTTCATTTAGTTCAAAGTTTTTCAAATTGTTCAACAGGGTATGAAAATCCATAGTTGCCAAGTTATGAGTGTCTTCCAAAATAGTGACTTTGGTATTAAATCTTGAGGAAAGAGATCGAATGACTTTGGAAACAAGTTGCCTATTAGAAATAGCTTCTCCCAGTCTTTGGACTTCATTTGAGAGAGTCAAAAGTTTTTCAAAATAGGAGTCAATGGTTTCTTCCTCCGCCATTCTTAGATTTTCAAATTGAGACCAAAGCATTCTAAGTTTAGTTTGTTTGACACTAGCATCCCCTTCACAATGACTCTGAAGTAATTCCCAAGCTTGTTTTGCAGTAGTACAGTTTTGAATGATTTTAAACATATGAGAATCTACATGACCAAAGATAGCATTTAAAGCTTTTTCATTATAAGAGCTAAGAAGTATGTCACCTGCAGAGAAGCGTTCTTCAGGTATGGGGACAATGTCACCATCAGCATCAGGTCCTTCAGTTGGCCAGGTGTATCCTTCCAGAATGGATCTCCAAGCACGGCCATCAAGGGACTTGATGTATGTCCTCATCCGAATTTGCCAGTAATGGTAGTTGGACCCATCAAGCACAGGAGGTCTATTGTAGTTTGCATCCATTGTAGTAGTACCAAATCCAGACACTAATAGTTAGGTGGCTGGCTCTGATACCACTTGTAAAAACTTAAGATCCCGGATTGGTACTTTGAAACAAGATCAATAGACAATGTTGCCAACAATGTTGTTCAACAATGTCTACAGTAAACAGATAGCAGCGGATGAATAATGTAACTTCTATTACCAAGCCAATATATAGAAAAATATATTGGCAGCGCCTTAGGCAAAATATCTACTGACAGGAAAAGTAGATCTAATCAACTAGGTTTAATACAATCACAAACGATTGATTAAACAACCAAAACTAGCCCTAGAAGAACCAAGAAAAGCTATTCTAGGTCGATGTTTGAAAGAGTTATTCCAACAATGAATACTCTTAGACAAACTCTAAAGCTAGCAGAAAACAAGAAGCCTAAACTCTTTTAATAAAATCTCGATTGATCATCAAGAAAGGCTCTAAAACTGCTTTGCTGAATCCTTGCATATCTATACTTGAGATGTCGACCTCTTCCATTTATGTCGAAAGGCAATAGGATCTCGGCAAAGGCAATTTTTCCTTTTACTTGTTTTCTTCAAAATGCGCATAGAAGGAAATTTCCATATTTCAATTCTTCATAAAATATATTCCTTCTTGCTTTTCACCACAAGCTGTTCTTTTTCCTTAAATCAATTCTTGTTCGTTTTGTCAATACTTCCAGTCCAAGTATCCTGTCCAAAGTGCTTTGTCTTCGATGTCTGCGGCAATGCTATATCTTCAATGTTATGCCAACATTGAATTCTATCCTGTCACAATGTTATACAACATTGATAATCCTGCAGCTTCACAAACAACAACAAACACAAACTTGGAACTGATTATTGAAAGACAAGATTATCAAAATATAAGTGCATACTGCACTTTCATAGTATCTTGTTCTTTACTGACCCAAGTCTATGATAAATGTTCAAGAGAATGAATCTCAGATATCAAATCTTAATTCAACTCTTTCACAAATAGCAATGCTTGTTAAGGATCAGGACACTTAGAACTTTTGTGTTACTTAGAATCAAGAGCTTTGGTCGCAACAGAAAGCTTGAAGGTAAGTAGTGTGCTTGAGAGAGCTTGTGTGAGAGTATTCAATGCAAGTTCAAGGTGTGTTCAGTGTTCTAAGGTGTGATCTCAAGCAGTCTAAGTGTTGATATTTATAGATGAATTTGAGTGCCGTTTGAATAGTATCCGTTAGGCTTAAATCAAATTCAAACTATTGATATCCGAGTATAGTACTGTAGTACGTTTGTCTTCTTCTTCAGAAGCTACCATTTTTGTTCAGACATTTTTGTCCGTGCATTCAGTGCATTGTACTATACTTTGTCCTGTAGTGCCAACGGAACTATGCATTGTATCAGAGATCTTATACTATCAGAGTTCTCTGAAGCTTTGCACGTCCTTTTCCAGAGATTATCACAACTCCAAATACCACTTGTTGAAACAACTTGTTATAATATATTTCTTTTCAGAAACATAGTTTATGTCCAAGGTATCTGAGTGTAGATATCTGTGGGAACTTTCCTCGTTTCAGAAACCTTTTATTTCTCAGATATCTTTTGCAACACTGTTTAATTAAAAATGTGTCTTCAAGATATCTGGTCATAGGTATCTGAAAACCCTTGTCTTCAGCAATCTTGTGCATTCTTCAAATCTTCAAATCCGTTGAACTTTTCCTGCTGGATGCCTTCTTCTTGGTCTTCTTTAGAGGAATAAAAATTACATTCAGAGACCTAACATTCTATACAAGATTTGCTAGACTATCATACTTAGTGAGTTTCTTCTTTTGCAGTGTTCAAGTGAACCAAGAGTACTAACCACCTTTCTGAGCTAAGATAAGTCATTAGGTTGCTAATCAAAATCTAAACAGATATTCCTAACAAATTTCCCCCATTTTGATCAGTCAATGATGACTATCTGACCTATTACAAATATGGATGAGGAAACAATCCACCACTCAATCATTTCTTATGATCTTTCAATTTATATAATTAAGTGCAGAAAGTAAACATCAACCAAATCACAAGGTGTGATCTTTGCTGACAAGTTATCTTTTATAGATTGATACCTGAGAGTAGGTTCATCAGATATGTTACAATGAAAGTTCAGATAACTTTTACAAGATAAAAAAATAATAAGGTACAGTCAGCAAGATACAAAAAAAATTACATAGTAAATTAGGACAACAGGAGTAACCAAGCTCCAAGTGAACATCCTAACAAACTAGTCTTCAAGTCTTCAAAATCTTCAAGTCTTCAAATAGTTCCATGGATCAATCTGCAAATTTCCTATCACCAAACCTTCTTATATCATCAGAGTAGTCATAGAGAAGAGTTCTGACAATCATCTATGTGTCTCTGGCAAATCCACAGACTTCTCTGTAGGTTTTGGTAGGATTTTTCTTGACAAAATGCTTGACCCACAGATACTTTCCCCATATCCAGGCATGCATAATCTTATATCTGATAGCTTGAAATAATCATATATGATTCTCAGATATTTAATGTCACCCTTGTATTGTTCTTCATCCATGTAGAAGGAGACTCATAGGGTTCCACAAAAAGTCTTGGCCTTGTGCCTGTTCCAATCAGATTAGGAATTTTGTGCACATCATGTGGCTTTCCATAAGGACATTCATCAAAGAGGTCCTTGTTCATGGCTTTTATCCTGTTGATAACTTCAAAATCCAACCAGTTTTTGATGTGGCTGGTTTTAATCAAGAATGGTTTGTCTTTTCTCCATGCCATGAGTTGTTTATGGATTGGTTCTGGAAACCTTGAATTTAGCAGTAAATGCTTGAGTTCCAGAATCCAATAGCCATTTTTCTGATTTATGCACCTGTAGACAGAGGAGTTGTTGTCAATCTTCACATACTCAATTTTGGCTTCTTCTGGCCTGAGTGGAAGTTGACTTTTTCTCTTTTCAGCTCTTATCCTGTTCCTCCTTTGTCTAGAATTTTCCTTTGGGGGATTGTTTGAAGAACCACCCTGGATAGACTTGGTATTTCCAGAGGGTGTTTTGGCTGCCAAAGGCTTTGCAGCTATGGACTCAGATAGGCTATCAACCCTTTTTATTTTTCTGTGAAGAGGAGCTTCATCTTCATCAGTCTCTTCATCATCATCAAGATCAATTCTTGTGAGAGTTTTGCAGCCTTCTTCACTGCCCTGGAATTTGATTTGGCCTTCTTCTTCTTCTTCTTCTTCTTCTTCTTCTTCTTCTTCTTCTTCTTCTTCTTCTTCTTCTTCTTCTTCTTCTTCTTCTTCTTCTTCTTCTTCTTCTTCTTCTTCAGAAGACTCATCAATCCCTCTTACTTGTCTTCTCCTTGGAGCCTTGGTACTCCTTGGAGGTTTCTGTGCTCTGGCCCTTGTTGTCATTCCTTTTTCAGGAAGTTACTGAGTGGTGGCCACTATCTGTAGAGCAGTCTGACTGGAGGACGGCTCATTAATTCTGAGAGGTGGTTGTTCAGATTTTATTTTGTTTCCACTTCCTCTTCCTCTCTGAGAATCTTGAAATCCTTCCCCCTTAGTCATTGTTGACTGACTAAGAATCACAAAGGATTCTGAAAGGGAGTCAAAGTTGCCCTACAAATAGTTGTAAGCAGCAACCAACTTTTCCATATTAGCCTGGAGCTCCTGATTTTGTTTGATAAGACCTGTTTCCATATCAGTGAGCTCTGCCAGTGGGCCTTGAATAGCATCTGCTTTTCCAGTAGCATAGCTAGCCTCTTCAAAGGCTTTTGCAGCCAAGTTTTGGTCATCATCCCTAACCGTGCCTAGATCTTTCTGAGCAACGACCAGACTGGTTGTTCTGTGAGTGATGAGCTCAGTGAATGTCTTCATTTCTGCAGGGACTGATGCAATGGCGGCTTTATCTTGAGAACATAACTCCTTTTTCAATTTAGCCAATACTATATGTTCAAGTATTCATTAGAGTTGACGTTTGGCAGCTTGCTGAATATTTCAGGAGCAATTAGCTTCCTTTTCAAATGAGAAACCGCTAAATGTTCATTGCGGTGTTCTGCCAATGTCTTGTCTTCTTCATCATCTGAGTCATCAGCCCAGTGATCTTCATCCCCTTACACTTCTTCATCAAGATTTCTGAAGGCGGCGACCATCTCAGATATGGGTTTCTTGCCTTTGGAGGATGGTTTCTTTGGTGAAGATGCAGCCTTAGCATCATGCTTTGCTTCAGATACTTGTTCAGCATCTAATTCCTCAGCAATTGCCTGAACATCAAGCTGGAGTTCTTTCAATTTAGCATAAGCTTCCATTTCCTTGATTGTTTGATCTTCAATCTTTTGGAGCTTTGCTTTAGATTCAGCTATCTTTTCTTCCAGTTGAAGATGTAGCTGTTGTTCTTCCTCCAACAGTTGTTTGAGTTGAGCAACTCTGGCTTGTGCAACCAATATTTTTTGAGTGTTGTTCTCAGAGTGCTCAACTACTTGTTTAGTAGAGTCCTTTTGTTGTTGGGAAGATGGATGGGTAGATTTCTGAGGAGATGGAGGAGGGGATTGTTGTGATGTCCTCTCAGGGTGCTTTTCAGCAGCTGAGGCATTCTTCCTCTGTGTAATCCCTCCTGTCCCTGATGCAGGGGCATCATCATCATCCTTCTTATAATCCTCATCCTTGTGATGGTCAGAAGGAGAATCTTCATAGTCATTCTCATCAGTCTCCTTCTCTTCTTCATCTTCAGAGACCAAATTGATCACTTCTGGAATAGTGATCATTTGCCCATTTACCTCCTCTTGTTCAGAGGGTATGCATTGTAAGGTCTGGGGAAAAGTAGGCTTGAATGCCATCTGCATTCTGGTCTGCGACCTTCTCAAAAGCTTCTATGAGCTTGTGTACGACTTCTTTGATAAAGTCCTTATGCATCGAGTAGCAAAAGTCTTTGCTCATTGGGAACATAGCATGGACATAATTCTCAAGTCAAAAGCTCGACTCTACTCAATTGGTGATCACCTTTGTTAATTCAAATGATCTGAGCTTCTGAGCTTTTGCCACTTTCTGAAACACTTGAGATGTTTCTTGAGTGTGTGGTTCTTGAAGAATGTAAGCAGGTCTTCTGTTGAGAATGCAGAAACCTTTGGCACACTTGTTTGAGCCTGAAAGAAAGAGTTTTGAGTTAGATTCAAAACTTGTGTAGATATCTGAGTATTTGTGTAATTAGGTTTCTGAGTTACCTGAATGAATGCATCAGGCTCAGAGACTTGTACTACTGAGGTAGGGGGTTCCTCAGATATCTTATTATGAGGTGGGGACTTGGAAGTCTGGTCCTCATCAACCTTTCTTTCGGCTTGAACCTGAGATTAGAAACATAACACTTAGGAAATTTTATCAAGAAAAAATTTTAATGACAAATTAGATATCTGAGAGGTCAATTACCTCCGTTGGAGGCTCAGATACTTGTCTCTCAGAGACTTATGCAGCCTCTGGAATCTTTTCTTGTGATGAAGGCCTTGATGCCTCATCAACTTCCATATGTTGTGAGGATTGAGTGGGCAACTCCTCAACAACTTCTACTTCTTTTTGAACCTGTTAAGTAGAATGTGTTAGTTTGAGAAAAATGATCAGAGATTTGTTCTTTGAAGAATATAGATATCTGAATGAAATACCTTCTCTACAGGAGGTTCAGATACTCGTTCTTCAGAGACCTTGGAAGTCTCTGGATTCCTCTCTGAAGAGATATACTTTTCAGTCTCTTCATTTTTCTTCTCAGTTGGAGCCTATTAGAAACAAACACTTATTAGTCAAGTGTATAAAGCACATATCTGAGTTATATCTTAAGGAACTATTTTCTACCTGTGAGACAGGCTCCTGTTCCTTAAGTGGTGAGGCTATGGAAGCCTCCTTCTCAGATTATGAGGTAAGCTTTGCAGCTTCCTCTTGTTGTTGTGTTTCTAAATCAGCCTGTAACAAAGAAATTTCATTAGATAACAAGATTTATCAGACACAAAAATATCACAAGTAAAGAGTTAAACCATTGAGCTACCTGTACAATGTCAGGCTGATTGGTCTCTCGAACTTGTGACCCTTCCATGCGTTGGTCTTGTTGTTCCATTTCAACTTCTTTGTTTGAAGTTTCAGGTACTTCAGACCTTTCCTGAGTATGCAACTCAGTTGCCTCCCCTGGTTGATCATTCTGAGTAGATGTCTCAATTTGATCCCTCTCATTGAGTTGGGGAACCTGCTCTTTTGCAGGATTTTCTTCAGCAAGGAAAGATGCTGGTATCTGTAACTCAAGTACCATTTCAGCAGTATCCACATCTGGATGTTGTGGTTGTTGTGCTTGAGACAGACTTTTGAGTGTTGAGGCAATGGCAGTATCCTCCAACACTAAAGTATCACTCATCAGAGCATCTTCAATATGCTTCAATCTTTCCTTCTCTGATGGTGTAATTTGTCCAGTGACCTTAGACAAAGTTGCTTCTTCAGCAGCCTTTGAAACAAGTTCTTGTTCAGCAACCTGTGGTGTAGGTTCTTATTCAGATACCTTTGCACCCTTGGAACTTGTTGCTTTTTCAGCAACCTTAGCCCTTTTCGATTTTCCTAGGACTTGAGAGATAAGTAAATCATCATCTTCATCGTCAGAGCTCTCATCAGCATTAGGAACTGATTGGTCCATAATCCCTACGGTTTCTGCAGATAGGGCTTGGTACCTACCACTACTTTCTTTAGCAGCATTGATAAGTTCATCAGCAAGGCTTTCGGTAGTAGTTTTGACGTTTCTGAAAGCACTTTCTCTTGCTGAGTCTACTTGTTCAGTAGTCGATACCTCTTTTGCAGCATTGATGTGTTCATCTGCATTGATGAGTTCATCAGCAGTGGCGACAAGTATCTGGGATTCGACAACCTCAATGGGGGTGCCTTCTGATTTGCCAGCAGACTTCTTTCGTGAAGTTCTGGGCTTCTTGGTCGCAACTTTTCGTTCAGATACCTCTTCAGTTTTTCGCTTCTTGGAATCTTTCTGAGATCCAGTAACCTTTTTCATCATGTTCGTATACTCATATTTGTAGAGTAGGTTACTGTTGGCTATGTCAGCCTTCTCTCTGAGCTCAATGCCAAGCTTCTCCAGCAAGTAGCATATCTTTAGTCCATAGCTCACTGTGGCTTTTGACTCAGCAAGTCCCTTAGCGATTTTAGGCTCACAGCCTTGAATCTTCTTCACAAACTTCATAAAGGCGTACTTGCCCCAATTGAAAGGGTTTTCCAGCTTTTTGTCTTGTTGTTGTAACAAGAACATCATCATCCAGCGTTCTTGGCTTATCTGGTCAGCACCTCCTTGTAGACCATCAAAGCATCTGTGAAGAATGCATGCCAACACATCCCAGTGAACTAACAGATGTCTGCTTCTGATGTCAGCAAGCTTGAAATCAGTGGGTGTATCTTGTTTATTAGTGTCACACACACCACTGTACAGCTGTTTACACCTTCAAGGAGATCTTCATCCTTGATGTCTATTCAAAATCCTTTCCAAGATTTTGAAGATCAAACAACTTACAGAAAGTTGTTAAGTCCAAAAGGATTTCCTTTCCTTAGACCTTAGTTTTTATAGACACTATTGCAGTGCCTTCAGAAACACGGGATATAATCCTGGAGTTATTGTAGAATTCTAACACATCTAGTGAAGAAACTCCACTGGAAAGAGCAGATAGAAAACCCTTGATTTGTGCCTTTTCAAGCATGTCAAGAATCAGTTTCCTATCGGCTTGGTTTTCAACTGCAGCCGTGAGGTACTCCTCAATCATGGCACAACCCCAATTCATCCTATGATTTGAAGTCCAATGATCGGGATTAAAGTCTCCTATCAATCGATTGTTCACTATAACCAACTCTGGTTCTTGCATTTCAGCAGTACCAGTGGTAGAAGATTGGGATTTCTGGGTAGACGAACGTTTAGGAGCCATCTCTTTATATAGTGCAAGTGTTTGAAAGTCTGAAAGAGATTTGGGTGAGAGATTAGTGATTCTTTGCAGAAAAACTAACAAAGATTTGCAGAGGTTGAAGAATGGTTTTTGCTATTCTTGTGCAAGGTAAAATGTCGAATTAGGCGAAAGTGATTTCTTTTACCAAAATCCTATATATATATATATATATAGCAACGTAATTCTAACAAACATATACATATAAATTGGTTTTGTATGTACGTATCTGTGAATTACGGTAAGGCGTGGGTAAAAGTTTGTTCGGCATTAAATGCATAGTGGGCCACGTCTGAATTTCTACAGTCCACTATTTATAGAGAATTAATCTCCGCCGTTAAGATCAATCACCCATTTCATCAAGGGTCACCATTGCTTCTTCAGCAATGATCACAATCAACAATTGTAATTGTGCCCATTTAATGAATTTTGGCTATTAGCTATCTGAATCACGTTTCTGTATGAATGAGAACACTGTTTGTATCTGAGTCTATCTTATACTTGTTGTCTTTTTAAAGTTTTACACAAAGATAGAAATAATACAAATTTCAAGATAGTAGTTGACTGTAGACAGTTGTACTATTCTCTTTTGTGTTCCCCCTGACTGAGTGATCTGGATATCTGAGTACCCGTCTCAAAAATCTTTAAATAGCCATTTTACCCTTTAGCCTTTGGTTTCTGGATACCCGTTTCAGATTCCTCTTCTCTGGATACCCGTTCCAGATTCCTCTTCTCTGGATACCCATTCCAGATTCCTCTTTTGTCTCTTTTGATATCTTCTTCAGATATCTGAACTTTTTCAGTTCTTTGGTAGCTCCATTAGTCCAAAACTATGTCTTAAGGCTAAGAATCTACTTTCTTGTAGTGGCTTAGTGACGATATCTGCAAGTTGGTCTTCAGTTCCAATCTTGAGTATCTCTACATTGCCTTTTTCAACATGGTCTCTGATGAAGTGGTGTCTGACATCAATGTGCTATGTTCTTGCATGA
The DNA here is from genome assembly GCA_026545765.1 of Plantago major. Taxonomy (NCBI): domain Eukaryota; kingdom Viridiplantae; phylum Streptophyta; class Magnoliopsida; order Lamiales; family Plantaginaceae; genus Plantago; species Plantago major. Next base: position 39,091,647 of record CM048843.1, on the reverse strand, counting down.
AACTTAGGATTCTGAGTTATGGAAATAGCACTTGTGTTGTCACAGAAAATGGGAGTTTTCTCTTCATTGAGTCCATAGTCTCTGAGTTGTTTTTGTATCCACAATATCTGTGAAGCACAACACCCAGCAGCAACATATTCAGCCTCTGTGGTAGATGTGGCAATTGAATTTTGTTTCTTGCTGAACCATGATATCAATCTAGCACCAAGAAATTGACAAGTTCCTGAGGTGCTTTTTCTATCAAGCAATGTTGTAGTGTGATTGCATTGGATTTGTCTGAAATCTAGCAGACACTCCAACTGCATATTGAATATCAGTTCTACTTGCAGTGAGGTACAGTAGAGGCCCAATCAATTTCCTATACTTGTGTTCTTCAACACTCTTGTCAGATTCAGTATAGGTCATTTTGGTTCCAATGCTCATAGGTATCTTAGCATTCTTTTCAGAAGGCTTTAGATTGAACTTGTTGAACATGTCTTTTGCATACTTTGTTTGACTAATGAATATTCCATCATTGAGTTGCTTGACTTGCAGCCCTAGGAAGTAATTCAATTCTCCCATCATGCTCATCTCAAATTTACATTTCATGAGTTCAGCAAAGTCTTCACAAAGTTGCTTGTCTTTAGATCCAAATATAATGTCATCAACATATACTTGAACTAAAAGTAGTTTCCCATCATGATTCAATGTGAAGAGTGCTTTATCAACATCTCCTTTCTTGAAACCGCTTTCTAGTAGATATCTGGCCAATGTATCATACCATGCTCTTGGAGCTTGTTTCAGCCCATACAGAGCTTTCTGAAGCTTATAGACCATTCTACTTTCTGACGAAACTTCAAAACCTGGTGGTTGCTCAACATAGACTTCCTCAGCAAGTTCACCATTTAGGAATGCACTCTTGACATCCATTTGATAAACTGTAAAGTCATTATGAGCTGCAAAGGCTAGGAAGAGTCTTATTGCATCCAATCTTGCAAATGGTACATAAGATTCATCGAAATCTAGTCCTTCAGTCTGGGTGAATCCCTTGGCAACCAACCTAGCTTTGTTTCTGGTTATTTCACCAGACTCATTCATTTTGTTTCTGAAAACCCACTTGGTTCCGATTACAGATATTCCATCAACAAATGGAACCAGTTTCTAGACTTTGTTTCTCTCAAATTGATCCAACTTTTCTTGCATTGCAGTGATCCAATCTTGATCCTTTAATGCTTATTCTATAGTCTTTGGTTCAATATTTGAGATAAAACAGCCATAGAGACAATTTGCATTTTCAGCGATTGCTCTTCTAGTTCTTACTCCTTGGTCTATGGGACCAATCACATCCTTTACAGGATGATTTCTTATCCATTATGGGTTTTGAACTAGTAGGATCAATATCATTTTGATTTGAATGTGAATCAATATGATCTTCATGGAATACTTGTGCAGTATCTGAGATATCTGACATATGGAAAATGCCATGGATATCTGACACTCTTTCAGTGTTAGAGATATCTGGAACTTGCATTTCAGCAATCTCATAGGAAATTCTTCATCATGTCTTACAGTCATCAGGTTGTTACTAAGCATAGTTTGCTTTTCATCGTCAGACTCATCCTCTAATTGAATGATAAAATTGTTTACTTTTGAGGATCCTTTTTTAGAATCTTTAATCATGAGTTCTTTGAACCTATCTGAGAGATCATCATTCAAGAGTACTTTCTTGTTTTCTTCATAGAATACTACATGAACGGATTCCTCAATCTTTTGCGTTCTTTTGTTGTAGATTCTATAGGCTTTGCTATTCAGAGAATAACCAAGAAATACTCCTTCATCTGCCTTTGGTTGAAATGTTCTCAAGTATTCTTTTCCATTGTTAAGAACGAAACATCTGCAACCAAACACCCTTAGATGCTTGATACTAGGGGGTCTACCAATGAAAATCTCATAAGGAGTTTTGTCATGGTGTTTGTTAATCAAACATCTATTTTGAGTGTAGCATGCTGTGTTTACAACTTCAACCCAATAGATTTCACTTATTTCAGTGTCAGCAAGCATTGTTCTTGCCGTTTCTTTCAGGGTCCTATTCTTTCTCTCCTTACAGAAGATAGTTGATGTTGTATACCTTTGCAGGTACAAAACTCTTTTATGTACTGGTTCACAAACTCAGTACCATGGTCTGTTCTGATTACAGATACCTTGTCATTTTTCATGACTTCGAGCTTATTCAGCAAGTTGGGTATCTCAACCCTTGCATCAGATTTGTGTTTGAGAAAGACAACCCAAGTGAATCTTGAGTAATCATCAACAACAACCAGACCATACTTCTTTCCTGCATAACTAGTTATAGAGGGTTCAGAAAGATCTATATGTAACATTTGCAGTGGCCTTTCACTGGAATCTCTAGTTTTAGACTTGAAAGATGTTTTGGATTGTTTTCCCATTTGGAAGGCTGAGCATACACCTACTTTTCTATATGCCATTTTTGGTAAACCAACCACCAACTCTTTCTTGGCTAGCTTGTTCAGAGTTTTGAAATTCAAGTGACTCATTCTTTTATGCCATAGCCAATTTTCTTGAGTGTGGCCAGATTGACTCACCATGAGACATTCTTCAGTTATGGCGGATGCCCAATCAGCAACATAAAGATTTCCTTTACGCCTTGCAACCAAGACTGTCTGCTTTGACTCATTGGCAATCACTTTACATAGTTTTGACTTGATCTTGACAGTGTACCCTTTGTCTACTAATTGACTCATGCTTAGAAGATTATATTTCAATCCCTTTACATGTAGTACTTCAGAGATTGTAAGGGCTCCAAACTTCAGATTGCCAAATCCTATGGTTGGATTTTCATCTCCTCCAGCAAACCTGATAATTGGTCCATCATTGCACTTTCTGAGTTAATCGGATTTTCTTTGTCTCCTGTCATGTGCTTCCCTCATCCACTATTAAAATGCCACTTTGGATTAGTCTTTAGAGTGTTCTGCACAAAACAGGAAACAGGAGATTAGGTTCTCATACCAACAATGGAACCATCTGGACTAAAGAATCTTCCAGTAGGAATCCATTTTTGAATATATTTCTTAGGAACATTCTTTTGTCTAACAGGAACATAAGGAGGAATTCTAGTTAAATGATTAGTATTATTGTTATCAAGAACTATTTTCTTCCTTGGTGTGTTCCTAGGTGCTCCATTTGGTGCTTTCAGATACCTGTCAGGTTTCTGAGTCTGCTTCTTAGCAAACTTAGCTTTCATTGCTAGATTTCTTCTAGCCCTGGCATTCAGATTTTCAGTGGCTTGACTCATCTTCCACTTCTGATAATTGTTGTGAGCAATTCTAGCCTTTAACCATTGTTCTTGCTCTTGTTTGTACTTACGAGCAAGTTGTTCCCGATGGCTTTATAGCCAATACCATTCCGAGCATCTGGTGCTATCTGAGATCTTTTCTCAGCAGCTTTGCTAGTCTCTGGGTAATCTATTTTCTTTCCAGAAAACATGACATAGGAGAATTTGTCAGCTCCTGCAATTCTTCCTTTCTGAGAGACATAGCACTGTGGGTGATTACATTTTTCAGTGTTATGTTTCTTTTCAGAAACATTCCCAACAGATTTCTTTTGGACTTATTTTTCCCACAAAGATTTGGTCGCAACTGCCTTTCCTTTGTCAACAACCTTAGCTTTCTGACCGATACTGTAGGTTGTTTGGGAACCACCTTGTTGAGCACTGACAAATGTTCTTCTTTCATCACTCCTATTCAGAGTGGTAGAACTATCTGTTTGTGTGTCCAGCCCAAGTCCTCTCTTTTCTGAAGGATCTCTTAAATAAGATTGTACTTCAGTAAGAGTGTCACTAGCTTTGGCTTAAGATTGAAAAGATAGTTCTTTCTTTTTGAGTTCTTCATTCTCAGAAAGAAGATTTTCACATTTCTTTTGAAGATTGGCCAATGCTTCTTCATGTGACTTTTCAGTCTCAGATATCTGAGTTTTGAGAGATGCAATTTCAGCATCCTTTTCCTCAGATATCTTGAGCAATTTTGAATTTTCCTTTTCAAGATAATTCTTTTCTTCTTCAAAGATTTCGGTTCTAGCTCGGACCATCAGAAATTCTCTTTCGTAGAGATCAAGTTCTCTTCTGAGATGTTCCAGATCTTTGATTCCTTCCTCATCACTTTGATAAGTATAACAAGAGGTTTGTGTTACCTCATCAGCCATTAGACAAGGTTCAATGTTGGAGATATCTGAGAAGATTTCTTCTGCCATTCCACATACTTCTTTCTTCTTTTGACCAAAGTCAATCACTTCATGAGAAAGACCGCACATTTCTGGAGAAGGCAGTGTGGAATCATCTGAGTCCTCATCCTCAGAATCAGACACAATGTCTAGAGCATCCAGTTGGAGTTGTATCTTTTTCAGTTCTTCAGTGAGAAGAGCTCTATGGCTTCTCTTGAAGTTTCTCCTATCTTTCTTGTCTCCTGTCTTTAGCTTGTTGAAGGCAGGGCAATCCTTCTTGAAATGACCAGGTTTCTGACAATAGAAACAGATATCGTTTCCGAATTCTGCTTCCTTAGTACTTGATGCTTTTTGAGCCGGCTTGTTCATCGAGCTTTGCATATTTTTGTACTGGTGATAGTTTGAGCCTAGATGCTTTTTCAGCTTCTCTTTGGCTTTTTTTCTCTCTATTTCCCGACAGACATATTTTCTCATTTGCTTTACAGCAAGAGCATCCTCAGTCACCTCCTTGCCTTCCTTCTTTTCAGAAGTTCCTTGAGCAACTAGAGCAACATTCTGCAACTTTTCAGTTGTTTGTTCTCTTTGAGTTGTCTCATAGTCAACATGTGGTGAGAGAAAAGTTCCACTGTAGTGATATCTGGCATTCCTTGGTTAAAGTAGAAAAACTTTGTGTGCTCCCAGTTATGATTTAGACTTCTCACAATAGTCTTAATCTTTTCTGACTGGGTATATCTATTACTTTCTCCAAGTGCAGCCATGTCACTCATAAGTGTTGTAAACCGGAAATCTAGTTCTTCAAGAGTCTCTGTGGGACCTTGTTTAAAGTTTTGGAATTTGAGCTTCAAAAACTTCGAACTTATTTTCCTTCGTTTCTCAGTGCCGGGACAGATTTCTTCAATCAGTTGCCAGGCCACTTTCGCCATTTTTGCATCCCACAGTTTACACTGTATGTGCTCTGGAGTAGAACGTATGATGATATTACAAGCCTGACCATCCAGTCGATTTCTCTTGGCATCTTCCGATGTCCAGAGCTCTATCGGCTTTGGTTCGTAAATAACTTGACTGGCAGGTCTTCCACTAGTTGACGCATCTGTCTGTGAAGACCCATCGCTTTGTTCTCTGTCTCTACCATTAGAAACCTCCATGACCTGCTTGAGTTGTTGAATGACTATTGGGCCATTCTTTATCACGTTGATCATTTCGTCACTGATGGCTTCTAGGTGGAGCATCATGTTGTTCTTCCGTTTCTCATAATTCTCTGGCTTGAGAATTGGGACGTCACTTAAAGACATCCTGCAGCAAATACACTAAACAAACAAATCAAGTGTAGGTGAAAAGCAGTTAGTGGGCACTTATCTGGGATCTAGGTTCAGTGCAGAAGGCTTGGGAACCTCCTGCTCTGATACCACTTATTGGTCCGGATAACGGCAAAGTAAAAGACTAGGAGGGGGGGGGGGTGAATAGTCTTTTCAAAACTTTTATCGATAAACACGGTTTCTTAGATATCTGTGAAGATATCTGATACTTAATTTTAGAGAGCGGAAGACTTTTTTGTGATAAGTGCACGTGCTCAGCAAGATAGGTGTAAATACTTTGCAAGGTAAATAAAGCAAGTAATAAAATGCAGAAAGTAAATAACACAAGTCTTTTTATAGTGGTATCTGAAGGTGGCGTAATCCTTCAACTAATCCACTTCGGCCTTTCTCAGACCTAGAATCCACTAAGACAGATAATTGATGTAACCTTACAAAAATCTTCTCTCGATTCCTAATTACACTAGGTTCCCAACCAAGTGTTCCCTCTGAGTTATTCCCCGGCTTTCACAGCCAAGTACTTCATGTACTCAAAAACCTCTTTCCTGGAGTTGTTCCTTAGTTTCCCAAACTAAGTACTTCCTGTACTCCACGCCAATCAAGGTGTTGGTTAAGGTAGTTTATCAGGTGAGCTTCTTTAATAACTTGTTGAGTTATGCATATAGCTCTGAGAATCAAGTATACTTAATACACTTTGCAATGTATGGTATCTTGTTCTTTACTGACCCAAGTCTATGATAAATGTTCAAGATAATGAATCTCAGATGTCAAATCTTAATTCAACTTTTTCACAAATAGCAATGCTTGTTAAGGATTAGGACACTTAGAACTTTTGTGCTACTTAGAATCAAGAGCTTTGGTCGCAACAGAAAGCTTGAAGGTAAGTAGTGTGCTTGAGAGAGCTTGTGTGAGAGTATTCAATGCAAGTTCAAGGTGTGTTCAGTGTTCTAAGGTGTGTTCTCAAGCAGTCTAAGTGTTGATATTTATAGATGAATTTGAGTGCTGTTTGAATAGTATCCGTTAGGCTTAAATCAAATTCAAACTATTGATATCTGAGTATAGTACTTTAGTACGTTTGTCTTCTTCTTCAGAAGCTACCATTTTTGTTCAAACATTTCTGTCCGTGCATTCAATGCATTGTACTATACTTTGTCCTGTAGTGCCAACGGAACTATGCATTGTATCAGAGATATTATACTATCAGAGTTCTCTGAAGCTTTGCACGTCCTTTTCCAGAGATTATCACAACTCCAGATACCACTTGTTGAAACAACTTGTTATAATATATTTCTTTTCAGAAACATAGTTTATGTCCAAGGTATCTGAGTGTAGATATATGTGGGCACTTTCGTCGTTTCAGAAACCTTTTATTTCTCAGATTTCTTTTGCAACACTGTTTAATTAAAAACACTTGTGTCTTCAAGATATCTGGTCATAGGTATCTGAAAACCCTTGCCTTCAGAAATCTTGTGCAGTCTTCAAATCTTCAAATCCGTTGAACTTTTCCTGTTGGATGCCTTCTTCTTGGTCTTCTTTAGAGGAATAAAAATTACATTCAGAGACCTAACATCCTATACAAGATTTGCTAGACTATCATACTTAGTGAGTTTCCTTTTTTACAGTGTTCAAGTGAACCAAGAGTACTAACCACCTTTCTGAGCTAAGATAAGTCATTAGTTTGCTGATCAAAATCTAAACAGATATTCCTAACAACAACTTTGTTTGTTTAGCGACAGCTTTCAGAGCAGCCTGTGCGTGCTGGAGAGCTTGGTCCACCTTCTTTCCATCTTCCTCTCTCACTGGTGTTAGATCTTTCTGAGTGAGAACAAGACTTGTTGTTCTTTTGAGCATGACTTCCAAGCAGTCCTTCAGTGAGGGATTCTCGGCATTCAAAATCCTTTTGTTTTCTTTAGTGAGGGCTTTGATGAGATCAGCAATGTATTGGGTTCTGGATGTCCCAAATATCTTTAAAACTCTCATGGTTGCTGGGTTAGGCTCATCTAGATTGATGATTTGCCTTTTCTAGCCGGAGACCATGTGCTTCTCAACCAGACCTCCTGATGACCAACTTTGGGATAGGTTTCTATCTGGTCTATCTTCTTCACTGTCACCAGATAGACCTAAGCTAAAGTCAGCTCCATCCTCATCTTCAAGTCCAACAACCTTTTCAAGTTCTGGCTCAGGAGCAATTGAATTTTCCTTGGCCTTCCTGAGAAGTTGCTGCTTCTTCTCATATTCTTCTTGTATAGTAGCAATCTCAATTCTTTTTCTGTCCTCTTCCACTTGCTTGGCCACAGCTGCTAGTAGTCTAGTAGGATCAGCTTGCTGGGCCTGATTGGAAGGTGTTGCCACTGTTGTTGATGTTGTTGTAGCTCTTGCATCGGCTTCCAGAATAGCTTGAGATGCAGCTTTCTGAGCCTCTTCTTCAGCAGTTTTCTTAAGAGACTCTTATAGAGCTTGGGCTCTTCTTTTCAGTTCTTCTTTGTCTAGCAAAGGTGCCAGACTTGCTACAACAAGTTCAGTAGCTTGCTGAACCTTGCTTTGAAATTGCTTCTCAGGTACTAGCATTTTCAGCTATCTGATCATTGGCAGGTGATGCTTGCCAAAGGGTTGCCTCAGAAACCCTCTTGTTTTCTGAAGAGGCCTTGGAGTGGGTGGGAGTATTAGTGTGATCTCTATTTTCATTCCCAGTATTGGGATTGCCAACACCTCCAGCTCCAGGATTACTCTGGGAGTCATCATCCCTATCATCTTTTCCATCCATCTTTTTGTGCTCACCAGTGGAAGGCAGATCTTCCAAATTGTTCTCATCAACTTCCTCTGCCTCTTCTTCCTCACCATCACTAAGTATTTGGATGATTGGTGGCTTGCTGGAGACTTCCTCTTCTTCATTGTCTCCAGTCAGGTTCTTGTGAAAGATTGGCATATTTGGATTTGTTGCCAACTCTTTCTGAACAGAAGGGGTTGCCTGTTGGAACATACTCTTTAGCCCTTTCCTTACTTCAAACTCAAAGGATGGCTTCATTGTCTCATGGAATGAGTAGTGTCCTTTAGGCAGGATAGCATTTACATATGTCTCCAACTGCAAAACTCCATTTCTTTTATCTTGGTTGTCCAGGAGTGATTCTAGCTAAGAGAGTGACATTGTTCTGATCTTTTGCCACTTCTTGAAATGCTTGATGATTTTCGGCAAAGCATTCAGCTGGAATAAATGATAGTGCATGTTCCTTGTCTGAGTGGAGACAGGTACATCAATGTTCTCTTGAGCCTGTAAGAATGAACACTTAGTTAGATTCAATAAAGAGTCAGCAATCAATTGTGTGTCAAAAAGTACTATGTTTACCTGTTGTGTAACAACAGGCTCATATTCTTTCTGAGCTTCAACAAGCTCTATTGCTGGTGTTGCTTGTTTAGCAACAATCTCCTGAATAGGAGTCTCTTGATTGATCTCCTGTGAAAGTGAAAAGTTAGATTTCTGAACAAGTTTAGACATAAGAATGCAAAGGTTAGAAATCTGGTCAACCTGTTCTCTGACAGGAGATGTAGGTTTCTGAACCTTTGGGTTAACCTGTTCTTCATCCATCTTTTTTAATTGAAGTCTGAAAAGGAAATAAATTAGTAAAAGAAATAAGAATATTAGCAATGGACAAGTCACAGTTACTAGAAGTTGGTACAACCTGTTGTGCCTCAGCAGGGTTGGCAGCTTCAAGTTCTTGTTCAGGGTTGCCAATGTTATCCCTGTTGTCTTGCTCTTCCTCTTCCTCTATCACAAGGTCATTTCCTTCTGGGACTTGATCCACAGTTGTGCTCTGTCCTTGGAGGTTCTCAATGTTGATCTCCGGTAACCTTTCCAGGTTAGTTGGAGACTGAGCCTTGTTTGAATGAGTGTGCTCATTGGATTTGGCCTTATCTTGAGATCTCTGAATCTCTTCTCCAGCAAGCTCCTGAGCTGTCATGAAAGGCTGTACATGATCAACATCACCCTCAGGAATGTCAATATCCGTCATCAGGTGTTCCTCACCAATCTTCAATGCCTCACTAGTCTCAGCAACCCTTGGTTGCGCTAGAGGACTAGGAGTATCAGCAACCACAACTTCTACCAAGTCAACTTGGTTGTCTCCCAGTTGTGCGGATGCATTAAGGATAGCAAGATCATCCTCATCATTGTCTTCTTGGTTGCTGGGTTGGGTTGGTTTCTGAGCAACAACACTCAAAGAGGGTGCCTTTTTTGCTTTCTTGACCCTCTTGGTCTTTGGAGCATCCTGCTCTCCTTTGATTTGCTTCCTTTTGTAGCTGACTCCGGTTGCTGAAGAACCGGCAGTCTGAGAGCTCTTTCAAGGAGCTTCTTTTGGTGCAGAGAGTAGAAGTACTTGTTTATCAGGCAGCTTCTATGTACTTCCACTGGGTTTCTGAGCTTCAATCCCAGTCTCTCTAGCAACCAACAGACCTTCAACCCAAACTTTACATTTCCCACAGGTGAAACCTTCTCAGCATCCTGTTTCACCTTGAAATTTCTGGCCATTTCCATGAATTTAATGTAAATGTACTTGGCCCAATTGAAAGTGGTGTCCTTTGATCCCAACTTGAGCATCAGAATCCACCTTTCCCAGTTGATTTGCTCAACCCCTCCATCATTGGAGAACACACACTTTGCCAGGATAAGCGCTAGCAAGCTCCATCCTTCAGATATCATTCTCCTTCTCATGTTTGGCTGATCAAATATGGTTGGAGCCCCTACTTCAGCATCCACATTCCTTATCTCAGAGTACATCTCCTGTACTCCATCCCTTTCGTCTTCATCTTCAACATCCACCTTAGAGACTTCTCCAGTCTCAGGGATGCCAAAGTATTCAGCAAAGCTTTCCCAAAAAAGCTCAATATCATGCCCTTGAACCTTAGTGTTCAAGAGTGCATTTTCAACACCCTCTTCCTCTTGAGGTTCAGTGATAGTTGAGTTGTTGTAAAACTCAATCACATCCACTACTGATAACCCAGTAGGGACGACGATTGTGAAGTGGAAAATTTTGATAGCCTTTAAGCAGTCGATAACCTCCTTTATTTCGGCTTGAGTGCCTATGCCGGAACCCATGATGTATTCCTCCATAGCGGCTCCTCCCTAGTGCATCCGTGATGTGCACGGTTTTTCGTTCCACTGGGAAAAGTCAAAATTGCCAGTGACTTTCCCATTGGTAATAACCACCTTCTTCACCGATGATTCGGCGGTGGTTTCAATCTGAGCCGGTGGTGGTGCTTGGGCAGATGAGGCGGCTTGGGACTTGGTTCCCTTGGTGATTCTCTTTGCTGCCATTTTATATAGTAGTCGGGTTTAGAGAGTGGTTGGTAAGAGTGTTTTGTTTGTTTCTTCACTATGAAATGTGAGAGTTTGTAGAGAAGAAAGAACGAAAATTTTGCTAAAAGAGTGTAAGTGTTTGAGACTTGGATGAAAAAATCCTTTTATGTCTCAGTTAATTTGTGCAACATTACTTGCATCAATACATACAAATCGTATTTTGTATGTATTGTACAGGTGTTTGCAATTCTACCTTCTCTCTTTCATTAAATGCGATGTGCCCCACTTTCTTTGTAACTGCCCACGTTCTAATCTCAATCGTTAATAAAATAGCGCTTTTTCACGCGACGGCTTGGATTGCTTGTTCAGCAATGATGAAAAACAAATAGTACAGTGTTCGTTTAATGCTGCCGTTTCCGAAAAACGTTTCACATTTTTGTCTCAAGTAACATCAGGTTGCTGATGCTATTGAGTACAAACATCTCTGTACTAACTTTGTCATCATCTGGAGATTTAAAACTTTATCACCAAAATAGCAACGTTTCTGAACATCTTTGACTATGGTTGACTCACAGTTTATCAGAAAACTATTGTAGGTCAACTTTCATCAAATTATATTCCCCCTCACCTAGTTGTCTCAACTTTTAGAACTTTGTGTGTGACTTTCTTCTTCACAAAGCATTAACACCAGTTTAGTGAGGCTTGGTCTTGAGTGCCCGTCTCAGAGACCTAGTTGGTATTTTGTTGTTTATTATTCAGAAACTCTTTAGGTGCATTTCTGAGTACCCCTCTCAGAAATCCCTAAGTATACCTTTCTGAGTACCCGTCTCAGAAAGTTCCTTTAGTTAGGCATTGTCATTAGTCCAAGACTATGTCTTATAGACAAAAACCTACATTCTTGCAGAGGTTTTGTGAAAATGTCAACAAGCTGGTCTTCAATACCAATTTTGACAAGTTCTATATTTCCTTTCTCAACATGATCTCTTATGAAGTGATGTCTAACATAAATGTGTTAGGTTCTTGCATGAAACTTGGGATTCTGTGTAATGGCAATAGCACTTGTGTTGTCACAAAATATTGGAGTCTTTACTTCATTGAGTTCATAATCTCTGAGTTGTTGTTGTATCCACAAGATTTGTGAAGCACAACACCCAGCAGCAATATACCCTGCTTCAATGGTTGATGTGGCAATTGAATTTTGTTTCTTACTGAACCAAGATATCAATCTAGAGCCGAGTAATTGACATGTTCCTGAAGTGCTCTTTCTATCAAGTAGTAATCCAGCAAAGTCAGCATCTGAGTAACCTACCAAATTCAATCCACTACTTTTGGATACCATAATCCAACTTCCACTGTACCTTTGACATACTTCAGAATCTTCATTCCAATGTTGTAATGTGACATCATAGGATTTGATCGAAATCTTGCACATACTCCAACTGCAAATTGAATATCTGGTCTACTTGCTGTGAGGTACAATAGTAAACCAATGAGCTTTCTGTATTTATGTTCAGCAACACTTTTGTCATCTTGAGTATAGCTCATCTTGGTTTCTATGCTCATGGGTATTTTAGCATTCTTTTCAGAAGGCTTAACACCAAACTTGTTGAGCATGTCCTTAGCATACTTTGTTTGACTAATGAAGATTCCATCCTTGAGTTGTTTGACTTGCAATCCTAGGAAATAATTCATTTCTCCCATCATATTTCAAATTTACTTTTCATGAGCTGGGCAAAGTCTTCACAAAGTTGCTTGTCTTTTGATCCAAAGATGATATCATCCACATATATCTGGACCAAAAGTAGTTTCCCATCATGGTTAAGTGTGAAGAGTGTTTTGTCAACTTCTCCTTTCTTAAAACCACTAGTCAGTAAGTACTTGGCTAAAGTATCATACCATGCTCTTAGAGCCTATTTCAGTCCATATAGAGCTTTCTGAAGCTTATAGACAAGTCTGCTTTCTGAGGGAACTTCAAAACCGGGTGGTTGATCAACATAGGCCTCTTCACTTAGTTCACCATTCAGGAATGAACTTTTCACATCCATTTGGAAAACTTTGAAGTCCATGTGAGCTGCAAAGGCTAAGAATAGTCTGATTGCATCCAATCTTGCAACTGGAGCATAGGACTCATCAAAATCCAAACCTCCAATTTGAGTAAATCCTTTAGCAACCAACCTAGCTTTGTTTCTTGTGATTTCACCATTCTCATTCATCTTGTTTCTGAACACCCACTTGGTTCTAATTACTGAGGGGAACTAAGTTCTAGACTTCGTTTCTCTCAAATTGGTCTAGCTCTTCTTGCATAGCTGAGATCCAATTTTTATCTTTAAGAGCTTCCTCAATTGTTTTGGCTTCTATTTTAGAAATGAAGCAACCATAAAGTGAGTTTGCTTGTTCAACAATCTTCTTATGGTTCTTACTCCATCATTCATTGATCCAATCACATCCTTTGCTGGATGGTCTTTTATCCATCTTCTTGCATTTCTGGTGTTATGTGGATCAATATCATCAAGATGATTGTTCATGGATTCATCAGACACTTGTTGAGTGTTTAAGATATCTGAGTTAGGATGATGATCACAGGAATGAGGTTCAACAACTTCTTCAATAATATCTTCATCACACAGTTGCTGAGTATCCAGTGGGGAATTCATTTCTGAATTTTTTGCAGGAAATTCCTCATCATGTTTTAGAGTCATCTGGTTGTTACTAGGCCTATCTCTTCGCTTTTCATCGTCAGAGTCGTCCTCAATGGTCACAACAAGTTTCTTTCCTTCTGGAGCACATTCCTTAGAATCCTTGATCATTAACTCTTTAAATCTCTTATGAAGGTTAGTCTCAGCAACCTCTCCTGGCTTTGTTTCATAGAAAACAACATGAACGGATTATTCGATCTTTTGTGTTCTTTTTGTTGAATAATCTATAAGCCATGCTATTCAGAGAGCAGCCAAGAAATATTCCTTCATCTGCCTTTGGTTGAAATGTTCTTAAGTATTCTTTTCCACTGTTAAGAACAAAACATTTACAACCAAACACTCTTAGATGTGTGATATTTGGGGGTCTTCCAACCAACAACTCATAAGGAGTCTTATCATGGAATTTGTTTATCAGACATCTATTCTGAGTGTAGCAAGCAGTGTTGATTGCTTAAACCCAATAGATTTCACTTATTTCAGTGTGAGCAAGCATTGTTCTTGCTACTTCTTTTAGGGTTCTATTTTTCCTCTCAGCAATCCCATTTTGTTGGGGTGTCCTCACTGAGGAAAGTTGGTGTTGTATACCTTTGCAGGTACAAAACTCCTTTATGTACTGATTAACAAATTCAGTACCATGATCAGTTCTTATGACAGAAACCTTGTCATTTTTCATCACTTCTAGCTTATTCAGCAGGGAAGGAATTTCTACCCTAGTTTCTGACTTATGTTTCAGGAAGATTACCCAAGTGAATCTTGAATAATCATCCACAACAACTAGACCATACTTTTTGCCCGCATAACTGGTTACTGAGGATTCAAAGAGATCCATATGTAACAGTTGTAGAGGTCTTGTACTTGATTGCCTCACTTTTAACTTAAAAGAAGCTTTAGCCTGTTTTCCTAGTTGACATGCTGAGCATAATCGATCCTTTCTGAATGTCATACTAGGCAGACCAACAACTAGCTCCTTCTTGGATAGCTTGTTCAGAGTCTTGAAGTTCAAGTGGCTTAATCTTTTGTGCCATAGCCATCCAGTCTCCAGTGAAGTTGATTGACTCACCATGAGGCATGTATTAGTCTGAGCAGTTGTTCTATCAACAACATAGAGATTTCCTTTCCGCTTGGCAACCAATACTACCTTCTTTGACAATGATCAGCTTGCATTCTTTAGACTTTATCTTCACTGTATAGCCTTTGTCAGTAAACTGACTCATGCTAAATATATTGTAATCCAAGTCTTGCACAAATAGTACTCCTTTGATAAGTGTATTTCCAATCTGAACATCTCCCATTCCAATGGTAGGATGAGAGTCTCCTCCAGCAAATCTTATGAGTGGGCCATTTCTGACCGTCTTGTAGTTGAGCAGATTTGCTTTGTTTCCTGTCATGTGCTTTCCACAACCACTATCAAAGTGCCATGCAGGCTCTGATTCAGCTCTTAGTGATGTGTTCTGCACAAGACAAGAAAGCTAGTTTAGTTCATTATAATGGTACCCACTAAATTGAACATTCTTCCAGTAAGAACCCATGATTTGGTGTTCGTTCTGGGAATCATATTTTGTCTTGCTGAGCCATAAGGAGGAGTGTTTCCAAAAGGTTTCTGAGCCTTTTGGTTCAGATCTATCTTCTGATGTGGAGTTCTTCTTGGTGCATCTCTCTTGTTCAGAGAATTGTCTTGTGATTGCTTCTCAGCAACCTCCTTCCTTCTTTCACGTCTCCTGTCTCGAGAGTTCATCTGAGCTTTCTCTTTGTTTCTCTTAATTTGGTTACTTTCTTCAGCACGCTTCTTTATGTAGCATTTTTGCTCCATTTGATATTTATGGAACAATCTCTTTGTGAGATCTTTGTAACCTAGGCCTTGTCTCTGATTTGGAGTTATCTGAACTCTGCTCTCAGCAACCTTGTTGCACTCAGGTTTGTCTAGCCTGTTTCTCTCAGAGATCTCTCTGGTTTCTGACACTTTTCTTTTCTCAGAAACCTGAGTTTGACGGATACACTTTTCAGTGTTTCTGACGATTTCTTTGGTTAGAACTTTCTTACCTTTGTCATTCCGAGGTCTCAATGTTGTCTGACCAATGACATAGGTTTCTTTCCCTTATCATCAGATTTTACAAAAATCTTTCTTGTATCACTCTTGTTCAGATTGGTTTCTTCATTTGTAGAACCAGTGTGTCCAAGACCTTCTGTTCCAGAATCCTCTCTCATTCGGGATTGTATCTCTAAAAGAGTGTTATTTGCCCTCATGTAGGATGTGAAGGTAATTTCCATCTTTCTGAGTTGAGCATTTTCTTCAGTGACCTTTCCAAGTCTCTTTTGGGTCGCAACGTTGTTTGCTTCTAACTCAGTAATCTTGGACATAAGGATTGCTATTTCAGCATCCTTATTATCACTTGAGATTTTGCATTTTGTCACCATTTCTTCAGCAATGAGTTCCTCATTTATGTTGATATGCTCATTTAATGCAGCTATCTCAACATCTTTGGCATCAGAAATCATTTTGAACTGTGTTGCCATATCTTCTGCCAGAGTTTCCAGATCTGTGGTGATTTTGTCTTCTAAGGATGCTATTTCAACGTCCTTTCTTTCAATGATTAAAGTGAACTCTAAACATTTGTTGTCCAGCTTTTCACAAAAATCTTTGTAGTACTTGGCTTCAGCAACACTTTCAATTTGTATTTTGGCCAATCTCTCAATCTCTTGACTTTGATGTTCTAAGTTTTCTATTCCACCATCAACACTGTCATAATTAGCATTGTTGGAACTAGAGCATACCTGATCAATGACTAGGCATTCTTCAATGTTGGAGTAATCTGGATAGATTTCTTCAGTCAGTGCACAATGTTCCTTTTGTACTCCAAAGTCAACAATTTCATGAGTGATTCCACATGCTTCATTTGCATCTTCAAAATCCTCATCTTCATAAGTTGATATAATATCTAGTGCATCCAGCTGGATTTGTATTTTCTTCCTTTCTTCAGAATGCATGGCTTTCTGAACCTTTCTGAAGTTTCTTCTTTCCTTTATGTCTCCTAATTTTCCTTTAGTCAACAAGGGACAATCTGTTTTGAAATGTCCAGGTTACTGACACTGGAAACACAAATCATTTCCAACAACAGGCACTTCTTGAGATGTACCATTCTGAGGAGTCTTGTTCAGAGAGCTAGAAACATATTGCAGATTCTTGTAGGTTTGATAATTTGGGCCTAGATGCTTTTTCAGCTTCTCTTTGGCTTTTCTTCTTTCACTCTCCTGGCTGACATATTTTCTCATATGTTTTACAGCTAATGCATGATCTTCAGGAGTTTCTTTAGAGTCTTTCTTTTCAGAAATATTCTTGGTTACTAAAGCAACATTTCTGCACTGTTTCAGCAGACATGATTTCTTTTTGCTTGGTCTCATAATTCACAGCTGCAAGATGTGAAAACAACTCTACAGGTGTGATAGATGGTATACCTTGGTTATAGTAGAAGTTCTGAGTACTTGTCCATTCTTGTTTCAAACTTCTGATAATGGCTTTCACCCTTTCTGAGTCTGAATACCTGTTTCCTTCTCCCAAGGCAGCCATTTCACTCATAAGAGTGGTGAATCTGAAGTCAAGCTCTTCAAGGATTTCAGTTGGTCATTGCTTAAAGTTTTGGAACTTCAATTTTAGGACTTTTAACTTATTTTCCTTAGTTTTGGCTGTTCCAGCACAAAGCTCTTCTACAAGATTCCAAGCTTCTTTAGCATTTCTGGCACCCCAAAGTTTATATTAGATGATGTCAGGAGTGGATCTGATTATGATGTTCTTTGCTTGACCATCTAACCTAAATCTCTTAGCTTCTTCAGATGTCCAGAGATATCTAGGTTTTGGTTCCCATACTACTTTTCCAGCAGATCTAGAGGACTTGTCACCAGTAACATCCTTTTCAGGAGTTTCTATGTCCATTTCCTTTTCTTCTCTTCCATCTGAGGTCAGATAGATAGTTTTGCTCTGAAGGATTCTTATAGGGCTTCCATGATCACTGTGATCATTTCATCACTGATGGCTTCTAAGTGGAGTTGCATGTTGTTCTTCCATTTCTCATAGTTTTCTGGCTTCAAAACTGGAGCATCTAGAACAGACATCCTACGCACTTCAAGAAAACAAACTGATCAAGTGTAAAAGGTTAGCATAATAAACTACACTTAAAGGGGATCCAGGTTTAGTGCCAATGGTTAAAAAACCTCCGGCTCTGATACCACTTGTTAGTCCCTTAGACAACAAGGTTAAAGTCGGGGGGGGGGGGGGGGGTGAATAGACTTTTAAAACTTTTTTTTATCTAACACGGTTTCTCAGCAAGGTGAGCTTGCTGATACTTATACTAGTTCAGAGAGTGGAAGTCTTTAGTACAATTAAGTGCAGTCAGAAAGCTTATAATAGATAAACAGATAAAGTAATGTAAAGCTTTGCTGAAAGGTAAAGTGCAAATAGTTTATAGTGTTATCTGAAGGTGGCGTAATCCTTCAACTAATCCACTTCGCCCTTGGTAGGACTTGAATTCACTATGTATTGTTTCTGAGATCCGTTACAAAAGCCCTACACTAGCCAAATCCCTTTCCCTCCTAAGTTCCCAACTCAGGATCCTTTGAATCCTCTTTCCTTAGCCAATCCAAGCTAAGTATTCCGATTCCCAAGAGACTTGCCTTAGCTAACCCAAGCTAAGTAATCACTCTCTTGTTGTTAAACTCCGAGGATTATTCCTTGGCTTTCTCAGCACAAGTACTTCCTGTATCCTCACGCCTGTTTGTTATTTTGATGTAGTCGTTTGTTCTAGGCAGTAATTACCTTGATAACAATGTTTCAGTTATCTCAGTAATCAAAGAAACTCAACTATAATCCTATATTTCATGTACTAAGTCTAGTGTTTTTTAGTTCCAAGACTTTGTCTTTGTTTAGAGGAAAGAACTAACACTTGGTAAAAACACAAGTATGTTCTACTTCTTCACAAATAGCTAATCAAAGTTTAAGTCTTGTTGGAGTTGTGGGCACTTAGTGAACCAGGAGAAATCTGAGTCGCAACTTTGAAAACAAGAGCTTTCTGAGAAAGAGTTCTTGGATACTTAAGAGATTTCTAGTGATTCTAAATTAGTTGTGAGCTTGCGTGATTTTCAGTGCCTGTAGTTGGTTAGGCATTTTCATCACAACTGCTAAGTGATTCTTTTATAGTGAACAAAGGAGCCATTTGAAATACTATCCGTTGAATGGATGGTTTCGAGTTCGACTACATGCCACTATCATAGTACATTCGATCTTTGTCTCTTTGTGACAAGCCAACAGGCTTTTCTGATAGAAGTCTGATGTAGCATTTAATGCATTGTACTATTTGGACTTTTAACCACAATGGTCAGATAGCTTCTCAACAGCTAGGAGATTCAGAAACCTCTTTGCTATTGCATTGCTATCACCTCTTACCTTTTAGAAACCTTGATAAATTGGTCGCAACTTGATGGTTTCTGAGCGGTTGCATTCTGAGAGTTGTTGCCTTTTTATCAAGATAAACTTATGCAGTTTACTTGAGTCTTCATGTCTTCAGTAGACTTCGTTGCTGAGTGGTCTTCAAATCTTCGAAAGATAAAATTAAATTACATCAGAGACCAAACTCCTATACAAGTGACTATTCTATCATACTAAGTAATGTTCTTCCTTTACAATGTCCTCTTATAAACTGTGGACTTAGGAATACTAATCACCTTTCTGAGCTATGCAGACATGTGAAATTTCTCATCAAAATCTAAAGTAAATCCTAACAAATTTCATCATCACAATTGAATTAAACATACGGTAGACAAAACAATTCATACAATAGACGAATCAATCACAAGAGATGAAATTGCAAGAGAAAAGATGAATTGATTGAATGGTTCTAACCTCTCAATGAGAATTCAATTTTATCGTACGAGATTACAAACCAAATTGAAGCAAATCCAAGCCAAAGACAAAATACTAGGTGATGTGACAATGAAATGTGCGATATAGCATGCTTTTAGACCCTCGTTTTTTTGCCTTAGATGCAATATTTTTATCGTTTTATGGTCAATTACCAACTTTGCGTGTTTTATGTAGGTTATGATCGCGTTTTTGAGGAATTGCATGATTTCAGGCACCACAACTCATGCTGACTACGCCTTGTGCACCATAGTATTATGCCCTGCTGTCGTTAGAGGTAATCATGCCGGATTTTAACTAGGAAGTTGGGAGTAGCATAGCAGAGGGAGGTTGGGGAACCTTTACGCCTTTCCACAATTGATTTACAACAAAGTAATTTATGGTTAACTGCAATTCCATTATTCTGTCTGAGATCAAACTGTTTACTTTTCTACATTCAATTACAAACGTCATTTGCCTGTTCCAATGCTAAGTGTCCGTGGAGAACGACATCCTGAGTCAGCTTTCCGCTATAAACTGTGGATTTGAGGACTTCCGACTTATAAATTTAAGGGGTTATTACATATACTTCAATATATAGGGACATTGCATCTAAGAACTAGTTAGTTCAACAATTACATCTAAGTCCAAAAAGCTGATTTTTTGTTGACCAGAAATTCCTTAGTGGACAAACAAACAGGTCCTTAGTTTATTTTACCCCCTTTTCTATTTTAATACACAATAATGTCCAAAAAATAAATAAAAAATGAAAAAATAATTTAGGTTGAATAAAAAATTATGAACAATAAATAAAAAATAGAAAAAAATATTTTTAAAATTTAGGTTGTATGTAAATGTTCAGGAAGGTTCCATTTTGATTTTTAAACATTTTGGAGGTTTAATTTCATTTTTCACCTATCAAACATATAAATATAAAAAGGTTGAAGGATAGCTTACAATTTCTAGAACTTCATACTTGTTTTTAATACTTAATGGCATCTATTTAAAAAAATGAGAACTTCTAAATTACAGTAGTGATCCCCAGGGCTCATCTAATTCTTAAAGGATAGCCCTTTCAATTTTTTAAAACCCTCAATTAAGTCCCTGTAAAATCCCAAAATTTTTAAGAACTTTGTAAAATTCCAAAATAAAATCATTCTTACACGATTAGGAGGGCATGGAGAGAGATCAGTCCAATCATGATTGCTCTTCCTATTATAAATAATACTCCCTCCATTTCAGAGAAAGTGTTACAACTTTCCGTTTTCGGCGTTTCACTAAAAGTGTTACAATTTCCATTTATGAAAATTAGTTAAATAATAAAACTCCCTACCTTTCACTTTTATTACAATATGCCACTCAGTTAATCTCTAAATCAGGGGGCCACTTCTACTTTTTACTTTTTCTTAAAATTGGTGCAAATCCAAATTGTAACAATTTCTCTGAAATTGAGGGAGTAATATTTATTAATTTATTAATTTTTATTTAGCTTTATTGGAAACTCCATGGATGAACATCCATGGCAGGAAGCACGGAAGCTCCGTCGGAGCTTCCATGAACGTGAAAGTGATAAAAAAAAAAAACTTAAAAATTTAAAATTGAAAATTTGAGTTAATTGATACTGTAGTTTTATTTTTTTTATTATTTTTTAGACAAATTTATGTTTTTTTTTTTGTAATTTTTAATTTTTCAATGCCTTTTCAGTTATCAATTATTTTTCAATACCTTTTTTTAAATAATTTTTCTGTTATTTATTTATTTTTCGTAATTTTTTATTTTTTAAATTATTTTTCAGTTTTTTATTTATTTTTCATAATTGATAAAAATTTTAAATTATTAATTAGTTTATATTTATTATTTTTCACTCACATATCTCTAACAAATCACTTTCACCTTACTGTAATGGATGGAGCTTCCATGGAAGTGAAAGGAAACATGTGTTAATTAATGTTATATTGTTTTTCACATTTGTTTATATTTTTATTTTATTTTTTATAATTTTTTATTTTATTAACATTTTTATGTCATTATTTATTTTTCAATTTTTATTTAGTAATTTCTTTTTTCTTTCTTAAAATCATTTTTCTATTTTTCATTTTTATCCAACAAAAATTATTTTTATATTATTTATTTATTTTCATATTTTTTTAAATAACTTTTCTAATTTTTATTTATTTTTCAAAAAATATATTTTAAAAATATTTTTTTCTATTTTTTATTTATTGTTCATAATTTTTTATTCAACCTAAATTATTTTTCCATTTTTTATTTATTTTTTGGACATTATTGTGTATTAAAATCGAAAAGGGGATAAAATAAACTAAGGACCTGTTTGTTTGTCCACTAAGGAATTTCTGGTCAACAAAAAATCAGCTTTTTGGACTTAGATGTAATTGTTGAACTAACTGGTGCTTAGATGCAATGTCCCTATCTAACAGGGGGGTATATGTAATAACCCCTTTATATGTTTGATAGGTGAAAATTGAAATTAAACCTCCAAAATGTTTAAAAATCAAAATGGAACCCTCCTGAACATTTACATACAACCACTAATTAAGGTATCTTAATATACAAGTTAATTAATAATAGGTTTAAATATAAATTATATGTGAAAAAATCAATTACATCCAAGTCCACACATCATCAATAAGTTAAGCATGTTTGGCTAAAACTAAAAGCTGATATTTAAGCAGGGGTAAAAATGACTTTTCCTGGTTTTAATTCGCAAAAAGTCAAATTCGTGGACCTACATGTAATTGATTTATATTGATCAGGACTTGCATGTTATTGTTGATATAACTGGTACCCAGGTGTAATTAGAACATCTAAAAGGGGTACTGGATGAAATTCACCCTAAATTTAATCTTGATTGTATTTAGGGATTACAGGTTCTACAACGGAAAACGAAATCTCTGAGTGCACATCACTAGGGTTCTATTGTGCTTGAAGAGGGGAAAAACGAAGTAGAAATGAAAAACATATGTTTTAAATCGACTAAAATTGCCAAAAAACTGACTTTTCAAGCCGGGACGCGTCCTGGAATTATCTCGGACGCGTCCAGAATTCAAAAAAGATGATCCATGATGAGACGATAATTTAGAGTCTCATTTAGTCCTTTTAGCGGTCTTTGTTAGTCTTTGTTTACAGTTTTTTTCGTGTTTTTTGTGTGTTTTTTACGTTTGGTGTTTTGTTCGTGTTGTGTAGGTTTTTTGTTCTTTAGGTACGATTTGGAAGAAAGATGACTTTAAGAGATGTTATTCGAGTAAAGGGAACAAAAACCGAAGTGTACTTGAAGATAGGCATTGTCGAATGAGCGAATAGGGGAAAAGCAAGCTCGCCGCGGCGAGAATTCCAGTACCTATTGGAAGATCGACAACAAGAGCTCGCCGCGGCGAAGGAATACTCTCGCCGCGGCGAGAAAGCGCGAAGACAGACAATTGAGCATACTGGAAATCTAGCCGCGGTGAGACGAGTTTTCAGCGTTTTTTGTTTTCCTTATTAGGTTAGACTTAGGCAATTTTTGCCAGAACTTGTTTTACTCGAATTTTACTTAGAAAAAGCTCCTAGACCTAGTTTTGAACATTGATTGATCTTGGAGCTTGGTTCTTGACTTGTAACGAATCATCGACATCGAATTCTTAGTAAGTTTGATTAATCTATATTGCTTCCATACAATTGTGATTAATTCATCTGTCAAATTGTATGCTCTTGCTTGCGATTATCAATATGTTTATGCTTTGAGTATCTAAGATTATGAATTCTTTCATCTTTAATTCAAGTATGAGTAGATAAACCTCTCCAGAACTCGGTAGTTATGTGATGGTTATGCAGATTCGAATCTAGGGTTTATATTCGTTCATATAGGTTCGTCTAGTTTGAGATTTTTGTATAAACCTTCAATCCAATACGCTAGTTTTAAACATTCTAAATTGTTTTGGTTAAGAATCTTCGGTCTGACAAAGCTGACGATTTCTCTAATTTGAAATATTCGAAAAACAGCTTGGTTAAATTGGATTGATTGCTTTTCTATACACTGACCGTGTGACAAGTATGAAAGATTACCTTAGTATCGAATTAGCATAATGAGATCATTACTACCGTGTTCGCCTTTATCATTTGCTCAAAACAGTTTATTTGCTTTACGTTAAATTTATGTTTTAGAAGTAAAAACTATTCAAAACCAACTTGTTACTCACAAACAAACATTTTCTCTAATTCGTTGTGGTAGCTTAATTGATTCCCTAGAGAACGATACCGAGTTAAGCATCTACAACTACAACTTATTCTCTTAAGTTTAATAGAGTATAATTTGAGCTTATCAAATTTGGCCCCGCTTCCAGGGAGTTAATTCCTACTGTAGCGTTAAGAGTTTTGTCTGTTTGTTTAGCGTGGTTTTGTTTTACTTGGACTAACAGAAACTAAACATCAGTTGAGTTTTTGTTATTGAGATCCAGGTATGGAGAGCTTTTCCAGCTATTATGCGCCTACTGCGAAACTAGCAGGACCAGCTATTGTGGTCGACAATGAGTCTAGAGATTATGATCTGGAAGATGAGTGGAGGTTTACATTACCGGTCTTCTTAGGAAACCCAGGGGATGATCCACTTAATTTCATACGTCAGTTTGACCATGCAGTCAGAAATTTTCCCAAGCAGGGGCTCAAGGAAGAAAAGGATAAGTGCAGGCTGTTTCCTCTGGTGTTGAGAAATAGCGCTAAGGATTGGCTGTGGAGATTAACTCCCGGATCACTAAAGACTTGGACCGATGTTCTCAAGGTTTTCTACCACAGATTTTTTCCACACTCACTAACCTTAGATCTTAAATGCAATATATTTGAATTACAGCAAAGAGATGGAGAGAGATTTGATGTGGTGTGGGAAAGATATCTTGATTTACTAAGAGCGTGTCCGCACCATGGTTTCCCTGAACATGTACTCATGCATAACTTCTATGAGGGGCTAGACGATGTGAATCGGACTCTAGTAGATATTAACGGTGGGGGGGGGGGGGGGTCTTGGATAAGACACCGCCAAAACTGAGAAAGGTTTTCGAGGAAATGTCAACCCGTGCATTGATCTTGGTGGAAAAAAGGTACCCCATTGAAACTGTGGAGTCGGGATCGACAGATGCAGAAGAGATAAGCAGGGTTATCAAAGAGCTTACTCAAAGTGCAAAAGAACGGGTAGCTGAGACCGCTAACAATGTTGATACCCAACCGGAAAGCCGAACATTTAGTGATAGCACTCTATATGCCCTGATTTCCCATGATGAGAAATAATACATGAACCATGTGATGGAAGGTCAGAGAAGGACAAGTGAGTAAATAGAGAGCATGGTGAACAGGATATCAGATCTTACTGACCGTCTAAAGGAGTTATTAGCTGGGTTTGAATCTGAGGATGAAGATTCTGATGAAGAATTCCAAGCAACTACGGTACTCTGAAGCGGAAAGGTAGTCAAGAAACCAGAATTTTGAACAATTAGGGAACCATTGCCACCCAAGGACACTCCTGTGATCGACATCACTGAGGATGATGCAGCCCCAACAGAAACAACAGAATGCCCAGAGAAGCGTACAGGAGTCCTTCATCAGTACAATAATCCCTACCGTCCACCTGGACCACCAATCAGCAAAGAATTGCCATATCCTGGGCGAATCAAGAAGCCCAAGGATGACAGTAAGTTCAAGTCCATTATGGCAATGCTGTCAAAGGTGAATGTGAATATGGCACGCCTGGACCTGATTGATCATGTTCCTTCTTACCCTGAGTTCTTCAAGGATCTTAATGCGAATAAGAAGAAGTACTTAGCCAACGAGAAGCTGATTCTGACAGAGACAACTAATTCTGTGGTTGGGTTACCAGTGAAACAGCATGATCTTGGGAGCTTTGTCATTGATATCCAAATGGAAAATGGTAAGGTAGCAAAAGGATTGCTCGATCTGGGTGCCAACATTAATCTGATTACCTATTCTCTCTACAAAGAATTGGGTTTAGGGGAGTTGGAACCAGTGGGGATAACCTTACAGTTGGCCGACCGTAGTATCAGACGGCCCCTTGGAATTATTCGAGATGCTCTGGTTAGAGTTGACACATTCTTGGTGCCGGCAGACATTGTGGTTCTAGCTCCTAGCAGTGCTGATACGAACAACAAAAACCATGTGATTCTGCTGGGGAGAACGTTTATGAAGACTGTTAAGCTACGGGTGGATGTAGCAGAAGGCAAGATAGCTATGGAAATTGGAGGCAACAAGATCAGCAAGGATGCAATACCTCCGGCAAGTAAATCTAATGCGTACTCAGTAGAAGAATGCAGTCTTATTTCTGAAATTGAATATGAGTTTCATGATATTATGGATGACTGTGTGCATGCAACTTACCTAGACCAGTTGACTGATGATAAGCTAGAGGCTACTTTAACTCTAGGTTTTGATGGGGATATGTTGTGTGGTGAAGGCAGTGAGATGATATGTGCACTATTTATTTGGCCGAAGCCGACCCTCTAGGAGAAATCGAACCTCCCAGTGGCAACAGTGGAGAAATCAAACCCCCTAAACCTGATCTTAAGGAGCTCCCATCCCATCTTAAGTATGCCTTCTTAGGAGAAAACTGCACTAAACCTGTGATAATCTCTTCGAAATTGTAAAAGGAATAAGAGAATAAGTTGGTAGAACCGTTGAGAGAGAACTCTGATGCCATCGGTTGGGGGATTGGTGAAATTAAAGGCATTAGTGCAACTAGATGCACCCATAGGATAAGCCTAGAAGATGATGCTAAACCCGTAAGGCAACCCCAGCGTAGGCTTAACCCTGTCATGCAAGATGTAGTCAAGCAAGAAGTGCTTAAGATGCTAGAGCACGATATGATATATCCCATAGCTGACAGTACATGGGTAAGTCCTGTGCATGTTGTTCCTAAGAAGTCAGGGGTTACTGTGCAGACAAACAATAAGGGGATAGAAGTCCCAGTGAGGAAAACCACGGGCTGGCATGTGTGCATAGATTATAGGAAGTTAAATGCAGCCACTAAGACAGATCACTTCCCCCTGCCCTTTATTGATGAGATGCTAAACCGCCTGGCTGGGTGCGAGTTCTATTGTTTTCTGGATGGCCTTTCAGGTTTCTATCAGATTCCCATAGCATAGGAGGATCAGGAGAAGACGACCTTCACTTGCCCATATGGCACCTTCGCCTACCGCAGGATGCCTTTCGGACTGTGCAATGCTCCAGCAACCTTTCAAAGGTGCATGCTCTCTATCTTTTCCGACATGGTGCAGGATTTTATCGAGGTATTTATGGATGACTTCTCTCTTTTTGGTGATTCCTTTACTGATTGTCTTGCTAAACTCGATAAAGTTTTGAAACGCTGCATTGAGTGTAACTTGACCCTTAGTTGGGAGAAAAGCCACTTTATGGTGAGAGAGGGTATTATGTTGGGTCATGTGGTTTCGAAACGGGGAATTGAAGTAGATAGGGCAAAACTTGATGTTATTGTTAAACTTCCCCCACCCACTACTGTGAAAGAGCTGCAATCCTTTCTTGGTCACGTAGGTTTTTCATAGTAGGTTTATTCAAGATTTCTCAAAAATTGCTAAGTGCTTGAGTAACTTGCTGATAAAAGATGTGCCTTTTGTTTTCAACGATAAGTGCATGGAAGCTTTTAACATTCTGAAAGAGAAACTTGTTTCTACCCCTATTGTTATGGCCCCTGATTGGGCCTTGCCTTTTGAAATCTTGTGTGATGCGTCTGACTACGCTATAGGCGTTGTGCTAGGATAAAGAGTCAATGGACATTTCCATGTGATTTATTATGCTAGCAGGACTCTGAACGATGCGCAGGTTAATTACACTACTACCGAGAAAGAATTCCTAGTTGTCATATTCGCCCAGGATAAATTCAGGTCGTATCTGAAGGGATTTAAAGTGATAGTGCATACTAACCATGCTGCAATCCGTCACCTTATGGAAACAAGTGACTCTAAGGCTCACCTTATTCGCTGGGTTTTGATACTACAGGAGTTTGATTGTGAAATAGTTGATAAGTGTGGTAAAGATAACCTTGTAGCTGACCATCTGTCTAGGCTTGACCCTAAGAGAACTGAACCATCACCACCCATTCCTGACGATCTCCCTAATGAATATTTGTTTTCTGTTAGCTTAGAGCCTTGGTTTGCGGATATTGTGAATTATCTTTCTACAGGTTTGTTTGCTGCTAACATGACTTCGCAGGAGAAAAAGAATTTTGCTATTCGCTGTAGGAGTTACTTTTGGGATGATCCATACCTGTTCAAAGCAGGTACTGATGGAGTTCTGAGGCTCTGCGTTCCAGAGGATGAAGTTGGGAGCATACTTGCTTTTTGCCACTCTATGCAATGTGGTGGGCACTACAGCGGAAGGAAAACGGCCTTGAAGATTCTCCAGTCAGGTTTTTTCTGGCCTTCCCTATTTAAAGATGCTCATAAATTCTATGTTAGTTGTGATGCCTGTCAGCGTAGTGGTAATATCAGCAAGCGAAATGAGATGCCTCTTAATAATAATCTGGTTGTTTGAGCCTTTTGATGTATGGGGTATTGATTTTATGCGACCGTTTTCCAAGAGTAATAGCTTTGAGTATATCTTGGATGCTCTGGATTATGTGACTAAATGGGTGGAAGCAATTCCTACCAAGACTAATGATTCCAAAGTTATTGTCTCTTTTCTGGCCAAGAATATTTTCTGCAGGTTCGGCCCCCCAGAGTGGTGATCAGCGATGGTGGCTCACATGATGTGCTCAAATTAGTACTTGATAAATTTCAAAGTAACTAAAGCAGTGTTGAGTAAACAAGCCTTAACTACGAGATCATTCTCAAGGAGCTAACTAGGCAACTATGACGTTTTCAAGTAACAAACGCAAGAGTTTGCAAGTAGCAGTTTGTATGATTGAGTTGGTTTTGTAGATTAAACTAAGTAAACGAGAGTGAATTTGAATCAAGAGAAGGGAAATAGATACGGTAGCATTTCAGATGAATTGAATATAGAATCAAACCTATTGTTCATATGCTGTCACAGTTATTTGTCCAAATAAACAACCAATTTCAGTCTAACCAAAGCATTCTTTGAAAATATGAAGTAGAGAAATCAATCGATTGTCAGACGATTGATTCTTAACCTGAAAGTGTTTGAGGATTTAGAGTAAGACTACCGAAATTGGGATTTTTACGAAGTTTGGGAAGACGCTTAACACATATGAACAAACCCTAGGTAAGAATCCCAATTCGATTAATCCTTAATAGATACCGCATCTATCGAAGAAATTAGCTACTCATATCACAAGGATTGGCATGCATATTGACAATGTCAATCGAATCAAACATACAAGACGATATCATAATCATTCACCAAGAAATCAAGCACAAGAGAGATTGTGAAAGAAAAAGGAATTGAATTGATAATCTAACCTCAATGAGTGAATCCGATGTCAATAATACGATTACAAGTCAAGATCAATGATCAATCAACGCAAAGAACCAAAACTAGGGTTTTTGCTTGAGAGTAAAAGTAAAACCGAAGAAAGAAGAAAGTGTCTTCGTAATGAGCTAAATCGCCTAAGTTATCTGCAGCACTGGTCGCGACCAAGGTAATGCCGGTCGCGACCAGTGGCCTCCTGGTCGCGACCTGCGGCTTCCTAGAACGAAATTCACCGCTGGTCGCGACCGGAGATCTTCCTGGTCGCAATCATGCTTTCCTCGGTAATTCACCGGTCGCGACCGTGTAGTTTAGTCACACCGCCTTTTCATGCAAATCTTGGAATTCTGAGTATATCTGAGTGGAGTATTGAGCTTCTTCTCAAACACGACCTTCAAAGGGATCGTTTCTTCCTCCAAAACATCGCAAAATTCATGAAAACCTGTGGAACACAACTAAAACACAAAACACATAAAAATGCACAAGATACGCTAAAACAAACAAATAAGGACAAACTAAAGATGATAAAAGGAACGAAATGAGAGCCTAAAATATGGGCTCATCAAACCCCCCCAGACCGAACCTTTGCTCATCCTCGAGCAAACAGACTAAACTAGACTCGACTAAACTCTAAGTAAAGAAGCACAAAGGAATTAAATACCAAGCTACCGAGCCAACAATGCTAACATTAAACCCAAAAGATGCAAACGCTTTAAAATCCTTCTAACGTTGGTAGAAAACAAAGAAAAATTCAAACAAGTTTATTTCCTAAGTAAAAAGAACTTAGAGTTAATCCTAGAGTCCCTCATAGATAATCGGTTAAGCCACTCTCTCATAGCTGGAAGTGTCCAGCATGTTAAAAAACGCTCAAGCTGGGCGGTGACTTTCGTCACAGAATGCCACAAATCTCTTATGCTAACGTGCTCAATTCGTCAAGTCGAAAGGGACTTAAACGCGCGACTCTAGACAAATAAATAAGAACAAAGACTGACTGTTGCTCCTTTTTTTGCTCAAATTCTTTATGTTTTCACATTTTGCACACTATTTTTTAGATCATAATAAATGTCCTGTGTGCTTTATAGTTTGGCCTCATTGGGCTCTTTTTGTCTCAATTTTAGTAGGTGTCTGTTTTACCGAAAGTCCGCACTTTTGTGCATGTCAGTTTGGTATATGTGCCATCAACCTCACGGACATGTAGCTTTTCAGCCACGCCGGTATGTGGTAGTATTTGAAACACGCCTAACACGACTAACGGTGATCAATTAAGACCATAGATCCACCCTGAGACTTATATATATATATATATATATATATATATATATATATATATATATATATATATATGTATATATATATATATATATATATATATATATATATATATATATATATATGTATATATATATATATATGTATGTATATATATATATGTATGTATATATACATATGTATGTATATACACCGAAAACCATCTTTACATCGGATGGTTTGGTGTTTTGATGATCCCTACCTTATTGACTGCAACTTCTGTATTTATTATTGCCTTCATTGCTGCTCCTCCAGTAGATATTGTCCATCCGACGGATCAGTGATGGATATTTCATATTATCCCTTTTCTTTTCGTATGAGCGACGGCCCTTCCACTCGGCACCGTCGGTGATCCGACGGTGCCGAGTGGAAGGGCCGTCGCTCATCCCCACTAAGCATCCATGGCTGAATGGTTAAAGCGCCCAACTCATAATTGGCGAATTCGTAGGTTATATATATATATATATATATATATATATATATATATATATGTATATATATGTGTATATATATATATATAGAGAGAGAGAGAGAGAGGAACCGCAGACAGACTCGATAATCAAATACAAGATGGCTCCAGAAAAGGTAAAGAGCAGTCATAAGAAAAGAATGGAGAACATGTCGTTTTTCATCCTCAACTACTAAGAGCACACTTAAGTATGAAGTGGCACTATAACTTTAATAAAAGAATTGCTCTACCCATAAATCACACAAACAACTGCCGGTACAAAATTTTTTCATCGGCTAAAGGCTTCTCACAGGCTTTTTGGACTAAAGAACTAACCAGACTTCCTTTTTACAGAGGAAACAAACTTACAAAAAAAATTTCTGCCCCCACTACTGATTAGAAAAGATCCAAAGCATAAGCATCAAAAGGGTTTAACACTAGCAAAATGGGTTCGACCCTCGCAGTTAACTCAGACTCAAAGGAAACAGCAGACAAACGGAAAAGAAAAAATTAAAACAGCAAACAACAGAAGATGCACATCTTACCCTCCCCCAACAAGGAGAAGCTTGTCCTCAAGCAAGAGAAAGGAGAAAGAAACATCTTACAAGTTTTGTACTCATTTTTAGTCAAGTACAGGACTCTTCTGCATCAGTCGGTGGTATTTGGCAAGATCAACTTCTGCTTCCGGTTGTTCTTTAAAACCTTCCACGTAAGGTTTAACACGTTGGCCATTTACTTTGAAGGTACTGCCATCAGTGGGGTTCAAGAGTTCAACAGCACCATACGGTGCCACTTCAACCACTTCGTATGGACCATCCCATCGCGATCGTAACTTTCCTAGAAACAATCTGAGACGAGAATTGAATAATAGTACCTTCATACCTGGGGATAAATCCTTTCGGATTATACCTCTGTCGTGGTATTCCTTGGTCTTGGCTTTGTAAATCCGTGCATTCTCGAAAGCATCATTCCGAAGTTCTTCTAGCTCATAAATTTGGAGCAATCTCTCCTGGCCAGCTTTCTCCAAATCGAAATTGAGGTTTTGGATTGCCCAATCAGCTTTGTGTTCTAGTTCCACGGGTAAATGGCAAGCCTTCCCGTATACCCGCTTGAAAGGGGTGGTGCCGATCACAGTCTTGAAGTTAGTTCTGTATGCCCATAAATCATCAGTCAGCTTATATGCCCAGTCCTTCCTGTTGGGTTTCACTACTCTTTCCAGGATGTTTTTAATCTACTTGTTACTCACTTCGACCTGTCCAGAAGTCTGCGGGTGGTAAGCGGTGGCAACGCGGTGGTTCACTTCATACTTCTTGAGTAAGTTTGCAAACGACCTGTTGATGAAATGTGCTCCTCCATCGCTGATAATCACTCTAGGGGTGCCAAACCTGCACAGGATATTATTGGCAAGGAAAGAGACGACAACTTTTGAATCGTTAGCCCGGGTAGGAATTGCTTCCACCCATTTAGTGACATAGAAACCAGTATGTATTCATAATTTCGGCTCTTGAGAAAAGTCCCATAAAGTCAATACCCTAATGATAGAAGGATTAAGTCGGGACAAATGGTCGGCTACCAAGTTATCTTTACCACACTTATCGACTATCCCAACATCAAACTCCTGTAACATCAGAACCCATCTAATCAACCTGGACTTAGAATCGCTCTTGCTCATCAAGTGGCGGATGGCAGCATGATCAGTATGCACTACAACTTTAAAACCTTTCAGGTAAGACCTGAATTTATCCAGGGCAAAAATCACAGCAAGGAACTCTTTTTCAGTTGTGGTGTAGTTAACCTGTGCCTCATTCAGGATTTTGCTAGCATAGTAAATTACATGAAAATGTTTATCTACTCGCTGACCGAGAACAGCGCCTACAGCAAAATCGGAGGCATCAAACATGATTTCAAAGGGGATCGACCAGACTGGAGCCATGACAATGGGGGCTGAAACCAGTTTTTGTTTAAGCAAATTGAAAGCCTCTAAGCATTTGTCATTAAAAACAAAAGGCACATCTTTGCTCAGGAGATTACTAAGGCATTTAGCAATTTTTGAAAAATCCTGGATAAACCTCCTATGAAACCCCACATGTCCCAAAAAATATTGAAGTTCTTTAACACAAGTAGGGGGTGGAAGTTTCATAATCACATCAAGCTTTGCCTTATCAACTTCTATTCCATGTTTTGAAACAACATAACCCAGAACTAGCCCTTCTCTCACCATAAAATTACTCTTTTCCCAACTAAGGGTCAGATTATACTCTATGCAGCGTTTAAGGGTAATGGGAAATGATCTTTCCTGGTGGTTGTGTTAAGTTTTCTGTAATCTATGCATATACGCCACCCAGTAGTCTTGCGCACAGGAACTAACTCTCCTCTATCATTCTTTTCTACTATCACTCCAGACTTCTTAGGCACTACATGGACTGGACTCACCCACTTACTGTCAACTATGGGATAAATCATATCGTGTTCCAAAAGTTTAAGGACTTCCTTTTTCACGACTTCCTGAAGGACTGGGTTGAGTCTGCGCTGGTGTTGTCTCACAGGTTTGGATCCCTCTTCTAAAGATATGATGTGGGTACACCTAGTGGCACTAATTCCCTTAAAGTCACCTATGCT
Organism: Plantago major; assembly: GCA_026545765.1. Taxonomy (NCBI): domain Eukaryota; kingdom Viridiplantae; phylum Streptophyta; class Magnoliopsida; order Lamiales; family Plantaginaceae; genus Plantago; species Plantago major. Next base: position 39,058,430 of record CM048843.1, on the reverse strand, counting down.
CCATCCAATGGCTGCAGATTTTCGTTTAAGAACATCAATCAACTGGGTTTCCTCCTCCTCTTTCAGACTGGAAGATATTATCACATGTTTGGTCTCGTTCTCTCCTAAAAAGGTGTACTTAAGGTGGGATGGGAGTTCCTTAAGTTCAGGTTTTGGTGGTTTTATCATATCCCCCTTTTCAGCTTCTACAGAAATATCTGCAAAATCCCCTTCAAGGACTTCCTCAGTGCAATCAAGAGAACAGACTATCTCACAGGTTTCCTCACCTAGCTGATTATTTTCGGAACACAGAGTAAGAGCAGAATCAAGCTTATCAGTAGTAAGGTGCTAAAGGTAGTAGAATCTATCACCTTATCAAAACTTATCAGTTAATTCAATTTCTACCTCAGAGATAGCATTGCATTCCTCTACAGAATAAGCATTAGATTTACCTCGCGAAGGTTTCAGAAACTTGCTTATTTTCTCACCTCCAATCTCCATGGCTATCTTCCCTTCTGCTATATCTAGCTGCATCATCACAGTCTTCATAAACGGCCTTCCCAGAAGTATCACGTGCCCCTCGCTGCTTGAATTGGCCTTTGCAGGGGCCAGCACCACAAAGTCAACTGGTGCCAGGAAAGTGTCAACTTTGATCAAGGCGTCCTCAATTATCCCCAAGGGTCGTTCCAAGGTCTTGTTCGCCATTTGGACCGTCATGTTCACTAGCTTCAGCCCACCCAAATCCAATTCTTTGTATAAGGCATGTGTCATCAGATTAATGCTAGCACCCAGGTCCAACATCCCTTTTGCTACCTTATCATTTTCCATCTGGATGTCAATCATGAAGCTTCCAGGATCCTTTTGCTTCACTGGTAGGCCGACCACAGAGTTGGCGGTCTCAGGTAAGATCAGCTTCTCATTCGCATATACTTCCTCTTGCTCACATTTAAATCCTTGAAGAACTTGGCGTATGCCGGAACATTGTCTATCAATTCCATAAGCGGAAGATTGACATTAACCTTTGCTAGCATGGCAAGGATGGCATTGAACTTGTTGTTGTCCTTTGGCTTCTTTAATCTTCCTGGGTATGGGAGTATTCTATTGGCTGGTGGTCCAGGTGCCCGGAAAGGTGTTGCTGATTTGTGTAGAGGTTGATTCTCCTCTAGACTTCTCTCCTTGGTAGTCACTGGTTCTTCTGTCTCTGTCACCTGTTCTCCTGAAACATCGACAGGATCATCGATAATTTTGGTTACAGGTTTCTGTATTACCTTTCCGCTACGAAGTGTAGTGGTTGCCTTTGCTTGCTCCTGCTCCACTCTGTCCTCCTCATCCAGCCGTGCATTTAAATCCATGATCAACTCTGCTAAGGCGGCTACCCTGTTGTTCATTTGTTCATGCTCTATGTTAGTCTCCATCTGTTTTTTAAGGAATTTCTCATTGAGTGCTGCCATACATTCTTCATCCAAATTGAGTTCCAGTTCAGAACTTTGATGATTGTTGACTTCTTCGACAGTTCTGGTCTCATTCAACTAGGACAGTTCCCTAATGAGCTTATCAATCTCCTCATCCTCAATAACCTTAGAATGAGTTTCCTGCTCCTTGGCTTTGCTCTTATCCTTTTTTATTGTCAATTTCTGGGACATTACAGAAAAAAGCTTTTTCAGCTTCGAGGGTGTCTTCTCAGCTATCCCTTTGCTCAGCATATCAATGGATGTCTGGCTAATGTTATCTAGCCCGTCATAGATATACATGGTTCTCTCATATTTTGTAAACCCATGATGTGGGCATGCTCTCAGAAGGTCAGAAAACCGTTCCCATGCCTGATCAAACCTTTCATCATGCCCTTGCTCAAATTCGGTAATCTTTCGCCTCCATTCCAAAGTTAGAGAGTGCGGAAAGAATTTTCGATAGAAAGCTTTCATCACTTTATTCCATGTTTTAAACGAACCAGGAGGGTAGTTTAGTAGCCATTCTTTAGCGCCGTAAGTCAGGGTGAAAGGAAATAGTCTTGCCATCATCTAATCTTCGCTCAGTTTGTGCGCCGGCAAGTTCCGGACTGTGTGGTTGAGGTTTTTGATGAACCCCACTGCATCCTCTCCAGGCCACCCACGGAATTGTGGTAACGAATAGAACCACTCGTCCTCCAGCTCGTAAGCTCGTGATTCGTCATCCAGTAATATAGGAGGTCCTTTTCTATCGGTAGAGGGGGTATAATCAATGTATTTCGACATTCCTGAAGTCTGAAAACAGAAAAACTCAACTAAAGCTTAGTTTCTGTTAGTCCAGGAAACGCAAAACACAGGTGGTTCTAGCAACTAATACAATTATCTACTTAAAAACACCACAGTAGGAGTTAACTCCCCGGCAGCGGCGCCAAATTTGATGTGCTAAAATTAGTACTTGATAAAATTCAAAGTAACTAAAGCAGTATTGAGTAAACAAGCCTTAACTACGAGATCGTTCTCAAGGAGCTAACTAGGCAACTATGATGTTTTCAAGTAACAAACGCAAGAGTTTGCAAGTAGCAGTTTGTATGATTGAGTTGGTTTTGTAGATTAAACTAAGTAAATGAGAGTGAATTTGAATCAAGAGAAGGGAAATAGACACAGTAGAATTTCACATTAATCGAATATAGAATCAAACCTATTGTTCATATGCTGTCACAGTTATTTGTCCAAATAAACAACCAATTTCAGTCTAACCAAAGCATTCTTTGAAAATATGAAGTAGAGAAATCAATCGATTGTCAGACGATTGATTCTTAACCTGAAAGTGTTTGAGGATTTAGAGTAAGACTACCGAAATTGGGATTTTTACGAAGTTTGGGAAGAAGCTTAACACATATGAACAAACCTTAGGTAAAAATCCCAATTCGATTAATCCTTGATAGCTACCGCATCTATCGAAGAAATTAGCTACTCATATCACAAGGATTGGCATACATATTGACAATCTCAATCAATTCAAACATACAAGACGATATCATAATCATTCACCAAGAAATCAAGCACAAGAGAGATTGTGAAAGAAAAAGGAATTGAATTGATAATCTAACCTCAATGAGTGAATCCGATGTCAATAATACGATTACAAGTCAAGATCAATGATCAACCAAAGAAAAGAACCAAAACTAGGGTTTTTGCTTGAGAGTAAAAGTAAAAACGAAGAAAGAAGAAAGTGTCTTCGTAATGAGCTAAATCGCCTAAGTTATAGCGCAGAAACAGATCTGCAGCGCTAGTCGCGACCAATGTAATGCCGATCGTAACCAGCGGCCTCCTGGTCGCGACCTGTGGCTTCCTGGAAAGGAATTCACAGCTGGTCGCGACCTTGATCTTCCTGGTCGCGACCTACAACTTCCTGGTAGGCAATTCACCGCTGGTCACGACCAGGGTAGTTTGGGTTGCGACCAGCGGCCTTTTCATGCAAATCTTGGAATTCTAATTATATCTGAGTGGAGTATTGAGCTTCTTCTCGAACACGACCTTCAAAGGGATCGTTTCTTCCTCCAAAACGTCCCAAAATACTTGAAAACCTGTGGAACACAACTAAAATACAAAACACATAAACACGCACAAGATACGCTAAAACAAACAAATAAGGACGAACGAAAGATGATAAAAGGAACGAAATGAGAGCCTAAAATATGGGCTCATCATCCCACTTCATCAACCAATTGCTCCTTTGCTAATCTGCTAGCGAAATATGGAGTGCATCACTGAGTTGCCACATCATATCAGTCCCAGACTTCTGGACAGGTCGAAGTTAGCAACCGGTAGATCAAGAGCATACTGGGGAGAATCGTGAAACCCAATCGGAAGGATTGGTCATACAAGCTCACTGATGCCTTATGGGCATACCGCACCAGTTACAAAACTATTATCGGCACCACGCCATACAGGCTGGTCTATGGGAGAGCTTGCCATCTTCCGGTGGAACTAGAACACAAGGCACATTGGGCGATCAAGACCCTGAATCTTGACATGGATGCGGCTGGACAAGAGCATTTACTGAAGCTCTCAGAATTGGAAGAACTCCGAAACACTGCCTTTGAGAATGCTAAGATCTACAAAGAAAAGACGAAAGAGTACCACGACAAGGGAATAATCCGTAAGGATTTGGCCCCAGGTATGAAAGTATTCCAGGGAAATTGCGTTCACGGTGGGATGGACCGTATCAAATCGTTCAAGTGGCACCGCATGGTGTCATAGAACTCTTGAACCCCAGTGACGGATCCACCTTCAAGGTTAATGGGCAGCGAGTTAAACCATATGTCGAAGGGCTTAAAGAGAAACCGGATGAAGAGGTTGATCTTGTAGAGTCTCGTACATGAATTTAACGGTACACTTGTAGGCAGGCAACTTTCGATCACATTTCTATTTCTTTTCACTCTTAGCTTGAGGACATGCTTGAGTTTCGGTTTGGGGAGGGGAATGTACTCTTCAGTTTCTTGTTTGTGCTTCTTAGTGTAGTATCTGAGTCTCTAGAGTATTTCGTTTTAATTAATAAGCTCAGAAACCAGTTTGTCTCCTACTTACAGATTACTGAGAGTCGAAAATGACTCAAAGAGCTATTAGCCAAATAGCATTAATTGGGCACAATTACATGTGTTGATTGATATCATTGCTGAGAAATCAATCTCAACCATTGAAAAATGGCGCTTGTAATTCAACGGATCAGATGAGTCTCTTAAGCCCACTAGCGCAGAAACCCAGTAACTGGCCCCACTAGCATTAAATGGAAAACCGCATTTTCACCCATGCCTGTGCAGATTGCGAGATACATAGATACATAATTCATTTGTATATGTGTACTTGTATTGCTATATAAAGAAGTTTTTGGCAAAAGAAAACACTTTCGCCTAAACTTACATTTTACCTAGCACAAAAACAGCAAAATCCTTCAGCTTTTCTCTGCTAATCTTCTCTGAAAGTGTCTGTAATTCTGCTAAGTTTTTCTGCAAAGAATCACCTAATCGAATTCGACCTTAATCTCTTTCGATTCCACTTCTCGACTACATCTATTTAAAGAGATGGCACCAAAAAGAGCTAGATCCCAGAAATCCCAAGTGTCCACCTCTGGAACTACTGAAAAGAAAAATCCAGCGATTGTTGTGAAAAATTGAAGAGTCATTGGTGATTTCAACTTCTCTATGTGGAATCCTAATTCCAAAGTACTATGGGGAGAAGTACTAGTTGATGATTATCATCTTGGTGCTGCAAAGAACCAAGCAGATGTTAGTCGTGGGCTTGCTTTACTTGAAAAGGTAAAGATTATGCAGTTTTGCTCCGGAAAACCCACTTACATATCCAAAATCGATGTGTTGGAATTTTGCAACAATTCCACCATCGTGGAAGATGATGGCACTGAAGAAGTGCGCATCATATCGAAGGTCCAAGGTGCTGACATAAACCTTGATGAAAAATTCTTCTGTAATCTCTTTGGGTTACCCACCCAAGGTACTGATTACTACCCAGATACTTCATTCAAAACAGCAGAACACTTCTACTCTCTCTATATGAATCCTGACAAGGATGATACTACAGATACCTTCGACAATGAAGTTTAAGAAGAAAACATCTTGTCGAACCTTGGGATTTGATAGCCCTTGTATTGCATAGGTTCTTTCATTCAAACCAAGGAGGAGCTGACCAGATCAGCATGGAAAGATGGGGAATGATGGCATTCCTTAACACTCTAGAAGAGAGAGAGAGATACCTTTCAACTGGGGAAAGTACATTTTTCTGAGGTTTGTTGACAAACTTCAAGGCTTTGAGCCTTTTGTGAAAGGTGATCTTGTTGAACCTAAGCGTACTCTAAGCTTTGGTCTGAAAATATGCTACATTCTGGAACAACTTGGAATACAGCTCAGAGGAAAGGAAGAAATTGCAAACAGTGATCTTATTTGCAAATACAATTGTGAGCTCAAGCAAAACCAGAAGAAGCCAGTAGAAGACGTTTCTGAGGCAAATGATGTGCCAAAGAAATGGAGGTGTCTATCTACTCAGATACTTATTGTTCATAGCTACTTTCTGTAAATTTCTCTAAGTGTTAATCATCTTTTAATTCTCAGGTTCCAAAAGAAATGGAAGTTGTTGAGGACAAGACTCCCAAGTCTCCTCCTCACACACAGATATCTGAGGGTCCCTCCACCTCAAAAGTTCAACTATCTGAGCCTGTTGTTGTGACACAGGTAACAAAGAAACCTGACATACTTTTAACCCAGATATCTGACCAAGTTTTGATGCTTAATCAAAACTCCATTTTCTTTCAGGCTCAAAATGAGGGTACTTCACAGCAAACTACAAGGGTAGTTACAACTGATGAAGATCTGATTCAGTTGTTCAAGGATCGTGCACTTCCAGAACATCTCTCTGCTTTTAAAAGATGGCAAAAATTGAGAAGAATGGATCTGATGGCACTTGCACAAATTCTGGATGATCCTATCAAAAGGAAGGAAGCTGAACAACTTGAAAGCTACATTCATGCATTGCTTCCTACTGAAAAGTACGATCATGCAACCTTGATGAACTTTTGTTCAAAGATGTAGTTGCAGAAACCCTCATAGAAGACTTTCAGAAAGCAGATAGAAATACAAGGATCCAGCTAGCTTCTAACCCCACTCTGCCACTGAGAATTCCTTCAGCACCTGCTAAATAAGAGGAAGTGGGAAGCAAGCCCGTGGCAATTAAAGAAGTGATAGATCTTCTATCTGACGAGGAGACGGATAAAAATGATGTGGAAAGACCCAAGTCTCCTCCTAATTAAGTCTTCTGATAAGAAAGATGATCCTAAGGATGATGAGGATGATAATGCACCCCCACCTGGTGCAGGAGGAGTCACTGGACAACGCATTGCCTCGGTTGCTGAAAAGCTTCCTGAGAAGAACAATACTCCTCCTCAGTCCCCTCAGAAATCATCTAACCCTTCTCTAACAAAGCAACAAGATGAAGAAGTTGGGCAAGTTACTGACGACACCACTTAGAAACTTCAGGAAGCTGAGCAAAGGGTGGCCCAACTTAAACAAATGTTGGAAGAAGAAGAGAAATTGCGCCTTGAGTTGGAAACCAAGGTTGCTTAGAAGGAAGACAATCTGAAAAAGATTGAAGAGTTGTCTCGCAAGGAGGAAGAAGCCCTTACTGAGCAGAAACAACTACATCTTGATACGCAGACACTTATTAAAGAAATGGATGTTGAAGAAGCTGCTGACATCAAGAAGAAGAATGTTGAGATAGCATTTGCCCCCCCCCCCCCCCTTCTTCCGGAAAATTCAAGAAACCCATGTCTGAAAACAGTGTCGATCCGTCGCTAAGTCCTTAGCGACGGATAAAAAAGTCGTCATCCCACGGGAAGAGGGATGACGGATAGTTTATCCGTCGCTAAATCGCGACGGATAAACCATTGACTTTTTAGCGACGGATAAAAAAGGTGATTTTTTTTTAAAATTATAAATTTACTGGATTTTAGTGACGGATACTTTATCCATCGCTAAATTGAGCAGATTTTGATTTTTTTTTTTAATTTTGATGCCTATTTTCATATTTCACCAGTTTCACAAATATAATGTCTGATAGTAAATCCAAAATAATGAAATTGTTTTAATTAAACAAAAATCATTCGACAAAATACAAATTATCCGTAATAAAATGAAATATCCGTGCATAAGCTAAAACAAGAGGTCAAGTGGCAGAAAAACCGAAGTTCAAAACGAAATATCTAGAGGCTAAGAAGATTTCGTTTTCTTCTTGAATTGACAGCTCCCGAATGTCGATCCTCCTCACCACCTCAGTCTGAAATCGTAAAGTGCATACCATGAGTAATGGATGAAAAATTACGCATACTACACAAATGGTGACTAACATATCACCCACATATAGTGGCTAACATACCACTCATGCAGCTAAGACAATGGTGACTAACATATCACCCAAGTTCAGTCTCACATATAGTGGATAACATACCACTCACAAGTAAAGCACAAACAAATAAAGAAGAATGATCATATTATCACAAATAAGATACGAATATATACACTAACCTAGAGATGATTCCGTCTATATTCAAGCATCTGATATACACTTTCAAATAATCGAAAGTTCATCATCCTCTCAAGGTCATGTCAAAATTCTCATCAACTTCATCATCCATTTCTTTCCTAGCATTGGTTTTAGCCATGTTTGCATCTTCATCGGCCTTCATTTCTGCCTCCTATGCTCTATCGAAAGCAGAAAAACCTGTCCACATGTATGCATAGGACAGTGTATCGCAATTTCTATATACATATAAAAACCGAGGTTAAATATTAATTATGCTAAATTAACTACAAAATACAGTTTACATGTTAGAAATGAAATCACTACTAAGAAAGATGAAGTATACTTACTCGGCAAAACTCCAATGATACTCCAATGAATCGGGTGGAGGCAGGAATGGTGTAGGCGACTGTGGTGGAGAAACCTTCATTTCATCATCTTCATCATCCATTTCTTTCCCAGCATTGGTTTTAGCCATGTTTGCATCTTCATCGGCCTTCATTTCTACCTCCAATGCTCTATCGAAAGCAGAAAAACATGTCCACATGTATGCATAGGAGAGCGTATCGCAATTTCTACATACATAAAAAAAAACCGAGGTTAAATATTAATTGTACTAAATTAACTACAAAATACAGTTTACATGTTAGAATGAAATCACTACTAAGAAAAACGAAGTATACTTACTCGGCAGAACTCCAATGATACTCCAATGAATCGGGTGGAGGCAGCAATGGTGTAGGCGATGGTGGAGGAAGCGACGAAGGTGGAGGAGTCATCCTTGAAGAATCCAATAATAGCTTTCATATTGTAGGTTAAAATAGTAGTAATTCAAAACAAGTCAATACGAGCAAATTATACTACAACCAATTCCAATTCCTGGCTATAATTGCATTGTTAATTATAATATGTTCCAAATTTCATGAATTACATGCATTTTGCGTTTAAATTTTTTTTTTATGAATTTCAAAATTCCATTACAATTACGAATTATAAATTAAAACAGTAGTAATTATTTCTAAGTTAATACGAGACCACCAAAATCACTAAATCTAAATGGTCTCAAAACTCAACCAAATCTCACTAATCCTACTATATATACGAAAACATCAAATTAAATACCATACATACTTAAAAACATCCTAACATGATACTAACAACTCAAAATTGACCTAAATCTATCAATTAAACAACCTCAAGCTTAACCCACTACTTAATATAAGCTAAACTAGCTAGTGCAAACTTCTAAAAACATACAATTGCTCGAAATTAGAAAAAATTCCAAATTTAACAAAGTAAGGGTTTTAGACTAATACCTTCAATTACGGAAAAATAGCCGAAGAAAGATGAAATTGAATGGCCACCCAAGTCCCTTGTTCCACGAGCTTCAAAAAGAGTTCAAGATTGGCTGGAATGGTGGAGTTTTGGTTGGAATTGGAAAGTGGGCGAAAATGGCGGAGAAGAAATGAAGCAGAATCGAAATGGGGAAGAAAGGGGGTTGTTCCCGTTTTTAACAGAGTCAACGACAGATAGAATTATCCGTCGCAATTTAGCGACGGATAATTCTATCCGTCATTAGTTTTAATTTTTTTAATTAAATATTTAACGACGGATAATCTATCCGTCGTTAAAATACTATTTTTCATTTTTAAACAATCAAAAAGTCAACAAAAACTAACGACGGATAGCCTATCCGTCGTTATTTAGCGATGGATAGAATTATCCGTCGCTATTTAGCAACGGATATAACGACGGATTAGCAACGAATAGGGCGTTTCGCCCTATCCGTCTCTAAAATGAGCGATCCGTCGTTAGTTATCCGTCGCCCCTTTCCATCGCTATTTAACAGAATTCTTGTAGTGCATCTTCACAAGAACAAGAATCTAAGCAACATGTCTGGACCAATTGCTGCAATTCCTATAGTAACAAGGACACCTTCTGGAAACACCAAGTCAATTCAGCAAGGTACCCCATCTGAAGACCCCTCACTGAAAGGTCTGAACTCCAAGAAGAAAAGGAAGAGAGAAAGGGACATCAAGTTTGGTAGACTACCACCACCAAAGCCTAAAGATGCTCAGATTGAGTATGTAAAGGTTGATGATATTAATCCTTCTGTATGGCAGTGCATTCATCAGAAGAATGGCTACTGGGTATTGAAACTGAAGAATCTACTAGTCAATGAAGGAGGACTACCAGTACCCATCTTCAGACAGATGATGGCATGGAGAAAAGGCAGACAAGAATTGTTGCCTAGAGATAGAGTTCAGAAATGGCTAGACTTTGAAATACAAGTCAGATAGGAAGCCAAAAAGAAAGACCTATCTGAAGAATGCCCTATCACAGACCAGAGGATGTGCATACAATTGTTGATGAATTTGGGTCAAGAACAAAGTTGTAGGTGGAACCTTATGAGTCATTTTATTTGACTAAGGAACAATACTTGGGAGACCTGAGATATCTGAGAGAGATATATGGTCATTACAAGCCCACTGAAGAGCAGATGATACATGTATGGAAATGGGGCGAGCATCTCTGGATCAAGAGTATGATCAGGAAATAACCCACCAAATCCTACAAGGAGAATGCTTTAGCAGCAAGGAATGCAGAAATGAAAGTCAGGACTTACATCCTTGAATATTCTGAAGACTGCAAGAGATTTGGTGATCGGGTTTATCAAAGCTGAAGATGAAGACTTGAAGACCAACTAGCAGTATGTTCACTTGGAACTTCCTGTTGTTCTACTTAGTTGTGTATTTTTTATTTTTGCTGATTGTACTTTAAAGCTTATGTTGTAAAAGTTATATGTGCTTACACTTGTAATTCTATCTGATGAACCTACTCTCAGATACCTATTCTAATGAAAAGATAATTTGTCAGCAAAGATCACACCTTGTGATTTGGTTGATGTTTACTTTCTACACTTAAATAAAACGAAATGAAAGATCATAAGAAATGTTTGAGTGTTGGATTGTTTCCTCATCCAGTTCATGTTAGGTTTTAAAGATAGTCATAGATGACTGATCAAAAAAGGGGAAATTCGTTAAGAATATCTGTTTAGATTTTGATCAGTAAACCCTAGTGACTTATCTTAGCTCAGAAAGGTAACTAATACTCTTAGTTCACTTGGACATTGTAAAAGAGGAAGCTTACTGAATATGTTAGTCTAGCAAATCTTGTATAGGATGTTAGGTCTCTGAATGTAATTTTTATATCTTTGAATAAGACTAAGGAGGAAGCATCCAGCGGAAGAACTCATTTGTTGAAGGTCAGAAGACTACACAAGATTGCTGAAGACTAAGGAAAAATGTGTCCTCAGATACCTTGAAGAAACTAAGCGTCTGGGAGACAAACGTTTCAATAGGTTTCTGAAGCACTATAGATCACTAAGAAAGGACTTGCAAAGCCTCAGAATACTTGCATTGTTCCGTTGACACTACAGGACAAAAGTTAGTACAGTGCATTAATAACGCAGACAGAGATGTCTGAGCAAACGAGGAAATCTCTGAAAAGAAACAAAGCTCACTGCCGTACTAACTTCAGATATCGATAGTTTAAATTTCATTGTGCCTAACGGATACTAATTCAAACGGCATGATTTTCAACTATAAATATCACCACTTATAATGCTTGAAAGACACACTGAATACACAGAACTTCATACATTACATTCAAGCATACAAGCCTTCTGCCTACTTACTCTCTAGCTTATTGTTGCGACTAAAGCTCTTGAATTCTAAGTAGCACGAAAGTTCTAAGTGTCTTGATCCTTAACAAGAATTGCATATTGTGAAAGAGTTGAATCCAGAAGACATAGTTGCGACTAATATCTAAGATTCATTCTCTTGAACAAAATCAAGACTTGGGTCAGTAAAGAACAAGTTACCATACATTGAAAAGTGTATTAAGTAAACTTGATTCCACATAGCACTCTTAATCACTGCAGAAGTTATTAAGAGCCTGCTCACCTAACAAACTACCATAACCACAACACCAACAGGCGTTGAGCATAGGAAGTACTTAGTTTGGGAAAATAAGGAACAGCTCAAAGGTTACTGAGTAGAGGAAGTACTTGGTTGGGAAAACCAGGGAACAACTCAGGGGGAACACTAGTGTTAAAGGGATCAAGAGATAGGATTTTGTAAGGGAAACTCAACTTCTTATCTTAGTGGATTCAAGTCCTGAGAAAGGGCGAGTGGATTAGTTGAAGTATTACGCTACCTTCAGTTACCACTATAAAGCTTTGTGTTATTTACTTACTGCACTTACTGCGTTATTTATTAGTTGATGAGTACTTACACACTTTATAGCTTGCTGAGCACGTGCACTTATCTAAAAAGACTTCCGCTCTCTGAGATTAAGTATCAGATACCTTCACAGATATCTGAGAAATTATTTTATCCCCCCCCCCCTCCCCGTATTTTACTTTGTCGTTATCTGGACCAACAGAATTTCTTCTGCTCACACATAGTTTCGAGGTAGAAGAAAGGAGTGTCTTTCCTTGTCCAATTTGAAACATAAAAACATGAGGTGTTTCTTCAGATTGTGGCATTTTCCTTTTGTACTTGGCATGTGTGTTGTCATTTAGTTACTATTAGCTAATTTAGTTGTTTAGTTTTTAGTATAAATGATATATGTTTTAGTAGAAATTGTCTATGTTGTTCGTTCTTGCTGTTTTAGTTTTTTTTTTGTATAAATTGTCTAGTTTTTTTGTATGAAAGGTCTATGTTTTAGTAGAAATTGTCTATGTTGTTCTTTAGGTTGTTCGTTATTGTTGGTTTAGTTTTTTATAAATTGTCTATGTTTTACTATAAATAGTCTATTTTTTTGTATAAATGGTCTATGTTTTAGTAGAAATTGTCTATGTTGTTCGTTGTTGCTGGTTTAGTTTTTTGTATAAATTGTCTATGTTTTACTATAAATTGTCTGTTTTTTGTATACATGGTCTATGTTTTAGTAGAAATTGTCTATGTTGTTCATTGTTGCTGGTTTAGTTTTTTTGTATAAATTGTAAAGTTTTTTGTATAAATGGTCTATGTTTTAGTAGAAATTGTCTATGTTGTTCGTTGTTGCTGCTTTAGTTTTTTGTATAAATTGTTTATGTTTTACTATAAATTGTCTAGTTTTTTGTATAAATGGTCTATCTTTTAGTATAAATTGTCTATGTTGTTCGTTGTTGATGGTTTAGTTTTTTGTATAAATTGTCTATGTTTTACAATAAATTGTATAGTTTTTTTGTATAAATGATCTATATTTTAGTATAAATGGTCTATGTTTTAGTAGAAATTTTCTATTTTGTTCGTTGTTGCTTGTTTAGTTTTTTTGTATAAATTTTCTATGTTTTACTATAAATTGTCTAGTTTTTTTTTTGTATAAATGGTCTATTTTTAATTTACAAATTGTATTTTTTTTTTATGTTTTTGTTGTATGTATTAGGTTTTCGTAAAATGGGTGGTCGAACAAAGAAGTTGATTGGTCACAAAAATTGAGACGTTGTGGAAGAAGGGGTCGACGAACAAGTCAAGAGTGTGAAGAAAGCTATTTTGTAGATGTATTAAATGTTTTTGAAAATACATGTATTTTTATTAGGTTGTAAATTTTTGGTTTTTTTTATTTTGTGTATTGAAATTTATTGGTTGACGAATCAAATTGAAGTTCATGTTTATTTTTCTAAATATTGTGTTTAGATTGGATAAATAGGTTGTTACTAATGTCTGCACGATAAACATAGACAATTTGATGATAAACCTAGATAATTTGATGTAAAAATTAACATATGTGAATTTTGATGAACATGATGAGCTAAGTAAGTTTTTTTTTTAAAAAAAAATTCGCGGGTCGACCAGCGAAAAATCAGATTATCTAGTTTTTAAGGTAAATTGTCTATGTTTATCTGTTATAGAGGACTTTCGGGACTCTCCAATATGTAGGGGTCTCTCGCAAGACGGACTCTTTCTTGATTCTACGGGTGATATGAAGATTAATAGTTTGATGCTAAAAAAATATATATATTACAGTATTTTTATATACTAGTACTAACCCGTGGCGTTGCCACGACATGATTTACTTTCAATAAATAAGTCTAATCAAAAAACATATAAAAGATATGTCGTATAAAAATATTGAAGGGTTCAATACGATGAATTATTTGAAAGAGATTGTAGGGTCAATGTATAACAATCGCAGTAGGTATATAAATAGTTACCAAGTGCAAAACAACATAGAAAAAAAAGTTGTTTAGTATTGTAAATAAAATAATTAAATTTTGATACTTTAAAGTTAGATTATTTAATATAATAAAACATACTTCAATGCTTTCTAAACACCTCTTTGTAGATGACGCTGCTCGTTGTATCTATTGGATTGCCTTCATCATCCAAAGCTAAAACCTTGAGACATTTCTTGCTTGTGACTCTAGAAAATGCTTCATAGAGTTGACCATGACTGAAAACAGGCTTTGGGAGATAGAGTCCAACATTAGATAATGATTGTCCCTGACTCTTGCTGATAGTCATTGCATAACAAACTGATATACTTTGTAAGATCAGAAGGTGTGAGTACCATCTTAGGTATAGAAACCTTCACTCCAGTGTTCTTCCCATGTATGGTCTTCGCCTCAATAATATGATTGCTAATTGCAGTAAGAATCAACCGAGTTCCATTACAAAGCTTGGTGGACTGATCAATGTTCCTAAGAAGCACTATAGGACAACCCACCTTAAGTCGGATTATATGGTTTGGTATTCCAAAAGTCCTAATAGTGTTTAGGAACTCGACAGAATACACATCCTCTCTATTGACAATATCATCTTCATAAGGGCATATGTTGTCGGAACTAATGAACTCGGTGGCATCTCCAAGTAAAAGAGACATGATATAATCATTGACTTCCAGGACTATCTCATTGGTCGGAGCAAGAATAGCTCTATCCTGGAAGTACCGACCATCGCCTACGTGGTCTAATATGCTAGGATATGTGCTCTCAACTATTGCAGCAATTGGTTCACCAGTAGAATAAATTGAAATCATTAGGCAATTTGAATTCTACCTCACCGTCATTATCACGACCAACCTCACCATCTCCAATCTTCAACAACCAATCAACAAACTCCCTAATGCTCTCAATTAACCAGCCTGTAATTGAATAAAATAAATTAAACATGCTTAATAGCAAAATCTATTTCATATGCATTTCAAAAATATAAATTGTATTTGAAAAATAATTAATATAAAATATTAAAAAAATACTTGCAGGGCATGTTCTTAGTAAGCTGCAACACATGACACGAACTCCATATTTTCTCCTAGGAGCATATTTTCAAATATATAAATTGTTAATGAAAACTTATAAATAATATAAAATGTTATGAAAATACCTGCAGGCGCATGTTCTTCGTGAGTTTCAACACACGACACGAACTCCAAAGCTTCTTCGATGAGCAGAGAGATGCATGGACTATGTCCTTCCTCTTACCCTTAGGTATGACTGGAAGTATCTGTCTGAAATCCCCACAAAAAAAAAAAAAAAAAAGAACCGACAACCAATCCACCAAATGGCATGTTCGATTCTCTACCATGCATGTTGACCTCTCATTATGTCCCTTAAACTGCGATCAAGAGCCTCAAAACAAAACTTATTGGTCATAGGCGCCTCATCCCAAATTATTAACTTTGTATTCTTCAAGAGTCCTATAAGATCGTTGTCGGGGGTTATCCTACTGCCGTAGTAGTTTCATCGACCTGCAAAGGAATACTGAATCCGGAGTGTGTAGTACGACCACCAGGAAGAAGTAGAGAAGCTATACCACTCGATACAACTGGGAGAATAATATCACGTTTACCACGTAATGCAGAACACAATGTATTCCATAAAAATGTGTTTCCTATCACTTTACATATTGGAACATGTTAAATTCTTCCTACTTTATTGTTCAAATTCTTCCTATCTCTCCACATTCTCCCAGTAGGATCCCACATGTAATTTCTCGGAAACTCAGAATATAGATACTTACGTGCCTCGGGATGATGCATGTTGAATTCCATCCATTTAAGAAACTTTGTCTCTGCAACGGTATGCTTCTCTAATAAGTCAGTAATCAAATCACCATCTTTGAATGTGACTGACTGTTCACCTTTCAAATGAAATGATAAACGCTCTACAGGTGGATCTCTGTAATGAATATCATATCCCATTACTGCCTCACATCCAGACGTACCGACAGTCAACATAGTCCTTCACCTCATTCTCCACCATTAATTTTGCACTTATCATATCTACACCCTTATTGACGTACTTGAACAGATACTTGATTGAATTGGTCTTATTGCCATATTCAACATTTATGTGTGCCTGTTACTTCATCAACATGAACGGATTGTAGGGAACAATAAACCTATAAATTAAGAGGGAAACAACTTGTTATTTTTTAAATTTTTAATACGCGTGGCAATCAAGTTCGATATCCATAAATGAAATATAATTGAATAATTCAAGATTGATAGGTAATTATAAATTGCACCTGTTATCAATGATATTGCAATTCTTCCCAATAGTGGCACCGGTATCACGCCTCTTATACACATGATAGCTATTACCATAGAATATAGTCCGCTCATTAAACGACTTTGGAAATTTCTTAGAGCATTTCTTGCCATCATGCATGCAAGGTGAAGTCGAATTCAATGGTTCGCATGGCATGGACCATATACTTTGAGACAACTGTGTATAGCTCTGGATTGAGTTCCTTATTCGGTATCTCGGAACTGATGAAATCATCTATAGAACTTGCTAACATATTTTTATCGGCTCGATCAGCCCATAGTAGTATATGTGCATGGGGAAGCCCGCATTTTTTAAATTCAATAGTGTAGACAAAGTTAATAAAATAATAACCAATTAAGTTGACGTGATTAATAATGGATTAATATATTAATATAAAGAATAAAATATATTTATAGATATTTACCTTCGATTGCCTTGCCAAATACATTTCCCGTCTTCAAGTCTCTTATAAGTTGGCCCAACTCCATTGTGAAGACGAGACTCATAACATCATGCATATCCACGGGTCATAAACCCTTCGACTCGACAAAACATGTTATCTCAGGCCATTTGTGATTGCAAGTGAATGTGATGAATAGTTTGGGATATCCTATAATTTTGCATATGTCCATAGAGTCTTGGAAGTTCTGTACCATATATCTAGGACCTCCAACAAAAGAAGATGGCAAGACAAAGCGTTTACCAAGATTTCCATGTGGATTGGCGGGATCAATATCACTTGTTCGAATGGCATCATCAAGAGACTTATACTTATCAGACCTCAACAATGGTTGGTTCCTCATTATGAAAGCAAGCCTATGTACTTCCATCATCATATAACCATCTACTATAAACTACTAAAGCAACTTTCTATTCAGTAGTATGGTCTGCTCCTCATCAAAACGATCAAAAAGCCTAAATGCCAAGAACTCCTTAATCGTAATTGTGTGAAAACTTAGGTGATCGCCTACTTTAGGTTGCAAACTACCCATCAGACGATAGTTATTTCCACCAAACCTATACTAATATGGACCATGTCCTTTGTTAACTGAATGGTCTTGGATTCCACCCATCAAAGTAAAGGTGTACATCATATTATGAGCACGTATGTGCTCAACAAAATTATGACTCTTAATGTGCCTATTTTGCATAATATCAAGTAAAAGGAGAGGAGGCTATTTAAGGGGAGGAAGTTGTATTTTACCACGACTACAACACAAACCAAACTCGAGATAACTCAATGGAGATTTTTTTAATCCTCTCATCAAACCACATAAGTGCGCCGCAAAATTCACACCGGTATGTTGGATCACCCATATCCTGGTAAGCTAATCAATGAAAAATATATATGTCACGTTTTATATAATGGGGTGATATATTGGCTCATATGTGGAATCTATTAGGTAATTAAAATTACCTACGATCAATATCCCATTATTTCTACGCGCAGCCATGTCCTTCTTGTCGTGGATCTTTCTCATAGCTATCTATCGTGATTCCTTAAGTACCTCACTATGTGATGGCTTTCCAATGATATTCTTTCGCTGTTTGAGAGTATATTTATCTAATAACTGCTCTATACACTTTTCTGCAAGAGGAATGCACTCTTCAACTGCAAGGATGTACGGTTATTCCTGCATCAAAGTAATAAATATACACAAAAATAAAGATTAATTAATTTAATGGTGTTTTAAAAATTATAAGGAATATGTAATTCAAGTGTTTTGAAATTGTATAAGTGCATTTTTCATGAATATACTCACGGTATCCTCGAAAATCTTCATGATACATAAAATATTCAAACGGATGAAACTTGAGATGTCTTCTCATTGATATAGTGAATCTCCTCTTCATTTTTTTGAACATTGTCACTGCTTTGTAATCTTCGTCCATACTCCCTTTAAATGTATTTTTCATATGTTAATTCCGAAACATTTGATGTAAAATATAAATCTACTGCTATGCTTATATTTGAAAGTTATGAAAATCTTACTTGAGCAAATATCCTTATCAGAATTAGTAATTTTAGCGGAAATGTCCTTCGTAACTTGAAGTAGAACATCTGGCCCAACAATTAATTGTTTGCCTGGTCTAACTGATGTTGAGCTCCCAGGAATATTGTATCCATTAGGTTGAGTCAATAAAGCCCTGCCATTAACTATAATACATACATGAATATATATCATTACATAAACGAAAAATTAATGTTGTATTATATAAATATACTATATAACATATGAAAACAATTACCATCCGTAACGGAAATAAATGGAGAGTAGCTTGGAGTTAGGATATTGCTTTGCGGTTTGAGATTTTTAGCAATTCCAACTTTTGGCGTCATTGTATCGATGGAATTCGGCTCAATTGGTGACAATACTAATAACAAACATCATAAGACATAAGCTTATATTTAATCATTCACATTGTAAATATTTCGAAATTATAACTTCGAACTACCGCTAGTAATGTCACTGAGAGATGATAATGCAGCCCCAGTCCTTGATTATTTATTTTCACATTATAAATTGGAGATCCAAGTATATTAATAGAAAATTAAAATAAGTACAAAAAGCATTATACACTATATTTGAATGAAGTATTGAAATAAAATGATTTGATAATGTGTGTGTAATTAATCGACCCCTCGGTTTAAGTGTCAGGCTGCAGTACTGTCCTAGTATACTCTCATCGTAAGTCAGGTGGTTGACACTATAGTCACTATAACCTTTTTCTAACATTATAATCCCGAGAAACACCTATATTAATCTCTCAGTCGGCAGAACTTATACATTTGTCATTTTTAATCGTCCCATGAAATTTTATACATTATAAAAAACAGAAGTTATCCCACACTCAACAAATAATAAACAATCTCAACTTTACACTCAAATTATACAATTTACCACTAAAAATACACTTCTTTCCATCTTTTTTATATTCTATCATTACTTTAACTTTTCGCATAAAACTGCACACTAACTTTAATGTATGAAGTTTTCCGAGACGGAAGGAGTAGTTCTTAAATAGAATTGGTTGAAAATCCATGGGTATGGCCTCTTCGTCTCCGTCTTGTTAGAAATATATACTATTGAAGTAAATGTAATTGTTTAAACTACGCTACTTGGTTGTAGGAAATTCATCAATTTGTTTTACCTTGATTAGTGAAGCTAACACCATGGGGATTATACTTAAAAGCCTAAGTTAATTAATGAGTCCTGACTTGTTAATTCATCCTCAGGTGGCTGATATTCGTGTGGATTTAAATTGGAATTATACATTCCCTAACAATTCCACAAGTATTGAAATAATTAATCTAAAGTTGACCAATGCCGTGTAGATTGTGTAATAGTACTAACCCGTAACGTTGTCACGACATAGTTCACTTATGATGAAAAATAATAGTAGGATACATACGTATAAAGCAAAAGATAAAACTAATAAATCAGATTCAAGTTGAATATCGTTTTGAATTATAAATAATAATTGAAATTAATGAAACTCAAATAGCATTCGGATCTTCGTTAACTGCATAAAACATAGTAAACATTAGTTAATTAACTAAATAAAATAAATTGTAATATAACATTGAAGTTGTTATCAAAACATTAATACCTCAAAGAGAGCTAAAAGCCTCTTTATAAACTATGTTGGTCGTTGTTGTATCGGTTGGATTACCTCCCTCATCAAGCGCTAACACCTTTAGACCTTTCTTGCTCGTTACTTTCGAGAATGCCACATATAGCTGTCCATGACTGAAAACAGGGTTTGGAAGGTAGAGTCCAACATGATAAAGTGTTGTCCCTGACTCTTGTTTATTGTCATGGCATAGTAAACTAAAATAGGAAATTGTCTCCGCTGGAATCTAATAGGAAACTTAGTAAGATCGGAAGGTGTGAGTACCATTCGAGGTATGAAAACCTTCTTTCCAGCATTCTTTCCATGTTTAGTCTTAGCCTCAAGAACATGTTTCCCAATTGCAGTGACAATCAATCTAGTACCGTTACATAGCTCAGCGGACTGGTCAATGTTCCTAAGGAGCATAATAGGAGTGCCGATCTTCAATCGGATTATGTGGTTTGGTATTCCAGATGCCTTAATAGTGTTTAGGAACTCAACGGAGTAAACATTTTCTCTATTTACGAAGTCATCTTCATCGGGACAAATGGCATCTGAACTCTTGAACTCGGTGGCATCTCCACGTAAAATGGACATTTTATAATCATTGACCTCGTGTACGATCTCATTAGTAGGAGCAAGAATAGCTCTATCTTGAAAATACCTACCATCACCGACATGGGATAATAAGTTTGGATATGTACTCTTAACGATCACGTCAATTGGTGCACCGCTAGAACGGATCAACATTTCTTCGGGTATCTTGAATTCTACCTCACCATCATTATCACCACCAATTTTACCATCTCCAACTTTCAAAAGCCACTCCGCAAACTCTTTTATTGTCTCATTCTCGGATGGTGAGCTGCTAGACTGATTAGAAATAACATTATTAGTGTAGAATATAATATATAAATACTATAGTCTTTAAATTGCATTAATTTGAATATAAATGAAAATTACTATTAAATGTAGAATAATACCTGCAGACGCATGTTCTTTGTAAGTTTAAGTACACGACATGAAATCCAAAGCTTCTTAGATGAGCAGAGAGAGGCGTGTACTATATCCTGCCTACTTCCCTTTGGTATTACCGGCAAGATTTGTCTGAAATCCCCACCAAATACAACAACCAATCCACCAAACGGCTTGTTCAACTCACTGCCATTGGGACCTCTCATTACATCATTTAGGCTGCGATCAAGTGCCTCAAAGCAAAACCTATTGGTCATGGGAGCTTCATCCCAAATGATCAACTCTGTATTTTTCAACAGTTCTGTTAATTCGCTTACAGGTGTAATTCTACTACAGACGGTAGTCTCGTCGACTTGCAATGGAATACTGAATCTTGAATGGGCTGTGCGGCCAGTTGGAAGAAGAAGATAAGCTATGCCACTCGATGCAACTGGTAGAACTATGTCACGTCTACCACGTAACGCAGAACATAATGTATTCCATAAGAATATTTTTCCCGTACCACCATAACCGTATAGGAAAAAAACTCCACCATTACCAAAATCAACGGCATCCATAATAGTATGGTATACAGACCTCTGCTCATCAGTGAGACATGGATATAGACGATTGTGCTGCTCAATCATCTCATCAACATCATATGACATTTCCTCAACAGTCAAATTATTCATGCCATTATTAATTACTGCATTGTCTGGCATGTGCATACCTTCAATACCACTCAAGCTAAATCCATTCCTTGCGAGTAAATTTTCAATCTCAGCAAGAGCGAAATTCTTCAATTGTTCTTCACTAAGCTCCAGTTCTACATTTAATAAATGAGGGATGATGTTTAAATACGATGGGTGATAAAAAATGAACAATATGAAAGAGATATTAATTTCAATAAATAATTAAATTTCATACCGGGGTTTTTCAATTTCCTACGCATCATATACTGGATGTCGTCTGATAAATACTCCCATGAGCTTTTCCATTCATGCAGAGACCTTGACATACTATCAGACTGAAGCAGAATAACGAACAAATGTCGCAGGAAACGTCCAGATCCCCAAAAACTGGCTTCCTTTATAGCATAAATGTAATCCTTGTCGTCATCGAGCAAGCCCAAAGAAAAACATGCATCGCGGTATGTTGCATGAACAACACCATCAACCGTTCGCAAATCCTCGAAGCAAGTAGTACCCCTAATATGACTCAACATTATCCTCATGTAATAAAGAGGACCAGTCTTAATTGAGACGTGATAAATTCGTCCGACTTTGTTGTTGAACTGCTTCCTATCTCTCCAAACCTTCAGTCTAGAATCCCACACGTAATGTTTAGGGAACTCAGCATACAGGTACTGATGTGCTTCTGGATGATGTTTGTTTAACTCCATTCATTTTAGGAATTTTGTCTCGGAAACTGTATGTTTTTCCAGCAGGTCAGTTATTAGGTCACCATCCTTAAATGTGACTGACTGTTCCCCCTCCATATGAAAGGATAAACGCTCGACGGGCGGGTCTCTATAATGAATATCATATCCCATAATACGTCAAACGGCTTCACATGCAGATACATACCGGCAGTCGACATAATCCTTCACCTCATTATCCACAGTTATTTTGGCACCTATCCTATCCACCCCTTTGTTGACGTACTTGAAGATATTTTATTGAATTGGACTTATTGCACCATTCAACATTAATGTGTGCCTGGTACTTCATCAATAGAAAGGGATTATGTGGTACGATGAACCTGTGGAATTATATCAAATGAACTTAGTCGTGTTGATATAAAAACAAAAATAAAAAACGGTTAAACAATAACAGTATAATGAGATTGTTTATTTAAATTAAATAATTTATGACTAAATGTATTATCAATAAGCTCCCCGTTCTTCTCAATTGTGGCACCTGTAACACACCTCCTGTATACCGGGTAGCCATTGCCGTCAAATATGGTACGCTCATTAAAAGATTTTGGGAATTTCTTAGAGCATTTCTTCCCATCATGCATGCACGGTGAGGTTGGATTCAATGGACCACACGGACCATGTACCATGTACTCAGATACAGCCTTGTACAACTCCGGGTTAAGTTCCTTGTCAGGTATCTCAACGGATATGAACTCATCTATAGCATCTCCTGACATGTTTCTGTCCCCTCGATCTACCCAGAGAAGAATATGTGCATTTGGGAGACCACGTTTCTGAAACTCAATGGTGTACACAGCTACAAAATTCAAAAGATTAAAACAATCAATAATAAATACAAATTAACTAAATAATAACATGGAATCAAAAATCCGAAAAGACAAAAACTCCTTGATAGTAACCTTGTGCCTAACACCTTTTGACTTATCAGTGTGCATAATCTCCGTATGATATCCATCTTCACCATATGGGAAAAGTAGAGGATATTGCATTGGAAGGTAGCTCGGATGCAATTCAGAAATCCTCTTAATATCTCCTTGTTTAGGCTCCAGAATAATATCACGGGGATCCATGTCATACTAATCGTTACCTTCATAAGTAAATTTATAAAGTTAGTTAATTTATAATATAGGAATAGCACATACATGTTTATATCACAATCTTATCTAACGAAGACTGGCATTAGAGAAAACATACCGACAATTAATGCTGCTACTTCAGAACATGTTGGTAGATTGTACATCCGTCCATCACGTGATCTCCTTCCAATAAGACATAGTTTCACATTCATGTCAGCACTCTCCTTGAAACGATCGGCAGCCATATGAAAATTTTTGGCAATTGGATTTTCCGCATCTATCATGTCCTTTAGATCATCAACAATAGATGGATCTACATCAGCAGTACCTTTTGATCTGCAAATAAGATTTTTTTTTTTCTCAACATGAGCTATCATCTTATATGCATATTGTAATAAAAATGTATATATAGAATTAACTAAATCAATAACATTGCATGAAGTAGAGATATCATACCGAACAACATCAATTCTATCTTTAGTTTCATCCTCTCCGCAGTACATATAAAGCTGTAAAAATTTAGGAGTTTCGCCTTCATCTGGCAACAAACTACCAAGCCTATGATAATTATTTCCGCCAAGCCTATATGTATAAGGACCACTCCCATTGTTGACTGAATTGTCTTGTATACCACCCATCGAAGTAAATGCATACATCATGTTGTAAGCTCTTATGTGCTCAATATAATTTCTACTCTTAATATGCCTATTATGCAAAAGATCACTTAGGAGACGCGGAGGTTGCCTGAGAGTAGTTAATTGTATTTTACCACGGCTACAACACAAACCAAATTTTGGATTGCTCAATGGAGTATTTTTTTATCCTCTTGTCGAACCACATAAGTGCACCACAAAATTTACAGGCATATGTAGGATCACCCATATCCTGATATGCTACATGATGATAATTATAAATATGATTAATAAAGATTATATATATATATATATATATATATATATATATATATATATATATATATATATATATATATATGTGTGTGTGTGTGTGTGTGTGTGTGTGTGTGTGTGTGTGTGTGTGTGTGTGTGTCTGCAAATATACATAACCATGGTAATAGATGATTACCTACTACTGAGATGCCAATATTCCTGCGAGCAATCATATACTTCTTGTCTTATCTTGCTTTCGTTGCTCTCTTTCGTGAATTCTTATTTTTCTCAGCAGTTGAGGGCTCTTCAGGAAGAACCCTTCGCAAATTTTGGGTATATTTATCGAGTAGATGTTCTATATGCTTATCCGCAAGTGGTATTGATTGTTCGACATTTATAGGCACTGGAATTTCTGAATCATAAAAAATGCGCTTGTTAGGTATATTTGAAGACCCTTCATCCCATCAACACAAAATATATAGATGTAATCACTTGATCAAATAAAAATAAAAAATAAAAAACCCAAAATCGATATACTTACTATATCCTCTGGAATCTTCATGGTACATGAAATAATCAAACGGATTTGACTTGATATGTCGTCTCATTGTTAGAGTAAATCTCCGGTTCATTTTATTGAAAATACAAATGGTCATTCTGGCCTGTAAGACTGCCTGGTAAACTTAAGGATATCATTAAAATACTTCGAATCTGATAAGCAGTTAATCTCAAAATCTGCCATGCATTCGGGACACTTTATATGGAATCGCTGATGTAGAAAGCTAGCTTCATGGCAAAGACAAAAACGATGAAAATCGAATTCTTCCCACATGAAATAATCAAATTTGTATCTCAGTCTAGTACATAAGATGTATCTCCGATTTTCTAGGTATCTTATTCCTCTAGGAGTTTGTCTGATAGCCACCAGTCGTTTGAGTTCGAGAAGTCAGGACTCACTTGAGGGGGACATTATATTGAATATTACTGGGAAATACACATGATCTTTGTGTCCCCTTATACGATCTAGTAAAAACTCCATATTTGTAAATGACAAATGATCAAAGACGTCCCCCTGAATACAAAGATATTATGCAACGTTAATATAAGTAACTGAAACAAAATAACATATATAACTAATCTAAAAATGTCATCTCACCACCAACATTCGGATATATGCTTCTGGATTTTTCGCATTGAGATAACGGTTCATGAATATAGTCTCATGAGACATTGGTGTTTTATATGCAATACGTGGACACGAAGCATAGTTAATTCGTGAATAGAATCCTGGGTATTTGTAGATAGTCGAGAACTTCTTTGCTCTATATAATACAAAACGTTAAATCAGTATAAGACAGTAAAATAAGATCTCGGGTTGTATACATATATAGTACTTACATTTGCATGACCACGTCAAAATTCGACATGCTCGATATGGCTACCAAAAACATGATATACATTTGCAACTCCTCTGGTAACATGGGGAACGATGTTACTTTTTCGTTCTTGGGATGTTTCATGCTGGATGATTAAGCGTGTCACTTATGGAATCCGAGATAGAGGGCAATCGGGACTGTTTATAGGCCGTCAGTTCTCCTCGACGCGCCAGGGGCGCGTCACTCTTGTTGAGGGTGTAACTCCCCAACTACTTAGATTTTATTCAACTCCACTAATGGGTGCCAAGGTAAGAAGCTCCTTGCTAGGTAAGGACCAAGGCGTAAGAACCAGCGACCAACTACTTCGGTAAGGACCTGCACACTTGAGTGGGGGTGGGGGGGTTAGTGCCCGGTTTGCTAAGTGTCAAACCGGGATGAGACTTTACTCGAGAGTGACTGAAGATCAACTTTGTATAATATTCGGGATTGAGGTCGTGATGTGACTTGTTCCCTTCACTTACTTGTGGGGATGTGTGCCTTATTTATAGGCTATCATCAAAATGGAAGGCCTTGCTAGGATTGCGCCAAGTGTAAGGCTACGATTGAGCCAACAATGCTAATATGAGGCCCATAGCCCAATAATGAAGCTTTAGCCCATGCCATCTTGGGCTTTAGGGGTAGTTTGGTCATTATTGGGAGAGTTCTTGAGGATGTGACTAGTTCTGCCGAGTTCCCAGGTTCGGAGAGATGGGTCCGGACGATTGGTCCGGACCATATTTGGTTGTCAGCTGAGGAAGTTCTCCTGCCTGTCCAACTCTTCCGATTCGGAGCTCTTGGGTACGGACATCTCACTCTTTGGTGCCCATTTGCTTGGTTGCTTTATGAGATGGTCATGCTGGATCCGAGTTGACATCCGGATCGGAGTCCTTGGGTCGGAGAGGGTACTGACTTAGCACTATGCTCCTTTCCCAGAGAGGCTCGGACCAAGGTGGGTCGGACCTATGGTTCCGGGTCGGGCCTTGTAGGTCCAAATCCTTCGTCCCTTTCTTTCAATGTGGGTCGGACCATGGTTGGTCTGTCCGGATCAGACCGTTGGCTCGCACCAAAGTGTCTCGGATCCATTGGATGACTTGGGATGCCTCATGATTCGTTCCTAGGTCCTTTATGACGGATTGGACATATTTCCATATCAACATATGTCCCCCTAGTTTCCAAGTATCTTAGTAGAAGATAGTTGTGGAACTATTGGCTTGGGAGGCTGTTGAAGAAGGATCCGTTCTTCAGTCCAATCCGCCTAAACGAGTTGAAAAAAGGTGTAAATCGTACTTCGTGTGGCCACTGACTTAGTCTCTCCCCCCCCCCCCTTTTTCTTTTTCTAAAACATCGTTGCCATCCGAGGGGCTGGGTCCGAAGGGCAACGAAGTGAAGAAAAAAGAAAAAAGGGTATTTGTAATCGAGACTAAGTTTAGGCTCCGAACATCGGTAGTGTACCTTTGATGAGCTACGGTGGCGGACCGTAGGTGCGTGTCCCGTCCGAACCAACCTCTGTGGTCAAGTGGAGGTCCGAAGTGTAATCGCTCGAGTAAACGAGGTTCCTTGTGTGGACAAGTTATGTTGGACTGATAAGCCGCTAGGCGTCCGAGAAGATGATAATCCGGAACTCGTGTTGTCTCCGCCAGAGAGGGAGAGTTGTTGTATTCATCTATCCAAGAGGTAAATTTGTTGTACCAATTCGTCATTTCACTTGGTATAATTGTACTATGCCGTTGGATGATTTTTGATCTACGATTGAGATTTAATCCCGAAAAATCGTGACGGTTGGTGTTCCCAATATGACCCCCTATAAATAGAGGGGTTGGCCGGTTCATTTGCGCAACGTTTAGAGAGAGAATTTTCGCATTCTGAGTGTATCCGAAGCGACTACCATCAATCCGAAGCGAGCGACGAGAGATCCGAAGCACGAGATTGCATACGAAGCCAAGGCATTTCCATCTAATCATCCGAGTCCAAGTAAGTTTACTTGTCTCGTCTTATCATTTGTCTGCATTGTTTTTCATCTTCTAGTTGTTCGGATGCATGCTTATGATGTGTATTATAGTTCTAATACTCCATACGTTCTCAATGTTGACTAACGCCGAATCAGCATCGTACTGACTTCCGAACTAACTTCGCCTAGGAAAGCCAGTAGTGTTGGCTATAAACTGACCATTTTAATATACATAAACGACCTCTCGGACTGCCATCTTAAAGCTTACGAAATTGCTTTCTCCTTTCCTTAGGATGATCGAGAGTGATAGCCAAAATCGATCCGAGGCTGAGGGATATGACTCCGAAGCGATATCTTTAACCGATAGCTCCGAGGAGATTGAGATCGTAGATGACGGCAATCTTGGAGGTGGAACAAGCGCCCCATCCGAGCCGGGAAGAGCCCGAGGTAAGTTCCTTACTTCGGTTAGTTGTTCCGGATCCAGGTCCTCCGAGGCGTCGGGATTACCTGCGAGTGTCCCATGTGCAGGTTATTGTAGCGGCTCAAGAAACAAGTTCGCGAGTTGTAGGAACTCGTCGCCCGGGTCGGGCTGGCCAAGAATCTGAACTTCCGGTAGAGATCCGATCCTTAATTCGCAACCTTGGTTATAATTTTAGGAGTAATCCTAATCGAGTTCCGTTCATTCCGGATCTGCAGGCGCCGACCATCGAGGAAGTTCATGATACCTCGGAAGCGCCTCCCAATTTGGGCATCTTCGAAGAGGGTGAGGAGGATCGTGTGCAAGCCGCTGTGCCCCTTCGTACTGTCGTAGAGTTAGCGTCCTCCTCCGAAGAAGATGAGGCAGGAGAAGGTGCACGGGGCCAAGATTCTGGTTCCGAAGAGGAAGAAAGTGTAGAGCCATCCGCTCGTGTGCTCCGTGTGGAATCTGCTGGGCAAGCAGGGCCGAGTCGGCAGATGGCTGAGGAAGAGCATCCGGAGAGGCTGAGGAAGGGTGAGGACGTATTCCAAGTAAAGTTCCCTCGGTCTAGAGACGAGGTCACTCACCCCGATCCGGAGGGCGAGTTGAATGAGGACGGTACTTTGCCTACTTGTGCCTCAACCATCCGAGTCGAGGAAGTGGATGAGCTCCGGAGGAGATATGAGATCCCGGAGTGTGTGGAGATTCTTGTCCCGGACGAATCGCATGCGTTCTACAATCCGCCTCCGGGATACATGTGTGTTCATGAAATAAGTCTCCATTGCAGGTGATGGTTACCCGTATCTTCCGAGTTTCTGGAGATATTGAACAGTATGGGGTTGAGTCCGCACCAAATTATTCCCAACTCCCTCGGAAATCTGATGTGCTTCGGAGTGTTATGTAAATATAAAGGCATCCCGGTCACATTCGATAATTTTCTTAAATTATTCAACATAAGTGTAAGTAATAGGAACGCATGGTTCTATACGTTCGTATGTCGGCAGGCGTATACGTTTTTTGTTGACCCTCTGTCCTCGTTGGGAATCCAATGGTTCAAGAGGTACATTTTTGTCCGTCCGGCTCTGAAGCCCGGGCAATCCGAGGCGGAGAGGGCCAAGTGGCAATTTGAGAGGAAATTCTTCCGAGGCAAGCTGCCAAACTGGAAGCCACCGGCCCGGAATGTCCCCCTATGGATGCAAGTGCTTCATCGGAGTCAAGAGCCGGAAAAGTACTTCTTTCGAGGGCTGATATGTCAGCCTCTGCCTTACTTGGCCGGCTTGTCCGAGCCAAGTTTTTGTGACAATATGGAGGATTTGAGTAAGTGGTTTCTCTCTACCTCTGGTTGGTTGTCCGATTCGGTTTGTCGACTATGTGGTTACCATTTGTAGATTCTTTTGTATTTTGCAACTCATTGTGATTCGGATGTGCAGCTTTTTGGTTCGAGTATACGATGTTGACCATGCGGGAGTTGAAGCGTCAGCAAAATGCTGCGCAGCGGAAGGAGTTGGCAGAGGGTTCCCGGACCCAGATTATCAAGACTTCCACCGTGTTCCTGATGGAAGAACCAAGAAATGCTGCCGTGTTCCGAGTGGAAGAATCTCGGAGAGCTGCTGCGGGCGAAGAGGCCCAAACTATCCCTACTCCGGACAAGGGTAAGGTGGTCGGTTCTAAGGGCTCGAAGAAGCCTCCAAGATCCGTGTCCCGAGATCCTCCCGCAAGCGGATCGAGCGTTGCGGCTGCAAAAAAGCGCCCCTCCGAAGGTCAGAATCCTCCCGCTAAAAAAGGCAAGGGGAAGATGAGCGAGGCGCCCGAGCTGGATGCGGATGCTGAAGTTGCTCGGCTGGTCGCTGC
Source organism: Plantago major (assembly GCA_026545765.1). Classification (NCBI taxonomy): domain Eukaryota; kingdom Viridiplantae; phylum Streptophyta; class Magnoliopsida; order Lamiales; family Plantaginaceae; genus Plantago; species Plantago major. Next base: position 39,028,238 of record CM048843.1, on the reverse strand, counting down.
CCCGGAGTTGGAGCGGATTTCAGAGTTGGTTGCCGCTCAACGCAAGGTAAGTGTTTTGGTTATTTTGTTATCTTCCTGCGATTCGGAGATAGCTAAACGTTTGTGATATCTGTCATTTTTAGCTTGCTGCTGCCGTGGAAGCATGCTCCTTGGTTGCTGCTCGGAGGGCTACCCTAGAGGAGGATTTGGCCAAGGCTGAGGCTGCCCGGGCGATTGAAACGTCCCGGTTGAACAGCACTTCGGAGCACCTAAAGAAGGCCATAGCTGCTAAACAGGAGGCCGAGTCGGAGACGGCCAAGATGAAAAGTGCCATTCGATCTTTGGAGACTGACTTGAAAGTGCACCAAGATAGTTTGGACGAGTTCGTGGGTGTCTCTCGGACTTTCAAAGATATGATGCTGAAGGAGCTTCGGGGGGTCCGGACAAAGACTGCCCAAGATTTCCTTGATTCGGACTCCTGCAAGTTTTTGTTCGAGTCAAAATATGACGAGGCCTGCCAAGATGGGTTTGATGCAGCTGTGGACCAGTGCCGGAGGAAGGGTTGGATACCGGCTGACTGCGACTTGGAGGCTGAGGGGGTGTCCGCCTTTAAGAATGGAGATGGCTCGGACTTTGCTCCGGAGGGTGTCTTGGGAAAGACCGCCAAGTGTGAGTTTGTGGAGCTGGTCTGCGAAGAGTCGGAGGGCAAGAAGTACAACCATGGCGGTCCGTATCTCCCACCCTTCGTCCCTCGGGTGCTTATGTCCAGTGTTTTCGTTCCTTTGGAGGATCACTTGGAACACAACCGAGACTGGCTGACTCTGCCTGGGCCTGTTCGTGGCTTCGATCCGGACCTAGACTTGATGGAGCAATGTCCGGCCTTCCTGAAAGAGCTTGAGGCTCGGAGAGAACGGAGGTTAGCCCAGGCAGCCCAACAGCAAGGTCAAGCACCTCCGGAGAAGGATACGGGGGGTCCCTCTCGGTCTCAACCTAGTTCGTCCGAGCGGCGAAGGCAGTGAAGACGGGGTATGCCCCGGGTTTTTTGTAGTAGGGTGCCTCCGGGCCTAAAAACAATGTTGTCTTTTTTGCTCATCATCTTTTTGTAAAACCATATATCCGACTCGATGAATGTTGTTGGTCCGGGCCCATTGGTGGGTTGGAACTATTCTTGTTGTTGAAATGCTAAATGTTTCTGTTTACATTCTTGCGCGATGAATCCCATATATCTGTTTTAGTAGCTCATTAACTCTCATGAACTCGGATAATGGGTTCGGACCCTTGAAATTCAAACCGCCAGAACGTTAATTTGCCTGATGCAAATTCTCCTGTGCGGGTCTTGGGGGATGATCAACCATTGTGCCCATCCGAATCGGAACCTTTAATAGAAATAAACCGGACCACGAACGGTTCGGAGCCACGTCTTAGAGTGACAAGGCTTGCGAGAAAGAATTTCCTTGTACCGTGGTAAGTAGCGTCGATTCGGACGTTGACTTGGTGCGTCATCCCGAGCCATACAGACTTGTGAGAGAGTGAGAAGATGATCAGCATTAAGTATAGGGTAACTCTATACGAATCACAGTTGCTTCGGATGTTGTCATGTCAGCCCCGAGCTTGATACGTCCGAGTGAGTAACTTAGCCGATTTGCCCGACCTTATGGATGGATTATTGGGTTGGGCCAATGGAAGCCGAAGAGCCAGGCCCATGTTCGGCCCAAGCCCATTTCTGGTGAATATGGGACATGTGTCCGCTTCTGATTGGTCCTCTCTTTCTATATATACCCCTGCTTTGTACGGCTTTTCATTAGGACATCTCTCCCTTTTATAGTAACCAAAGGTCCGAAGCTCGAGTCCGAGCGGCTGGCGAGCATGTTTATACCATCACTCTTGCGCGTGATCTTGTCCCAAGGGTTTCTCCGATGCTTCGGAAGTCTACCCGGGTTGGTTCACGGTGAGAGTTTTGGAAATTAAATTGCTCGGAAAGTCAGCCTCGGATCTCCAAGGATACGGTCCGTGCCACGTGGGGCCTGAAATCTTTGCCAAGCAATTCCCCTGATCGTCAGGCTAATCTTCTTTCTCCGGGGGTGTGGTCTATATCCACGACTTTAGCCCCGGAGAGGTAGATTAGCTGGATGGTTTGGGGATCTTCAGATAGTTGTTTTTGAACCTCCATGCATCCGAGGCATTCCGCTCTGGGTATGTGCCCGGGGGGCGACAAGTCGGCATAATTGGTTTGGTAGAATCCCTTCCAGTATTTCGTGGTTCGGTCGTAAAAAACTGCCCGAAATGTTGGAAGGCTTTCTACCAATCCTGCTGTGTCTAGTTGTTCGTTTCTCGGATTGAGGGAGCTCCGGATGTATCCTTTTTAGTAGGTCTTCCAGCTCGTCCTTGAAGATACGTATCCGAGCAGTTCGGTTCTGTTGGTGACTTTGTTTCCAGGATTGAAGGCTCGAGGGAGCTACTTGCAATTCTGGAAAGGAGTCCCCGACAGTGCTGAGCTTGTTTGGAGTCGGATCATTGGGGACTTCCGGAAGTAACCTTTCTGGTAACTCGTTTGTCTCACACCTAAGGTCTTTCGTCCGAGCAGCTCGACTTAGTTGGTGGCTGCGTTCCAGAATTGAAGGCTCGAGGGAGCGACTTGCAATTCTGGGACGGAGTTCCTGACTATGCCGGTCTTGTTGGGACTCGGACCAACGGGAGCCTCCGGAGTGACTTGGGTTAATCCGACTATCCGGGTTGGTCGCCTTCCAAATACTCTGAATCTGAGATGTATTTATAGTATTTGGTAAGAGGCGATCCGGATTGTTATAGTGCTTCTTGCTTGCTTCGGAACTCTCTTTCGTTCAGAAGTGATGAAGTATCCTTTCTGGAAGCATTGAATGGCCTCAGTTATCTCGTCCGGCTGCTGTTAGTCTTTAGATCGTCCGAAGGGGGCTTCGAAATCTTTGTCAGTAAGCAATCAAAGTTGGGATAGTGGAATTCCTTCTTCCTTCGGAGTGCCCACAGATAAAGCTAATAGTGTTCGGACGGGGTTTGGTTCGGTAGACCAGGGTTAATTAAGAAGCTTCGCTGTAGAAGTAGAAAAGAGATAGAATAGGAGCTTGTTTTTGTAAGCTCGATTAGAGCTCTTCGGACCCTGACTTTTCTTTTCTGTACTCCTGTTTTAATAAAAGCGTATTTGCCTTTGTCAAGGTCGGATACTGTTTGGTTGTGTTAATCCGATTCGGATCAGTGTATGATCTAGTTTCGGGTCGAGTAGTTAAATATCTTCATGGCCTGTCCGAATCATGAGATCCGAAGGACATGATTATTAACAATGTTTATGAAATCACAGTTGTATTGATTTGACGGAAATCGAATTACAACTTGAGGGCTTCGAGGCCTTTTCAAAAAACAAACACAAAAAACAGATCGACAAGATAAAGGAAGGTGACAGTCGTTGCCACACTCCTTCTCTAAGTGTAAAACTTTTGGAGATTCTTGGCATTCCAAGTTCTCTTCAAGGCCTGCCCTTGCTCATCTTCTAGTTCAAAGCTTCCATTAACTCTTGCCGCAGTAACTTTATACGGTCCTTCCCACTTGGGCTTAAGTTTCCCCACATGACTTGGTATATCGGTTCTTCTGAGGACTAAGTCTCCAACTTGTATGTCCTTAGGAAAGACACGTTTATTGTAGGCTCGAGCGGTCATGGCTTGGTACCGAAGTATGTTGGCAATGCCTTATCGCGTTTGTCTTCAAGGAGCTCAAGGTCATAGATCCTTGCGATCTCATTATCAACTAGGTTGTATTGCTGGATTCTCTGGGTTGCCACCACCGGTTCCGAAGGGATGACCGCCTCGGATCCATAGACCAGGGAGAAAGGTGTTTCTTGTGTGGCAGTCCGGGCTGTCGTTCGATGCGCCCAAAGGACCGCGTCGAGATCATCCGCCCAACTATCTTGGGAAGTTCTCAACCTTTTCTCCAAAATTTTGACTATGGTCTTGTTGGTGGCTTCCACCTGACCATTGGCTTGGGGGTGGCCAAGGGAAGTAAAGAGTTGTTCTATTTTGAAGGACTGAAACCACTCCTTCAGTCTTGACCCAAAAAATTGTGCTCCATTGTCCGAAACTAGCACTCGTGGGAGTCCAAACCGGCAGATGATGTTCTTCCATATGAATGTCCGAACCCTGCTTCGTGATGGTCGACCTTTGCTTCACTTAGTGAAGTATTCCACTGCCACTATCAAGAACTTCTTTTGATGTGTTCCTCGCGGAAAGGGACCAACTATGTCTATGCCCCATTGATCAAATGGGCATGCTATGATTGACGGAATCATAGGGTTGGTCGGGCGGTGTGGTATGTTGGCATAGTATTGGCAGTCTTCACAGGCGCGGGCGATGTTGGCAGCATCAATGTCAATAGTTGGCCAATAGTATCCTTGCCTTATGATCTTTTGCGCCAAAGTTCTTCCTCCAGAATGACTTCCACAACTTCCGGCGTGGATTTCTTCCATCGCTAGCCTCTTGAGGATCTAGGCACCTCAGGTGAGTTCCGCTGTAGGATCTTTTGTAGAGATCTTCTTCCAGAATAAAGTATCTGTTAGCTCGACATTGAATCTTCCTGGCCTCTCTAGGATCCACAGGTAAAGTACCATCCTTGAGGTAACGGAATATATCAGTCATCCAGTTTCTTTCTGTGCTCAAGAGAAACATCTGTCCGTTGGGGTTTGCCAGGGAGGATTCCGCGCGGGTCATTAGGATGACACTTCTTGTGTCCAAAGCTCCTAAGGCTGAGGCATACTTGGAGAGGGCGTCGGCTTTTTCATTCCATTCTCTATGAAATTGGTCAAGAGTAAATTCTTCAAAGTGTTCAACCTCTTTCTTGAGGAGCTCCAAGTACTTGATCATGTTAGGTCCTTTGGTGGTAAAGGACCCGGAGAACTGGGATTGTACGAGCTGCGAGTCTGTGTAGGCTTTGATCCTTTTTACCTGAAGGGCTTTCGCCATTCTTAGGCCGGTGATAAGTGCTTCATATTCGGCTTCGTTGTTCGTCACCTTAAAATTGAGGGTGATGGCGTACTCTAGCTTGGCTCCTTCAGGACTTTCAAGGAAAATTCCTATTCCTCCCAACCGTCCGGTTGATGATCCGTCCACTTGTAATGTCCAACATTCTTTGTTTCTTTCCTTTCCTCCCGAAGTGGGAGTGAGTGCTTTCTCAACCTCCTGCTTCTTGTCGGAAGATGCAGTTGTCGAGGTATTGAGTTCTTCGTCCAAGAGAAACATGTGCCTTACTCTCAGTGAATCATCCATAGGTTGGTGATACTTAGTCACAAGTCGGATGCCGCCTTTGTGTCTCTCTTCCGCTTTTCTTTCCACTTGATTCCTTGATTTGGGCTATCACCACATGACTAGCCTTTTCACGGAGTTTTCGTTCTCCTTCGCTTTCTGGATAGTCTACAGAAGTCGGCGAACTTGCGCTTTCTTGGCGATGGGGCTTGATACCCAATATCATATTCACTCAATAGCCCATTTGACAAAGGCCCCTGACCGATCCTGGTTTGTCCAAGACATGTTTGAGTGGCTCATTTGTAAGGACCACAATCCGATGCGACTTGAAGTAAGGCTTCAGTCGCCGTGCAGTGTAAACCAGTGCAAAGGCGAGCTTTTCAACCTTGACATATCTAGTCTCAGAGCCTGCAAGGGCTTTGCTCAAATAGTAAATTGGTAAATGCTCGTTGTCTTGTATCCGTACCAGTATAGAACTCATTGCTTCATCAGTGGTGGCCAAATAGAGGTAAAGAGTTTCAGCCTCCATGGGTTTAGACAAAAGGGGCGGCGAGAGGAGATACTTTTTCAAGTTTTCCAGGGCCTCTTCACACTCCTTTGTCCATTCAAACTTAGTTCCTTTTCGTAAGATCTTAAAGAAGGGAAGGTTCTTCTCGGCGGATCTTGAGATAAAACGGCTCAATGCCATCACCTTTCCTAGAAGCTTCAACTTCATTGATCTGGGTCATGGTAGATCTACGATTGCCTTTATTTTCTCTGGGTTAGCACTGATGCCTATTTCTGTGACCATGTAACCAAGGAATTTTCCTCCTTTCACCCCAAAAGTGCACTTTTCAGGGTTCAGCTTCATTCCGTATTTCCGGAGAATAGAAAAACAATTGTTAAGGTGTTCGACGTGTTCCTCTTCGCCTTGCTTTTCACAAGCATGTCATCCACATAGACTTCCATGGTTTTCCCAATTCTTCCTTGAACATCTTATTTACCGTTGGTAAGTAGCTCTGCATTCTTGAGGCCAAAGGGCATGCCTTGAAGCAATAGACTCCTCCGGCCGCAAAGAATGCCGTTTTCTTGATGTCTTCTTGAGCCATCCTAATTTGGTAGAAGCCTTGATATGCATCCATGAAGCTTAGAAGCACACATCCTGCAGTGGAATCAACCAGCTGGTCTATGCGTGGCAATGGATAAGGATCCTTTGGACAAAATTTGTTGAGTCTAGTGAAGTCATTGCACATTCTCCACTTTCCTGGAGCCTTTTCGACGAGGACCACGTTGCACCCAATCGAGTATCCGACTTCTTCAATATGACCGCTTTCATCAACTTGTCAACCTCCCCGCTATGATAGCATCCTCAATCGGTCCAAAGTCTTTCCTCTTTGCCGGATGTGCTTGGCCGGATCCATGTTCAGACGGTGAACTGCGATCCTTGGGTCTATCCCCTTGAGATCATCTGTGCTCCAAGCAAAGATGTCGCGATTGTCACGAAGGCAAGCGATGAGCTTCCGCTCTACCTCCGTACTCATCTCCGTTCCAATCCGAGTTGTTTTTTCCGAATTTCCTTCGACCAGTTGGACCTCTTTCAAGGCTTCATGGGATTCTATTCTAGCTGTCTTGGGGAACTTTTCTCTGAGCGACCCAATACCGATTTCTTCCTTTGGTGGCGTTAGAGTAATGGAAGAATGGCCATGAGGGCCCTTAGTGACCGAAAGGACAGGTACTGTGGCTCCTCTGGTTGACATGATATAGCACTCCCAGGCTTCTCTAACGTTGCCCATTTCTTCCCCCACGCCGTTCGGGGTTGGAAACTTTACCCTGTTGTGTAAGGGAGAAGCAATTGCTCTGAATTGGTTAAGTCCCGGGCGGCCCAAGATCACGTTATAGTCGAAGGTGCTATCTACTACCACGAAGAGGATTGTCTTGGTCACCCTTGTCGGAAAGGTGCCCATAGAGACTTGTAGTGGTATACTTCCAATGGGGACAGACCCTCCAAAACCTACCAATGAAGTGTATACTCGTCCATATTGTATTTGCCCCAGGTGCATTTGCTCCACGGTCCTTTTGGATATGACATTGGAGGAGCTTCCTGTGTCGATTAGTACCTTGTTGACCTTGTAAGTGGCAATCACTAGAGAAACAACCAAAGGGACATCGGGGTCCTTGAGATCTCCTCCGCCAGACGTTGGTGGGGGGATCTCGCTATCGTCAAAAGTAATTGCATTTGTGCCTTTCAAGGCTGGTGGACCGTAAGCTCTGTCGTTGTTTCTCAAGTGTTGCGCGGTCCTTTCCCTTGCATTTCTGCTATCTCCCCCTGTTGGTCCTCCTGCAATGGCGTTGATAATTCCACTGTAAGGGAGGTTCTCCATTTCTGTATCCTCGCGGTACCCTTGGTATCTTTGGGCATGCCGAGGTGGGATTTTCGCTGGAGGTGGTGGTAAAGATCCTGTCGGAGGTTGTAATCACGCTCCTCTCTTCTTTGCTCATTCTTTCTATGCCCGGAGGGTTCTTCTTCTTTGTTGGTTCTTTCAACTTCCCACTTCTCACTAGTCTTTCGATTGCCTTCACCGGATGCAATCCTCGACGGTGACTTTTCCTTGTGGAACCCATGTAGTCTTTAGAAAATTTACTCTTCTTTGCTCTTGTGTTTAGGCCATTGTATATCTAAGTCCTTTTCAACAATAGAAGCCAAGATGTCGGATCTTGGTCTGTTGAGGCGAGTATACTCGGCGTATCTCCTAGGTGGAGTTCTTTCTCTACGGAATTCTTTCATGTCCCTGAGATCTCTTTTTTGCTCGAACTTCCCTTGACGAGGAGGGAGTTCCTGTCGTACTTGTTCTTTCCCCTTCTTTATCCCTGCTCTTATCGGGACATTTCTTCGGTAATCTTCTCCATACAAGACTCCTTCGCAGATCTCTTCCATATACTTTTCAGTGGTGATTTCTTCGTTGGAAAGCTTCCTTCTAAGCTCATCATTATAAGTATTAGCATATAGGTGTCGGACCCGCTCTTTTATGCTATGAGGCTCTACATCGTCAGATTTCATTGAAGCGGTCAAGGAAGGTTCTAAGGTCCTCATGCTCTTTCTGGATTATGCCTGCCAGGTGCTCAACTGACCTCTTCCTTCTCTTTGCTTTCTCAAACCTTTTCAAGAAAAGGGAGGCGATGTCCGCATAAGATTTGATGGAACCATTAGGTAGTGAGGTCCACCAATCCATTGCTTCTGCAAAGAGTGTGGTGGAAAAGTTGAGAGCTTTCATGTTGTCATTGAGTCCATTGCTTTCCATCTTACTTTCGTATCTAGTAAGATGCCCTACAGGGCAAGTATCTCCATAGTAATGTTCAAGGTTTGGGATAACACAGTCGGGGCGCTTCCTTTCTCTTCTGATCTCGTCGCACAGGGGGTTGGGAGTTTTAATTACCACCTTCTCATGTGCTTTGACCATCTTGCTCAAGGTGGCAATTTGTGTTTCCAGGGCCTTCTGTTGGAGGTAGATCCGCCACCGTCGCCTTTCACCAGATTAAGGGTTGATAGCTACGTCTGGAGGAAGATCACCGATTGGAACTATCGGGATGCTTTCCGCCATTTGATCTCTAGGCGCTTGTTGTTGAGCTCCTCGCCGACTGGTTCCCACTTCATCTACTCGTGGCACCTCTGGACTTCTCCCTCGTTATTCATGAGAAGCAGCGGCTCTTCTATTGAGAAGATGTCTCAGGTCTTCTGGTTGAGCTTGTTCCCCCAGCCTTTGTTGGATAGGACGGTGCTCATTTCTTGATTGAGCGGGTTCGGCTTTCCTTGGGATCGGCGTAGGCGGGGTGGGCTGATGAGGCTGGAGGTTGTTTGATCCAAAGCATCCTTGAATAGTGGTGAGTAAGAGGCCAAACTGATTCTCATTCATCCCGAACTCACTAGGACGAATGATCTGACCATTTGGGAGGGTAAAGTTTCTTCCTGGAGGAGGACCATGTGTTCCTGACGGAGGAACCTGTCCTTCGTCCCCAAGTGTCTGGATCCTTACTGGTGGGTTAATGGCTCTTTCCTCGCCAGAAGAAAGACTAGCGATATGGCCATCACTTGGATCATCTATTACTTCTCTTGTTGAAACTCTTGCTACCCCACATATTCTAGTGAGAGGTCTTCCCCTTTGTCTTGGAGCAGGCGTACCAATGGCAGTGGCGTTGGTTCTTGCGGACCTTCTTGTTCTTGCCATTACTGAAGAGAACGGGACTTTTTGTAAAGTTTCCCATAGATGGCGCCAAAATGTTGAGGGTGTAACTCCCCAACTACTTAGATTTTATTCAACTCCACTAATGGGTGCCAAGGTAAGAAGCTCCTTGCTAGGTAAGGACCAAGGCGTAAGAACCAGCGACCAACTACTTCGGTAAGGACCTGCACACTTGAGTGGGGGGTTAGTGCCCGGTTTGCTAAGTGTCAAACCGGGATGAGACTTTACTCGAGAGTGACTGAAGATCAACTCTGTATAATATTCGGGATTGAGGTCGTGATGTGACTTGTTCCCTTCACTTGTGGGGATGTGTGCCTTATTTATAGGCTATCATCAAAATGGAAGGCCTTGCTAGGATTGCGCCAAGTGTAAGGCTACGATTGAGCCACCAATGCTAATATGAGGCCCATAGCCCAATAATGAAGCTTTAGCCCATGCCATCTTGGGCTTTAGGGGTAGTTTGGTCATTATTGGGAGAGTTCTTGAGGATGTGACTAGTTCTGCCGAGATTCCAGGTTCGGAGAGATGGGTCCGGACGATTGGTCCGGACCATATTTGGTTGTCAGCTGAGGAAGTTCTCCTGCCTGTCCAACTCTTCCGATTCGGAGCTCTTGGGTTCGGACATCTCACTCTTTGGTGCCCATTTGCTTGGTTGCTTTATGAGATGGTCATGCTGGATCCGAGTTGACATCTGGATCGGAGTCCTTGGGTCGGAGAGGGTACTGACTTAGCACTATGCTCCTTTCCCAGAGAGGCTCGGACCAAGGTGGATCGGACCTATGGTTCCGGGTCGGGCCTTGTAGGTCCAAATCCTTCGTCCCTTTCTTTCAATGTGGGTCGGACCATGGTTGGTCTGTCCGGATCGGACCGTTGGCTCGGACCAAAGTGTCTCGGATCCATTGGATGACTTGGGATGCCTCAGGATTCGTTCCTAGGTCCTTTATGACGGATTGGACATATTTCCGTATCAACAACTCTCACCCCCCGTCACTCAGTGACGGGGAAGAATTGGGGGCAGCAGCCGATTCATTCTTTTTTTTAAATTTTTTTTTGTTTTGTCCAATTTCAAACGTGAATAACTCGAAAAATAAAAATGCAAAAAATAAATAAAAATCACCAACGGTTTTGACTTTTCGAGATCTACAAATAGAGACCACTCTTGACTATGTTTGGATCATCCTATCTCGAACTCATTTTTCTCTCTTAATTAAACATAAAATTGTAAAACGACTTCTAAAAATGCAATTTTATTAATTTCAAATTCTACACACTCTTATAATATGTTAAATATGTTTTAAAAAAATAAAAAAAATTCGAATTTCATGACGGCACGATGACGCGTCACCAATGCAAAGAAAATCTCGATCCGGATCAAATGTAAGTGATTTATCACGAGCCACCAATGCGGGTAGTCTTAGTGAATGGAATGTAAAATGGTAATTGGGATTCTAACCTACAATATTTAGAAGTAATCGGATTATATATGTTTGTTTATACTATATAATTGATTAGGCTTATGTGGATAATACTATGAAGGCAAAAATCGACCTTATGAAATGATGAGATTTTTTTAGTTGAGAGTTGAGGAGTTACTGGATAGCAAATACATGTGAGAATTTAACAACGATGGATTTGTTGACCTAATAGGTGTGCATATAAACATTCATATATCTGCATTAATTAATTTTAATTAAATATTGACACTACAAAATATTTGATCTAATTCGACTCTTAAAAAGAGTCGTATCGTGTATATAAGAGTGATATTTAAAAATTATGACTCTTAATAAGTGACGCAAATTTTAAAGAGGTCGCGAAAGGGGTGCGTCGTATTTTAGTTTAAAGTACAAATTAAGAGTCATAATTTTATAATTACGACTCAAAATTACTCAAAATTAGAAATCGTATTTTTTTGCCTTCTTTGAGTTAATTTTAAGGCATTTTTTAGTTCATTTTTACGACTCTTATAAAGAGTCGACTAATTTATAAGTCGTATTACATCAAATATCTTGTAGTATGAGTTGCCACGAATTTATAATCATGTATATAGATATGTCATTCGTAATCATATATTTTATTACTTTCAAGTATGTATATTGCACACACTGTTTTGTTTTCACATCAAATTAGATTAATTTTCTGACTAATACAAATTTCGAGACCATTATTTTTTAGTGATATGAATTTTATATATTGGAGGGAAAGTAGTGGCTAATTTTGTCCAGGAACACAACAGTATAATGCCACTTCGAAATGACACTATAACATTTATAAAAGAAAGGGAACATTCTATTTGAGACGTAATAAAACATTACAATATAATCTGGAAGAAATCAAACTCGAAAAGTACTTATAATAAAATGAACTTCTCACGACATTCCATCAGTAGCGGAAAAAACGAATATCAGCCTCTATATAAAGGACCTCGATATCAGCCACACATCTGGGACACTGCGGAGCGGCTGCTATGCGAGTTTTGACATGGTCAATTAATTTATCATCGTCAATAACACAGAACTTAGGGATCTTTAAGAAATTTGGATTCTTGAATACCAATCTCTTCAGCCTCATACTTAGCTCCCATCTAGATTGATTAAAATCGAAATCGCTTTTTGCTGCTTCCCTTTGCTCTGACAGACCTAAGATCCCTTCTTCTTGATAATTTGGATTGGCATTGAATAACTTAACGAAATTTAAACAATACTGTGCCTAATGATGTTTAGACAGCACTGCAATTTTTATTAATTGCAATGCATCGTCTGCCTTATATTCAACACATTAATTTTTCCTGCCATAGAGTAAACAGTCAGGTAATTATAAATAATGATGCATCCATGAAGATCATATACTCAAAAATAAAATTGAGTGAGAATATAGAATTTACTAACCAAGGATTTACGTATTATAGCCTCTGGATTATTTACATCATATAGGACGTTTAGAACTAATTCTGGAATTTTAGTCCATGCATGAATACGTATCGACTTCAGAACATGTTTACTCATCCCAAGATTATTAATGAGAGGACAACTAATTCAATAAAATGAAAACAACAATGTCATATTTGATAGGTAATTAAAAAAATGGGGTTGAAAGTCATAAATGATAAGTACCTCACAACACAATTTGCCCAATCAACAACTGAATTAGATGCTACTGAACCAAGTATGTTAACAACGACATCATCGGGGAGTTCAGGAATGAACTGGCGTTTCATCTTACTTGGTTGTTGCATAATTGACGGGTTGGCAGGGATAGACTAATTTTCTTTCTCCTTGTAATATCAATACGGATTTGATATAAAATGGACTGATAAATAGTGTGAATATGCATGGACTAAGTTTCAAGTACATGGAGACTTCGCGTTTGCTAGGTCAGGATGAAGACTGACGATATATATATATATATATATATATATATATATATATATATATATGTATGTATGTATGTATGTATGTATGTATGTATGTATGTATGTATGTATGTATGTATGTATGTATGTATGTATGTATGTATATATATACATATATACATATATATATACATATATATATATACATATACATATATATATATATGGTTGCGTACATGAGTTAAATGTGGACTATGGATATTTCCTGTAACAAACATAATTGACTTGGGTAGATAATGGTGGGAATTTGAAGAATATTTAAATTTAAAAACCCATATAAGTAGGGAAACATAACAACCATTATTTGATTAGCAGTGAATTGAGCGTGCTGTGTAATCTTCTTTTCATATATAAGCTGATTAAAAATTCATTTTTTCTTGGCTTGGTTTTGCCACTTAAGATTTTTGCTTATGTGGCACATCTCTTCTTTCATTTAGATCATCACTTTTATCATATATAGATAATTAATTAAGCTATTCTGTTAACTAATGATGTGGTGATTTGTTAATTATCCTTATTTGCGTTAACTCTTTAAAATTGATGGACTTGATTTGCATTGTTTAACTAACCCGAAGATTAATATGGGTTATAATGTTATTTAAATTGTAAATGAAATTTGTCATTGAAAATTTGAATTCGAATTACCCACATTAATCGGATGAATTTATAATCAATTATTTTGGAAAAGAATTGGCCATGTAGAATTTTGTGTTATGTGGCATGCTTCTCCTTTCAATATCATCACCACTTTTAAAATATAAATGGATAAGTGGACATCTATTGGAATTGTGCAATTGAGTACTTAATTTAAGTTAAATTTGACACATTTGTAATATACGTATAAATTAGACTTTAATTATAAAAAAGAAACTGTTTTATTCAATCAAATTACAAGTCCTAATTCAATCTCAACAAAATTAATGCATCATAACAGAAACCAACCCTCCTTCTTCATTTATTTCAATTTTAAACACTAATTGAACCCCAACAAAATCAATTCATCATTAAAAAAATCAATTTGTCTTCTCCAAATTAAATTTTAAACCCTAATTCAACCCAACAATATCAATCATAATTAAAAAACAACGATAACCAGTCTTTCTACTCCATTTTCTCCAATTAAATTAAAACATATCAATTCAAACATGAGTGAGTCTTCTGAGAGACGGTTTTATGGATACATTAAAAGAGACGGACAAACATTACAGTTAAATCAAAAAACATTAATGGTTTTACTAAAAACATCGGTAATATACATATACATACAAAATGTTATAAAATGTACACTCATAAAACATTATTGATATTGTTTAAAACATTATACATATAATTAAGAGGGTCAATCCGTCTCTCAAGTCTCTCACTAATACACGTCTCTTCTAAGAATTTATGCTCAAACACTAATTAAACTTAAAAAAAAAAAAAATCCATTACCCGAAACAATAATATTACTTCATTCGTATACGTCTTCTATAACTGTAACTATGTACCACAATAACACGCGTAGTGTTCTCACGTTCTAGTATATACTTTATCTTCTAGGAATCAATAGTATTGACTCGACAAGGGGCTAGCTATATTCTCTACACTAAGATTATGACCTACATTACTAAGAAGTTAGAAACGGACGCACGGTTCTTCTATTCCGTGCGTGGTAACAAAAAAGTGAAACCCGAATTCTCACGAATTACAGGTGGAGGTTCGACATCCGAGATGACTATTTGTTCCATTGATTTGGATATGTCATCAACTGAAAAGGGTATACTGCAGCAGCCATGAATGAAACCAGGTCAGAGAAATATCTACAACAAATCGTGTATCGACACAGAGCAGGATATTACCTAGAATCGTCGTCCAACAGAAAGGAATTGCTTACTGCATTATTCGAATCTTCAGTCATCAGAACTCTCATGTTGGATATAACCTGAACAAACAAATTAATGGAATCGTAAAACCAAAATCACTGCTACTAGCTAACCCTCCCAAGTTCTAACAGATGCAGAACTTACTTCGGAAGATACGCTATGTGTTCCATATTTATCGTCCCAGTACATTGTACTAATCCGATACAGCTGCTGGATGCTCAGCACCTGTCCCGTTAAATACACAAGCATTCATCAATTTCATAAAAGCAGGAGTGCAGGACGTATAACAGCTCAGTGCTAAGTCTTTAACATTTAAACCATCAAACTCACAGGGCAAAGGTTGTGGCATATTTCGTCCAGTGTTTTCTTTGGCTTTTGATGAATAACCTGAAAAACAGAACAAACAGATTGCAATAGCTAAGCGATCGATCAAGGTCTTTGTTGTTTTTCAAGACAATATGAAGAAGACAAAGCACCCAACCAGAAATCCAATGGCTTGTCTAATATGCTTCAGTTCCTCCCAAGACAAACCTGCATACTGCAATGTTTCTTACTATTTTAATTATGTACACTAGCAGAAATTCGGTCTGAAGGAATAAAATGATCCGTAAGTACCTCATCTGTCGCATTAGAGCACCAACTTTCTAATTCAGCTAGTCCAGCTTTAACATATTCACCGTTGCTAAATGAGCAGCATTCTCGTCTTAGCAGAAGACTGAATTCATGAATTGGAAAGTGTGGTAAGTATATACTGCACAATTAGAGAGCGAGACAAAAAAAAAAAACAAAAAAATGGAAGAAAGTGTACACTGCACCTATTAAATAATTGAACATTGATAAAAGAAAATATTTGTGTGAACACCTTGCGGACTAGAAATGGCGGTGCCTGTCATGTATAAGAGGGAAAAGATGAGTAGATGCTTGTATGTGTCGAATAAAGGCAAGAAGATAAGTTTTGCAGACATGATTAGCTTTTAAAGTGTTCAAGAAATTCTCAAGGCTGTTGACTATTCCCTGCCAATGACCGATTAATGCTTGCTGGGCTGCAGTATTCGCAACTGATCGTGATGATCCCTTCACTAAGCTTGCTCTAGAAGTCCTTGGTGCCTGTTATTTCATTACAAGAATTATTACAATTTTCGTTAAGAAAATGGAAAACGAAGTGTGAACTTGTACTACCTGTATGCATAAACCAAGCAATGGTGATATCTCCTTCTTTAGATTGTCCCGTATCATTCCATAAAGTTTTTCGACATATGCAGTAAGTTGTTGCTTGAATAGCAAAGCAGGGTATTTTGCTTCAACTTGCCGCAAGGTCTCCACTCCACCAGTCAGGCCGCCATTGAAAGATAAATTTACTCCTAATTGTGGGGCGCCACGGAAACTCTACATGAAAAAGAGCTAGAAATTCATTGTCAAAGGATTGAGAATTAGTTGGAAAATACTTGTAGACCTTGTGGCTGAGATTGAGCAACATAACTTGAAAGAAGAATTGTTTAAAATTCATTAAAATTAGTGATATGGCTGGTTGTGATCCACAAGGTCTATAGAAGAATCTCCCAAGATGAAGGTCATTGGAAAGGCTTATTAACAGAAAAAAACGTGTTCCAACATGAAGAAGAAAAATGAACAATTTTTTTAACCTGTGTCTTCCTGGCAAATAAAGTAGAGGATGACCGCCGGCGTGGAGGTGCCATTCCAGCTGCTCCACTTGCCTTGAGTGTACGCTGGAGCAGGAGCAGCAGTGTCGAAGCATTTGACAGCCAATAAGCCAATGCATCGTTGTTATCCTGCATCTTCTGTAAACCAAGTTGTTTGGATTATGTTATATTCAAAGGAGATTAACATCATTTACGTCACATAAGGAATAGTCGAATAGATACAAACTCTCATATGATAACTGCTGTTTCCTGGTAAGATACTAAAACAAATTATGTTTTTATGTAAAACCTTGTGCATTTATCTTTGGTCATTTTCCATTTAATATCAAAGGTTTTTGTTTCGTACAAAACAAAAGCTCCATCTATCTGTATATAATGGATCCATAGTTAATTTACCTCTACAATAAGCTTCTCCTTAATGTAGAATTTCAGAGCCAATTTAGTTAATAAAAAGGAGAAACAGAGTTGCAGTCACGAACCTCGATTGCATGACCTATCGTCTGTATGATCCGGTCAAAGACACTTGTTCTTTCAACTTCAAAAGATCTCCATTGAAGAAGACACTTATAAATAATACAGGCTGCAATTGGCTTGTTTCCAGCGAAGCCTAGAGGCTGAGCAATACAACGGATGAGCAATTCCTGATTTTCTTGCTGCTTTTCGTTAAGTGATTTCTGTGGTTTGTCATCTCCCTCGCCAAATGAAAGGCTATGAAGATCCTAATCCGATTAAAGCACACGTTAGCTGAGTAAATTTCATGGGAATCAAGTGATCAGGCATTAAGTTGTAAACTAATAGCAGATTACCACATGCATCTTAGCATCCGCGAATGTCATGCCACTGTCATTTCTCTGCCATTTGTCAAAGAAACAACTCTAAGAAACCATACTTAATTTCTCATACAACCAGGCCGAGTGATAAATACCTGCATGATAGATCTAGTTCGTCCAGAAAGGAACTTGTTTGGTGCCATTGACACAGCTTGTTGACGGAAAACTTTATTCTCGGACTCTAAATTGCTCAGCTTCTCCTCAAGCCTACAGTGGATAATATTTAATGTCAGATAACATATAAAAGTTCCTAGATACTTCCTAAACCACTCGTACATTTCATTAACAGCTTTTTTATATTTTAAGCTCCCAAGTAGCAGAAGCTGTTTTGATCAAACATTCATTTTCTTCTGCTTTTACTATAAACAACCAATAAGCAGTTTTATAAAATAATCACAAGGAATCTATTTCTTCTCAATTAAGGACAAGAAATTTCGATCCAGTTTGATTACCTATGCACAGAATCCTGCAGCTGATGGACCCTTTTCTCAGAGTCTTCCAGCTTTGTACGCCTTTCTTCACTGCAATCTTGTGATTCAGCATACTTCTTCTGCAACTCATCGAAGGCTTCCTCTCGTTTCTTTAAAGAATCCTGTTACAAATAATGATTATGTATAATGTTTCCTTCTGTTGTAAGGTATATTCTCAGAGATTTCCACATAATAATGCAGCCTTGTTGGTAATTTACAGTATCATCATGTACAGATATAGAAAGCTACACTTCCTTTTTAATTCATATACTATTTTCTTTTAAACATGGAATAATTGAATGTAATATTCCACTAATCAGAACATTGAAGCCCATCAGTGCAAAGAGATGAATGGGAAAAAAAATTGTCTTGTATATGTGATAATAAGTATAACCTTCAAAGTATCAACTTCTTCCTTTAGAGACTCAACTTTCTTGGTATCTTCAATGTAAACTGGAGTTTCTTGGATAACAGGAGGTGCTTCTTCGATTGCCTTTTTCGAAGCTTCACGTTCCTTAACAATCTGTGTGTTGGCTTCAACAACTTTCTTCCGCAAATCTTCTAACAAACTCTGCAACTTGGCTATTTCTTGAGTTTTTGTTTCTTCCAAGTCTGTCTGCATATCATAATATATAGTATGCATTAAATCAATATATCTGCAATGGCATAAAACATAGAGAAAAACAACTATGCAATAGAAGGTTAGTAAAATAAGATCATAAAAAATGACGTCCTCGTAAGCTAACACTTGGGAATTGCATACTCTTAATCGCTTTTCAAGTTGCAAACGCCATGTGAGTTCTTCAAGCTGCTTTTCAAGTTTATCTTTTGCCTCTTTGAGCGCACCGGTATCCCTTGCAGCCTGAATAGCAATGCAGTCAATGCTATATGCTAAAGCTTTTAAAAATACGAAATTTTTAGTCTTTAGAAATACAAAACTAGGTCAGATAATTGGATGATCAATTAAGTTGGTGATCTAAACCCAAAAAAGAATACGGTACTGCAACTAACCATCTTAAGCTTCCGCAGTTCTCGTTTTGCAATTCTTCCCCTCCATTTGCATTGTGCAACTATAGTTCCCTTCATTAGCTTCCTATAGTAAAATGAAGCTCTACAGCAACGCCATCGTGCCTAATAGAAAGTATTAATAAGTACGGAGCTCATGTAACATTAAGATCCATATCCTGGCACGAAGATGGTACATGAATCTGTCACCTGAATAATAGTTGCAGCTTTATTTTGCTTCAAAAATCTAGACCTTCTGCGAGCTTCGATAGCTCGTAAACATGTTTGCATAGAAATTACAGATACCCAAAGTCTGTGATATTCTTTTCTAGCACGGTATCTACGTGCACTAGTCTGAATTTTAACTGCAGCAGTTTGCCTTTTCATTGTCTCGTAAAGTTTGCATGCCAGTTTACCTGGAAATAGTATTTAGGAAGAAAATACCTTAAAGAAGTGCGCATATTTGTAAAATGCAATTATCTATAATCAAAAACCGGTGAGGCTTACCCCTGCAAAAGGATTGCAGCACAATGGTAGCCTCTCTCACATCAATAAAATGCTTACGAGCAGTATGTGTTCGTATACGCCTTTGTATCGTTTTTGCTGCAGTACTAAGAACTTCGGCTCTTCTTGCATTTAATTCAGCCATCTGACCTGCTCTTAGGAATACCTTTGTTTTTCCTATCTGTAATTCAACAATAGATCGTTTCAATCAGCAGAATATATTATATCTTACATGTTCATTAATATCGATCCAATGTTAGCAGATGAAAACACAAGAAAAAGGCAGTGAGGGGAAAGAGAATTTTAGGAAGCAAGGAAATCCTTCTACCTGGAAGCCTTTCAGCCCCTTCTTTTCCAGAATCTTCTTGGATGCTAGCTTTTCATCGTAGCTGTTTATGAGAAAGGCCATGGTTGTCAACATACAACTTTTTAAACCAAGAAAATGCAGAAATAACTTTAAAAGTTCCATCAAGCTGTTCTAAGTACCTTCCGTGCAAGACCTCTGGTGCAAGAAGCCCAAATCTATTTATGAATTCAAAGAAAGGACGGCGAGTAGGAAAGCCTGCACAACTAATTCTGATTGCCTCTAAAACACCCTGAAACAGAATTTTGAATGACATTATTAATGTCTGCAGATGTAAAACCAACTGCCAATATGTTACCCCGTCCAGTAGTAGAATTAGAATGGATTAGAAGCCCCTTACACCACAACGTAGCTGTTGCATAATGTTTGCATTTTCAAATACGGCAGGTTGAAGAAGATTATTGGGCTTTACACATCTGATGTAATGAGGTTCTGTGGCATTTAAAGTTTCCATCAATGATTGTAATTGCAACTGCACAGAACATTAAAGTTTTTGACATAGCCGCTCCATATTTCATGATATAAATTATTTCTTGGTATTAAACGATAGTTAACCTTAAAGCGTGAACCAATAGAAGAAAACTTGGAAGATTTTGATGTCTCTTCAGTTATATGAGGGAACAGGCCTGCTACAAAAGAGCATTTGGAAGCACATAACAGATCCTGATGCTCTGGAACCATGTAGTCTTTATTTTTGTCTAAGAACTGGTCAGAATGATATTGTACCTAAAATCATTAAAACCTAGGATTAGAACATTTGGATATAAATGTACAAACATGCGGCATGTTCATAATTTGATATTTTACTTGCCTCTCCAGCATAGTGTGCAATAGTAAAATCTGTCCGGGATAATTTTGGCTTGATGAAGCGCTTGTTGTTCTTAAATGTCTGATATAACTTGTTTGAGAATGTCTCGTGCGTCGATTTTGGGAACATACTGCAAATGGATAGTTGACGAGCACAAAATCACTGTTTGAACTTTAAGAGAATAAGTATGAAGCACAGCAAAATCTGGAAAGCAAAATCTGGAAAGCAAAAAGCTTGTGTTGCTGAAACTGTGAGACATGTGCCTATCAGCATATATATGATGTCAATTATTTAATAAACATAAAATTTTCAAGTGAAGTTTCTAATCAACTAAACAAGCAAAAATATATATCTTCCGAACAACACAAGAAAAAATCAATAAAAGGATCCAAAGCGGGAGAAAGGTCGAGGAATTACCATGCTTCGTCGAGGAGAGCAATAATTCCACCTGGTTTCTGCAAAAAAAATAATAATAATAACATAAGTTAAGCTGTACAGAGGTAATAAAAATTAAAAAAATAAATGAAAGAAAGAAAGAGAAACAAAGAATAAATGCTTCAGAATAACATCCAGAAAGTACCTTCTCAATTAGATCCAAAACATCTTGGTTATCAACAAACTCAATATAGCTCCAATCAATTGCTTCCTTTGTGTACTCTTCTTGTTCCATTTTAAAAACATGCTGCATGTGATGAATGTAGACTTAACAAGGTTGTAACTTGCAACTAATATTTATACGACCAGCATGAACTGAAGATTACCTGGTTAAAATGCTGTTGCAGCTTTTCGTTTGTAAAGTTTATGCAAAACTGCTCAAAACTGCATAGTATGACAGTGCTGAAGTTAGAAGAAAGCATAGATAGAACGCTAGCTACATTTTAAGGAATGTGTTGAGTTCTTTGGGTGGTAAAGAAGATGAATTCCAACCTGTTATGCTTAAAGCTTTCAAAACCATATATGTCAAGAACCCCGATAAGACATTTTGAGTTCTGATCTTGCCCAATTGAGTTGTTAATCTTATCTACCAGCCTGCAAATTTAAGACCAAAAAAAAAAAATTGACAAGAAGTAGAAGAGAAAACATTGAAAACAAATTCTTCCTTCCTAGTAGCATATGATCTTCAAAGCAAAAGCATGTCAAGCTTCATACCAATCAAAGAGACGGGAATATATAGTTTTAGCTAATCCATCCCTGCTAACTGCTGCACTAAGAGGATCAAGACTTCTCTTAATAACTTCTTCGGGAGTGATCATCACACGTTTACATAAGGCATCTTCCAATGCCAAAGGATCACACCTGAAACATAGAATCATAAGCAATCTTCAGTTTCTTGAAGGACATTATCAAATAGTATAGTTTGAATGTGAAACTACACATTTTGGTACGTACATGAGAAGTTCAGCTGCTGTTTGGAGGTGGAACTTTGATTTATCATCTTTCGGAATCGACGAATCAATCTCTTTTCCTTTGCCAAAATCGACATTACCAAGATGAAGAATAGAAGCCACAACTCTAAAAATTGCTTCCTGTGTACAAGAGAAAAGGTCATGAATATTGAGCTCCTCCATGAAGAACAATTATCATTGGATCAATCATTTTGGATATAAAACCTGTTCTGTTTTACTTATTCCAACAATATCCATGGCTCTTCTGGTTGCGAGGTATTCATGAGCATCATTCACTCCCACCAGTTCGTAACAGTTTGATTGGTTAAGGTAGTGAAATGATTTCGGGTTATCTAACTTATATTTTCCAATTTCCTGGAACATATATAAGAATAATTAGTGAAATCTGGAGGAAAGATTCAAGTTTAAATAAACTAAACAAAGGCATTCATAAATGAATTGAAATACCAAACCTCTTTCGGTGCTGCACATAGGAGGTAAAAGCAATGATAATTGCGCTCAGGATCAGAAATTTGGCAAACACGAGATCTTTCAAGGAGGTACGTCCTGATTGCCGCTCCTGATATTCTCCCTTGTTTGTCAAACTGTATCTCCACAAATTTGCCAAAACGGCTGTAGTATTTCCATGAGTAGTAAGACAATATCAATATTAAGCCATCAGATACCATTTTGGAAGTATATTTGTTCAGTCAAAGTCGCAGAATTTAGTCTGTACTGATTTGTTTTCCTTGAAAATAACGTTTAGACAAGATCATATCGTGATGATTATGGAAGAAAATAATTGAAAGACAGCATCAAATATGGCAAAGAGATCAACCTGGAATTGTTATTTCTAACAGTCTTGGCATTTCCAAATGCTTCGAGAACTGGGTTGGACTGCATTGCCACGTATCAAAAATCAATTACAGATCATCTTACAACCACAACAGAAACGATAACTTTACAATCCCAAAATTAATAACTAACCTAGTTGTGAATCACATACCTCAAGAACTTGTTGTTCCACTGTACGGCCTTCTGTAGCTGCCCGACCACCCAAAAAAGCAAGATACATCATAAGCATTTTAGTAGTCTCAGTTTTTCCAGCTCCACTTTCGCCGCTAACTAGAATAGAGTTACTCTTTCCTTCATGAATCATTGCCCTATTCCAGTGGAAACACAACAAAGAACAGAATCATAATAAGCCTTTTAAAACAAAATTTTCAAGTCATGCGGCTTAATTTTAGTAAGTAGACTTGGTCTATAGAAGTATTTCCCTGGTCTAGTTGCACCACCAATTCAAAGAAGATGAGAAATTTAACCTGTAAGAAACATCAGCAACAGCAAAGACATGAGGGCTTAATTCTCCGAAAGGAGCTCCCTTGTACTGTTGCATCATGTGTTGATTGTAGAGATGAGGAAGTTTTTGGAACGGGTTAATAGCTATCAGGATATTTCCAGTGTAAGTCTGCAATAAATTCAGAGAATCAGAAGTACATGACATGATCAGCCCTGGAAAATGACGCGCCTATGATATAATTACTTGTACAGTTAGAACAAGTTGTGGTAACATACGTATATTTCGTTCAGTTCATATCTTATTTTCAGATTTTCCAGCACTCCAGGCTCATGTAGATAAGATAACTTTGTCATGTCATCAACACCTCCTGCCGGAGCTTCCATATCCTTTGGATAAACTTTGGATAGCTTTGTAATGACCTGATTGTACGATAGAAGAACGATAAAATGTGATGCACAGATGACAGGCGCGTAACAATCTTTCAAGTAGAAATTACGAGCATAAATTGAGCTCGAGCTTGGTACAAAACATAAAATGTATTGATTCTTTTTATATATAAATATGGGGTATTACATATACCACCTGTTAGATAGGGTCATTGCATCTAAGCACCAGTTAGTTCAACAATTACATCTAAGTCCAAAAAGCTGAATTTCCGTTGACCAGCTTTTAAGTTGCAATGGATTATTGGACAAACAAACATGGCCTTAGTCCAATTCTTTTCCTTTTCTAGGTTTTAATACCATTTGACAAAAAAATGTCTCCCACCCGTCAAAACCAAGAACTCTTCGTCTTCCTCACTCAACCACCATT
This sequence comes from Plantago major, assembly GCA_026545765.1. NCBI lineage: Eukaryota > Viridiplantae > Streptophyta > Magnoliopsida > Lamiales > Plantaginaceae > Plantago > Plantago major. Next base: position 39,004,364 of record CM048843.1, on the reverse strand, counting down.
CACGAGCCAAATCCACCATTACCCAACAAAATTCACAGTGTGATCGGCCATTATTGCACGTATAACACCCAATTTCGACATCTTTGCTTCTGTTCGCGAAGATGGTGATGTACTGTAAGGTAGGGTTTTTTTTCATAATTGTAAAGCTTCAATTTTTATGTGTGTGTTTTTGTTATTCATGTATGTAAACCTCCTGTTATCCATAATTTTGTGTCTGATTTGAATGGGTGCTATTATAGCTCAATACGCAAGTTATACTAGGGTTCGACTGGTTTCTGAAAATCAGTTTTTCTTTGTGTTTTGATGTTTGTTACAGATCCAATGTGGGAAAAATTTAACATTAGACTTCACCTGGGTAAGGAGCAATTCATGTTGGTCGATATTGATTCTTCAAGGTACACACACTCTAAACTAATGAAGGATGTCTATTGATAGTTGTGATTGTATTCTTATTTGATACTTAATGATTGTGATTGCTTGAGATTCTTGTCATTTCATAGTTAATGATTGTGATTGTATTGCTTGTGGTTAAAGTTGTTGAGTTTTGATTGAAATAGGCTAACAGAGGAAGAAAAAGAGCTAGGGAACAACCTGTGGAGGAAGGGCCTGTCAATGGAAGAGGCAGGGGTAGGAGCAGGGGGACGAGCAGGGGGAATGGCACTGGCATGAGCAGGGGATCTGGCAGGGGGGATGGCACTGGTAGGGGAACTGGCACAGCTAGGGGCAGGGGAACTAGCACTGGTAGAGGAAGAGGATTGGGAAGGTGGTTTGGGCTATAGAGTTGAGAAGTGGTAGTTTGGAACCTTATGTTTTGGTGGGTATATTTTGATTAGATTTGTGGTATATTTTGGTGGTATATTTTGATTAGAAGCATACTGTTTTGGTTGTCACAAGTACTCATAGTAGTTTCATAGTTTATACCACATTTTGTTTGATGCTACTCAATTTGCAATTTGTATTGAAACATACATTGGAAAACAGTTCAATACATATTAGTTCTTCTACTACTTTAGTTCTACTACATTTTCTACTTAATCTACTTGAATGCATTACTTATTTGCATAATCAGGTATACAGCAAACAAGAACAGGTTTAGGCAAATGAGTTTCCTAATTCTCATGAATTTGTCTTCTTGAATATCCATGACAGTTGTAGCTCTCTTCTTCTATTTTTGTTTTACCATTCCATCATCTTCATTGCTAGTTTGCACACTTGTAGCTTGTTGTTCCATCATTTGGCGTCTTGAAGTATGTTCATGTAGTGATGGAACAAATTAAGATAGCAATTTGGCTTGCATGATATCTCCTCGTTGTCTTTGAATGTTTTCTTCAACAAAACACCATTCAGACAACCCATGTGTTGGACATCTCCAATAAAATCTTCCTTCATGCGGTTCACAGTTTCTAACGGAGAGAATAGTCCGCTTGTGACACTTTGATTTGATGTAAATTGGACGAATTTCATCCATTTTCTCAATTTTCAGTTTCAGTGAAGAAGAATCAGAAAAATGGCTGAAAATGGACTGTTTTGGGGATTAAATTGGCTGAAATAACTACCCAACGGCTAGTATTTTTGAAAATCACGGCCATATATCAATTACATTTGAGTACATGATACAAAAATATCAATTACATCCAAGTCCACACGTGCCACCGATAAGCTAAGGCTGTTTGGCCAAAAGTAAAATCTGATATTTGGACAGGGGTAAAACAACCTTTTACTGGTTTTAATTCGCCAAAAGTCAAATTCGAGGACTTAGATGTAATTGATTTGAATCTAACAGGACATATATGTTATTGTTGATCTAACTGATACCCAAGTGTAATTAGAACATTTAAGAAGGGTACTGGATGAAATTCACCCATAAATATGATTATCCTGAAATCCGCATCTAACCCAGCTCGTTAGGTAAACGAATGGAAAATGGAGCTCGACTCGATTCCGTTATTGAGGAAGGCGAACTGGATCCTTAATGAGCCGAGTACTCAGTGTTGTTAACACTGGACTCACCCAGTCCTAGCAAATAATTACCAAAAGATGATTTCTTAATCCTCTTGATTCATTGTTTTTGTGAAGCTGAAAGGTGATGAGGTGAGTGGACTACCCTTCAATTCCATCACCACGATTCCTACTGCCTCTATTCTTTGGATGAACCTAAGTGAACACACAAAATTCTGTTTCTTGATGATTTAACGTTTTTCCCAAATCTTTACATTCCCAACATTCTACCAAGTTCCATCTTTCTTTGCAAAGCTTGGGTGTTTGATCAATCCTCACACTATCCCAACCTAAAGTAATTAATTGTTACTTCCTCACTCCGTGCCATGATTTTCATTTCGACTTTTTTCGATTTCCAACTTCGACTACGAATTAATCTTAATCCGCAAAAGTAAAATATTCAATTAAATTTATTAAAATTTGGTAGTAACAAGACATAACCTAGGAGTGAAAATGGGTTACCTTTTTTCCATCTCTCTTCTCTGTCTCGACTTCTTGGCCATTAATTTTGATAACCAGCCCATCTGTCCAAGCCACGACTGGATCTTCGACCCAGACATGAGATCCAACAATTATGTTAACTGGTGTCCCCTGTAAGAATTAAAACTACATTTTACACACAACATACTTTTTAGCTTTTTACAATAGAATGATCTACACAACCATAATCTTCCAAATGGAACACATAACAGATTGCATTTCTTGAAGAAACATGCATATGAAGGAAACAAAATATTTCTCTGTTCCGTGAATTGCAAATTTCATCCATTAACTCAACGTCCTCCTTCATGTTTTTGGTACATCTTAAACTAATATTTGCACTATACATCACTCCAGGCGTCTCACATATTTCAGAGGTCCCGTACCACATTTTAAGAGAGTCTCCGAATAATAGTATAATATAAATAAAAAAAGAAAAAAATTAAGTTGGGATACAACAGGTCTCGAACCTGGGACATGATGCATACGGTCTAAGAGTTCTACCACTATACCACAACATATTTATTTCTTTACATTTATGCCTCAAAATTTGGGCCCCAAAATTTCCGGGACAGCCCGCACAGGGCCTTAGCCGGCCCTGCATCCCTCCAGAATAATATGTCCCTTCTAGTCCTGGAAATGGGTCTGTATAAACAAGTTCATTGCCAAAGATTGAATTGTTGGGTTGGGTTGGGTTGGGTTGGATAATATGCAATGTAAATATTTAACCCAACCCAACATCAACGCATTCTACTAATTTTCTATGTGTTTATCAGGGTTAATTGAAATTTTGCTGCAAATGCCTACAGTTGTTTATCAGTTCTACATTTTCTATGCCACACAAATTTCGGTATTAGGGTTAACTGATAAATCCTTAGCTTACAGTGATTAATTCTTGTCGATGTTTTATTTTGAAAAATAATAGTTAAAAAATAAATAAATAACCCGGCCCGAACCTAGTGGACGGGTTATGTTGGGTTGCACAAAATAGGGCTCAATTTGGGTATTACCCAGATGTTTGGGTTTTGAATGGGTAGGGCATGGTTGGGTAATACCCACCCACCGCCAGGACTAATACTCCATCCCTTATCTGAGTATGCCTCTAGACTCCCTTACGTGATCTGTCATGCCACCGCGATATTACATGGACATTCGAAGGGAAAAAAAAGGTAAATGATAATGCCAGCGCAATTTTACTTTTACAGATTTAATGTGTCACAAAAAGTGCCATAAGTGTCGCAGACAACTAAAATTGTTTTGGCAATAGAATTTCTGCTCTGGCATTATCATCGGCCAAAAAAAAAAAAAAAAAGTGGAAGCTCAAACGCTCCGATAGTAAAAGCTTAAATGGAAATAACGGACTTTACTACCATTATTCTAACTCCCTCCGTCCCGAAAAACTTTATACTTTGTCATTTTTAGTCGTCCTACAGAATTCATACATTACTTTAAAAAAAAAATACCCCATACCCAACAAATAATAATAATAAAAATGTTGCACTTACACTTTGTTACACATTTTCCAACAAAAAGTACATTTTTTATTTTTTTATCATTTCTCTAACTTTTCACCTAAAATTAGGTGTCAACCGTAATGCATAAAGTTCTCTGCGACGAAGGGAATAAACAATTTACTTCATCTTTGTTTCTTCCTTTTCTTTTTGCATTTTTAAGGATTTTATAATATATTGGATTGTTTAAACACTTATGGAAAAAATTATTTCTTTGAAAAATTATTTACATTTTTTGGAACATTTGAGCAGCCTATTAATTAGACAATTTTATACTTTTCTAACATCTTGTAATTTTTATTATGTGTCACTTTTCATAAAAGTTTTTACATGTGGGATGATGAACATTTTACAAGGAGGAAAGAATAGAAAGTAGGCAATATTAATATAACTGCAGTTTTTGTTTTTTCCTTCAAAGAACAAATAATTTTTTATTGATCAAATAAAGTTACAAGCATCAAATAAAGTTACAAGCAGTATAAGAAATGTTAACTAAGAATACAAACTAAAACCACCTCGAGTACCACAGAAACAAACAGCCATAAAAAGATCCCTAAATCATCATAACATAACGGATTCATAGTAATACAAAAAATAGGCGTACCATTTGGAAATCACAAATTTGCAAATTCACGTTTCTGTCTGGATGTGCATTTTACTGCATTAATTCAGACCAAACTCATTCCTTGTTCGTGGATTTGATTGGAAATTAAGTTTCAGAATAGAAACTAAACACCCAAAGTGAAAAATAGTAAATGTCTAATGATCGATATCCTTGTTTTTAGAAGACTTTTCTCTCTTGTTTATTTTTGTCATTCATGTAAAATTACTCTCTCCGTAAATTTACTCTCCTCTGTAACATTGTCCCTTTAACTTCGGATCCATTTTCTAATTTTCTCCCTGTCTCCTTTTTTTTCTTTTTCATACTTACGAATTCTAACCATTTCAAGTTATGTGTTACGACACAAATAAATAAATAATACTAGCAATGATAATAAGAAATATATATTGCAACATCCCATAAATTTGAGAATCGAATTCAAGTGTTTTAACACAAATCAAATCAAGCATTGGAGCAAAGTTCATGGAATTTGGATCCTTAAATCTCTGGTAGCGGTGTCAAAAACTTGATGCGTCAAATCAAAATTTTAATTTGTTTATAGTCAAAGGCACAAATCAAGATCACTAGAAAACCGTAGTGAAGTGATAAGTTGCCCCGACTTTTGTTCTCGAAGGACTTGACTAGGCTTGGTTTGCAAATGCATGTTCAACTAGTCGACTGTAAAGCAAGTAGACAAAGGTTTTTTTGTTTGAAATCAAAAGTAGTTTTCAGCCCGTAAGGAAAACAAATTCGTCGGGCCGGGGGATGGTGGGTGGGGTACAGTACCCACCCGAGCGGGAAAAACATCACAAAAAATAAGTTTCCTTACCGTTTCCACGACTTTTTTTTTTTTTGGTCGGTTCCATGAGAAAAAATTTGGTCGGTTCCCGGCCCATTGATTGATTAGCTAGCGATCCACTCATGTCCTCACATTCAACATGCGATATGCGTATACATGATACAAGAATAAAGATTATACTAGAGCACAACAAATAAGGATCGAGCCAATTACCAAATTGTCACGGATTCGATTCAATGAAAGACCTTCAATCGAATTACATATTGAATCGATATTCGAAATCCTCGTCTGCAATGCGTTACAAAAATCATCCAAAAGGTTTATTACAATTGGTTGAATTGAATCTAGGATTATTGGAATAGAGAAAGGAGAAAAAGCAAGTTATAGAGAATCAGAACAATGAATGGGTTTTGAATCGCTGAAGCGTTTTAAAACAAAATAATAGTGTAACGCCTCCAAGCAATCGCTTGCCCCTCTGTACGCCGTGAACTGAATTTCTTTCGTTTGTTGGCAAGAAACAGGCCTCTACGCGACCGCTTCGTCTCTTTTAAGGTCAAAACATTGACTTTTTTGCCCATCCTTGACCTATTTGGCATCCCGTGGACTCCCATGGTATATACTTGAAGCCTTGGAGATTGTACTGTACGATAAATTCCATGGAAATGCATTGCTTTGGCTCCGTTTCTTCACGAAAACATCTAACCTAAATACAAGGTGGAAACACAACAAACACAATAAACTATACAAAATATATACAAAACACAATAAAAACATGCTAAAAAGAATCAAATTAGTTGTACTAAAAACTCCTCATCAAACCTCTCTTTATTCATCATGAGAGTTCTCATAGTTTTTAGCATGCAAATTCATTTATGAATTTCTTACCAAAAATTCCTCATCATGTTTTAGAGTTATCTTGTTGTTACTTGGCACATGGCTTGGTCTTTCATCGTTAGACTCATCCTCTAATTCAATGGATTCATCTAAGATCAACTTCTTGGACCTTTCTTGAAGATCTGTTCCAACAGGCTTTCTTTGTATGTTTTCATAAAACACAAGATGAACATATTCTTCAACCTTTTGTGTTCTTTTGTTCTAGATTCTTAAGCTTTGCTATTCATGGAGTAGCCGAGGTATATTCCTTCATCTGTCTTTGGTTAAAATGTTTTCTTAGATATTCTTTGCCATTGTTAAGAACAAAACACTTACAACCAAATACTCTTAAATGTATGATATTATGGGGTCTTCCAACCAGTAACTCATAAGTATTTTTCACGGAATTTGTTTATCAAGCCTCTATTTTGAGTGTAGCAAGCATAGTTAATTGCTTGAACCCAATGGACTTCACTTATTTCAGCGTTAGCAAGCATAGTCCTTGCAGCCTCTTTGAGGATTCTATTCTTTCTTTCGAAAACACCATTTTGCTGCGGTGTCCTTACTGAAGAACTTTGGTGTTGTATACCTTTCCAGATACAATACTCCTTGATCTACTGATTGAGAAATTCAGTACGCCCCAATGTCTCTGTCTACTTTATCATGCTGAAGTCTCCAAATCTTCGATTGATAAGCAGTCTCATCAAGGACTACTTCAGATAACTGAGTTTTTAATGATTCTATTTCAGCATTCCTTTTCCTCAGTAATCTTTGAGATTGTGTTCTAAAGTTCTTTAGAGAGCTCCCTGAAATGCTTTGCATGAGTGTTACTTGTCTGAAGATTGATGTGTCAAATCAGAGTTTTTAATTTGTTTAAATAGCCAAGAGTTAATTTCTCAACACTTCGAAAACTTGTAGTGCAGTGAAATTAACCCCAAGGTCGGTCTCTAAGGACTTAACTAGGTTGAGTTACGAATAGTAATACAGTACGAAAAGCAGTAAAAGTTCGTTTGCTTCGGCAGCAGAATGATAATCTAACAATTATGCAAACTAACTAGAAAATAGATTAACTTGCGAGACGAATATATGAGAGGGAATTATGGTGTGGTGACAGAAATCAAGCTAGCTAGCAGGAAACATGCAACAATAACGATGTCGATTTACTCTAGTTATCACTGGGACACATCCTAACGATTATTACACTGCTCTAGCTCTCTAAGCAGACACCTTATATCATATAAGGTACGAAGGACTATGACAATGAGCTAACTTATTTTGTTCTACAAAACATATAGCATTAGTGAAGGCGTCAATTTCACTAAGCTACAATTAAAAAGCTAATGTAGTTATTGTGTTTGATACGAACCAATGGATTAGCAATCTCTAGATGTGTTGGTGGATAAATCCGATTGCATAATCCTTTGGTGATTTTGGGGGTAAAACACAATACACATAACTACATACGCATTTAATCAAAAGGGCACAGAGTAAATCGCATCTTACATGTTATTGAATTGCATAAACCCTAACTAGCATGCATTGAATCCATCACCACCCCATAATTGGGTGTTTAGCGACTCATGATATGCATAGACATAATCAATATCATATACGAACACATAATAAACATAATCAATAACTAAATACCAAGAATGAAGAGTTGATACAGATTTTACCAAATTGTGTCACGAACCTTAGATAAATACTGAAGAATCTTGAATTTAATCGGTAGAAAGAGTATGAATATGCTCCCAACCAAATATCAATCGTCAATTACAAGAAAGAGCGGTTCAATTACCTCCAGTAATAGGTAGGTAATTACCTTGGAAAAGTTCTAGGTTGAGAGCAAAAAGATGTAAAAGAGAATATAAATACAATTTTGTTTGTTCTAACTAATAGAAAACGGGAAAAGAGACAAATTAGGAAACAATGGCGCTGAAACAACATCATGACGCCAGTTTATATGGCTATGTTAAGAATGTCATTGGCGTATGCCAGCTGATGTGACAATGAAATGTGCGATATAGCATACTTTTAGACCCTCATTTTTTGCCCTAGATGCAATATTTGTGTTGTTTTATGGTAAATTATCAACTTTGCATTTTTTATGTAGGTCATGATCGCGGTTTTGAGGATTTGCACGATTTCAGGCACCAAAACGGCATAATTGTGCCAAATCGGGAAAAGGAAGCAATTACGCCGGATCAGCCGTTGCACAGAGTTCGAGGAGTCAAAACATGTCGTGCGACCAACCGATGCGAAGATAATTGAAGGAGGAACAACTTTGTAGAAGACCACTTTTCGAGGAAACGAAGTTACGAAGCTCAAAATTGAAGAACGAAGAAAACAGATTCGAAGCTGCAACAATCGAAGATGGCGGTCACCAGGCGGCTGCAGTCACTCTGCTATTTTTCTCCTAGGCTGCTCTGTTGGCTTGTCAAGCTGAGGTTTGCCTTCCTAAACCTTCCTTATTGAAGAATGGCGGTTTGGAGGTCAAAATTTCACCTATAAATAAGACCTCAGGGATCTCAGAATCCACACAGCTCACCAAGCAGCTCTCCTTGAGAGAGAACCAGTCATCGGGGAAGTGAAACCCCAACCCTCTGGCCGTCAGGCACCTAGAAGGAGGAAACCCTAGGAGGAGTAACACGAAGATATCAAGATCATCAGAGACTAAGATTCTTTTTCCTTTCTTCTTAGATTTCGATTACTGTTCTTTGATTACTATGAGTAGCTAACTTTCTTTTGTAAAGGCGAACCGCCGTAACTCTGCTTTTGCTACTTCTTTATATACCGTGATATATTACTGAATTAGTTTTAAAATGTAATTCGTGCTTGTTCTTTATTCGTCCGACTCTTTATGTGGGAAATTCTTACTAACTACGACTTGGTAACTGATTATATATTATCCTGTGAGATTTGTCTGAAAACGTGATGAGATAGTGTGTTGCATGACACAACACATTGTTGGTTTAGTAAGGGTGTCTGGATTAACTACGACTTGATCTTTTGGCATGTTTCTTTGCTACCTGTAGACGGCAAGTACGTTGTTTGATTCTAAGTAGTTGGGAGTAGCATAGCAGAGGGAGGTTGGGGAAACTTTACGCATGTCCATTATTGTTTTACAACAAAGCAATTTTGGGTTTACTGCGTTTTAATTATTCTGTCTGAGATCAAATTGCTTACTTTTCTGCATTCAAATTTAATCGTTATTTGCTTGTTCCTATACTAAGTGTCCGTGGAGAACGACATCTCGAGTCAACATTCCGCTATAAACTGTGGATTTGAGGACTTCCGACTTATAAATTTAATCTTGATTGTGTTTAGGGATTACAGGTTCTACAACAGAAAACGAAATCTCTAAGTACACATCACCAGCCCTGCGCCTAGTTACGCCAGTTATGCAGCTGGCATATGCCAGCCGTGCGCCTGGCAACTTCGAGGCACCTAGCATACGCCAAGAGGTACTTGCCGTACGCCAGGTACTCTGGTTGGCTCGGATCCGCACTTTGAATCCAACTTTGGTATTTTTGGCCTTCCCGCTCTACTTCTAGCATCCGTTCGAGGCATTGGAACTTCATACCCTGTAGATGCATATTAAATGCATCATTTTGCCTACAATTAACGCGGTTTAGCCAAATACTTATAAAACACACAAAGAACAAAACAAGTAAAAATACTCTGGGAAAACTAACAAAAATTATACGTAAGGACGGCAATAAAACAGTAAAAAAGTCCGAATGAGACGGTGTAAAACCGACTCATCAAATTTCCCAAACCGAACCCTTGCTTGTCCTCAACCAACAGACTCTCTAAAAAACCTAGAAAAATAAAAATACATAGACACACAAGTAAAGTCTAACTCCCAAGCTACCGAGTCTACGATTGCAAGTAATAAGCCTGAAAAATGCAAGAGGTTTGAAATCAAACTGATGTTTGCAGAAAAACAAGCACAAATCCAAGAAGTTCGTTTCCCAAGTAAATAGAACTTAAGTCTAACCTGGTAATCCCTCACAAGTGGATCCTATGCAACTATCTCTCACACTCTTGGAAGTGTCCAGTAAGGGTAATCACTCAAGAAATACAAAAAGGGAAAGGAAGGTGACTCACGTCACAAAGTTGTCTCAAATACCTCATGCAATGTACTCAATCAGTTAAGTCAGAAGGGATTTTTATCAAAACTCTACAATCAACGGCTGAAGACTTGTAAAATGGCAATCATTCTCTCTTTTGTGCGTGTTGGTTTGGTATACACGCCATCAACCCTCACGGACATATAGCTTTCAAAGGCCACGCCGGTATATAGGTAGTATTTGAAACGTAACCAACACGACTAACGGTGGTAACAAGTACCACAGATCCACTTCGAGACTTATTGTAATTTTTTTTGAGATAACAAAATCCAAATCACAGTCGTTTATACATATATGGCGCACAGAATCCACCTCCCCAAACCTGTTCTTGGAATGGGTTTGGGTTGAGCAAATAAGCAATGAAAAAAACATGTCGTTCGTCATACTTAACTTACACAGAGTACACATGAGCAAGATGAGGCGCAAACAAGGGAGTTTGCACTTCCCAAAAAATCACACAAGTACAAATTTACCGGTATAATATTTTTTTTCATTTTTTTTTCATCGTCTAAGGTTTGCTCATAGGCTTTTGGACTACAGAACTAGAACAGACTTTCTATATACAAGAGAAACAAACATAACAAATTTATAGCATGCCAACTGCTAATAATCAGAGATCAATAAAAACTCAAGCATTAAACAGGTTTAGTACATGCAATAGACGCTCGACTTCGGAGACAGACTTAGACTCAACAGACTCGAATAAAAATTACAAAATGCAGCATAAAAATACACACGAGAAAAGTACAAGCAAGAAGCCTTAAGCAGATCAAAACAGACCTCCCCAAACCTGAACTCGTGCTCTCCCTCGAGCAATCGAGTGAAGAGAGAAAAAAGAATTGATTTGAGAAGGCTTCCCTATTTGTAAATGACCAAAGTGGGTAGACAGCTGCAAGTAGAAACCTGAGACTCAAGTAAAAGGTTAGATAACAATAAACAAGCTAGTGGATGAGAAAGAACGCAAAAAAACGGCCAAATTAGCCCGTGGCGTACGCCAAGAATCCTTTGGCATACGCCACGCGCTTACGAAGCGTAAGCCTGGTGTCGCCAGAAGGTTTACTGGCGTACGCCAGACATGGTTCTGGGTCATTTTTGTCGTGCTAAATTGTATACTTAGCATCGCAAAATCACCCAGAACCAAGAGTGCTCGAGATTGGCACAATTTTTGGGTACTTTAAAGTCCACTAATTCAAACAAGACCATACTAAAACATGAGAAAACTCGACTGACATAAAATAAAACTAAACTACTTACCTCAACTAACCTGGGCAATATTCAATTTAGCGCAAGACTCTTCATCTCCTTCATCCACTTTCATGTCAAAGTCATCAACCTCACCAGCAGAGTCAACTGACTCGACATAAGGCTTGACTCATTGCCCATTCACTTTGATTATTTCTCCAGTTCACAACTCTTGGAGTTCTACAGCTCCATGAGGAGGCACCGAGACTATCTTGAAGGAGCCATCCCAGCGGCATCGGAGTTTACCTGGGAAAAGTTTCAAACGTGAATTGAATAGTAGAGCTTTCTTACCTAGTACCAGCTCCATCCGAATGATGTTATGGTCATGGTACTTCTTTGTCTTCTCTTTGTATATCTTGGCATTCTCGAAAGCACTCAATCGTAGCTCATCTAGCTCAGTTAGCTGGAGGAGTCGTTGTTCACCTGCCGTGTCCTGATCCATATTCAGTTGTGCAATAGCCCAACGAGCTTTGTGCACTAGTTCTACAGGCAAATGGCAAGCTTTTCCATATACGAGTCGGTAGGGAGTGGTGCCAATCACAGTCTTATAACTGGTGCGATATGCCTATAAAGCGTCGGACAGCTTCTCAGCCCAATCCTTCCTGTTGGGTCGATCACCTTTTCCAGAATTTGTGATCTGTCGGTTGCTAACTTCCACTTGAACAGACGTCCGTGGGTGATATGGAGTGGCTACCCTATGGTACACACCGTATTTATTCATTAATCCTGCATACAACTTATTCACAAAATGCTTTCCCCCGTCGCTTTTTATTGTGCGAGGGGTACCAAATCGCGCAAATAAATCACGGAGAAACTTAGTAACAACAGGAGCATCTTTAGTTCTAGTGGCAATGGCTTCTTCCCATTTAGTCACATAATCTACTGCAACTAAAATATATTCATAACCAGAACTAGGGGGAAACGGACCCATGAAATCGATCCCCCAGACATCAAATGGCTCAACCACTAGATTACCAGTCTGTGGTATCTCCTGTTTCTTACCAATGTTGCCAGTACATTGGCAACGATCACACCTAGTACAAAAATCATGGGCGTCTTTCAGGACCGAAGGCCAGAAGAACCCAGTATGGTACACCTTGTATGCAGTCTTCTTACTGTTGTAGTGTCCTCCACATTCCAGCTCGTGGCAAAAGCATAAAACACTTTCCTGCTCAATTTCTGGTATGCATCTCCTGAGCACATCATCAGCACCTATCTTAAAAGGGTTCGGATGATCCCAGATGTATTTCCTGCACTGTTTTTCAAAAGCTCTCTTTTCGGAGGCTGAGAAGTTAGGCAAAATAGTGTTGGTAGCTAAATAGTTAACTATATCAGCAAACCAAGGTTTGGTTGCTAAACTCATTATATGCTCATCAGGAAACACATCACGAATAGGTGGGGAATCATCTACAATAGCAGAGGGAGGGAGCCTAGACAAGTGATCAGCAATTAAAATCTCTTTCCCACTCTTATCTACTATTTCACGGTGAAAATCTTGTAACATCAACATCCACCTAGTCAATCTGGGTTTGGATTCACTCTTCACCAGAACTAAGCGCAGCGTGATCACTATGCATAATAACTTTGTACCCAGTTAAGTAAGAACGAAATTTATCAAGAGAAAAAATTACAGCGAGGAATTCCTTCTCAGTGGTCGAGTAATTGACCTAAGCATTGTCTAGTGTCTTACTGGCATAGTAAATCACACGATATTGCTTATCTACCTTTTGGCAAAGTACAGCCGCTACAGCAAAATCAGAAGCATCACACATAATTTCAAAAGACAAGTTCCAGTCAGAGGGAGCTACTATAGGGGCTGAAACTAGTCGCTTCTTACGCTCATTGAAGGCTTCAAGGCAAGATTCATCGAAGACAAATGGGACATGTTTTTCCAAAAGATTGCTCAACGATTTTGAGATTTTAGAAAAATCTTTAATGAATCTGCGATGAAAACTGAAATGGCCAAGGATGGAGTTCTTTAACACAAGTAGGGGATGGGAGTTTTTCAGTTATCTCAACTATAGCCTTATCGACTTCTATCCCCCGCTTTGACACTATATGCCCAAGAACTATCCCTTCTTCTACCATAAAATGGCTCTTTTCCGAGCTAAGAGTAAGACTACACTCTATGCACCTCTTTAAGACTAATTCAAGCTTTTTCAAGCATTCATCAAAAGAATTATGAAAAACAGAGAAGTCATCCATAAATACCTCGACATAATCCTGGACCATGTCAGAAAAAACGAAAAGCATACATCTCTGGAATGTGGCAGGCGCATTGCAAAGCCCAAATGGCATCCGCTTGTAGGCGAATGTATTGAAGGGACAAGTGAATGTCGTCTTGTCTCTATCCTCATGGGTTATGTGAATCTGGTAAAAACTTGAAAGACCATCCAGAAAACAGTAGAAATCTCGCCTAGCAAGACGGTTAAGCACCTCATCAATAAAAGGTAGGGGGAAGTGGTATTTCTTAGTGGCAGCATTCAATCTCCTATAATCTATGCACATACGCCACCCAGTTGTTTTCCTTAAAGGAACCAGTTCCCCTTTCTCATTCTTTTCTACAATTATCCCAGACTTCTTCGGTACTACATGGATAGATCCCACCCATTTACGATCTAGCACATGATAAATCATGTCTCTATCTAGTAGCTTAATGATTTCTTTTTTCACTACATCCTAAAGAGCTAGGTTAAGACGACGTTGTGGTTGCCTTACAGGTTTGGTGCCTTCTTCTAGTGCAATCCTATGGGTACATCGAGAGGGATCGATTCCTTTAACATCTCTAATGCTCCAACCTATGGCTTGAGAATTATCACGCAGTATTGCAATCAATTTCTCTTCTTGTTCCATAGTCAGTTTAGCAGAAATTATTACAGGTTTCGACTTTTCCTCCCCAAGGTAGACATACTTGACATGGTTAGGAAGATCCTTAAGTTCTAAAGGGGCTCCAAAGTTTTCTGCTCTCCCTCGACTTCTAAGACTTCTTCTACTTCTTCCCCAAAAGGTATAGACTCACAGCTATCTAGGGAATTAACATACTGAACTACCCCTTCATCCCAAAGTTCCTCTCTAGTCTCAAGGGTCAAGGCAACCTCTGGCTTATCTCTAGTGGTGGTTTGCAAATAAGTATCCAAAACTAATGCATCATATTCATCAGAAAAATTGCAATCATAAACATTTAAATAATTGCATTCCTCTACACTATAACCTTCAACATTAGTTTCTCTAGAGAAAGTTACCTTTTCTCCGAGCACCTCCATGTGGGCGATTCCCTTGACCACGCTGATGAAGGCGTTTACCGTTGCCAAGAAAGGTCTCCCCAGCAGAATCACATGCTTCTTGGTCAGCTCATTGGTTTCTCGTCTTGATACAACGAAGTCTGCTGGTACCAGTAGCTTATCTACCTTGACTAAGACATCCTCGATTATTCCCAAGGGACGCCTCACACTTCGATCAACCATTTGAACGACCATCCTCGTAAGTTGGATTTCTCCAGGTCCAAGCTATTTGTAAACAACGTAAGGCATCAGATATGCTTGCGCCATTATCTAACATAGCTTTGTCCACGTGGTTGTCTCCTAAGCCAATACTAATGATGAAACTCCCTAGGACTTTTTTCTTTTCCAGTAACCCAAAAACAGCATTGATTGTCTCAGGCATGACTTCCTTTTTCCCCCCTTCGATAGACCAGTTATTGGTGCTCAATTTTTTAAAAAATTGAGACCACGCAGGAACATCTTTAATCATATCTAGTAGGGGAATGTTAATCTCGACTTTCGACAATCGATCGAATATGGGGTTACCGATGAGGGTGTCTTTGTCGTCTGCCTTCTCCTTAAGCCGTCCAGGAAAAGGAATATCAGGAGTAGGGGGCATGTATAGATTTGGACTTTTGTAGAGCTGTGGCTCCCCTCTATTCTCCTTCTCCTTAACCCAGGAACCATTGGGGATGGATTGCTGCTCATCTCTAGCACCTGTACCTGTAGTAACTGAAGCAGTAGGTAAATCATTAGTAACGGCAGGAACAATCGGCTCCGTTACCTTTCCGCCTCTCAGTGCTGCGAAGACTTCTGCCTCTAGTTCTTATGCATCCTCTCGATCAAAACATTCATTGAGCTGTGATGCTAGCTCGCTAAATCCCGTCACTGCGTTATCGACAGCTTCGATCCTGGAATCATTCTTTGCTTGATTAGTGCCAGTTATGGCGAAGATCTCTGACATAGCTCCCATAGCTTCCCTAATTTCGGATTCCTGCTCAGGTGTAATACCATCTTCATCTCCTTCAACAACCGCAGCTTGAAATACTATTTCCAGTTTTCCCAATTCAGCTATCACTCTGTCGATGTCGAAAGTCCGATAAGCTGGCTGCTAGACCGGTTTCCTATTTCTCACTGGAGATCGTTTTCTTCTACGTGAAGTAGCAGCTAATATCTTAAACACCTCCTCAAATTTTGTTGGTGTTTTATCTCCTACTCCGCCACTGACTATATCCACTGATTCTGGCATGGTTCAGTAAGTCCATTATAGAAATGCATCAGCAGGTCGGCGTGAGAAAGCCTATGGTTTGGACAGTTATACCTAGCCTCTTTAAACCGATCCCAAGCCTCGTGGAACGGCTCGTCCACATCTTGCGCAAACTTAGTGATCTTCTTCTTGAGCTCGACTCTCCCAGGAACTCAGTGACTACTTCCTCCTAAGATTTCAGTGAATCAGGTTCACATTTCTGGAGCCACCTTCTCGACTCCCCGATTAGAGTGTAAGGAAACAAACGCATGCAGAGTTTGCAATCATCCAATCCAAAGGGATGTCTGATACCGCTTGTTCGAAACCTCTTAAGAAATCCAAAGCGTCCTCCCCAAAGAATCCATAGAAATGCGGTAGGTGGAGGAGTTCCTCTTCCGTAGCCTCGTACTGTCTAGCATCTGGGTCCAAATGAATTTGAGGTTTTCTGCTTACAAAAGATGGTGTGACTATGGATCGCATTGACGCCATTATATCTAATCTGTGCTGCAAAAGAAACACAACACTAGAACTACGCAACGGTCAGCACCTGTTAGTTAAAACAAGCACTCAGGACAGAAACACCATGATAACAAGGAAAAAGAAATAACAAAAATACTGTAAACTAGAATTCGTAAACTTAACAAAGGAGTTAAGTCCCCGACAGCGGCACCAAAAACTTGATGTGTCAGATTAGAGTTTTCAATTTGTTTAAATAGCCAAGAGTTAATTCTCAACACTACGAAAACTTGTAGTGCAGTGAAGTTAACCCCGAGGTCGGTCTCTATGGACTTAACTAGGCTGAGTTGCATTTACGAATAGCAATACAGTACGAAAAGCATTAAATGTTGGCTTGCTTCGGCAGCAGAATGATAAACTAACAATTATGCACACTAACTAGAAAACAGATTAACTTGCGATACGAATATATGAGAGGGAATTACGATGTGGTGACAGAAATCAAGCTAGCTAGCAAGAAACATGCAACAATAACGACGTCGATTTACTCTTATCACTGGGACACGTCCTAAAGATTATTACACTGCTCTAGCTCTCTAGGCAGACACCTTATATCATATAAGGTACGAAGGACTATGACAATGAGCTAACTTATTTTGTTCTACAAGACATATAGCATTAGTGAAGGTGTTAATTTCACTAAGCTACAATTAATAAGCTAATGTAGTTATTGTGTTTGATACAAACCAATGGATTAGCAATCTCTAGACGTTTTGGTGGATAAATCAGATTGCATAATCCTTTGGTGATTTTGGGGGTAAAACACAATACACATAACTACATACGCATTTAATCAAAAGGGCACAGAGTAAATTGCATCTTACATTTATTGAATTGCATAAACCCTAACTAGCATGCATTAAATCCATCACCACCCCATAATTGGGTGTTTAGCTACTCATGATATGCATAGACATAATCAATATCATATACTAACACATAATAAACATAATCAATAACTAAATACCAAGAATGAAGAGTTGATATAGATTTTACCAAATTGTGTCACTAAACCTAGGTAAATACTGAAGAATCTTGAATTCAATCCGTAGAAAGAGTATGAATATACTCCTAAACAAATATCAATCTTCAATTAAAAGAAAGAACGGTTCAATTACCTCCAGTAATAGGTAGGTAATTGCCTTGGAAAAATTTTAGTTTGAGAGCAGAAATATGTAAAAGAGAATATAAATACAATTGTGTTAGGAAACAACGGCGCTCTGAAACAACGACGCCAGTCATACCTGGCTACTCCAAATTTGGCTAATCGTCATACGCCTTTGGCGTCTTTGGCACCGAGGCACTGGCGCGACGCCAGAGGTACACTCTGGTTGGCTCAGATCCGCACTTTGACTCCAACTTTGGTATTTTTGGCCTTCCCGCTCCACTTCTATCATCCGTTCGAGGCATTGGAACTCCATATCCTGTAGATGCATATAAAATGCATCATTTTGCCTCCAATTAACGCGGTTTAGCCAAATACCTACAAAACACACAAAGAACTAAACAAGTAAAAATACTCTAGGAAAGCTAATAAAAACTATACTTAAGGACGACAATAAGACGGTAAAAAAGACCAAATGAGACAGTGTAAAACCGACTCATCAAAGATCTTTCTCCAAGATTTCTAACTCTCTTGCCAGATGTTCCATATTTTCAATACCACCATCATCACTGTCATAATTAATCAGTCAAGTGATAGAACTTACCTGATCAGTGACAAGGCATAGTTCCACATTAGAGTAGTCTGGACACATCTCTTTAGCAACTTCGCAAAACTCTTTGTTTCCTCCAAAGTCAATTACTTCATGAGTAGGTGCGCACAATCTGGAGAGTTTGGATTTTCATCTTCATCGTCAGAAGTTGTTTCAATATCAAGAGCATCAAATTGAAGTTGAATAGATTTCTCTGTTCAGTGAGCATAGGTTTTTAAAGTTCTCCAAAAATTTATTCTCTCCTTTATGTCTCCAATTTCTCTTTTGGGAGTTGAGGACAATCTTTCTTGAAGTGTCCTGGTTGTTGGCAATGGAAACATAAGTTGTTTCCTACGGTAGGTAGGGGTTTCTGACGAGTTTCCTCTAGCATGCTGAAAATTTGTGTTCAGCAACCCAGAGTTATGATGATAGTTTTGACCAAGATGCTTTTTCAGTTTCTCTTTAACTCTTCTCCTTTCAATCTCTTGACTCACATATTTTGTCATGTGTTTCACAACAAGAGCATGTTGCTTAGGAGTTTCAGTATTCTCCTTCTTTTCATAAGGTGTCTTTGTCAGCAAAGCTACATTCTGCGTTGTTTCGGCAGTCATGTATCCTCTTTGCTTTGCTTCATAATTGATAGTAGCCAAATGTGAGAAAAACTCCACTAGAGTGATGTTTTACATTCCTTAGTTATAATAGAAGTTCTGAGTATGTGACCATTCTTGGTTTATGCTTCGAACAATAGTTTTCACTTTCTCAGCATCCAAATATCTATTTCCCTCACCAAGTGTTGCAGTTTTGTTAACCAACGATCTCTAGTTAATTAGCTTTGTTATTCTGTGTCAATAGGATTACTAGTATTCTATTTCCTTATGGTCTAATGGAAGTTTAATGTTTTACCAAATTTTGGAAAGATTTGGTGAAGATTGCTATGTACATTATTAGCCTTGAAATTGTTTTCTCATGTGATCAACTTGGCAACCTAAATTAAGTTGGGGTAAAAAAATGCTAGGAAAAGAAGTACAAAAGAAAATGTTTGTTAAATCAAAAAAAAAAGAAAAAAAGAAAAACGATTTACCTCTTGAGCAAAAAAAGAATATAACTTAAGCTGGGAAGCAAGTTAGGAGTTTTGTTCTGTGGTTTCTCTCTTTGAAACCACTTTGTTTGTTTGTTCAGATATCTGGTGGGTCTGTCAAGGGTAGTAGCATTTCTTCTCTAGTAATGAAAGGAGTAGGAAGGCACTCCTGGATTTACCTTGCTTCTTCTCCTCCTCCCAATTATTTCTTGCATTCACTTGTAGATAGGTTTGGGATGGGTTTCTGGCTCTTCTGGCTAGTATTTTCGAGGGAAGGCCTTCTTCCCTCTGCACTTGTTCTTCACTTTACAGGTGGTGATTTTTATCATCACTACCTATACAGCTACATGTGCATTGCACCTCACTACTATATGCACTTTTCACTCGTCTTGCAGATCTTTTGGTACCTTGGGTTACGGAGACTTCATAGGACAGGAGAAGAAGACTTATTTGGATCTACAAGCTGGCCTTTTGTGTTGAAGTTAAGGATTTTGTTTCAATGGTTTATGAGTAGTTACAGGATTTGGAATGTAATCTTTTTATCTCTGTATTTTGAATGATGGCATGTTTTAGTTACGTAGGTCTGGTCGTATTTTGTTATTTGCCCAGCTGCTTCATTCTTTTGTGGATTACTTATATCAATTCTAATAGAAGCAGGTGGATGGTACACAATGTACAGTGCATCGCTTTTTACTGTGAGGAAAATGGAAGGAGCTTCAAGCATCAATCTTATGAAGAATCATTTGAGCAAGATTGATTTTTGGTACTATAATAGGACTCATAGACTCTCCTCTAGGAAACTTTCGAACAGGAGTAGGATTTTGTCTCTTGGCATATGGCACCTGTATTCGCCCTTGAAGGCCAAGTTGTATGTGGGGTCTTTTAAACCTCCTTGATTCTATTAATAGAAAATCCGAGCTGTATGCTATTATTCCAAAAAAAAAAAAAAAACTTGGCAACCTAAATTAAGCAGAATTGAAATATCAAATGTACCCTCCACGGCTAATTTCCACCAATCATTATGGAGTATTCTGCACGTAATGGACAAATAGGAAGCCTAGAAAACTGATTCGATTAGCACCTAACTGAGGTTGCATCGATGAAACAATTATTTTACCCGATTTCATTTATAAACGAAACACGTGCAAGAGTTTTCTGGTAACCGTAGAAAAAAAATTTAAATCCTAGGCTCCTCACTGTTCATTGTGAACCCCATTGTGGGGCCAATGCTACAGTGAGGGGTTATATTCGACACCCCAAAGGTCTATCAGATCCAGTGAGTATATGTTCCCTTGAAAGTTAGAATTACTAATTAGTACTTCTATCCCGAAAAACTTCATACGGATTAGCAAATAGTTTTAGGTGCGAAGTTTAAATGATGATTTAAAAAAAGAAAAAGTGGTGGCAGAAAGCATACTTTTATCCACAAGAGTGAAATTTATTTATAAATGTAAGATTATTTATTATTTGTTTGGTATTTAACTTCTTTTTCAAATAATGTGTGGAACAGGTTAAAAATGTCATATGTACACAGTTATGCGGATGAATAAAGTGCTACAGTACTAAAGTGGATATTGGTTCAGCCTGAACCATACAATAAAGATCGGTCCAAGTATGACCCTAAAATCAGAATTGTAACAATGTAGACTGGGGTTTGGGAATGGGCTTATGCCCTTCATTGCTTGGATGTACAGATAATAATAATAATACAGTTTTCTTTATCCCTTGTACTAATCCACACAAATGAGCATCAGATGCTGAAAAAATAACCCTATGAGTCGAGGACACGCCAGATAGAATACAGACGCTACTTGTTCAAACAAAAAATAGAGTAGTATGACATAACATTAATAAGGATTATAACGACTGCGTCCACGCCCACTATCAGAACCACGTCTTCCCCCAATTGAACTCCCTCCTCCATTACCCCGGCCGCCTCTTTGCTGTGGTGGTGGGGTCTGTAGCTGCGCTCCTGGCTGTTGCCTGGACAACAATAAGAGTAGAGATCATGAGGCACAAACTCAAACACTAACATGTTAATTAGATTTCTGGTGGTGGTGGGGTGTGTAGCAACACTCCTGGCTGTTGCTCCTGTTAACGTTAAGGTTCATATATTTTTGTTGTTTGAAAAAAAAAATTAGATTTCTGAATATGAAAGCAATAATGACACGTCACCCTTTGAATTTCAAGATTATATCACTCCATAAGATGTGTATCATAAAATCTGAATTGTGATGGGTCAGACCTTTACTCCATAGATAAAACAAAACATACAAAATTAAAAAAAGGCATGTGTGCTATAAGTGTTTGTTTTCAACCAGCTACACCCAACTTAATTTAAGCTGATGAATCTAGGATTTCTCAGCTAAATATTTAAAACTTTCATGTAAAAGTTGATTTGCATACAAGTTTGAATTGATCCATATATTGGAATAAACAAGTTGTTGATGTAAAAGGTTTTGATAGAGAGAGCTAAACATTTAGCTCGTATACCCAGATCTCTCATATTTGATAGCTGGGAGTGTGTATAAAACTAAACTCATGTATTACAAGTTGAGAGATGTCAGAGAGGATGTTTCATGGAAGAAGCTAATGTATGGATCACCTGCTAGGCCTAGGGTCAATTTGTACATTAGATGGCATGTCATGGGTGGCTAGCCACTAAAGATAGGATGTGCACCTTTGGAGTTCTTTTGGATTCAAGCTGTTGTTTCAGCTCATATGGAAACATTGCAACATAAGTTTTTTGTTGTCTTGTTACCTGCCGAGATTGGTTTCAGGTTTTGAATTGGTTACACATCAGACAATCTCCAGTATATGGCAGGAGGAACCTGATTGGGTGTTGACTCATTGTGAAGGGAAAGGTTAGCAGGCAAAACTGTTGAAGTTAACCTTTATGGGATGTGGAGGTTTAGGAATGAGAAGTGTTTTGGACTGGGCGTAGATAATAGTTCAATTGCTTACACTATCATAGATACAATAATTTTTTAAGCTTCGCTTTATCCTGATCTTAAGGTCCATGTTGGACGCTTAATGTTTGATACTAAGTTTTGACGAGTTTTTAGCTGTTGACTAATTTTGCTTGTTTGGGGGACTCTTGGCTGGATCAGTTTTGCACCGCCTGTTTGTATGAACCTGTTTTTTGGGATAATCAAAAGCATTGATCGTGGTTCCAAAGAAATAAAAAATGTCAAAATTACACATTATTATTAAACTCTTGTTCAAAATTGATCAATTAACCCATAAGTTAAAATAAAAAGTTCCAAAATAAAAAGAGGAAAATCACATTATCAAGTACCACAATAACAAGGGTAGGCGTGTGCGTTGGAATTCTAGTA
This sequence comes from Plantago major, assembly GCA_026545765.1. Taxonomy (NCBI): domain Eukaryota; kingdom Viridiplantae; phylum Streptophyta; class Magnoliopsida; order Lamiales; family Plantaginaceae; genus Plantago; species Plantago major. The sequence continues at coordinate 38,981,595 of CM048843.1, read as the reverse complement.
TAAATATAGGCTAAGAGTTATGTATTACTTACTTCTTTTTGAGAATGAGTTAATTGAACTTATATCCATCCCTCCATGGAGAGAGGTTATTCTTCTTATTCTTAGTTCTCGAGTTCTACTTTTGAATAACAACCATTCACTATCAAATCTCACATGATTGTACATTCAACCATAATAGCTCAAGTCACAAGTAGAATTAGAAGATTGCACTTACAGAACATATCCGATCCTCCCATCAGGTAGAAGCATAGGTATAGCCATACCAGGGGTTGCTCCCCTTCCATAAATCAACGGCTGCAAGAGTGAAATGTATTAATCAACATATGAATGTCACAAAACAAAGGAAAAAATGAAGTAAATAATCTAGAGGATATAAAGTAAATTAATGGAGTCGGCTAATTGATTCAGTCGTTTGGAACTGCTCTGGAGGTATACAGAAAGCATATAAGAAACAACTCAACCAAAAATGTAACTTTTTTAGATTTATGAGCAAGGGAGGTCCAAAAGAAAGTTTCCCTGCACAATTTTATGTCATTAAATCTTGCAACTTCAGAATGAGACTTGAAAACACTAGATTTACCCCAATCACACCATAAAACTGGTAATATTGTTGTATATAACATATAGGCAAGATAAAACCAGGCATCTTTCCTAATGTTTTGCCCTTCCATATATTTACTTAGTCTCAATTTCCCTTTATTAATAGTTCAGACTTGCGTAAGTGAAGGAATTAGCAAATCCAATTTGTTAATACATACCATTTGAGGTGTCATCAACACCAACCTTTCCATAAATTAAATTGATTAATAATGTTTCCTTAAGTTTCAACAATTATCATAAATTCATAATAATATAATTTGTGATGCATATTAGAAATACACTGAACTTTAAATTATATTTCTAAATCAATATATGTAGTATTTCTAAGGAAATACATATTGTTTGGTTATCAAATTTAACAAAAAAAAAAATCATTTTCTCTTTTTTATTTATGAACTTATAGAAAATATGGGACTTAGTTAATTAATGAATAGATTATGTAAGATAAGCATTGATGGCAAACAAAATGAGTTGTTTAGTAAATTCCATGATTCTCTTTCACTTACTAGTAAGAGATGCATAAATTAAAGTGTATGAAGACTGAGCTGCCTATATGGAAAGGGTAATGCTAGAATTTAATGAAAAATTGTTGTGTGATTAAGAAAAATGCCATGGCATATTCACTACCCTAACCAATATTTATTGTTTTCTGTTCTCTTTTTCCCTCATCAAACTGTTACTCTTTCTCAAATCACTAACTCGCCGAAACTCATATCCCCCTCCAATCCGCATCTCAATATTGACCCAAGCACAAAGAACTTTTCCTAGACCTGGTCTTTCAGAAACACAAAACTAGTTGATGACATTCCAATCAAATTGAAAAAAGTTGGAATGGAACTTGACCCCAGTCTTAAAGATGTAAATGAATTTTAACCACAAGTTCTAAGAGAACTGGATTCTAGTCCATGAACAGATTCTGCAAATGCAATTGTTGGACCTCTAACAGCCATGTTCAAACATTTAGGCCAACAATAAAAAATCGGTGACTATGTATTGCATTTTAGTGCGGCTGATATTCTATCACTAGCAATAAATAGGTTTCAAATCCACAGGCTGATATGAGAGCTGCAGGGAGTTAACTTAATAGTAATAATGGAATAATACAAAACCGGCAGGCATATGGAGCTTTATCTGAATGTTAAGAGAAGATATCAAGCCATGACAATAGATTCCAGATGGGACACTCGAGAGCAAACCCGTATGCTACTATGCTTTCTAAATCCAGCAGGTAAAATGAACAAGCACAAATGCAAAGTATCATGAACTCCAGAGAATTCAGCCTATACAGTAAAAATAAAATGAGGTACAGGAAAGATAAGGCATCTTTACTTGAGCATAGCCAGCACCAGAATATCCAGCATTCAGACCACCGTATGGGGAACCAACCAAACCATATCCCACCCTAGGAGGATAAGCAGGGAAAATAGCTCCCTTTTGTGCGTTAGAAGCCCCAGGTGTTTTCTGATCAGCCTGTGGTTTTGCGATTGAGCACTCTAAGACTTGGCCTGTCAAAACAGAAGCAGAGAGAGAATAGCTGAAGGAAGCCTCATGCAAATTGGAAACTATTAAGCAAGTATAAAAATAGTAGAAAGACCTAGGGAAGTGATATTACCATTAATCTCGTATTTCTCTGAATCCTTCAAAGCTTTCATGAGCTGCGATCTCTCTGCAAAGTGCACAAAACCAAATCTGCTCTCTTCCTTTCCAGGTTTTGCCGGAGGAATAACTACTTTTGTAATTTCCCCGTGACATTCAAACAGTTCCATAAGCTGTTCTTGAGTAACATTTTTAGGCAAGTTCTTAACATAAGCTGCTTTTACCTATAAAACAAAGCATGTCATCTCTCTTGCAGCAAAATATATTTAAGGGTCCATGACATTAAGCGTTCACATGTGCCCAAAAAATGCACCTCATCTCTTCTGTCCTTTTTTACAATTAAAATGTCTCTTGCCATGCTTTTTTTATTCTGATCCAATCAAAAGATCATTGGGGTTTATGGGACCCTAAGTACAAAGGCGAACACAACACTGCTTTTCAGATTACATAACAGAAAAGAAGCACCTCATTTTTAACTAAGCAAAAATATGCGACAGACTATGAAACAGTAAATCAATTAATGAACTTGAAGGAAATAGCAGCTTTAGAATGGATGGCGAGTAACGATAATCTGAGAAGCACAGAGACAGATATGCATACGAGACCAATGAAAGAAAGATATTGAGGAAGAAGTTACATGTAATGCCCAATTATACGTAAGTGCTTAAATCTGCAATGCAAGGATACTCCTAACTCCCAAGAATCTCAAGTACCTTTTATCCAGTCATTCTCCGATAAGAATCCTACCAGATACACCCTCAGTATGTGTATGGTATGCCACATGGATTATTAATAAATAAATAAGCATAGAAACATTATGGATGTATTTTGACGGTGTTTTTACAAGATGCATGCAACATTTGTTGTGTTTTTTTTTCCTTCAAGAGACTGACATGTATTATAAACTAAACTAAATTAACTAATTAGAGTTGTGCATTAAAAGGGCCTCCTGTCCAAGAATTTTCAAAATATATAATGCACTTCAGAATTATCTCACAAAATAAAATTATTCTTATACCTAAGACAGTTTTTTTTCCAGATTAAACAGAAGCTAGACAAATATAACATGAAGAGATAGGGTATAATATTTGAACCTGAGAGGACGATGATTCTCCACTTTTTGGAGGGTCAGCCCAACTTACAGTAGGAGCATTATTATCAAGTTTAAATTTAGGGCTTGACATCTTTTGTCTGGAATACTCGGCACAAGCATGATTGTAATACTCTATGAATGCAAATCCACGATTCCGCCTTGAATTTTGTGCATCCTAAAGAGAGAGCATATAAATTTTAAAGTTTTAGAGAGGAGATAAGCAGTATGTGCCACGGCATAGAAATGACTATAACATTAATGGGTTACAAAAAACTGGAATACTGGATTGACCTTCAGAAGCTCGATGGTAATTACCCCAGGCCCTACTTTGTTCACAACCTTCTCCATATCATCCTCTCCCCAGCTTCTAGGTAGATTACCAATGAACAGCTTATTTTTTGCTTGAGATGTCGAACACCTCAACCTTTTGCCCTGAAATATTATCAAAGAATAAACAAATAAATAATTTGCAAGAACATTGGCGTTCCAGTATGAACACTCTTAGAAGTCAATGAGGACTCTAATTCCAGATGCATAGTCCCAAATGAAAACATTACTAGCCTTCAGTTCCTTGTTATTAAGGTCTTTAATGGCCTTAGAAGCCAATTCTTTGTTTCTGAAAGTGATAAAAGCATATCCTTTGTTTTCACGCGAATCCTTCCCCTTCATTATCCTGACCTGTCAATAAAATGATAAGGCACAAGATTATAAGATGGTTAGAAGTTCAAAGTAATCACGCTAGATTAGGATACAACATCATGTACCTCAGTGACCTCCCCAACTGATTCACACAAGTGCTTCAGGTCATCTTCAGATGTGTTTTGTGAAATACCACCAAGGTAAATCTCTGAACCTTGTGGAGGAAGAGCAAGAAGCTCAGCATGCACTTTCTCTTCACCATCTCTACCTTGAGCTGTTCCCATTTCATCATCACTATCATGTACCTTTCCAGCACCATGACCTTCTGCATCATCTTCATCATCCTCTTCTTCCACCTCCTCCTCCACCTCCTCTTCCACTTCTTCCTCTTCTTCCTCTTCTACTTCTTCCTCTATCTCTTCATATTCAACCTCTTCTTCAGAGGTTTCCACCATCTCATTGTCAACTCCAAGTTCTACCTGCTCTTCAGTCTCAACAGGTTTTTCAGGTTCAGCTGGTTTATTAACTGCAGCACTTGCCCTTGTCCTTGGCATCTTGTCCCTCTAATTAAGCTAGCTTCTATGGCAGCTCTGAGTGTGGAAGCATTTGCAAAAGAAAGAAAGAAAAATGTGGATAGGAGATACCAAGAAGAAAGGCCAAATGGAGTTTGAGAGCAAGAATAGGTTCCATGAGGTATGGCTCCGAGGTGTTTCAATGTCAACAACCTTTACAAGAGGAATTATACAACATAATACATATAGAAACAAACAACAGACAACTGGAGAATTCTGAATTGTTATCAAGAGGAAAATGGTGTTGAACAGGTGCAATGTCAATGAAGCCATGAATCTTTTGAAGCACAGAAAATGATCACTGACCAAAAAGGGCACAGTTTATCCTACATTAGGACCGAAGCACTCACAATGACACCGGAAGAAAGGAGCAAACAAGAAAAGAAAAGCAGAAACAAGGTTACGAAAATCAAATTTGATAATCGTTTATGCAGTAGGACAAACTGAGAATGAGGTGAACAGTATGTCCTCTAGATAAGGATTTTGGTATTAGAATGATCGATTCCTAAAAAGATAAAATTCCAGTCCTCAATACATGTCCAGTCTCAAAATTTCCTGCAGCCAGTTAACGCACATGAACTGTGAATTAACTGATTGACGAGCAAGCTCAAAAGCATATAATCAGTCAGAACAGTTCTTTTATCCACAGTTCTACAAGGTTGATATATACAACAATGCGTAGCACAACCAGACTTTAACAGGGGCTTGTAACATTAATTAAGAACTGAACTATACAGAATAACTACTGCAACAGAAATTCTACAGCCGCAATAGTAATGTTTTGCTACGGCCACGGATCATCTTTCTTTTCAATCTTTTGTTCATAGCAGTCTTAATCACTACTGTAAATACCAAACAGTTGTGAGCCTCCACTTGTTCAATTCAATCCTGTAAGCATCATTCTCATTGAAACCTAAAGTTGCATTCTATCCCCACCCCACCCCCAAACAAAAAAGAAAATCACATCTCGCCTTTAATTACCATTATCAGTTGGCAACCCAAGAAGATGAAGGAAGTAATACAAAGGATATGGGTACCCGGGATAAGGGTAGTCACAAATTGGTGGGGTAAAAAACAGAACCAAAAATAGGCATAAAGCCATAAAGATTAAAGAGTCTTGGAAATTGGAATAAGGATGACCATATACATCTCCTTCTATACATATTATACTACACATCATTCATTTACGGGGGGGACAAAGCACATTGCTTAATGTTTATGTTTCTCATATATTACAATCGCAACTTTTTAGATGATTCATACCAACAGTTTGAAGCAAACATAGATTTCAATAGCTTTCATAGATTCCGCCAGTAACCAAAGACATGAATCAGACATTTTAACTCTAATCTGGTAACATTGACCATCCAGTTGGAACTTAGCTTGCTAGCTCTTTCAATGATCAAGTACAGAAAGTAAAAAAAAAAAAAAAAAAAAAAAAAAAACCCACAAGACAGCTGAATTGAAATCTACCTATGAATTATAGAATACAGTTTAGAGAATTTTTTTACTTCACAATTATATATAGCACATACTGTAATTTAATTTTTATTTGATACCAGAAACCACATGCCATCTCAATCTAGAAATTCAACTGACACGGTCATCAGAAATTATGGAGTACCACAACAAGATCAGGTCAACAATGGAATAGCTGAGCTCATCCCAATACGTCTCTGTGATTCAAAGGGCAGGAACCAAGAGCACAAAACCAAATTGGATGTGTACGGGGACGTTATATAGAAGGGTAATTGGACAGGGAAAAAATGAAGATCAGAGAAATGACAGAGAGCTCAACATTGACTGTGGCAGGTAGGGGAAGAAACTGGTTACAAAAAGTAGCTCTTAGCATCTTAGAGGTTATCTGTAATAGAAATGACACTGAGTAGACATCAACCCGTCAGATGTACATTGGGAAACAGAAATAAACATTGGTCAACTAAGTTAAGTGGCTTGTTTGGGCTCAATTCATATATCCCCACTAACCTTGTTTTTTTACTCATCACGTGAAACGTTTTACCAACCACAAGCAATCGGTTACAATTACAAACATATAAGAGGTTTAAACAAATTGGAAACAATGGTACACTTTTAAGTCAAGTAACCACTTCATATTAATAGGGTTTACGAGATAACCAATACTCACTTCTACGAGTACAAAAAGAGTGATACAAGAATAATAATATTTCAATATTTTCTGAACGTGCTGATCCAAGAATATAGTTACTTCTTCAATAAGGGTGATTAGTTATAGCGTCAGTCAAATCTAGTTACTTCTTCAATTATGATTATGAAATAGAGTCACTCGAATCCTTAGGAAGCTTAACGCTGCACTCGTACATGCTAATTTAGAAATAATAAAAATCTAGGCATATAATTTTTATGAGACCACCTCTAACTGATTGGAAAAGTTCAAAACAAAATGTTTAACTTCAATTAAGTCATAGCTGTCAACAGAATCCTTCTTTAGTTGTACACAGAATATCCACTAAAGTAAATTGTGTGGCTCTTTCCTACATTTTTCATATGAACTATCGTCTTCTTATACAAAGGTAGAAACTTCTTATATCCAAAATAGTGGCTCAATCATACTGTGATACTGGTTTCGCATGACAGTGTTACAGTCTATAATAAAATCCAATGAAACATACAATGAATGAAAAACACAACATAAGATGACAATATAAGCAATAGCAGTACAATGTGAAATACGTCTATTGCAGATACAATACATGCACACCACTTAGCAATTCATGCTCAGTGTGCTGGTAATACTAATTACTAGGCACTTATACGTTCTGTTTGTACAGTATCAACTATCAAGAGATGTATCTTCCAAACACATGCGTCGGGAATAGGGGTGGCAATTTTGTCCCGCTTTTCTCATCCCACGCCTATTTAAATTAGTATGAAACCCATCTGTCTACAAAAGAGTGTTACCGGGTATCCATTTAACACTCATTCGACAAGGTCATGTTGGGGTAAATGAATGGGTACAAATTTCGCCCATTATTCATATTGTTTTAACCTAATCCGCATGTTTGCCACACCAACTCCAGAATAACATGGAAGTTTATAATTAGACATCCAATTAATTCACTGTACGGCACACAAACAAGTTAAACAGTTAACAAAACCTAGATTGAGCTAAATAGAGAAAGGGCAGGCAGATATCCCAAATGTGATGCAGGTTTCTACAAAAATGGCTAACTATAGCACTTGACAAGTACCAAAAAATAGGAACCAAGGGTTCGGAGCAGTGATCCTAGATTTGGCGCAAATAATTTCAATTTAGAGGAAAAGGGTAAAAATAACAGGTGCAATTTCAGAGTGCAGGAATAGTAAATCGATTGATTGATTGATACCTGAATGAAAACGGGGAAAAGTGAGGTACAGACTCTACGCTGGAAGCCCTTGAACGAAATTAGGGTTGCACAGCTTCACTGAAAGTATAGAGAATGTGATTTAATTTAGCTTGGCTACACGACAGACATAAAAAAGGGCAAAGTTGTAAATCAAATTCTGTTTTGTTTTTTTTTTTTAGTAACACAACATATATTATTACATAGATAATGTACAAACGGATATTCCCAGGACCGAGTCCTTGGAAACCAGGCGAGTAGAAGTAGTACAAAGATCCGAAGCTAGTAAAGAACCTAACCAAGTCGGACAACTATCCCAGACATGCAAAATTGGGATAACACTACTAGAAGAACCTAGTCTAGGAGGAGTAATATCAGACAACATCACACCACTACTACTAGTCACTGTACTAAGAGAACTACCATACTTAGCCAGACTATCAGCTATACCATTTGCTTCCCTATAGATGAAAGCTATTTGAACAACCTGGAAAGCACGTGTTCCGATGTCAGAACTCATGGATCGGTAAGTGCGCTGAAATGGGTCCTGCTTCTATGCATAAGCAAACAAGTAGTGAGAATCAGTTTGAATAAGTAGCTTAGACATACCTCGTTGAAGCGCTAGTTTAAGTCATGTACGAAAATCTACCATCTCAGCTACATTATTATCCAGATATTTATGTATCCGAAGCGGCAGATGAACTCGCCATGGATTCTCGAAAATACAACTAATACCTGCATGTCTCGGATTACCCAGGGCCGAACCATCAGTGTTTAGACACGTGAAATCAACAGGAGGTGGGCGCCAGGCACACTGAAAAAGGATTTTGGGAATGGAGTTCAGGGAAGGGTTTTTTTAATTCCAACTCACGGTTAAGGCGTAGGCACCGGTTATGTAAAGCATGAAAGTTAGTGGGTACACCACGGAATAATTTAAAGTTACGAGCATTCCAGATGATCCAAACCATAACTATTAACCGAAGTTGTTGGGTTGAATTAAGAGGAAGATGAAAAAGGAGATTAGTAAGAGAAACCTGTTGCGACTGCCAACGAAAGGGCCAATAAACAGACCGGAGACGCGCAAAAAGAGGACAGTGAAAGAACAGGTGATCTAAAGTTTCATCATGTTGCTGACAAAGGGAACAGATAGGGGTATTCAAAATGGAAAGGCGATGTAGAACCGATGCAGTAGGCAGTCGGTCATGCAAGGCCAACCACAGGAAAAGCCTAATTCATGGAAAAGCTCTCAGTTTCCAAATCCGATGCCATGGCCAGGAAGGGCCTATGTCCGTTGAAGAGGCAAGGTTGTTGTAGGAAGATTTCACCGTGAACTCTCCAGAAGTATCAAACGGCCAGAACAACTCATCAGGTCCCGAACGTACTGACGGAATAGGGATGGCGATAATTTCTCGTACAATATCTGATGGCAAGACTCGTTCAAGTTGAGTCAAATCCCATTGAACATTGTTGTAGAAGTGTGCAAGCGGAGCTCGCACTGGAGAATTAGGAACATAATCTTGTAAACGCCGATTCGGCAACCAATGGTTAGATCAAAAATCAATCATACGACCATCCCCAATCTGCCACTGAAGCTTTGTGAGAAGGAGATCTCGGTGCTTAAGGATTGTTTTCCATAACCAACTATGGTGTGGACGAGGTATAGCCTGGAGAAAAGACGTAGATGGGAAGTATTTTGCTTTATACGTCCGAGCCCAAAGAGAATTCGGGTCCTGGAGAATACGCCAAGCAAGCTTGAGTTGAAAGGCCGTATTAAGAGTTTCTAAATTTCGGATCCCTAGACCACCCAAGCGTAAATCAAATTCCGCTGATTGTAGCATAAGAGGCAAAATAAATAAATAAATAAATAATAAAATGTTGATTGTAGCATAAGAGGCTTAGCTTGTGTTTGTAAATGCTTAAAAAAGTGCTTTTGTGCTTTTAAAAGAATCAAAAGTAGTTTTTCAGTGTTTTATATTACAACTTCTTTAGAAAAAAGCAGGTAACCGCCATAAGCTAAGAAGCAACCAAATAGCTACTTCTAACTGCTTTAAGCATGTAGTAGTTTTTTCTCCAATTAAAATCAAATAATTAAATTAATTTTTGCAAACACTAAAACTTATGATTTTATAACTTTAAGCTGCTTTTTGTATATTATATCAAACACTAATGACTTTTGCTTAAAATCAATTTTAATCAACTTTTAACAAAAGCAGACAAAAAAGCAACAGTAAAAGCATTTGCAAACACACACTTAGAGTTATGAGTTATGACAAAAAAATCATAGGCCAAACTTACATCGGATTTTCCATCGTCAGTCAATGCATCGCCCTGATTATTATCAGTTATAGTGTCGACACGTGTCATTGCTCCGTATCGCACTGACCTGATAACTTTTCATATATTTGGAATCATTAATTTCTTTGTTAGTGAAAATTTAAGTATTAACTTAAAAATCAATATTTCCAATGAACGTATCAAATGTTTTGTTCATGTGAATGAGACTTCCGAGTCTCGTAATTTGCTGAGCAACACTTTCGTCCGCTGATATAACTGGCTTGGTCGGAATCCTCTTCCACCTCGTCTCTACCACTCAAAAGGTTTTGAAGCAGTCGCCACTTGAAAGGAGAATGGTCGTCGCCCAATCGCATTTTGAATTTTGATGGGTTTCTTTGAATCAGGTGTGACACCCCACTTTAATTAACGGTTTACGCCAATTTAAATTATATTTGCGCTTAGTTCGGCAAGTGCTTTTCCTTGTGTGGATCCTATTTGAATGGGAACTTGATGGCTCAGGGGGATATAGCTCAGTTGGTAGAGCTCCGCCCTTGGACTCAAAGCTAAACATCCTTTTGGTTTTCCCGAAAAACGACCTTTGGATGTATAAGGGGATATTCCTAAGTTAACACGTAGCTTTTGTTTTATAGATCATTCTCAAACTCGTTTTGAGCCTCCAAAGATAAAGGTACATGAACATCCATTTGATCCCCATCAAAATCTGCATTGAATCCCTTAGATCTAATCATTCCATTATATTGACAATTTAGAAAAATGAGCATACTATAATTAGAAATTATGTGCTATTTAAGTTTTATATATATATATATATATATATATATATATATATATATATATATATATATATATACATATATATATGTAACATACATATACATATATATATATATATATATATATATATGTATATGTATACATATACATATATGTGTGTGTGTGTGTATATATATATATATATATATATATATATATATATATATATATATATATATATAAAAATATATATATATATATATATATATAGATATATATATGTATATGTATATATATGTATATATATATGTATATGTATATGTATATATATATGTATATATGTATATGTATATATATATATAGATATATACATATATGTATATGTATCTATATGTATATACATATATAAATATATGTATATGTATATGTATATATATACATATATATAAATATATGTATATGTATATGTATATACATATATAAATATATGTATATGTATATGTATATATATATATATATTTCCACGACGAATATGCCAACGAGGAATTTATTAATATTTTATTATTTATTGCTAAAAGAAAATAAGTACGAAATGATTTGTGACGCAAGATATTCGCGATTAAGAAACTAACTAATATATGATTCTAGTTTGAAGTAGACAAAATTTGAATTACCTACTTTGTAAATTGGAAAGTGGAAAGGTGTAATTGCTTATGTGAGTAAATTGCACTTAATTGTTGAAAGTCTACCTTATATCTTTGAAGTAAGTTCACTTATGGGTATGACTGTTGTTACGAATGCAATCCATAAAAATTGCAAGGTTAGAATAAAGGATACTATTTACCTTGCTAATTTAATAGAACTTCCGATACAAAAGTATGACGTTATACTCGGGATGGATTGGTTGTACTCAAATCATGCCCAGTTAAATTGTTATTCCAAAGAAATAAAGTTGGGCAAGGTTAACTGCAGAGATCCAGAAGGGTTAAATAAAACTCCCGAGAAACCAGTAATGGTTTCAGTCGTTAAGGCCAAACGACTTTTAAAGGAAGGAGCTTCAGGATGTATAGCATATTTGATTAATCGGTCCAAAGATAAAGCTAAAGTTGAAGAAGTAGAGGTGGTCAAGGAATATCCTGAAGAGCTAATTTCCTTACCCCCAGACTGGGAAATCAAGTTCGTTATCGAGACCCTCCCAGGTACTACCCCGGTATCTCAAACACCGTATCGAATGGCACATGCTGAATTAAAAGAGTTAAAGAATCAGTTGCAGGATCTCATGGAAAAGGGATTCATTAGACCTAGCACATCTCCATGGGGTGCTCCTGTCTTGTTTGTTAAGAAAAAGGACGGAACATTGAGAATGTGCATTGATTATCAAGGTCTAAATAATTTTACTGTAAAGAATAAATATCCCCTCCCTCACATAGATGAGCTTTTTTACCTACTCCAAGGATCTTATGTATATTTAAGTTGGACTTGAGACAGGGGTATTATCAATTGAAAATACTAGAAGAAGATATTCCAAAAACAGCTTTCAATCCCAGGTATGGGCATTTTGAATTTGTTGTTATGCCTTTTGGGCTAACAAATGCACCTGCGGCATTCATGGATATGATGCATCGTATCTTCAGGCCATATTTAGATCAATTTGTTGTGATATTCATTGATGATATCTTAGTATTTTCATGAAACAAAGAAGATCATGCACTTCATTTGAGATTGGTACTACAAATGCTAAAGGAACATAAGTTGTTCGCTAAGTTTAGCAAATGTGAATTCTGGTTAGAAAGGGTGACCTTTTTGGGCATGTAGTATCAGGAGACGGTATAGAAGTGGATCACTCCAAGGTAGAAGCAATTGAAATGTGCAAACCTTCCAAGAATGTATCTGAAGTAAGAAGTTTTCTGGGTTTTGCTGGATATTACCGTCGTTTCGTACCAAATTTCTCAAAGATTACAGGGCCACTAACCCAGTTAACTCAAAAAGATATTCCATTTTTATGGAGCAAAGATTGTGAGATGAGCTTCCAAGAATTGAAGAAAAAATTAACTGAAGCACATATACTGACCTTGCTAGCTGGCATAGAAGGATTTGTTGTATACACGGATGCCTCAAAAGAAGGATTGGGATGTGTTTTGATGCAATCTGGGAAGGTCATCGCATATGCATCAAAAAATTGAAACCACACGAGCAAAATTATTCGACCCATGATTTGGAATTTGTAGCTAACATTTTTGCATTGGCAAAATGGAGGCATTATCTGTATGGAGCAACTTTTGAAGTATATACAGACCACAAGAGTTTGAAGTATTTGTTTAGTCAGAAGAATCTCAACATGAGAGTGGATGGAATTTCTGGAGTATGATTGTTCTATATTGTATCAACCTGGAAAGGCGAATGTTGTAGCTGATGCTCTTAGTCGCAAAAAGGAAATTGCGCAACTCGCCTACATTTCAGAAAAATCAGATGGCGAATCGTTTCTAATAGAATCTCATGCCCAGATTTCAGGATTGATTATTCAGCCTGAGTTATATTCACAAATAAAGAAAGCTCAAAGTGAAGATGATGAGATCAGAAAACAAAAAGTGCCAGAAAACTCTGAGTTCAGAACTAACGAGGATGGTGTCTTGTGGTACAAGGATCGAATATGTATACCTGGAAAATTAAAAGAACAATTGATGGATGAAGCCCACAAAACTAGGTACACTATCCATCCAGGAGGAACAAAAATGTATCGAGATCTAAAACACCATTTCTGGTGGAATGGGATGAAGCGATACGTGGCGGACTTCGTTCGAAAGTGCCTTACATGTCAATTGGTAAAAGCTGAGCATCAACAACCGGCATGTAAGTTACAACCTTTACCGATCCCTTGTTGGGAATGGGATCAAATTACTATGGATTTTGTGATAGGATTACCAAAAGTTTGGGGAGGCTATGATAGTATATGGGTAATCGTTGATAGACTTACCAAATCTGCGCACTTTCTTACAGTGAAAACATAGTGTGGAGTAGAAGCTCTGGCAGAGCTCTATAAGAAAGAAATTATCCGGTTACATGGGGTACCACTTAGCATAGTATCTGATCGAGATCCAAAGTTTACATCTCGGTTATGGAAACAATTGCAAGTAAACCTGGGTACCAACTTGCATTTCAGTACAGCAGCACATCCACAAACAGATGGACAATCAGAAAGGCTCATTTGTTTCCTTGAAGACATGTTGCGGCTGTGTATCTTGGATTATGGTGGAAATTGGGACAGACATTTATCGTTGATTAAGTTTGCTTACAAAAGCAGCTATCAAGCCACAATTCAAATGGCACCATATGAGGCTCTTTATGGAAAAAAGTGTCGATCGCCATTAAATTGGGATCTAGATGAGTGGAGAAGAACATCTTATGGTATCCAGAGAGCTCTAAAACCTGACGTTATACAGGACGCCATTGAAAAATTGAAGATCATCAAGCAAAGAATTAAAACAGCTCAGGATTGCCAAAAGAGTTACGCTGATAAGCGTCGAAAGGATTTGGAATTCAATATCAACGATTTTTTGTTTCTCAAAGTCTCTCCTCGAAGAGGTTTTAAGAGGATTAGAAAAGGAGGCAAGCTTAACCTAGATATGTCGGACCCTTTGAGATCACGCATTGAGTCGGACAAGTAGCTTATAAATTGATGTTACCGGCAAATCTTACTGGAATTCATGATGTCTTCCACGTCTCTCAGTTGAGAAAATATTATGCAGATGCCTCGCATGTCATAAGTCATGAAGATCTACAGCTTGATGAAAACCTGGCATACGAGGAGAAACCCATACGCATTCTTGATAAGAAAGTACAGGAGTTACGCAATAAGAAAATATCACTTCTTAAAGTGTTGTGGACAAATCAGAAAGTTGAGGAAGCTACCTCGGAACGTGAGGAGGACATGCTCAAACATTATCCGGAACTCTTCACATAATCAGGTAAGAATCTGGGGACCAGATTCTTTTAAGGAGGGGTGATTGTGACACCCCACTTTAATTAACGGTTTACGCCAATTTAAATTATATTTGCGCTTAGTATTTAGAAATTATATGCTATTTGAGTTAATTATATATATATATATATATATATATATATATATAAATTTAGATATATATATATATATATATATATATATATATATATATATATATACACGACTAACATGCCGACGAGGAATTTATTAATATTTTATTATTTTATTGCTAAAAGAAAATAAGTACGAAATGATTTGTGACGCAAGATATTAGCGTCACAAATTACCTACTTTGTAAATTGCAAAGTGGAAAGGTGTAATAGGAAGTAATACGCTCCCAATACGTATTGCTTTTTTGACCATTGCTAACGATAGCATTTTCGCTTGTGTTTAACCATGATCTACACAAAAGGATTTCGTCTTCGGCTTTCCAAGGAATACACATCCTTTTCGCTTTCCCTTTCCCTTTCGCTTCAACCGGTGGATCGTCATCTTCAATAGTGTGGACATTGGATGGTTGTGTCACTTCAAGTTCCGGAACATAGGGACCAATGGTGTAATTGATAGTTTGTGGAGGACAATATGTCGGAGCTTTTTGGGAGTAGTCGGGCTCTTCGCCGGAACTTAGGAAATTAAAATTGGAGAAGTTCAAATCGTTTACAAAAGAACTCGGACCATAATTTGTTTGTGGTGGGGGGGTTGGCATCAAGAGGTGGCATTCGGCTAGATGAATGGGACGATGTAGGGGTCGTAAGATTGATCTCCCCGGAACTTAGTTTTTCTTGCAACATTGCAAGTTGCTTGGGTGTCAAGTTGTTGAGGTTGAAGTTGGACATTTTGTGAAGTGTTTGGAGTAGAAATAGTATGGATTGTTGGTGTGAAAAATGTAAAGTGTGAGGAGATATTTATAGATTGAAAATTATAATTTAATTAATAAAATAAATTAAAAAAAATTAAAAAAAGAAAAAGAAAAGGGCTTGTAGCCAAAATTAGCTGTTGTGCATGCTGCATTTACAGCATGCAGTTTGCAACTAGCCGTTTGGCTAGTTGCAAAAACTAGCCAAACGGCTAGTTGTAATTTTGTTTTACTTTCTTTTTATTTTTTTTAAATTTTTTTTGAATTATTTGGTTTAATGTTTTTCTATAAATATATCATTTAATCTCCAAAAACTTCACACCTAAACTAACAAACACTTCAAACACTTACACTTCAAACACCTACATTTCCAAACAATTCCAAACATTAAACACTTTTCAAATTTTCTAACACTTCCAAATGTCTTGGTACAAACCCCTACGGAAATGGATAAAATAATCGAGAAACAACTCGAAGAAAAACTCGAAGAAAAGATGAGAGAACATTTGGAAGAAGAAGAAGAAGAAGAAAAGGGGGAGTCTAGCCGACGTCGACATGCCGGGAAGAAGAAAAGATACATTGATTGAGACAACTCGAAGGGTCATGATAATCTTATGAACGATTATTTTGGCCCCGAATTTACCTATCCGGATGACTTCTTTCGATGACGGTTTAGGATGCGCAAGTCTTTGTTCTTAAGGATTGCAAACAAGCTTGAGGAGACTGATGAATATTTCACCCGTCGACGTAATGCTGCCGAGAAATTAGGTGCTAGTGCCATTAAAAAGTGCACCGGTTCCATTCAGATGTCAAGATATGGTTGTCACAGTGATTCCCTAGACGAGTACATACGCCTTGCTGAATCTACACAACTAGAGTGTCTCGAACATTTCACAGATGGTGTTCTTGATAATTTCTCGGCAGAATACTTGAGGGAGCCAAATTCCCGAGACCTGGCTCGCTTAATGCATGTTGCTGAACAACGAGGACTTCCAGGTATGCTTGGAAGCATTGACTGCATGCATTGGCAATGGAAGAACTGTCCGACGGCATGGGCTGGACATTTTACCGGCAGAAGTGGACATCCTTCAGTCGTTCTTGAAGCAGTTGCATCTTACGACACTTGGATTTTGCACGCATTCTTCGGTGTTCCAGGTAGTAACAATGATATTAATGTTCTTGATCGTTCCCCACTTTTCGATAAACTTTATTCTGGCAAGGCCATACCGACTAAATACACTATAAATGGTCACAAATATAACACTGGATACTATTTGGCCGATGGCATTTATCCTAACTATCCAACTTTTGTGAAGTCAGTACGGGAACCGGTGGAGGAAAAAGAACATGTATTTTGTAAGATCCAAGAGGGTTACAGAAAGGATGTCGAAAGCGCATTTGGCATTATTCAGGAGCGTTTTTCGATCCTTAATGGCCCGGCACGCTTGTGGGATCCGATAATGCTTTCGAAAATTATTAGATGTTGCATTGTTATGCATAATATGATTGTGGAGGATGAAGGCCACAAGTATGTTCGACAGTATGCAAAGGGCGGCTACGACCAATTGGAGGAAAATTACATTGTACCTGATCACAATATTCCATATGCATTTAGGGAACATATCCTCAACAGAATGCTACACACTGATCATGCTAGAGCGAATGTATTGCAGGAAGACCTGATCGAGCATGTATGGGAAAATCGTAAGGATGGGTCATTAATCTAGTTTACATTTTTTAAGTGCGTTTTTATGTTTTTTGTGTCTGTATTTTCTTTTCTACAAGTGTGATTTTAAATTCAAATAATATGTCTTTTAAATTTTAGAAGTAATGTATAATTACATTTTATATTGCTACGAATATTATTATCATATTTGTAATAATGAAATTTGAAAACAAGATATTACTTGTAATTTTAGTTTCAATAATTAAAATAACAAAGCAATAAAATAAAAGAAATAATTTAGTTAAACTTTTAGAAAAACAGAAGAGAAGTTAAAAGGGAAGAAATTCAGAAAAAAAAACAACAAACAATTAAAACAAAAGATAAAAGAAGAAAAAAGGAAAAAGGGGTGAAAAACAACGCTGGGCCGCTGGCTCAGACTCCTGGAGACCGCCTAATCCCAAGAGACATCGATCCATTCATTATTCCCAATTCTTGGATGATCCTTCTCACTTCTTCTCATCCAATCACCATTCTCCTTCACTACTTGGTTTATCAATGTCTCTGATTTTTCATCCATCTATCTGGGTAGCAAGCAACTGATCGAATCGACCAGTTATCAACGGCTTAAAATGGATGAATTGTGTTCAAGCTTATCGGCGAAGAAAAACCTAGGTGTTTCTTCTCGTGTATTGTCATCTTCAACCGTTCTTTTCACCCAATCAGATTCTTTAGCAACCCTCTATAAATTCTTCCATCCACCACCATAATCAGCCATGACCCATTAAACCACTATAGCTTATCATAGAAGGATGAGCGATACTTAGCTCAGTTAGCAGCTGGAAAAGGTAAATTTAACTCTTGTTTAATTTTAGCTCGTTTTCTTGCGGGTCTTATTCAAATTAGACTTATTTGTGATTTCGATTCTACTTTCATCCTGAAATGATAACCTCTGGTATATGTGGAAGTTTTGGATATTTAAATGTATTAAAACCAATATTTTGTTTGCTGGAAAACAATATACTAAGTAACAAGTTGTTAATATGATTATGCTCAAGTTAGAATGAGTAAATTGGTGTCTCTTTGTTAACAGGCATGTTTTATGCGTTTAACTAAGTCAGATTAGTCTCATCTCATCGTATTATCTTCCAAGTCGAGTAGTCAATTAAACTTTGATGTTTGTTGGATTAACTAGTCTTGCTATTCTTAAAATTATTGTATAAACGTTTTCTGATTTCCTGAACTATTCTTAAAAATGTAATGATCGACTAATACTGTTAAAACTATAATAAGCTATGGCGTTGTCAGTAATTAATGAAACAACTGCTCGTTGTTTAGGTGTTGTAGTATCGATTAACGATCTCTTATGCACAAGTATCTCCGCTTTAGGTGAGGATTCCTCTTACCCCTTTTTCCGCATACTTTATCGTCCTAAACATGGCAGTACATTCCTTCGTATTGCATATGTCTCAACTTCCATACTATTCTTGCATTCGTCCTTTAATATCAATTCAATTTTGACCCTCTCTACTCATGCTTTACTCCTTGAAATCGTATACATGAAATCTGCATTTCATGTTCATGTTCATACCTTTCTTGAAATTCTCTTGCTCTTCATGTTTGTACTGATCTAAACCATGCTTGAAATGGGAATTCGTGTTTCCCTAAAGTGTTTCGTGCATGTATCCGTGGGCCCTAGGACTGAGATTAGTGACTACCAGGCTGTAAGTACTGTCGGTTTAAGGTTACTACGTCCAGATCCTACTTTGGAATTATAATGCAGTCTGGATGGCTTCAATATATGTTCCAATGAGCATGTACCTAGGCATGTTGCCGTGAATCGAGGTAGCTCCTCGCTTGGGAGTAATAAGGTCGTAAAAATAAAGGATGACGGTTGGTATATGTGTACTTGACCCTTTTCTTGCCTCTCATTCTTTCTTGATTCCGCATCTTGTATAATCTCTCTTCTATTCGTGTTTTATCCTATCCTCACTAAGTCACCAAAGACTACCCTCTTCATTGTTTCCTTCCTCAGAATGAACGAGTATTGTGGGGATCTTATGTGAATAGTGTGCGTGTTGTGCTTGCTGCTTGAATAAAAAGGGACATTGTGTGCTTCTAAAATTCATGTAAAGATAGTATATTGAACCCTTAACCCCGGACCCCATATGAAGTACTTGTGAAGAAGCGTATCTAGAGCTTTTGTATACTGATATGGTTTGAATAAAAGGTTTTACATATTTTAAATTTGTTGAACTTGTTCTGATTTGTTGATTTTATCAATTGATTGTTACCCTACCGTTCCTATCACTTTCCGAAAGATGAGGTTTCCGATGGGGAATTATGTTCTTCTGAACCGGGGTGCCACAAAGTGGTATCAGAGCCCTTAGGCTTAAATTTATTATATATGCTGAATTATAATTTATCTTGTGGCATGTTGATTTGCTATTTGATGTTATCAAGTTTTGTTTTAATTGAGATTTCGATTTATCTACTTTATGTATATACTCTTAAAGGTTTACATGTTGTCAAGTCTCATGCATTGCAGGAATACACCATTTAGAATGGAAGGAACCTCGCAACTATATAAGAAACATCTAGAATGGCTAGACTTCTCACCAACAGACATAGATCAGCTGACTCAGAATCTGCACAATGTGCGGAAAAAAATGCTACAGTTCGTGGCATAAAAAGACTTGTTGTTGAAGTCTATTGATCAGAAAAATTTGCAGATCAAAACGTGGGAAACTGAGGTTTTGTCACACAAAAATCTCACCTCAGAACTTGTTCAGAAAGTACAGCTCCTGGAAACAAAAATAGAAGAGGGAGAAAGGGAGTTCCATAAAGTAGTTGCTGAAAAGAAAAAGGTAGAGGGAAAACATAGGAAAGTTGTTAAGGATTATGGTGAACACCTGGTAACTATGGATGCCGCAATAGGACATCTAGGAGATATAGTTTAAAGTGGAAAAAGAAGCAGGACCTTCATGATTGGATTCGTTCAACCATATTTCAATGCAGGAACCTCTCGGCAGGAAGCGTCTAGGCTGATTGTAACCAGAGAAGCCCATTATGAAGAAGAAGAAGACCCGAGCGAGGAGGAGCCATGTGAGAAGAAGATCCGGTGCTTAAGTATATTAAACAGGAACCAACAGGAGAAGCAAGCACCTACCGTGTTGTTAACGGTACTGTCATAATAGATGATGATGGAACCATGTACTAAAACCTAGCAACCTGTTTCAGTAAGTTAGTATATCTATTTTGTAGTTAATCTAACGGAGGCACTAATGTAAGTAGTTGCCTACACCTCTTTTGTAGTGCCACCTTATTGCCGTAGGCCATTTTGTCGGAGCAGGTGTAAATTATGCATGTAACCTGCTTGGATATATATATATATATATATATATATATATATATATATATATATATATATATATATATATATATATATATATATATATCGGTTTATGTAGCATGTTCAGTTCTGATTTGAGCATAGTTGCTCTATTTTATAAGTTTTGCTTATATATTGTGTTCATTCTTTCTTACTTATTTTATTGAATTTGGGAATACTAGTTATTATACTCAGCAATAGTATTGCTGAAAATCTGAAATATTATTAGCATCAAGTTTATAAAACAGGTGTGAAGCCACTATGTGACCCATATGGTAGCCTAGTTTGAGTTATTAAGCCCTATAAATATTAGGAGTATGCTCATTGATAAGAATATTTAATGGTAGAGGTTTGCTGGCTGGTCCTCTGCTACATTTTCTTGTGCTCATGTGTTCAGTCTTGTGGCTATTTTTTTTTCCCTAACTTGTGTTTCTACTTGTTTATAGGATTGATAGTTCATATCATTAGATTCAGTCTATTCCATTTTATTAAATCAAAGTTTCTTGTTGCTGTAACTTAGGTGTGATTGGTTGTTAAATCTTTGAAATTTGTGAATACTTGTTTTTCCACAAGAAACATTTGATAATTATTCAGAATTAGATTAACAATGTGCATACAACTTGTTGTGTAGTATGCCTGAACTATGTTCATCTCCATGGTTTACCTGTTTATTTCGGGATTATAATCTATACATCACCTCTGAGTCCTCCTGAGTCATCTCTTCTTGTTATCTACAACAGTTTCTTTAAACTAATTATCGTGCATAGGTTTCAAATCTATTTAAACCTTTTTTTCAAACTTTCAGGGAATCTTGAAACAGCCTAACCGTTCCTCTTTAGTAAAAATGTTTCTCACGGTTGGAAGGAAAATATAAATGCTTATAAATTCATTCATTTTATGCATCTTAGTATCTTAAAACTGGAAAAGTTAATTTCATATGGTTTGGGTTTGAATTGGTAAGTTTATTTCCTTTTACAATATGAAATACATTCTTTCGGACAGCCTGTAGTATTTAATTTTCTTTTACTTATTCTTAGCTCCTAAAATCCTCAAAATTTTACAGGGACTTCTCAACTGAGATATCTATTCTAGGAATTTTACTTTGCAATATTCGGACATCGTTTGGTCGTCCGAATTGATTTTTAAAGTCCGGGACAGTTTGCTGTCCAGAAATGAACTCAGCAACTTACTATTTCAAAATATATGGGTTGGGTTGCTTTAAGAAAACTCTTTGATTCTATCTTACAAAAGTATGACGGATTTCATATACATGGTTCACAAATTTAACTCTTAATTATTGATGCATCATTGAATTAATTGGAAAAGGAATATAAATCTTTCTACTGATGTTCATCAACTCTACATGCATTTCTATACTATTGTTGTTAGTAAAATGTTGAGTGAAAATTTTTAAGTCAAAGAATAATTATATTTAAATAAAACTATTTCCAATAATTATTTACATGAGTCTTTAGTTGCAAAATTTTTATTTTTCGCCATTCGTATTCCAAAATATGTATGATCTAATTGTGCGTTACTACATATAATTATTCATAAGTAATGGGTGAAAACGGTAAAGAAAAGGAAACCATCATGCTAGACGACGAACACGACAAAGAACCAATGGATGAGGAATTAGATCCGAATTCTAAAAAGACATCAGAGTTCAACAACAAGACGAATGAAGAAGGTGAAGGCTCAAATATGCAATCTATGTTCAGATTTATGAACCAGCTGAGGCGATTTTGCCAGAAACAAGCATCATCGGATGGTGTTAGATCAAGTCTGATGGTTCTTAGTGATGATCAAGCGTTATAACGGTTTTTAAAATTTCATTCTCCAAAGTTCATGGGTGAACCAGATGATTGGAAAGTTGAATCCTTCATTGCTGAAATGGAGAAGATATTTGAGGTCTTAAACTATAGTGATTATCAAAAGATCAAATATACTTCGTATCGTCTTGAGGATTCTGCACGACATTGGTGGGCAGTTGTAAGTCATCGTTGGAAACAAAGCAACACTGCCAGCACTTGGGCTAATTTTCTGACAGAATTCAGCCATAAATTTATACCCCAGGTAGTCTGTGACGCTCGTGAACAAGAGTTCACGAATCTTATCCAAGGTATGAATAATGTTAGTCATTATGAAGCTTAGTTTAGTCGGTTGATTCAATATGCTCTGCCCTTCATAGATGATGAGAAAAGAAAAACTAAGAAATTTGTTGGAGGCCTTAAGCTAGAAATTCGGTGGGCCCTTGTTTTGGTGGAATTCCCTAATTATGTGGCAGCAGTGGATAAGGCACTATTGGTTGAGGCTGAGATTAAGGAACTTAGGAAGATTGGCGATAAAGTAAAGTGGAACAAGCCGAGAAATTTTACTGAGCAGAGTAACAAACGCCCAAACCAAGGTCAAGGATCGTCAAAACCTAGCCCGACCAATTTTCCAACTAAGAATCCGTACCATAATAAACCCATTGGGATGATTCGTTCAAATACTGGTCCAGGATGTACCTATTGTGGAAATCCACGTCATACTGAGGCAGTATGCTGGAAGAAGAATGGAAAATGTATAGCATGTGGGAGTGACAAGCATCACATTGCAGATTGTCCTAAATGCCAAGATCTAAAACCACCAATGGACAAATCAGGAAAACCAACGAATCCTAATGCTGGAAAACCGAGAGTGCGAGCAAGAGCTTATGCGATGGAAGGAGGAGATGAACCTGAACCAACCGATGTAGTGGAAGGAGAAGTTTCAATCGACAATGAAACTGGTAAGGTTCATTACGATCCTGGTGCTACCCACTCTTTTATTTCCATTGCTTATATGAGTAAATTGCACTTAATTGCTGAAAGTCTACCTTATATCTTTGAAGTAAGTTCACCTATGGGTATGGCTGTTGTTACGAATGCAATCCATAAAAATTGCAAGGTTAGAATAAAGGATACTATTTACCTTGCTAATTTAATAGAACTTCCGATTCAAAAGTATGACGTTATACTCGGGATGGATTGGTCGTACTCAAATCATGCCCAGTTAAATTGTTATTCCAAAGAAATAAAGTTGGGCAAGGTTAAATACAGAGATCCAGAAAGGCTAAATAAAACTCTCGAGAAACCAGTAATGGTTTCAGTCGTTGAGGCCAAACGACTTTTAAAGGAAGGAGCTTCAGGATGTATAGCATATTTGATTAATCGGTCCAAAGATAAAGCTAAAGTTAAAGAAGTAGAGGTGGTCAAGGAATATCCTGAAGTGTTTCCTGAAGAGCTAATTTCCTTAACCCCAGACCGGGAAATTGAGTTCGTTATCGAGACCCTCCCAGGTGCGACCCCGATATATCAAACATCGTATCGAATGGCACATGCTGAATTAAAAGAGCTAAAGAATCAGTTGCAGGATCTCATGGAAAAGGGATTTATTAGACCTAGCACATCTCCATGGGGTGCTCCTGTCTTGTTTGTTAAGAAAAAGGACGGAAAATTGAGAATGTGCATTGATTATCGAGGTCTAAATAATTTTACGGTAAAGAATAAATATCCCCTCCCTCACATAGATGAGCTTTTTGACCTACTCCAAGGATCTTATGTATATTCAAGTTGGACTTGAGACGGGGGTATTATTAATTGAAAATACAAGAAGAAGATATTCCAAAAACAGCTTTCAATTCTAGGTATTGGCATTTTGAATTTGTTGTTATGCCTTTTGGGCTAACAAATGCACCTGCGGCATTCATGGATATGATGCATCGTATCTTCAGGCCATATTTAGATCAATTTGTTGTGATATTCATTGATGATATCTTAGTATTTTCATGAAACAAAGAAGATCATGCACTTCATTTGAGATTGGTACTACAAATGCTAAAGGAACATAAGTTGTTCGCTAAGTTTAGCAAATGTGAATTCTGGTTAGAAAGGGTGACCTTTTTGGGGCATGTAGTATCAGGAGACGGTATAGAAGTGGATCACTCCAAGGTAGAAGCAATTGAAATGTGCAAACCTTCCAAGAATGTATCTGAAGTAAGAAGTTTTCTGGGTTTTGCTGGATATTACCGTCGTTTCGTACCAAATTTCTCAAAGATTACAGGGCCACTAACCCAGTTAACTCAAAAAGATATTCCATTTTTATGGAGCGAAGATTGTGAGATGAGCTTCCAAGAATTGAAGAAAAAATTAACTGAAGCACATACACTGACCTTGCTAGCTGGCATAGAAGGATTTGTTGTATACACGGATGCCTCAAAAGAAGGATTGGGATGTGTTTTGATGCAAGCTGGGAAGGTCATCGCATATGCATCCAGAAAATTGAAACCACACGAGCAAAATTATTCGACCCATGATTTGGAACTTGTAGCTAACATTTTTGCGTTGGCAAAATGGAGGCATTATCTGTATGGAGCAACTTTTGAAGTATATACAGACCACAGGAGTTTGAAGTATTTGTTTAGTCAGAAGAATCTCAACATGAGAGTGGATGGAATTTCTGGAGTATGATTGTTCTATATTGTATCAACCTGGAAAGGCGAATGTTGTAGCTGATGCTCTTAGTCGCAAAAAGGAAATTGCGCAACTCGCCTACATTTCAGAAAAATCAGATGGCGAATTGTTTCTAATAGAATCTCATGCCCAGATTTCAGGATTGATTATTTAGCCTGAGTTATATTCACAAATAAAGAAAGCTCAAAGTGAAGATGATGAGATCAGAAAACAAAAAGTGCCAGAAAACTCTGAGTTCAGAACTGACGAGGATGGTGTCTTGTGGTACGAGGATCGAATATGTGTACCTGGAAAATTAAAAGAACAATTGATGGATGAAGCCTACAAAACTAGGTACACTATCCATCCAAGAGGAACGAAAATATATCGAGATCTAAAACACCATTTCTAGTGGAATGGGATGAAGCGAGACGTGGCGGACTTCATTCGAAAGTGCCTTACATGTCAATTCGTAAAAGTTGAGCATCAACAACCGGCATGTAAGTTACAACCTTTACCGATCCCTTGTTGGGAATGGGATCAAATTACTATGGATTTTGTGATAGGATTACCAAAAGTTTGGGGAGGCTATGATAGTATATGGGTAATCGTTGATAGACTTACCAAATATGCGCACTTTCTTACAGTGAAAACATAGTGTGGGGTAGAAGCTCTGGCAGAGCTCTATAAGAAAGAAATTATCTGGTTACATGGGGTACCACTTAGCATAGTATCTAATCGAGAAGTCCCCCTAAAATACCCTTTATTCTACCTTGTTATCTTTTAATGATACTTGGCCTTGCACTGCTCTATATATTATCCTACCTATTTTACTTACCAAGCCAACCTGAGTACTAATTTGATTTGTGCCTTGACTTTTGGGAGCAGGATTGCATAACGTTACTGCGAGGTAATGATTCTGAAGTACACCTATAAGGACATTGGGTTACATTCGTAACCATTGGCTGTAGTGAGTGATGCTTACTTGCTACTTGTTTGCTGTGTAATCAGAAAGTTGGAGCTGAAACTAAGCGAGTCAGTAGAGTTTGAAACCTTAGAAACAGGATGCTTGTCTATGAGGTGGTTTATTCTTGCTGCTCATTTCATGGTCACTTCTTGATTATCGTTATTGCCTTGCTCAAGGATGAGCAAGAAACTGGTTTGGGGGTGTGATGTGACAATGAAATGTATGATATAACATGCTTTTAGACCCTTGTTTTTTGCCTTAGATGCAATATTTGTATCGTTTTATGGTCAATTACCAACTTCATGTGTTTTCTGTAGGTAATGATCGCGTTTTTGAGGAATTGCACGATTTCTGGCACCAAAACAACATAATTGTGCAAAATCGAGACGAAGAAGCAAATACACCGGATTGACCATTGCACAGAGTTCGAGGAGTCAAAACATGTCATGTGACCAACCAATGCGAAGATAATTGAAGATGCATCAACTTTGTCGAAGACCACTTTCAGAGGAAACGAAGTTACGAAGCCCAAAATTGAAGAACGAAGAAGAAAAGCAGTTGACTGCGGACATCGCAGATGGTCATCACGAAGACCGAAGGTCCCATTGTGGTCCACAGGCGACCGCAGTCATGCCTCTGGATTCTCCTGGGCTGTTTCTCTTGGCCTGTCAGGCTAGAGCCCGCCTTCCTAAACCTTCCTTATTGAAGAATGGCGGCCAGAGCTCGATTTCCACACTATGAATAAGACCTCAGGGGTCTCATTATTATACACTGCTCACAAAGTAGCTCTTATGAGAGAGAACTAGTCCTCGGGGAAGTGAAACCCCAAAACCGCTGGCCGTCAGGCACCTAGAAGGAGGAAACCCTAGAAGCAGCAGCACGAAGACATCAAAGACTAAGCTTCTTCTTCCTTTCTTCTCTAGATTTTGATTTCTGTTCTTAGATTACTATGAGTAGCTAACTTTTTATGTAAAGGTGAACCGCCATAACTCTGCTTTTGCTACTTCTTTATATACCGTGATATATTAATGGAATAGTAATTAGACGTAAATCGTGGTTATACAACTCTATACATCCTTCGTGGTGTGATGTTCTGCTGAGTGACACAGTAGTTTCATTGAACTGGGTAGGGGTACTCGTGCCGACTGCACCTTGAGCACCATAGTATTATGACCTGCTGTCATTAGAGGTAATTGCGTAGGATTTTAACTAGGAAGTTGCGAGTAGCATAGTAGAGGGAGGTTGGGGAACCTTTACGCCTTTCCATCTAATGAGTCGATATTTTAACGACACATTTAGTACCATTTTCCGTAATTTGTTGCGTCTTTTAGCCTTTATTTAGTGTATTTTGTTCCGTGTTACGTTTGGGTTTTTTGTGTGTTTTTGTGCATTTTTAGGTGTCTTAGCGTCATTGGCAAGGAAATGGAGGACGAAAGTGCAAAGAAGACTTCAAAACCTTCTAGAAGCACCACAAGGCCAAGTTAGTGGGCCACTACTCCAAGAGAGGTGACATGGAGGTTGGAAAAGGGAGAGAAAATAGGAGAAAGTGGGAAAATGCTGATTTTCCTGGGCACAAGGCTCACCGTGTGAGCTCCTGCAACAAGGAGCCTTACCGCGGTACAATGAAGCAGGAAAGAAGGCAGAAAGGGGTGGACCACGGTGAGCTGGAACGGGCAAGATCCCCTCACCGCGGTGAGCTCTGTTTGACAGAATCAACCCACGTTTTTCTGCCAGTTTTTCCCATGATTTCTAGTTTCTTCTTCCTTGGTCTATAAATAGACCACTTGTATCAGTCATTAGGACATATCTTCATTACTTCTAATTTCATATTTTCAATTCCAAGAATTGTAAACACTTAGAGATTTCAATCTCTCTTTTTAATTCGAAGAAGCATTATTGATCTTTCTAACGATCGCAGAGACCAATAGGCGCCCATGTATTCAATAGTACGAGTTAGGCGGTTGCTATTAATAACTTGTATCGTGACATATTGCTATCTGATCGTTGAATGCATGCTTGATCGTTGTGAACTTGCATCAGTCTTTACCTCTAATTAGTATATATCTGGATGAGGGCATAGCTAGTGACAAGCTTTTTGCCGTAACTCATACGTACTTATAATCTGTATCTGGTTCGATTTTGCAATAGCAAAGTGTTGCATTCGCGGGCAGTGTACCATTAGCTATATCACGTCAGCACTTTTAAAAGATCGGCTTGCTTCGTTTTATTTGTAGAAATTGCATGATCTAGGTATTACCTTGTCTTGTAATCGTAATTTGTTGTAGGATATTGAAGTATCAACCTTACCCACACTATCTGTTTATAACTCATACCTTGAGCCTACACCTTAGAACTAGCTTAATCAATTCCTCGAGAGAACGACCCTGTGCTTTAAGCATTGTTGTACTACGACAACCGCTTTACTACTTGTGTTATTTTACAAGTATTAATTTTGAGCGCATCAAAATTTGGCGCCGCTACCGGGGAGTTGATTCCTACGTTCTTCAATATGTAGGATCAGTGTGTAGTTGCATATTTTATTCAAAAACCAAAGAAAAAATTTCAAAATTTCAAAAAAATCAAAAATAGTTTCTTCAGGTTGTTTCAATTTGAGGCATTTAATAGAACTCATAAGAACATGTACTGCTTTTTGAGTTAAGTTATTTATTTCATTTCAGGTTTATGCAAGGGAGATGTTCGTTGAAATATCCATTGACTGAACGAAACAACGACCTAGAGAGGGAAATCCGGAAAAGAAGAAGGAACCTAACGAAAGTTACCATGTCGGAAGAAGGCACAAGTACTAACAACAGCATACCAGCAAGAACGGTGACGACCGCAATTGCAAACGCCCTTGAAACTGCGAATGCGCCTAGGCAGGAGTTTAGGGAGTACATGCAGCCCACGGTGAAAGTGTCTGGATCTCCGATCGAGCTTTCAACAGCAGCAAGGAACCTGGAGATCAAGAACCATCACTTCCACGACATCCCCAAGTTTTACGGGCATGCAAACGAAGATGTGATGAAATTCTTGAAAGAATTCGAAGCGTTAGTGGGAAGGATTCCGATAGGTCGGAACTCCGGAGTTACGGACGGTGACGTCCATAAGAAGTTGTTCCCAATGTGCTTGCAGGATCTCGTGAAGACGTGGCTCTTGCACCTTCCAGAGAACTCTCTGAGGACTTGGGAGGATGTTTACAAGGTCTTCATGGGGAAGTAATTTCCTTATTCGAAGACCTCAAACCTGAGGAGTCAAATCGCCCACTTTCAGCAGCGATATGACGAAAGCATATATGAGGCCCGAGAGCGATTCAAGTACCTGTTGGCCCAATGTCCACGCAACCGGTTTGACGCGATGACATTGTGTCAGAGCTTCTATGAAGGACTTGACGTAACAACAGAGATGCTTGTGGACATGAGCTTGGGTGGCTCGATAATGCAGATCACGGCAGAAGAGATATAGAAGCTGCCATCGACAAATTGGCACAAGCTTCTCAACATAAGGATGTAAGGGGCCGAGAAAAAGAAAAAGGCGAAGCCAAAGCCACCGGACAAGTCGGGGCTCCCGACTTCAACCGCATGCTAGAAGAGATGCAACAGGTCAAGATGGCTGTGACCGTTGCCGCACCAACCCAGCAATCCAACGAACAATGTGGAGTGTGCTACAACTCTGGGCACGGTGCTAATGTATGCAGGTTTCCACAAGCTCGGGAGATGAACCCGAACCTCATGGAGGAGGTGAACTGGGTCGATAGGCAAGGAGTGAGGTGCCCAGGGTTCATGCCATACAGGAAGCCAATGGAATACGGGGACCATAGAATGCTGAGTTACTCAAACAATAACTAAGAGAACTACGTTCCACCTGCGCCACAGAACGAGGCACCCATTGAAGCTGCCAGCCAGGGAAAACCACCCAGGGACGATCTTGCCAGCAGGATCAAGATGATCATGGAAAACTCAGATCGTTTCTACAAACAGTCGAGCCAAATCCAAGAGAGGAATGATAAGCGGTTCGAGGTACTAGAGAATTCAGCAAGGAGGATCGAGAACATGGTCGGGGAACTGATGGTGAGGTCGCAAAGACGGGAACAAGGAAAGTTCTCGAGCACTACGGAGAAAGCCCAGACCATTGACGACGCGAGGGAGTGAGTCTGAGGAAGAGTCGACGCTAACGACTATAACCAAAGCATGATTTACCGCTTTGCACGTAGGACGTAGAATGCATTTAGGTAACCTCACGTTTAATTTCTCGCATTGCATTTCGAACAATTTACCGCTTTCATAGGGTAGCTTCTTAATTTAGTTAAAATTTATTCAGTACATTATTATTTTGAAAAATCAAAAATAATTTAAGGGACTTCCACGGTAAGCTTAAGGGAAGGAAGATCTCACCACGGTCTAAGTAGAACGGAACACTGTTCGATTCTGCCTGGACCGCGATCCTTCTTCCAAGCCTGACCGGAGTAAGCCCCCGAGTAGTAAAGATGAGGACAGACTCTTCTCTCTTCACTTTTGAAAACTCAGACATTCAAAAAGGCGACTACGCGCCTAGCACATACGGATGACTGGCAGCAACAAGGAGGTGGCTCATCTTTCGGACCCCATGGTCCGCCTTCCTCTTAGTGATCATGCCGACCGAGGCATACTACGGGCAGTAACTCTGAACTTTCTCCTTTTTATTTATTCCTTGTGCAGGTTCTAGCTATCGAATAGGTTTGGGGAGGGAAGTTGTATAATATGCTTACATGCCTCAGATTATTTGCTGCCTTGTATATATTGAATATATGTGTTTTTTCTTTTATTTTTTCGCTTTTGCGATTATGTGGGGTGGTATGTTAGCCACTTTTCTGTGATTGCAGTTGAGTCGAGTCTTTTGGCCTAATTTTTGGCATATTTCAAAATTTTTGTGTCAAGTCTTGAGTTCTTTTGACAAGTCTGGTTATCTATTGCCTTCGTCAAGCCTTTTTAATGATGTGATCTTAGATGGCCTCTAACTAAGTGCTAAGGAATTTTCGAAAATCACTTTAGTTCGTTTCACTTGTAAATTGATGTGTCAAATCAGGTTTTAAATTTGTTTACTTAGCCGAGAGCTAACTCTCAACACTACGAAAACTTGTAGTATAGTGAAGTTAACCCCGAGGTCGATCTCTAGGGACTTAACTAGGTTGAGCTTCAGTTTACGAATAAAAGTAACAATACGAAAAGCATTAAAAGTTTGTTTGCTTCGGCAGCGAGATGATAGACTAGAGTAAACAACTATTGCAACTACTAGAAACCTATTTGACACTAACGAGATTGAAATATGAATGGGGAATATTATGGAGTGGTAACGTCAACAAGCTAGCTAGCAGGATACATGTGATTCACGGGATTGACTACGCAAGTTGTCACAGTCTTGAGTTCAAAAACGAATAGAACTAATGAAGGCGTCAGTTTCACTAGGCTACAATCAATTTGACTAACCTACTATCAACGTTTGCAACTAACTGTTAGATCAAGCAAGACGAAAGAAATTTTGGTTTGCAAGGTTTAAATGCCTAATCTAACGGTGATTTTGTCTAGAAGATCATCAAACGTGATAGCAGGAATAATAATTAATCTAAAAGGCACAAATAGTCGAATCCTAATGCACTTCAAATCACACAAACCCTAGCTAGCATGCTTTGAATCAATCACCGCCCCATAATAGGGGTGTTTAGCTACTCATGATAAGCGGAGGCATAATCATACTAGCAATAAACATAATCTCAAGCACAAAACCAAGATTCGAGAGGATTGATACAATTTTACCCTTCGTTGTCACAAACCCTAGGTAGAAATTGAAGAACGAAAACGAATCGATGCAAAAGCTGTGTAGATATTCTCCCAATCAACGTCAATCGTCGGATTACAAGAGAAAACGGTTCAATTACCTTAAATCGGGTAATTGCCTTTGAAACTAGGTCTAGCTCTAGAGCAAAGTGTGTGTTATTGACAATAGAATGATAGTGAAAAGTAAACGTCTGTTTCTAACTAATAGTAAGAAGGAAAAAACAAAGTCTGAATTCGAAAAGGAATGAAAACGGGCGAACTGAAGACAAAATCGCGACCTATGCGACGAGTTGGCGCCCGCCAACTTCATACATGGCGCCCGCCATGTATAGAAGTTGGCGGGCGCCAAGATTCGATCTTTGGCGCCCGCCAACACACACTGGACAGTGTTGGTGTGCGCCATGGCCTCCGGCAAATTACAATTTTGCCCTTTTTGTCCTTCTTGCTCGATTTTGCTCCTTTTAACTCCGATTCTTGGTATTTTGGCTTCCCCGCTCCACTTCTAGCAACCATACGAGGCATTGAGACTTCTATATCTTGTAGATGCATATAAAACACACCATTTTTGTCTTCAATTAGCTCGGTTTAGCCGAATAACTGCAAAATTGACAAGGAACAAAACAAGTAAAAAGACTCTAGGAAAACTACTAAAACTATACTTAAGAATAACAAAAAGACGGTAAAAAAGACCAGATGAGACGATGGAAAACCGACTCATCAAACTCCCCAAACCGAACTCTTGCTTGTCCTCAAGCAACAGACTCTCTAAAAAAACCTGGAAAAAGGAAAAAAACACATGGATACAAAATAAAGTCTAGCTCCCAAGCTACCGAGTCTACGATTGCACATAATAAGCCCAAGAAATGCAGAAGCTTTGACATCACACTGACATTCACTAAATAACATGCACAAGTTCAAACGTTCGTTTCCAAAGTAAATAGAACTTAAGTGTAACACGGTAGTTCCTCACAAGTGGATCCTATGCATCTATTCTCTCACAGTCCTGGAAGTGTCCAGTAGGGGTAATCACTCAAGAATATAAAGAGATAAGGAAGGTGACTTACGTCACAAAGATGCCTCAAATACCTCATGCAATGTACTCAATTAGTTAAGTCGGAAGGGACTTTTTCATAGCTCTGTAACAATCAGCAGTAGACTAATAAAAAGGCAGTCGTTCTCTCTTTTTCCAATATTTTTTCATTTTTTGCATACTTTTTTTTCCAGTCTTATATATGACCCATATGCTTACATATTTTTTCTGTCTCAATTTTTTTGGTAGTGTATGTTTTACCGAAAGTCCGCACTTTTGTGCGTGCTGGTTTGGTATACACGCCATCAACCCTCACGGACATATAGCTTTTAAGGGCCACGCTGGTATATAGGTAGTATCTGAAACTTGCCCAACACGACTAACGATGGCAGCTTGTACCATAGATCCACTCCAAGACTTATTTTATTTTTTGAGAGAACGAAAAATCTGAACACAGTCTTTATCAATACAAGTAACGCACGTAAACCTCCTCCCCAAACCTGTTCTTGGAACGGGTTTGGCATGAGCAAATAGGAATGTAAGCATGCCGTTCGTCATACTTAACTTACACAGAGTACACATGAGAATGATGAGGCGCAAACAAGAGAGTTTGCACTTTCCTAGAATTCACACAAGATCAATAATGCCGGTATCAATAATTCACTTTTCCTCGGCTCTTACTCATGCTCATAGGTTTTTTGGACTACAGAATTAGAACAGACTTTCTATTTACAGCAGAAACGAACTTAGCAAACTTGAACATGCAAACTGCTAATAGTCAAGGATCAGCCAAAACAAAAGCATTAAACAGGTTTAGTACATGCAATAGACGCTCGACTTGGGAGACAGACTTGGACTCAACAGACAGACTTGAATAAGAAATACAAAAAGAAACACATCCGAAAACATGCAAGCAAGAAGCCTAGAGCAAATCAAAACTCAAAACACCCCTCCCCAAACCTGAACTCGTGCTCGCCCTTGCGCAAACGAGTGAAAAGAGAAAATTAGAGAGTTAATAGGAGAGGGCTTCCCTAATTGAAGGTTTCCAAGATGTGTAGAAGACTGGTGGTGTTCATTTGCGATGGTGGGTACTAGACTTCCCCATGCTCGAATTCCTCTGCCCTTGCACCTGCGAATAGATATAAAGGGGTCCAACATACCCCGCATAATAATCCTTGCAGATAAAATCCTTAGGCAAATAATCCAATGCCTTCACCATGCCGACCTTACCATTCACCTCGTATATTGCAGTGCGTCTAAATACGCTAATATCCATTCTAGAGGCGGATAAAAATGGCCAGCCAAGGAGGATTGTATCGGGTCCTGTCTTCTGATCTTCTCGGAAATCCTTCAGAACAACAAAATTAGTGATAACAGTTTCACCATTCAGTTTTACCGCGACACCCTTTGCCAATCCAACTGGTCTTCTATGTGACCCATTCTCCATTAGGAGTCGAGCTTTCATCTCTTCCAAGCCTGTAAAGCCACATCCCTTAAACAGACTGTATGAGATTGTATTACATGTAGCTCCTGTATCTAAAGTCGCAATGACTTTTGAATTTCCCATCCCAACTACGATGTTAAAGCTCTTCTTACTGATAGGATGCTCCTTCACATTTTCGGCTACCTCTTCTTCCTTGGCAGGAACTTCAACTGCTCCAATTTCCGGAATGCTCATTATAGCTGCAGAATCTTCCTCTTTTGCAGAACACAATTCTTCAACGAAAATGGCTGGATCTTCATCTTTTTTCGAGATCAACTCCTCAACAGAATTACCGGGAGTTATCACCTCTTCTACTGCTGCTTCACTAGCAATCGAAATCAACGATGCACACCCACAAGCTGCACAAATCTGTTTTGAAACCTCAACACGGGTCTCATTTTACGAAACAATCACCTCAACCGGTGTTTCTGTGATCACCTTAATCGCCATTGCCCTCTCGGGAGTACCAGGGAATTTTTCCTTTTCTCTCTCTAGTAGCTGCTGGAGAACTCTTTGTATCTTTTCACTATCCTTTTCCAGCTTCCCAATACGGGCATCAGTAGACTGACGATGCGCCTTAGTTTCGCGCATAAACTCCCTTGACTCATTCATGAAGCTCCGAAATTCGTCTGCCCATCCTGATCCACCTGCTGGTTGCACCAAACCTGCGTCGGGTCTCTGCTCTTCATCAAAAGTAGCATTTGCTTCTCCCCTTTGACCCTGACATTTCTCCTGGGGTTACGGTGTTGTTTGTGTTGTGCCAACTTAGAAAACTTATCCTTGAGAGCAGCAGCAGTTAATTCCATCATATTACCCCCGCAGGACGCATCTATCATATACTGCTAGTTCTCATTCAACCCATCATAGAAATACTGATTCAGATCAGCCTGGGGGTACCTGTGGTGAGGACATTGAGCTAGCAGGATCTTGAACCTGTCCCATTATTCATACAGAGTCTCGTCATACAGCTAGCTAAAGGTACTGATTTGCTGCCTGATACAAGAAGTCTCAGACAAAGGGTAGTACTTCTGCATAAATGCATTGTAGACTTCAGCCAAGGTGGTTAAGCTTCCTTCATCCAAGCCATTCATCCACTGTCGTGCCTTGTTAGCTAAACATATAAGAAAAATCCTCATCTTCAGATCATTGTCGGTGACATTCTCACCTTTAGGCAGCCACCCGATAAAGTGCTCTAGCTCCATAAGAAATCCCATCACTTCCTCATTCTTCTACCCATAGAATTTCGGAAGTAGGGCCATAAGATGCCCCTTAATCTCCAAGTTACGCACATTGGCAGGAGTGACAATACTAGGATGGTAAACTTTTATGGGCGGTGCGAAGAGTGCAGCCATAGAAGGATGCTCCAACTTGGTCATCTCTTCGAACCTGTGCTACAAGACAGACACAACACCAGAACTACGCAAATGTAAGTACCCGTTAGTTAAAACAAGCACTGAAGACGAGAAACATAGAGGTAACAAGGGAAAAAAAAAAGACTAACGAAAACAAAAACAAAAACTAGAAAAAGTAAAAACAAAAATACTGTAACTAAGATTTGTAAACTTAACAAAGGAGTTAAGTCCCGACAGCGGCACCAAAAACTTGATGTGTCAAATCAGGTTTTGAATTTGTTTACTTTGCCAAGAGCTAACTCTCAACACTACAAAAACCTGTAGTATAGTGAAGTTAACCCCGAGGTCGGTCTCTAGGGACTTAACTAGGCTGAGCTTCAGTTTACGAATAAAAGTAACAATACGAAAAGCAGTAAAAGTTTGTTTGCTTCGGCAGCGAGATGATAGACTAGAGTAAACAACTACTTGCAACTACTAGAAACCGATTTGACACTAACGAGATTGAAATATGAATGGGGGAAATTATGGAGTGGAAACATCAACAAGCTAGCTCGTAGGATACATGTGATTCACGGGATTGACTACGTAAGTTGTCACAGTCTTGAGTTCAAAAACGAATAGCACTAATGAAGGCGTCAGTTTCACTAGGCTACAATCAATTTGACTAACCTACTATCACCGTTTGCAACTAACTGTTAGATCAAGCAAGACGAAAGACATTTTGGTTTGCAAGGCTTAAATGCCTAATCTAACAGTGATTTTGTCTAGAAGATCATCAAACGTGATAGCAGGAATAGTAATTAATCTAAAAGGCACAAGTAGTCGAATCCCGATGCACTTCAAATCACACAAACCGTAGCTAGCATGCATTGAACCAGTCACCACCCCATAATAGGGGTGTTTAGCTACTCATGATAAGCGGAGGCATAATCATACTAGCAATAAACATAATCTTAAGCATAAAATAAAGATTCGAGAAGATTGATACAATTTTACCCTTCGTTGTCACAAAACCTGGGTAGAAATTGAAGAACGAAAACAAATCGATGCAAAAGCTGTGTAGATAATCTCCCAATCAACGTCAATCGTTGGATGACAAGAGAAAACGGTTCAATTACCTTAAATCGGGTAATTGCCTTTGAAACTAGATCTAGCTCTAGAGCAAAGTGTGTGTTCTTGACAATAGAATGATAATGAAAAGTAAACGTCTGTTTCTAACTAATAGTAAGAAGGAAAAAACGAAGTCTGAATCCGAAAAGGAAAGAAAACGGGCGAACTGAGGACAAAATCGCGACCTGTGCGACAAGTTGGCGCTCGCCAACTTCATACATGGCGGCCGCCATGTATAGAAGTTGGCGGGCGCCAAGATTCGATCTTTGGTGTCCCCCAACTTAGACTTGGCGCCCGCCAACACACACTGGACAGTGTTGGCGGGCGCCATCTCCAAAGTGGCGTGTGCCATGGCCTCCGACAAATTATGATTTTGCCCTTTTTGCCATTCTTGCTCGATTTTGCTCCCATTAACTCCGATTCTTGGTATTTTGGCTTCCCCGCTCCACTTCTAGCAACCATACGAGGCATTGGGACTTCTATATCTTGTAGATGCATATAGAACACACCATTTTTGCCTTCAATTAGCTCGGTTTAGCCAAATTCCTGCAAAATTCACCAGGAACAAAACAAGTAAAAAGACTCTAGGAAAACTACTAAAACTATACTTAAGAATAACAAAATGACGGTAAAAAAGACCAGATGAGACGATGTAAAACCGACTCATCATAAATAAAAAGTCTTCCTGTTTTAGTAGTCAAAAAGCCTGTGAGAAGCCTTAAAGTAGATGAAAAAATCATGTACCGGCAAACGTATGATTCTAGTAGGATGAACAAGATTTTTTAACTTGCGCCACTTCACTTACATGTGCACTCTTTTTAAAACGAGTATGACGTACGACATTTTTCGACTGGGTGTCTCGATTCTCTAACCCGTTCCAAGGAACAGGTTTGGGGAGGAGGATTCTTATCAACTTCATACTCAGGCTCACTACTTTCTATATTTGAGCTATGGTCGAGTTCGAAATTGTTTTGTATATCTATGCTGCCGTTCTAAAAAATAATACAAAATCTCGAGTTGTATTCCAGGATCACTTGTGATCGTCTAAGATCGTGTTGGGAATTTCCAAATACTACCTATAAACCAACGCGGGGCTGATTGTGCGTATGCTGTGAGGGTTGATGGTTTTGTTTCAAAAATACATGCTAAATACTACCTATAAACCAGCGCGTGGGCAGTGCCCGTATGTTGTGAGGGTTGATGGGGGTGTATACCAACCGACACGTACAAAAGTACGGATCTTAGGCAACCTATTGGGATACACTTGCAACATTGAGATAGAAAAAAATGATGAATAAATAGAAAATCTATGCAAAAAGAGCAAAGCACAAGAAAAAAAAGAAAGAAATAAACGTGTGCAAAAAGAGCAAAGCACGAGAACGACAGCTAATTTTATTCCCTTGTATTTGATTTCGACCCCTTTCCTAAAAAGTCCTTTCTGACTCGTTTGATTTGAGTGCAAAAGCATATAATATTAGTGGCAGCTTGTGACGTTTGTTGTCACTATCCTAAGTTAAGTCTTGAGCGAATACCCTATTTGCTGGACACTTCCAAATGAGAGATTTGAGAGTTGCACTATTATCTTCCTTTGTGAGGGACTGTTAGGATAGGATTAAGTTTTATTTACTTGTGAAACGGAAGATTGTGATCTTTGCAAAGCTACTTGTCAAAGTTAGAGGGGATAGAAGTTTACATCAGAATAAGGGCTTATCTCTGGCAATACTTGTCCCGGTAGCTTGTCGATTGAACTCTTCTGTTTATTTGTCGTGTCTATGTGTTTTTTCTTTTTTCTAGGTTTTAGAGTTGTTTGCTCGAGGATGAGCAATGGTTCGGTTTGGGGAGTTTGATGAGTCGATATTTTAACGACTCATTTAGTACCTTTTTCCGTATTTTGTTGTGTCTTTTAGCCTTTACTTAGTGTTTTTTGTTTCGTATCACGTTTGGGTTTTTTGTGTGTTTTTGTGCATTTTTAGGTGTCTTAGCGTCATTGGCAAGGAAATGGAGGACCAAAGTGCAAAGAAGACTTCAAAACCTTCTAGAAGCACCACAAGGCCAAGTTAGTGGGCCACTACTCCAAGAGAGGTGACATGGAGGTTGGAAAAGGGAGAGAAACTAGGAGAAAGTGGGAAAATGATGATTTTTTCGGGCACAAGGCTCACCGCGGTGAGTTCCTGCATCAAGGAGCTTCACCGCGGTACAATGAAGCAGGAAAGAAGGCAGAAAGGGGTGGACCATGGTGAGCTGGAACGGGCAAGATCCCCTCACCACGGTGAGCTCTGTTTGACAGAATCAACCCACGTTTTTCTGGCAATTTTTCCCATGATTTCTAGTTTCTTCTTCCTTGGTCTATAAATAGACCACTTGTATCAGTCATTAGGACATATCTTCATTACTTCTACTTTCATATTTTCAATTCCAAGCATTGTAAACACTTAGAGATTTCAATCTCTCTTTTAATTCGAAGAAGCATTATTGATCTTTCTGACGATCGCAGAGACCATTAGGCGCCCAGGTATTCAATAGTATGAGTTAGGCGATTGTTGTTAATAACTTGTATTGTGACATATTGCTATCTGATCGTTGAACGCATGCTTGATCGTTGTGAACTTGCATCAGTCTTTACCTCTAATTAGTATATATCTGGGTGAGGGGCATAGCTAGTGACAAGCTTTTTGCCGTAACTCATACGTACTTATAATCTGTACCTAGTTCGATTTTGCAATAGCAAGATGTTGCATTCGCGGGCAGTGTACCATTAGCTATATCGCGTCAGCACTTTTGAAAGATCCGCTTGCTTCATTTTATTTGTAGAAATTGCATGATCTAGGTATTACCTTGTCTTGTAATCGTAATTTGTTGTAGGGTATTGAAGTATCAACCTTACCCACACTATCTGTTTACAACTCACACCTTGAGCCTACACCTTAGAACTAGCTCAATCAATTCCTCCAGAGAACGACCCTGTGGTTTAAGCATTGTTGTACTACGACAACTGCTTTACTACTTGTGTTATTTTACAAGTATTAATTTTGAGCGCATCACCATCATTTATTTGCAACAAAGCAATTAGAGTTTACTGCAAATTAATCATTCTATCTGCGATCAATCTGTTTACTTTTCTGCAAACAATATATAAACGATATTTGCTTGTTCCTATGCTAAGTGTCCGAGGAGAACGACATCTCGAGTTAACTTAGTGCTATTGCAGTAGTTTGAGAGCTTCCGACTAATATAAATTTAATATTTGATTGTAGCTGAGGATTACAGGTACTACAACGCTTTCAAATCCTTAAGTGCACATCAGCGTAATAAATGCAGTGTACTATCTTTTGTCACGTAGTCTCAACGGAACAATGCAAGCTATCTAAGGCTTTGCATATCCTTACTCAGTGAGCATTGGGTATCAGAAACCTATTGAAATACTTGTCTTCCAAAGACACTTGATTTCTTCAAGGTATCTGAGCCAAAGTATCTAAGGAGACATTTCTCCTTAGTCTTCAGCAATCTTGTGCAGTCTCCTGATCTTCAATAATGAGCTCCTTCCTGCTGGATGCTTGCTTCTTGGTCTTCTTTAAAGATATAATAATTACAATCTGAGACCTAACATCCTATACAAGATTTGCTAGACTAACATACTCAGTAAACTTCCTCTTTTACAATGTTTAAATGAACTAAGAGTACTAGTTACCTTTCTGAACTAAGATAAATCATTAAGGTTTACTGATCAAAATTTAAACAGATATTCCAAATAAATTTCCCCCTTTTTGATCAGTCACCTATGACTATATGAAAACCTAACATGAAACTGGATGAGGAAACAATCCAACACTTAAAAACATTTCTTATGATCTTTCAATTCATTTATTTAAGTGTAGAAAGTAACATCAACCAATTCACAAGGTGTGATCTTTGCTGACAAGTTATCTTTTATAGATTGATATTTGAGAGTAGGTTCATCAAATAAAATTTCAAATGAATTCAGAGATAACTTTTACAGGATAATCATTAAGTACAATCAACAATAATAAAAAAGTTTACACAACATTATAGGACAACAGGAAATTCCAAGTTCGAAGTGAACATCCTATAAACTGGTCTTCAAGTTTTCAATCTTCTTCAGCTTCCTTTATCTGGGTATATAAAGTCACCATATCTGATAATTTCATCAGAGTAGTCAAGTAGGTAGGTTCTTACAACCATTTCTACTCTTCTTGAGAATTCAACATTATCTTTGTAAGATCTGGTGGGTCTTTTCTGTATAGTTTGCTCTACCCATAAGTATCTTCCCCAGATCCAAGCATGGTCAATTTGAATAACAGACAACTTATATCTTTCATAGATTGTCTTAAGATACTTCAAATTTTGCCGGTAATCATCTTTAGTGA
Organism: Plantago major; assembly: GCA_026545765.1. Taxonomy (NCBI): domain Eukaryota; kingdom Viridiplantae; phylum Streptophyta; class Magnoliopsida; order Lamiales; family Plantaginaceae; genus Plantago; species Plantago major. Next base: position 38,940,163 of record CM048843.1, on the reverse strand, counting down.
GGTAGAAGGACTCATAAGCATGTACTGTAAATCTTGTTATTGACCTAGTGCCAAGTACATTTGCAACTTTGTGTACATCATCTGGCTTATGGTAGGGGAAGACTTAAGATAGCTCCTTCTTCCTAGCCATCTGTCTGATATATATCTCAAAGTTGCATCCTTGACTTTATCTTTTGGCATCAGCTCAACTCTATATTTCCTCCATGCCATCAATTGTAGGTAGATTGGTACTGGGAAGCCTTCTTTATTTAGTAGCATATCTTTCATGAACATTACCCAGTAACCATTCTTGCACTTGTAAGTTGCAGAGTTTAGATCAGATTGACTTGGAGTGTATTTGATCATAGCTTCCTCAGAGCTAAAAATATCAACTCCTTTGAGTTCTTCAATCATTTCTCTGATCTTCTTCAATCTTGCAACTTCTCTTCTTGAGAGTTTGTCACTAGAAGTACCTTGCTGGATAGACTTGGTATTTCCAGAAGGTGTTCTGGCTGCTAAGGGAACTGCAGGTAAAGACTCAAATGGGCTATTTGAATGTCTCTTTCTCAAAAGAGGAACATTTTCTTCATCATCCTCATCTTCTTGATGAGTTTCTGTAACATCTTTGCATCCATCATTGTTGCCTTTTCTTCTCTTTCCAGAGATCTCTTCTTCATTTCTCAACATAGTCTATGTATGTCCTCATTGAGCTCTTGGCATCAATAAGAGGTTTCTGAGACCTAGTTCTAGTGACCCTTCTTTTAGTAGCAGGGATTAATTGAAGTTAACTAGGGGTTGCAGAATGAGGTTGGACATCTTCAGAAATCATCTTTAGTTTGCCTTTCCTCTTGGTGTCTTTTCTTGCTCTTTCCCCCTTAGTCATAGGAGACTGATCAAAATTATTTAGTAGTTTGACAAAGGATTCTGTCAGGGAGTCAAAATTCTTTTGGAGACCATTGTAGGCTGTGGATAATTGATGCAACTCAGCTTGTAGTGCATCATTCTGTTGGGCAAGGCCAGTTTCCTCATTAGTGAGCTTGGAAACCTCAACAACTACTTGACTTACAGTAGCTATGGCAATGCTAGCTTGAACATCTGCAAGTGGCATATGCTTTCCATCTGAGTGTCTCTTCATAGCTAGATCTTGATGTTCCAGAGCAATACTGGAAGTTCTTCTTACAATCATTTCAGCAAACTTTCCAAATATTGGTGAAACAGAAGCAACCATCTGCTTGTTTTGATCTTCTAGCTCTCTCATCTTCTGCACCATGATCTGAGATCTCCCTTCATAATCCTCAGCATCTTCATCAGGAACTTGGATGTGGACAAGATGATCTAAAGTCCTTTGCTTAGAGTGTGACACAGTAGTCTGAGGATGACTATGGTCAGTCACTTTCTTAGTGTTGTCCTTCCTGTCTTCTTCTTCTTCTTCTTCTTCTTCTTCTTCTTCTTCTTCAATGACTATGGTCAGTCACTTTCTTAGTGTTGTCCTCCCTGTCTTCTTCTTCTTCTTCTTCTTCTTCTTCTTCTTCTTCTTCTTCTTCTTCTTCTTCTTCTTCTTCTTCTTCTTCTTCTTCTTCTTCTTCTTCTTCTTCTTCTTCATTATTTCCTCATTATCTAAGTCAGCAACCTTTGCTGGCAAGGTCTTCTTCCCTTACTAGATAAGGACAATACTTTCTCAGTATCTTGCTTTTTTCTCTAGAGTTTCTTCAGCATCCAATTCCTCATCAAATGCTTGTGCAGCAAGCTGAATTTGCATTTGCTCAGCAAGGGCTTCCTCTGCCTTGCGAGTTATTTCCTCAACCTTTCTTAGGTTGGCCTGTCTTTTTGTAATCTTGGTTTCTAGCTCAAGATGCAGTCTGGCTTCTTCTTCCAGCAGAGCTTTGGGTTGAGCAACTCTGTATTCTGCTTCCTTAATTTTCCTTGAGGTGTCTTCAAAATGCTCAAGTACTTATGCAGTAGTGTCTTGCTGTTGGGGATTAGGACTCGATGATCTTTGATGAGAGGGAGGAGGAGAGTTGTTTGATTTCTACTCAAGATGCTTTTCAGCAACTAAGGCAGTGTTAGTTGCAGCAACTCCTCCTTTTCCTGGTGCAGGGGCATCATCATCATCATCCTTAGGGTTATCCTTCTTGTGAGAAGATGGAGATGGAGAATTTGGTTTCTCAACATCATTTTCGCCGGTCTCATCATCTTCTTCATCATCAGATACCAGGTTGATTACCTCTGGTATAGTGACAATCTGACCATTGACTTCTTCTTGCTCAGTGGGAGCAGTCTGCAGTGTCTTAGGAAGGACTGGCCTTATAGCCATTTCCAGTCTGGTCATCTAATTGCTCAAAAGCTTAAATAAGCTTGCGCGCCACTTCCTTGATGAACTTCTTTTCCATCAATTTGGGAAAAGAATATTGTTCATAAGGGAACATGTTATGAACATGATTCTCCCAATCAATTGCATGTGCCCTTCTTGTAGGGTCATCAATGATCCTGATGACGTCATGAATATCAGAGCTCCTTAGTTTCTGCCACTGTTTGAAGCATCTAAGGTACCTGGGTACAGTAAGATTCTTGAAGAATGGAAGGAGATCCTGGAATTTATCCTCAGGAATCCTTATAGCGTGTGAAGGAGCCAAAAAGAAAATGGAGTTTTGATTAAGTGTCAAAACTTGTTCAGATATCTGAGTAACAGAAGTGTCAGGTTTCTGAGTTACCTGTGTCGCAACAACATGCTCAGATGGCTTGACTTGTGAGGTGGAAGGACCCTCAGATATCTTTGGAGGAGACTTGGGCGTCTTATCCTCTTCAACTTCCATTTCTTTTTGAACCTGAGAATGAAAAGTGTTAACACACTTAGGCTCCGTTCTCTTCAACTGCAATTTTCTGAACTGAATTGTAGTATAAAATATAACTAAGCAGAACTGAACTGAACTGAACTGAATGGAACTGAACTGAACTGAATGAGCTTTCATTTGAAGAGAACAGAGCCTTACAAAGATTAAGTAGGATTTCACACACATTGGTATCTGAGAGTTCTACCTCTCTGATAGGAGGCTCAGATATGTGTTGCTCAAAGACCTTGGAAGTCTCTGGTATATCCTCTTGTGTCTTTGGCTTTTCAGCCACACCATCTTTCTTCTCAGTTGGAGCCTTTAAGAAACAAGAGAAATTATCATTTAGTTCATGGGATGGAGATTTTTGAGATTTCAAACTAGGATCTTCAGCTACCTGCAGGGCAGGCTCAGATTCCTTGTTGATGGAGGGTTGGGATTCCTCCTTCACAGATTGTAAAGGAAGATTTTCAGCTTCCTCTCCTTCCATAGTTTCTTTTTCAGCCTGTAACAAAGATTAATCACATTAATAACAAAACATATAACATAGAATTTTAACAGGTAGAGATTTAAACTACTCAGTAACCTGATCAATGTCAGGCTGATTGGAATCTGGAACTTGTGTGGGTTCCATGTGTTGGTGAAGTGCACTCAGAGATTTCGATATTCGTTGTAGAACCTGTAATCCCTAAATACAATCAAGATTAAATTTATAAGTCGGAAGTCCTCAAATCCACAGTTTATAGCGGAAAGCTGACTCGGGATGTCGTTCACCACGGACACTTAGCATATGAACAAGCAAATAACGTATGTAAATCGTATGTAGAAAGTAAATAGTATGATTGCAGACTGATTGATTGAATTGTACTAAACCCTAATTTGAAGAGATGAAATCGATGGTGGTGATTGATGTAAAGGATCCCCGACCTCCCTCTGCTATGCTACTCCCAACTACTTAGAATCAAACAACGTACTAGCCGTCAACAGGTAGCAAAGAAGCATGCCAAAAGGATTAAGTCGTAGTTAATCCAGACACCTTCACTTATACCAACAATGTGTTGTGTCACTCAACACACTATCTTGTCACGCTTTCAGATAGATCACACAGGATAATATAAAGTCCGTTACCAAGTCGTAATTAGCAAGGATTTCCCACGTAAAGAGTCGGACGAATAAAGAACAAGTACGAAATTACATTTTAAATTTAATTCATTAATATATCACGGTATATAAAGAAATAGCAAAAGCAAAGTTACGGAGGTTCACCTTTACAAAATAAAGTTAGCTACTCATAGTATCTAAGACAGGAAATCGAAATCTAAGAAGAAAAAGAAGAAGAAAAAGCTTAGTCTTTGATGTCTTCGTGCTGCTGCTTCTAGGGCTTCCTCCTTTTGGGTGCCCGACAGCCAGCGGTTTTGGGGTTTCACTTCCCGAGGACCGGTCCTCTATTTTAAGAGCTTGCTGTGTGAGTGGTGTAGAATTATGAGACCCCTGAGGTCTTATTTAACTGAAAATTCCGAGCTCTGGCCGCTATTGATCAATAAGGAAGGTTTAGGAAAGTGGGCCTTAGCCTGAAAGGCCAGGAAACAGACCCAGAACAATTCAGAGGCTTGATTGCGGTCACCTTTGGACCGTTGTGGTGCCTTCTGCGGCCACCTGTGGATCGCCAAGTGCAATTTTTGCAGCTTCGAATCTGTTTTCTTCGTTCTTCAATTTCGGGCTTCGTAACTTCGTTTCCTCGAAAAGTGGTCTTCTACAAAGTTGTTGCATCTTCAATTATCTTTGCATTGGTTGGTCTCATGATATGTTTTGACTCCTCGAACTACGTGCAATGGCAAATCCATTGTATTTGCTTAACTTTCTCGATTTCGCACAATTATGCTGCTTTCGTGCCTGAAATTGTGCAATTCCTCAAAAATGCAATCATGACCAATATAAAATACGCAAAGTTGGTAATTGACCATAAAACGATACAATTATTGCATCTCAGACAAAAAACGAGGGTCTAAAAGCATGCTATATCGCACATTTCATTGTCACATCACACCCCCAAACCAGTTTCTTGCTCGTCCCCGAGCAAGGCAATAACGATAATCAAGAAGTTACCATGAAATGAGCAGCAAGCATAAACCACCACATAGACAAGTAGCCAGTTTCTAGGGTTTCAAAACTCTACTGACTTGCTTAGTTTCAACTCCAACTTATGACTCCACAACAAACAAGTAACAAGCAATCATCACTCACTACAGCCAGCGGTTACAAATGTAACCCAACGTCCTTATAGGTGTACTTCAAAATCATTACCTCGCGGTAACGTTATGTAATCATGCTCGCAAAAGTCAAGGCACAAATCAAAGTAGTACTCAGGTTGGCTTGGTAAGTAAAATAAGTAGCATAATATAGAGGTATTTCAGGGGGACTTATCCTTTCGGACACCGAGTTCCTTCCTTCGACTTCGTCCTCTCTCAACGACAACTTTAACGTCTCCTTTATCATCGTAACTACTTCATCGGTTGCTTCACACATAGACTACTTGCTCCTTTATTTATTTTTTCTTTTTCTTTTTCTTTTGACATACTATTTTTTGCAATCGTTTTACTGACTCGTATGCTTTTTGGTTATCCATCATTAGGCTCTTTTAGTCTCTACATTTTTTGCTAGTGTATGTTTTACCGAATTCCGCACTTTTATGCGTGCTTGTTTGGTATACATGCCATCAACGCTCATGGACATGTAGCTTTTTAGGGCCACGCCGGTATGTGGTAGTATCTGTAACATGCTCAACATGAAAATGGTGATCACAAGGACCACAGATCCACTCTGAGACTTTTGTTCCATTGCTTTTTTTCGGTACTTTCTTTTCTATTTTTCTGGGCAAGAACTAGTGATTTTTAGCACAGGTAATATAACAGTAGGGCCAACAAGGTTACCTTCGATGATGTTCATCTTCCACTTCTCCCCCAAACCAATTTCTCAAAAAAGGGTTAGGGTTTTCTTCTCTACTTTCCCCCAAACAAATTCTCAATCATGATCAAAACATGATTCTCCTCCAATTTTTGGAACTCGTTGCTTTGTTACTTCGTTCAAGCTCGGCGGTAGGTTGCTGTCACCGCTTAAGTAAAGCATGTATAGGATATATGGTGGAGTTTTATAAGGGCTCAAAAAGCTTTCAAAGGGGTTAGTGAAAGTTATAGAAAAGAATTCAGAAAGGTGAGTACTACTAATCATATTCATGCTGCTGACAAATAAAGACTCAAGGGTAGCAGTGTTCACACGGTTGCACACAGGACTTCAATTAGAGTAGCAAGTAAACTCACTCATCAAAGTAGCATGGGTCGGATTTGGTCAGAGCATATATTCAGCAAGTAGCGAAGCAAGAAAACAAATCCACAACCCCTCATCTTACTTATGGTTCACACTCGGTACTCTTTTACATACCAAAACTTTTTTCAACAAGTAAAAGCCCTTAGACATAACAAATAAGCATAAATTAAAATTCAAACTACTAAGTGCGAGTATTTAAAATCATTACAGACCGAGCAAGTAATAGTCAAATTCCTCCCCCAAACCTAGTCAAGAGCAGATAGAGAAACTAGTAAAGTAAAGAGAAAAAGAAATGATACTTCCCTCTCGGTGCTATTTCTTCCAATCCAGATGGTGGTTCAGGACGAAGATCCTCCAGGAGGCAGTGGAGGATAAAATCCTTGATAGCCTTGGTAGTATAGTGATGGATCGATCTCGGGCGATGGATAGAGCTGCGGTGGTGGGTAATAAGGTGGATACTCATAGTGACCATACCCGTCAATGTTCTCCTGCTGGAAGGAGATCTGATCATAGCGGTGTAGGTGGGTAACATGATTGTTCCACTCCGACCTCCGGCCCATTTCGTTCATCTCATATCGCCTTTGCGCACTCCCTTGACTCCCCATCTGGTAGTTGTTCACAAATTCGTTGAACGAATTCATGTTAAAAGCTGTTTACGGTGGACCGCTATTCCTCTTCTTCTAAGTTCGGCTTTAGCAGCCTTCTCGTGCATCTCAAGGAGGTGGTTGATACTGTCTTCATCAAAAGGTTCTATGAGCTGAGCAAAACCTGACTCACTAGTAGGAACCCCATTCTTCTTTAATATTGTGGTGATAAGACTGGGGAATGGCAGGTTCCTTCTTTTGTTCCCTTTCACCAGTTGCATTTCCTTCATGATGATTCTCCCAACATTAATGTAGTGATCCTCCATAATTGCGTAGACAAGTGTGGCTACATCATCTTTAAGCCCTTTGTGGTGTAGGGTTGGCTTCAAGTTGGTCTCTACACAGTGCATCCAAAACCTTGCTCTTTCGTTGAGCGTAGCCCTCGGGTTGGATAATCCCACTACATCCTATCTAAATCTTTCTCCGAGTAATACCCTTGGGATGTTTGGTAGGATGTCTCCGTACTTCAACTCATGATATGCCGGTTTCTTGTATTCTCCATGAATGTGCTCCTCGGGTATGTTGAAGAATTCATTGATAGCTCCCGGCCCAAACATGAACTCTACCCCTAGTATGGTGCTGGGGTGATCTAGTAGTGCATCCTCCGGCTTTTTAATCATCAGTTGGAAGTACTCCACGTAGAACTCCCGGACTATCTCTATGTCGTAACCTTGGAGGAGAAGGTTCCCCAAACATAGAGACTCAAAACATCGTGAATCCAATTAAGGGCCGGGTTCATCCCCCATCCTATCTCTATGTTTCTTTCGGGGATTACCCCTCGGTCGCTATTAACCAATAGCCAACTTCAAGCTTTGCTTGAGAGGGTCCCCGATGCCACCTTCTTCACTTTCTTTGCTCTCTTAGTGCTTGGTTCACCTACATCCTTGCCTCCTTTGGTTCTTCCCATAGTACCTAGGCCAAAAAAGTGTGTGAGATAGCATGTTTGGAGTTAAATCAATTCTAAAGCTTACATGCGAATCCAATGGGGTTTTTTCTCCCCCAAACCTAATGTGCAGCATAATGTATATGCAAGATTATAGCTTGTAATAAGATCAATAGCCACTTCAAAATCATGCAAGAACTAGGCATGTAACTTAAGTTTTCAAATTGTGTCAAGCATCAAGTCGAAAGGCAAATTGTAATGTAATCTCCATCCTATGAGCATATGACGATGCAAACATGTTTTCTAAGCATACTTCAACAAGTTAAAACCATGTAAGCAAGTAATCAAGAGAGAAAGGGGTCGACAAAGGAGTTTGTTCTATTGAGGCATTTTATCGAACACTTGGATGGAAAGAACAAAAACCTTCAAATTCTCAAACGATTTGTTAAATCTATATCAAGCAAGTGTTAATGTAGTGAATACTAAAAGTAAGAATGTATCCACATATCTCAAGCATCAACAAATCAATCAATGAAGCACATAATTGCTAAACACTCAAGAAGCAAGAAGAAAGTGCAAGCAAAGAGTTGAATGATAATAACATTGAATTGAAGATATAATGAAGATAATAATGAGTAGAGATCACTTACTTGATGTTGATGATGCATGGGCAAGCTAATAATGCAATGGGGATGATAGAATTGTAGAGAAAGTGAAGAATTTGTGAAGAAAAATGAAGTGGGGGAAAAGAAAAACGTTTTTGGGTGTTTTAAGGGGGAGGGAGTGAGCTGCAAGCAGCCCACTGCAGTCCCCTGGCGACCGTAGTGAGGCTGCTACCTCACTGCACCTCACACGTGATGAATCACATGTTTTTAACTCTTTTTGGTTTTTTCGTTTTTTTCAAAAAGCAAACATAATAAATAAGAAATTTTGGAAATGATTTTGAAAAGTTTTTCAAAAAATAAATTTGGCACGGAAAATGAGAAAAAGATGAAAATTGAAAATGCGAATGTAAATACGTAAAAGTAAACGTGACCTTGGGTTGCGTCCTAAGAAGCGCTTGTTTAAGGTCTTATAGCTCGACCCCTGGTTGATGAATCAGTTGTTAGGGTGGGTCCCCCGATCATCATTAGAGCGATTCTCAGAGAGTTGCTCTATTCCTTCTCTTCTCGTGTCGTCTTCATCCCTTAGTTCCACCCTTGCGTGGTTATCCCTTCTTCTGTTTTCATCTATCCTCAGTCTTTCCTCGGCTATCCTTAGCCTTTCTTGTTCTAGTTCTTTTCACTCGGTTTTAATCTTGAAATGAACTTTGAGCAGTTCTTCAAGTTTACACATCGGAACGTAACCAGGGTGAGTCTCATTGCCAATACCTTCCTTGTTTTCGTCACTAGGTGACTCCATGTTTTTCCTATTTAGTATGAACACTAACAGACAAAACTTTGCAGAAACGAATAGAAGATACTAGAAAGATAATAAACATAAATTTAAAGTTACGTATTTTTGGATTATTTAATAAGAAAACAAACTAATACGGAAAAGAAAATATTTTTGGGTTTTTGCTATAGAAATCGATTCCCACAGGTTTTATGATTTTTCTGGGTTTATGCTATACGTATTTAAAAGATAGTGCGTAAATTAAAAAGTGAAAGAAAGATTTCAACTTATCTCGGACGATTGAAACTTGCTTGAGCGGTCAAGTGTCCCCGGCAGCGGCGCCAAATTTTGATGTGCACTTAGAGATTCGATATTCGTTGTAGAACCTGTAATCCCTAAATACAATCAAGATTAAATTTATAAGTTGGAAGTCCTCAAATCCATAGTTTATAGTCGAAAGCTGACTCGGGATGTCGTTCTCCATGGACACTTAGCATAGGAAAAAGCAAATAACGTACGTAAATCGTATGCAGAAAGTAAACAGAATGATTGCAGATAGATTGATTGAATTGCAGTAAACCCTAATTTGAAGAGATGAAATCAATGGTGGTGATTGATGTAAAGGATCCCCGACCTCCCTCTGCTATGCTACTCCCACCTACTTAGAATCAAACAACGTACTAGCCGTCTACAGGTAGGAAAGAAACATGCCAAAAGGATTAAGTCGTAGTTAATCCATACACCTTCACTTATACCAACAATATGTTGTGTCACTCAACACACTATCTCGTCACGTTTTCAGACATATTACACAAGATAATATAAAGTCTGTTACCAAGTCATAATTAGCAAGGATTTCCCGCGTAAAGAGTCAGATGAATAAAGAATAAGTACAAAATTACGTTTTAAATCTAATTCATTAATATATCAAGGTATATAAACAAGTAGCAAAAACAGAGTTATAGCGGTTCGCCTTTACAAAAGAAAGTTAGCTACTCATAGTATCTAAGATAGGAAATCGAAATCTAAGAAGAAAAGGAAGAAGAAGCTTAGTCTCTGATGTCTTCGTGCTGTTGCTTCTAGGGTATCCTCCTTCTAGGTGCCTGACGGCCAGCGGTTTTGGGGTTTCACTTCCCCGAGGACTGGTCCTCTCTTTCGAGAGCTTGCTGTGTGAATGGTGTAGAATTATGAGACCCTGAGGTCTTATTTATACTGAAAATTCCGAGCTCTGGCCGCCATTGATCAATAAGTAAGGTTTAGGAAGGTGGGCCTTAACCTGACAGGCCAGGAAACAGACCAGAACAATTCAGAGGCTTGATTGCGGTCACCTGTGGACTGATGTGCTCAAATTGATACTTATTAAACAAGTAGCAAGTAGTTGTTGTAGAATAAACAAGCTAACCACGAAGTCGTTCGCTAAGGAACCAATTAGGCTACCATAACGATTGAAAGCCAACAGTTACTTGTGAAACGAGTTGATTTGTTTGTGTTCTAGTACTTCTAATAACTAGAAAAGAGAAAATTCAGTGTAGTTGTTTGTAACAATGAGATAGAGAGGACATAGTAGTTACGATCAAGCAATGCTAATTCGCTCTAGGGATACGTTCATATTTGTCACACGGTAGGTGTACAGAAAACCATCAATTCAACCTTTACTAAACGCTTTTGAAGATATTTGAACTAGAGTATTCATGGGTCGTCAATCCACGATCCTTAACCAAACGTTTTAGAAAATCTTTGAACGTATTGAATCGAAGGCTTTTACGAAGATCTTTGAACGAGCCTAACCTATATGAACGATTTGAAACCCTAGATGCGAATATGCAAAGCTATCACACAACTACCATGTCCGGAGCGATTTAGCTACTCATAATTGATAATTGCATACAGAGATTCATGGTATTAATCATACGAAACATAGATGATAAACTCGCATGCAATAACATACAATTCAATCGATGAAGGTAAATAACGAATTGTAAAGAATAAAGCAATGGAGAAATCAATACCAATAATCCTGATGAGTAAAATCAATGAATAACCAAGCTTCAAAGATGTCTCAATGTTAATGTCTGAATCTAGGAGGTTTTCTCAAAACTAGGTTAAAAGAAGTCTGAAAGAAAGGAATCAAAATTCTAATCTAATAAGGAAAAACGAATTGTGGGGGCGCTCACTGCGGCGGGAAAATAGCCTCGCCGCGGCGAGTTTTCTTTATCGCAATAGATATCCGGCTCCTAAAATCTCTCCGCGGCGGACCAATGTCCTCACCGCGGCGAGCCTCTCAACAGCTCCAGCCTCTAACCTTGTAAAATCTAGCCGCGGCGAGAAGGATACCTCGCCGCGGCGATCTCAACTTTGCAGAATTCCAGGTGCCTTCGTAAAATCTCGTCGCGACGGGAAGGATACCTCGCTGCGGCGAGCCATGTTAATCAGCTTGCCCTTATTTTGGCTCAAAATCATCAATTCCTGCAAAACAATATCAAAATACCAAAGCATAAAAATGAACTAAAAAGATTATAAAACTAAAGACAAAGACTAACAAAAGACTGCTAAAAAGGACCAAATGAGATGTTAGAATATTGTCTCATCAAAATTCCCAAACCGAACCTTTACTCGTCCTCGAGCAAACAAACAAATTAAAAACAAATTAACCCTAGACCACGACATATAATAACACACACACGAGTCAGACTTCCAAGTGATCGAACTCTACCATTGTAAGGGTTAAGTTCACAAGATGCAAAAGGTTTGCACTCAACCAACCTTGACAGAAATAGTGCACAAAAAATCCTGTAAGAGAGTTTCTCAAGTAAATAGCACTTAAGTCTAACTCTCCAATCCCTCACAAGGAAATCCTACACATCTCTCTCTCACACTCTGGAAGTGTCCAGTAGGTTAATCACTCAAGAAACAATAAGAGAAAAGGAAGGTGACTTTCGTCACAAAGGTGCCTCAAATACCTCATGCAATGTACTCAATCGGTTAAGTCAGAAGGGGCTTTTCCTTGCACACAACAACTTGTCGGAGCATACAACCAAACTTCCATATCACCACATATTTGCAAACAATAAATTATATGCTAATCAATTTGGCCATTATGGACTCTTTTAGTCTCACTTTTTTGGTAGTGTCTGTTTTACCGAAGTCCGCACTTTTGTGCGTGTCAGTTTGGTATACGTGCCATCAACCCTCACGGTCATATGGCTTTTTAGGACCACGCCAGTATATAGGTAGTATCTGAAACACGCCTAACACGACTACGGTGGTGACAAGCACCACAGATACACTTCGAGACGAATCAACTAATCAGGGGAAGTAATACATATTACAAAAATTGAATAATAAACATGTCAACACAACAAATTTCTTCTCCCCAAACCGGTTCTTCGCAATGTACTGGCTTTTGATAAAATGAAACATGAAGAGCATGCCGTTCGTCTTACTTAACTTAACTAAGTACACATGAGAATGAAAAGGTGCAAACAAGAGGGTTTGCACTTCCCAAAAGGATCACACAAGCGTCGTTACAATATTTTTTCATCGGCTTAAAGTTTCTCACCGGCTTTTTGGACTAAAGAGTTATACAAACTTGCTATTTACAGGAAAAACAAACTTACGAGATCTTAAATCCACTACACCACCTTAGTTAAATATCATGCAAAACGTAAGCATCAAGCAGATTTAACAATCACAATAGAAGTTTTCGTAACTTAGAAGAATGACTCATGAAAGACTCTAGAGAAGAAAAAGAAAAATAGAGAAAATGCAGACAAGACGCTACAGAGCACATTCCCCTTCCCCAAACCTAAACTCAAGCATGTCCTCAAGCGTAGAGTAAAGAAGAAAAAAAGAATGGGGTCAACAGTGACTTGCCTGCAGGTGTACCTTTAAAGTCATGTACAAGACTCTTCTGCATTGGCTAACGGGTACTCTGGAAGTTCTTAGCTCTTCCGGTTGGTGCAGCTCTTTTTCTTCCTTGTTGATAAGTATGTATGTATAAGGGTCCAGTGTGTGCTCCTATTAATTTCCTGCTATCAACCTGCGAAACAGAATATAATGGAGCAGAATAGCCCTTCAGCTCGCGTGGCTTGCCTTGCACCTCAATTGTGCAGGTTCGGGCATGTAAATTCACCACCATGAGAGTTGAGCGGATGAAGGGTCTCCCTAGAAGTAGCATATCTTTTTCCATTTCTTTCCCCTTCACCCTCGGCGATTCCACTACCACAAAATCTGTCATCACTGTTATACCATCCAGCTTAACCGGAACATCTTACACAATCCCCATGCATCTGCTTCTGGTTCCACCAGCAAGAGTCATAAAGCATATGCGCGGCTCCAATCCCTTTAAGCCTAAGTCTTCATAGGTGTCAAAAGTCATCAAGTTGCAACTAGCACCAGTGTCGACTATTCTGGTAACCTGAGTTGAACACCCAATGCCTACCAATAAATCAAAGCTATCGGAGTCGCTTATACTCTTTTCCACCTTAGGAATGACTATGGTGGGGGGTCGGTTTCAGCAGTTTCTTGCTCCGCATTCGCCTCCTCTTCTGGAATCACGGAACTCGGTTCCTCGACTTCATCCCCCGTTGATACAACAGTGGCTACGTCTTTAGTCTGCTCCGCTGTCAGTACATGGGTCACTTGAACCGTCGCTAGAGTTCCCTCGTCTGGTGCAGAGTTCTCAACCTCGTTGGTACAGGTGGCAACAACACACTTAACCTTCCTTGGTTCGTCAAAATTTATCTCAACCGCCAGGACTCTAATGTTTTCTGGGGCTGCTGGTGGTCTACCTTTCTCCATAAGCTGCAATTTCCCAACCAAGTCACCCAATATCTGTTCCAGACTTCTTTGCGATTGCTTGATACTGTCGAACCTCTGGTTATTTTTTTCCTGAATTTTCTGCACCTCAAACCAGTACCTCTCAGACCTCTCCATATGGCTCCTGATTTCGTTTTCTAGCTCAGTAATACACGGGCCTGGAGTCTCTTCCACTGCTCTAGCTGCCACTCTCCTAGCCTTATCTCTTGCTCCCTTAAGTTGCGATGTTGCTGCCAGCTTCTCGAAAACACTGTTCAATTCATCAGCGGAGGCTTCCAGGAAGGAGTTTGTACAGCTCAAATCGACCATATTTTGATATTCCCAATCCAGGCCTTCATAAAATCGGACACATAAGCTCATATCGTCTATCCTGTGGTGAGGGCATTGAGCCAATAACTGCAAAAAATGATCCCGAGCTTCATAGAAGGTCTCATCATGCATCTGCTGAAACTGCATTATCTGGGCACGAAGTTGCTGTGTTCTCTCGGGAGGGTAAAATTTATTCACGAAGGCTTTATAGAGAGAATCCCAAGTAGGTAGAGAACCCCCAGGCTGGTTCAACAGCCAGTTCCTAGCTTTATCCTGCAGGCACATTGGAAAAACCTTCTTCCTTATCTCTCCATCTGAAACTGTTACTCCTCCCGCTGTCAACGGAATCCTCAATCGATTTCAAACTCCTTGAGGAACCTTATCACATCCTCGTTGGCCATTCCGTAGAACTTGGGGAGATTATGGAAGTGGTGAGCTTTGAGTTCCAAATTCCTCGCCTCATTGGATAGCACGATTGCTGCTTTCCCGGCCTTAACCTCGCCGGGTTCCATGTAGGCTCCATAGGTTAACTGAGCCATTGAAATGTCCTTTCTGAACAACCTGTTGTTAGAGCTACACAACACAAAAACCTCGAGATATCCTTAGTTTCTGTTAGTGCACTAAACCTCAGGTACGTTGGAAAACAAGTAAAGATTTGCAATCGAGCGCTACAGCAGGAATTGATTCCCCGGCAGCGGTGCCAAATTTGATGTGCTCAAATTGATACTTAGTAAACAAGTAGCAAGCAGTTGTTGTAGAATAAACAAGCTAACCACGAAGTCGTTCGCTAAGGAACCAATTAGGCTACCGCAACGATTGAAAGCCAACAGTTACTTGTGAAACGAATTGATTTGTTTGTGTTCTAGTACTTCTAATAACTAGAAAAGAGAAAATGCAGTGTAGTTGTTTGTAACAATGAGATAGAGAGGACATAGTAGTTACGATCAAGCAATGATAATTCGATCTAGGGATACGTTCATATTTGTCACACGGTCGGTGTACAGAAAACCATCAATTCAACCTTTACGAAATGCTTTTCAAGATATTTGAACTAGAGTAATCATGGGTCGTTAATCCACGATCCTTAACCAAACGTTTTAGAAAATCTTTGAACGAGAGTATTGAATCGAAGGGGTTTTACGAAGATCTTTGAACGAGCCTAACCTATATGAACGATTTGAAACCCTAGATGCGAATATGCAAAGCTATCACACAACTACCATGTCCGGAGTGATTTAGCTACTCATAATCGATAATTGCGTACAGAGATTCATGGTATTAATCATACGAAACATAGATGATAAACTCGCATGCAATAACATACAATTCAATCGATGAAGGTAAAGAACGAATTGTAAAGAATAAAGCAATGGAGAAATCAATACCAATAATCCTGATGAGTAAAATCAATGAATAACCAAGTTCCAAAGATGTCTCAATGTTAATGTCTGAATCTAGGAGCTTTTCTCAAAACTAGGTTAAAAGAAGTCTGAAAGAAAGGAATCAAAATTCTAATCTAATAAGGAAAAACGAATTCTGGGGCCGACGCTTGTCGCGGCTGCAATAGATATCCGGCTCGTAAAATCTCGCCGCGGCGGGAAGGATACCTCGCCGCGGCGATCTCAACTTTGCAGAACTCCAGGTGCCTTCGTAAAATCTCGCCGCGGCGGGAATGATACCTCGCCGTGGCAAGCCATGTTAATCAACTTGCCCTTATTTTGGCTCAAAATCATCAATTCCTGCAAAAAAACATCAAAATACCAAAGCATAAAAACGAACTAAAAAGACTATAAAACTAAAGACAAAGACTAAAAAAAGACCGCTAAAAAGGACGAAATGAGACGTTAGAATATTGTGTCATCATGGACCACAGTGGTGCCTTCTACGGCCACCTGTGGATCGCCAAGTGCGATTTCTGCAGCTTCGAATCTGTTTTCTTCGTTCTTCAATTTCGGGCTTCGTAACATCGTTTCCTCGGAAAGTGGTCTTCTACAAAGTTGTTGCATCTTCAATTATCTTCGCATTGGTTGGTTGCATGACGTGTTTTGAATCCTCGAACTCAATGCAACGGCCAATCCGGCGTATTTTCTTAACTTTCTCGATTTCACACAATTATGCCATTTTCGTGCCTGAAATCGTGCAATTCCTCAAAAACATGATCATGACCTACATAAAACATGCGAAGTTGGTAATTGAGCATAAAACGATACAAATATTTCATCTAAGGCAAAAAACGAGGGTCTAAAAGCATCCTAAATCGCACATTTCATTATCACATCTGTTGGTCTTGTTGTCCAGTGACCTTAGCTTTGTTTGAAGTTTCTGGCACTTCAAGCCTTTACTGAGTCTTTGGCTCAGTTTCCTCCCCTAGTTGATCTCCCTGAGTCGCAACCTCAGTTTGATTCCTCTCAGATGAGAGTTGGGGAACCTGCTCAATTACATTATTTACTTCAACAACACCATCAGCACCTTGACGGATTTGGATCATGTTCATCATATAATCTTGCCTAAGATCGACAGATGTATGAGATGCTTGTGGTTGTTGTGGTGATCTGGATGGAGAAGGAACAACAGTGATTGTTCACTCCAGATCAATAGTGATGCTTGTGGCAGTGTCATCCAGTACAACTGCATCACTCATCAGGGCATCATGCATATCGTGAAAGGTGGATGGCCCTTGTAGTGTGTTTCCTTTGGACATGATTACTTTCTCAGCAACCTTTGGTCCAGAGACTTCTTTAGCAACGTCATTCCTTTCCAAGAATGGGTCAAAGTCTAAGATATATGCTTCTTCAGCAGATATTGCCTGGGACGCATCAACCCTCTTGGCATCAAGAGTGGTATCTACAACACTATGGAGTGTTTGCTGGATATGGGCAGAGGTATCTGTAGCACTATGGAGTTGTATCTGAACTCCTCCAGTGTTATCTGTGGCACTGGGTTCAGATACCTGTCCATCAAGGTCAACCACTGAGGTGGTCTTCTTAGCAACTGCTTTCTTTTTGCCTCCAGTCCTTGGTTTCTTTGTGGGCACAAGAATTGCCTTAGAAACCTCTTCTACCGGCCTCTTCTGGTTACTTTTTTGGGCCTCTTTTGCCAGTTTATTCATCTTGCGCTCAGATTCATATTTGCACAGGAGATCACTGTTGGAAATATCTTCCTTTCTCCTGAGCTTTAGGCCAAGCTTTTCCAGAACATAGCATATCTTCAGACCAAAGCTGATGGAATACCTCGGTTCAGCAAGGTCACCTTCTACATCGTCTGAAAGGATATAATGCTTCTACTGAAAGAGAGATTGAATCTCTAGAGTGTTTACGATGCTTGAAATTGAAAGAAAATAGACTAAGAAGGTCTGAAGATATGAAATGTATCTGAAAGTATATCTAATATTGAATACAAATTGGCCTATTTATAGAACCAAGGGAGTAGAATTCAAAGTATTGGGAAAAAACTGCCAAAAACGTGGTTTGAATATTTCTCGCTTAGTGTTCGCCGCGGTGAGCCTCTTTTTGCCCTGTAGCTCGCCGCGGTCTGCATCATTTCCTCACTATTCTGTTTATCTGGACCGCGGTGAGCCTCCGTGTTGCTGGAGCACACTGTGGTGAGCTTCGCATATGGAAAACTCCCATTTTTCCCACTTCTTCCTATTTTCACTCCCTTTTCTCAACCTCCTTGTCACCTCCTTGGAGTAGTGGCCCACTACTAGCCTTCGTGTGCTTCTAGAAGCTTAAATAAGCTTCGATTTTGCATACGCTCCTCCAATTTCTTGCCTTTTACAATAAAACACCTGAAAAAGTACAAAAACACACAAAATACCCAAACCTGAAAATGCACTAAAACACTATTAAAAAGGGCTAAAGGACATAACAAAATACGGTAAAAAAGACTAAATGAGTCGTTAAAATATCGACTCATCAAACTCCCCAAACCGAACATTTGCTCGTCCTCGAGCAAACAAAACTATAAAACGTCCTAGGAAAGAAAAAACACAAAGACACGAAACAACACAGAAGAGTTCAATCAACAAGCTACCGAAACAACTATTGCAAGAGTCAAACCTAAAATTGATGTAAACTTGTATCCCCTCTAACGTTGGCAAGTAGCTTAGCAAAGATCACAATCTTCCGTTTAACATGTAAATAAAACTTTGACTTACCCTAGCAGTCCCTCACAAGGACAATATAAGTGCAACTCAAGTCTCTCTTCTGGAAGCGTCTAGTAAATAAAGGTAATCGCTCAAGACTTAACCTAGGAAGGTGATAACAAACGTCACAAAGATGCCACTAATATTACATGTTTTTGCACTCAATTCAAACGAACCAGAAAGGACTTTTAGTGAAAAGGTCGAAATCAATACATAGAATAAAAATAGTTGTCGTCCTTGTGCTTTGCTCTTTTTGCACGGATTTTCATATTTTTTCATTTTTCTTTTTTTTTTTTTTATCTCAATGTTGCAAGTGTATCCCAATAGGTTGCTCAAGATCCGCACTTTTGTGCGTGTCGGTTTGGAGTACAACCTATCAACCCTCATAACATACGAGAACCGCCCACGCGCTGGTTTATAGGTAGTATTTGGCATGCTATTTGAGAACACAACCATCAACCCTCACAGCATACGCATAATCAGCCCCGCGTTGGTTTATAGGTAGTATTTGGAAATGCCCAACACGATCACAAGTGATCCTGGAGAAACACTTCGAGATTTTTTTTTTATTTTATTTTTTCTTTTATTCTTTTTTTGAATGGCAGCAAGCAATACAAAGCAAGTTTTCAAAATCGACCATATGCTCAAAATATAGAATGTAGTGAGCCTGAGTATGAAGTAACAAGTACCCTTCTCCCCAAACCTATTCCTTGGAACGGGTTTGGGAATCAAGATAACAAGTTAAAATGCTGTTCGTCATACTCGTTTTAAAAAGAGTGCACATGTATATGAAGTGGCGCAAGGATTGCCCTTGCTCATCCTACTAGAATCACACATTTGCCGTTACAATATTTTTTCATCGGCTCAATAAGGCTTCTCACCGGATTTTTTACTACTAGAATAGGAAGACTTTCTATTTACAAGTGAAACGGACTAAAGTGATTTTCAAAAATTCCTTAATACTAGTTAGAGGCCATCAAAGATCACATCAGTCAAAGGCTTATCTATTGCAATAGATAACCGACTTGTCAAAAGAACTCGAACTCGACACACAAAAATTTTTGAAATAGGCCAAAAGACGAGTCACAACAATCACGCAAAAGTGGCTAACATACCACCCCACATAATCACAAGAGCGGCTAACATACCACTCAACACCATGATGTGCACTCAGAGATTTCGTTTTCCGTTGTAGAACCTGTAATCTCCAAATACAATCAAGATTAAATTTATAAATCGGAAGTCCTCAAATCCACTGTTTATAGCGGAAAGTTGACTCGGGATGTCGTTCTCCACGGACACTTAGCATAGGAACAAGCAAATAACGTTGTAATTGAATGCTGAAAAGTAAATTTTTTTTTTTTATCTCAGACAGAATAATCAAATCGCAGTAAATGCTAAATTACTTTGTTTTAAATCAATAGTGGACAGGCGTAAAGGTTCCCCAACCTCCCTCTGCTATGCTACTCCCAACTTCCTAGTTAAAATCCTATGCAGTTACCTCTAACGACAGTAGGGCATAACACTATGGTGCTCAAGGCCTAGTCGGCACGAGTACCCCTACTCAGTTCAATGACACTACTGTGTCACTCAGCAGAACATCACACCACGAAGGATGTATAGAGTTGTATAACCACGATTTACGTTAAATAACTATTCCATTAACATATCACGATATGTAAAGAAGTAGCAAAAGCAGATTTACGGTGGCTCGCCTTTACAAGAGAAAGTTAGCTACTCATAGTAACAAAGAACAGTAATCGAAATTTAAGAAGAAAGAAAGAAGAAGCATAGTCTATGATGTTCTTGATGTCTTCGTGCTGCTTCTTCTAGGGTTTCCTCCTTCTGGGTGCCAGACGGCCAGCGGGTTGGGATTTCACTTCCCCGAGGACTGGTTCTCTCTCTAGAAGAGCTGCTTTGTGAGCTGTGTGAATTGTGATACCCTTGAGGTCTTATTTATAGGTGAAATCTCGAGCTCAAACCGCCATTCTTCAATAAGGAAGGTTTAGGAAGGTGGGCTCTAGCCTGACAGGACAACAGAATAGCCCAGGTGAAAAACAGAAGGCTGACTACGGTCACTTGTAGACCGCAGTAGGGCCTTCTGCGGTCCCCAGGCGGCCGCCAAGTGCGATGCCTGCAGATTCGAATCTGTTTTATTCGTTCTTCAATTTCGGGCTTCGTAACTTCGTTTTCTCAAAAAGTGGTCTTCTACAAAGTTGTTGCATCTTCAATTATATTCGCATCGGTTGGTCGCATGACATGTTTTGAATCCTCGAACTCCGTGCAACGGTCAATCCGGTGTATTCGCTTCCTTGTCCTGATTTGGCACAGTTATGCCGTTTTGGTGCCTAAAATCGTGCAAATTCTCAAAAACACGATCATGACCTACAGAAAACATGCAAAGTTGGTAATTGACCATAAAACAATACAAATATTGCATCTAGGGCAAAAAACGAGGGTCTAAAAGTATGCTATATCGCACATTTCGTTGTCACATCACACCAGCAAACTAAAATTAGAAAAAACAAAGAAACACATATATACATATATACAAGGTAGCGCATAAGAATGTACCGAGACATTTAAACATATGATATCACAACTTCCCTCCCCAAACCTATTTGATAGCTAGACCGTAGCATAAAGAATAAATTAAAAGAGAAAGTTGTGGAGTTACTGATGTGACAATAAAATGTGTGATATAGCATGCTTTTAGACCCTCATTTTTTGCCTTAGATGAAATATTTGTATCGTATTATGGTCAATTACCAACTTCGCATTTTTTCTGTAGGTCAAGATCGTGTTTTTGAGGAATTGCACGATTTTAGGCACCAAAATGACATAACTGTGCGAAATCGAGAAAGTTAAGCAAATACGCCATATTCGCCATTGCACGAAGTTCGAGGAGTCAAGGCATGTCATACGACCAACCAACGCAAGGGTAATTAAAGATGCTACAACTTTGTAGAAGACTTGTTCAAAAAGTGCAAAATCGAGGAAAGTAAGGAAGCATGACAATTCTACTTGAAGCTAGAGAATTTCGATGAGGTTGTGCCACCTACCGTTACGAAGATCTCGAATCAACATGAAATTCCGAAGAAGGACACTTTTCAAGATAACAAGGTTACGAGGCTCGAAATCGGAGAACGAAGAAAACCTGTATATATAATCTTGGAGAAATCGACCAAGGAGTACTGTTTTGGCTATACACGGAGTTCTAGAAGTCCGATTCCATATCATGAACTATTGATGGAAATCTTATTGAAAATTCTAAAACTTTCCTGTTTTACAATTTCCAAGAAAACGAATTTTAGAGGTCCGAACTCAGCCTGGAAGGCAAAACAGCTAACACTTAGGCCAGACAGCCTTTTTTCGGTCCGTCAGGTCTCAGCCCGCCTTTTAACTTTTATTGCTGGACAAGGATATCCAGAGAACCAATATTCAGCTATAAATAAGACCTCAGGGGTCTCATAATTCTACATCGCTCACAGAGCAAGCTCTCGAAAGAGAGGACCAGTCCTCGGGCAAGTGAAACCCCAAAAGCAGCTCTCTTGAGAGAGAACCAGTCCTCGGGGAAGTGAAACCCCATCCCTATAGCAGCACAGGATTGACATCTACAATCATAGAGATCAAAGAACAGCTTCAGAAGGAGGAAACCCTAGCAACGAAGACATCAAAGACTAAGCTTTTCTTTTGCTTTTCTTCTTTACAGATATCGATTTCTTCTTCTACTGTTGAGGATTTTGATTTCTTCCATTATTGTTCTAGTGGGTTTCGATTTTTGTCCGTAGAAGAATACTATGAGTAGCTAACATTCTTTTCTATAGTCGAACCGCCGAAACTTTGCTGTACTACTTCTGTATGTGCGTGTTATATTAATGGAATATTTTTTAGACGTAAATCGTGGTTATATAACTCTATACATCCATGGTGGTGTGATGTTCTGCTGAGTGACACAGTAGTTTTATTGAACTGAGTAGGGGTACTGGTATTGACTGCGTCTCGGTATTTAGTATTATGCCCTACTGTCGTTAGAGGTAATCGCGTAGAATTTTAACTAGGAAGTTGGGAGTAGCATAGCAGAGGTAGGTCGGGGATCCTTTACACCTTCACCATCTTCGATTTCATCACTAAATTAGGGGTTAATTGTGATCCAATCTTCTATTTAGTTTAATTTGTTTGTTGTCCGCACACGTAATCAAATCGTTACTTGTTTGTTCCTATGCTAAGTGTCCATGGAGAACGACATCCTGAGTTAACTTACTACTAGTGTTGCGTGTTGTTGGTCCAGGTAACGGCAATGTAAAAAACTAGAGGGGGGGGGGGGGTGTGAATAGTATTTTAAAATTATTGTCAATAAAACAGTTTCTCAGAAAGTTGGGTAACTTTCTGATACTTATAATCAGAATAGCGGAAGTCTTTATGATAAGTGCACGTGCTCAACAAGCTAGTAAAGTGTGTAAATTACTTTGCAAGTAAGTAAAGGCAGAAAGTAAGTGCAGAAAGTAAATAACACAGTAGCTTTATAGTGGTATCTGAAGGTGGCGTAATCCTTCAACTAATCCACTTCGGCCTTTCTCAGACCTAGAATCCACTAAGAAAGATAATTGAGTTCACCTTACAAATATCTTCTCTCGATTCCTAAATACACTAGGTTCCTAACCAAGTGTTCCCCCTGAGTTCTTCCCCGGATTTCCCAGCCAAGTACTTCCTCTACACAGAACCTTTCTTGGAGTTATTCCTTAGTTTCCCAAACTAAGTACTTCCTCTACTCCATGCCTTTTCTGGTGTTGGTTAAGAAGTGTTTGTCAGATTGGTAGATTAATAACTTCCACAGTTATGTAATACTACCTTCTGGAACAAGAATCACTTAACACACTAGGACAGTGTGTGGTGATATGTTCTTTTATGACCCAAGTCTATGTTCTTCGTTCAGGAGAATGAATATCTTAGCAAGTCGAAGCAGTGCTTCAATTCAACTCCTTCACAACAGATATAGCTTGTTAAGGATCAGGGCACTTAGAACTTTCATGCTACATAGAATCAAGAGCTTGGTCAAAACTATATAGCTAGAGAGTAAGTAGGCAGAAGGCTTGTATGCTTGAGTGTAGGATATGAAATTCAGTCGTCAAGTGTGTCTAAGGTATTTTCAAGCATTCTAAGTGGTGATATTTATAGGTGAAAATCAAGCCGTTTGAATTACTATCCGTTAGGCTATTGAGATTCAAACTACAAACAATCCGTTAATAGTACTACAGAACTTTTGTCTCTCTGTTCAGAGATAAAGCTTTTTCGTGAAGTTACGCTCAGAATGGCATTAAATGCATCAGATTATCTTTTGTCCTGTTGTGCCATGAACTATACCTGTTCGGTCGAGGTGCACGTCGCTATCAGAAACTCCAAGCCTTTCAGAAACTAAGGAAAACATTGTTTCTTCTAGAAACATTGTTTTTACTAAGTTATCTTTTGCATATGGTTTCTGAGGCACAATCCCTTAGTCTTCGGTAATCTTTTGCAGTCTTCATATCTTCAGATAGTTGAGCTCTTTCTGCTGGATGCCTTCTTCTTGGTTTTCTTCAAAGATATAAAATTACATTCAGAGACCTAACATCCTATACAAGATTTACTAGACTAATCATACTAAGTATACTTCCTCTTTTACAATGTTCAAGTGAACCAAGAGTACTAGATACCTTTCTGAACTAAGGTAAGTCACTATGGTGTACTGATCAAAACTAAATAGATATTTCCTAACATGTGTTTGTGAGCTTCCAGTAAATATAAATTTAATCTTTGATTGTATTTAGGGATTATAGGTTCTACAACGAAATCAAATTCTCTGAGTGCACATCAAAATTTGGCGCCACTGCCAGGGACACTTGACCGCTCAAGCAAGTTTTGATCATCCAAGATAAGTTGAATCCTTTCTTTCGCTTTAGTTTATGCACTGTCTTTCAATTCGTACAGCATAAACGCAAAAAAAAAATTATATATAATCTGTAGGAATCGATTTCCTCAGGAAAAAATCCAAAAATATTTTCTTTTCCGTATTTGTTTACTTTCAGTTATGTCAGGCTAACTTACTTATGTAAGGGTTAGCCGGGATCTTTGATTACTTGGTTTATACATGAAGGAATAGTTTTAGCATCTATGATGGTTATGCGATTGTCGTTCATACATGTGCTATTTGAGGTTTGTTGTTGAGCTAGCCACGGGTGACAGCTTTGAGCTAGACGATAGTCTACATGGGGTATATGTACTGACTGTGCTTTAGTATAAGATATGTGACCTGTGTGACTCTTCAGCCATAACTATCGCTATCTATTATTCCTGATAAAAGCTCATTA
Source organism: Plantago major (assembly GCA_026545765.1). Taxonomy (NCBI): domain Eukaryota; kingdom Viridiplantae; phylum Streptophyta; class Magnoliopsida; order Lamiales; family Plantaginaceae; genus Plantago; species Plantago major. The sequence goes on along the minus strand of CM048843.1, from coordinate 38,915,513 downwards.
TCAAAGTGAAGGTTGATTCTTACATGTTCTCTCTACCTGATTTTAAATCTTCTATTTTCATTGACATATGTTTATGTATTTACATAAATTATTTAATAAACCAAAAATACGTAATTCCATATTTCTGTTTATTCAAAACTAAAATTATCCTTCTCTAGTTTTATATGTCTGTATCTTCCGAAGTTTGTCTATTAGTCTTTATATAGGGAGAAACACCTTGAGAACCATTAAGAGATGACATCGGTGAACTCGAGAAGAAGGAAGGAGCTGGGATGGAAACCATTGATAAGGCCTGACGAATTCTGCATATACTTACTAGAAGAAATGTTCAGATGTTATATGAAACCCGAGTATCTCAGGATCTTAACAAAATTTTATGGAGTAGCAGGGGAAGATGAAGTAAGGTTCATGGAAGACTTTTACGAGATGGTTCAAGACATACCGAGTGGAAAGATTCGAAAGTTTCTTTTTCTACATTGCTTGAGAGGAAAGGCAAGAACTTGGCTTAAGACCTTACTGACAGATAGTTCGAAGACATGAGAAGAGGTCGCAAGCCAATTCCAATTACAATACATCTGATTTTCATGGTCCTTAATATCCACCTGGGGTGAAGTACTTCGAAGCTTTGAACAACTAGAAGGAGAAACGTTCTACGGAGTTTGGAGGAGATTCAGGATCGCATTTCATAAAGAACCTGAGGTCAGGCACGCACAATTGCTATACTTCTACAAGAAGATAGAAAAGGATTATAGAGACTTGATTAACGAGGATGCGATGGGGTCATCATGGAGATTCGACCGGACGAACTTGTTGAGATATACGAGCGACTTAGCCAGGAGTCTAAGAGAGCATTGATTGGGAGGATCGAACTTTACAAGATAATAAAGAAAATACATCATCAATGCGACAAGCTAAGGGACTATGGACATTGGCTCGAAGCGGGTGCATTCGAAGGGTTGGCTAATCAAGTATTGGATTTGGACAGCAATGATGCTTCTGCAAACAAGACAGAAGTTATGAGGAGGCTACTTGAAGCAACTGAGATGATGGTTGAGGAAGAATAAGAGATGATGAAAACTATACACATCGAAGCCGTATGCGGAAAACAAATGGAGAGTATGGAGGAATCGACTGATACAGAGGCTGGGGATATCAAACCACTTGTACGAACCGAAGCTCAATTGACCAAGCCTGTGGAAGAAGAGGCATACACCGAGCAAGAAGATACTCGAGGGAACCATTAAGTACTGGAAGCTAGTAAACAGGAGGATTGTGGGGGAGGCTGAAGATACGATGGGTGGCCTACACAAGGCCATCGAACCATATATTCCACCACACCTTCGAAGTAGGCGACATACATGTAAGCTTTCTGCTTCCCATACTTTAACTGATCCTGATTCTATATCATCTGTCGTTACTTGCATCACTTACTGCTACCCATGAACCCAACCCCGTAAGGAAATTAGAAGAAATTGAATTCGTTAATCCTGATTATTATATTATGCCTTATGTGGAAAGGGACAAATCATTGGGAAATCCACTCACTCAATGTATTCCCATGATTTTTCGACCCAATGATTGGAAGGTTTTCATAACCATCCCTGATCGTAAACTTGATTCTGACTGTCTGACTAGCACTGCGCAGGAGTATAGAAACCAGGAATATGAATCATTCTCAAAAGAGTACTGTGAACCAATGAATGCAAGATCTCTCAGGGACACATCAATGGAAGGAGTCGAAGGAAGGCCATGGGTTTGCAACCCAAATGATGAGAACAGGCTGTTCGATGGGGATCCAATCAGTCGAGTGGGATCTGATACCAAGATAGTACTTAAAGGAATGGGAGTTAAGGAGTTCGGTGATCAGCCATGGACTGATAAAAGTGTGCTCGAAAGAAGGACTGGATATATTCATAAGAAAGATCATATCCACGAGTACACTAAGGATGACGATAACTTCTTCGCCGAGCAAATCATTCTCCAGCTATGAAGGAAGAAGAAGAGGGAGACACCAAGAAGGGGGAAGCTGAGTCATGGGTTCGACAAGAAATTGACAAGAACTGGGGATGGGTTGATGGACCTAACATCAATTGAAACTCTCCAACAAGGATGTGAAAGAAGAACGCTACTGGAAGGTGGAGACGGGTGGACGGACCTAACTTAGGCCACATGCATCCATCCTAAGGTCATCTCTGAACAGGGGTCGAGCTATAAGACCTAAAACAAGCGCTTCTTGGGAGGCAACCCAGGGTCACGTTTAATTTTCGCACTTGCATTTGCATTTTTGTTTTTCCGCTTTTTCTCGATTTCCGCACCAAAAATCTTTTCAAAAAACTTTTTAAGCTTTTTTTTTTAAAAAAAAACTTCTTAATTCATTACATAGGTTCATTTGTTGCATTTCAAAAAACGAAAAAACCAAAAAGAATTGAGAAAACGCGAAATCTCGCAAAATAAAAAGCAGTGAGGCAGCAGCCTCACCGCGGTCGACTGGCGATTGTCGTGAGCTGCCTGCAACTCACCTCTTCTCCCTTTTTGAACCCAAAAGAGATTTTGATTCTCCACTTCATTCTCTCTTCAAAATCCTTCATTTTCTCTATAATTTCATCGTACCTATTGCATCCCTAGCTTGCCCATCTATCGACAACACCAAGTAAGTGATCTCTACTCAATATTATCTTTATAACATCTTCAAATTCAAGTTTCTATCCTTCACCTTTTTGTTTGCACTTTCTTCTTGCTTCTTGAGTGCTATGCAATTATATGCTTCATTTGATTGAATTTATTATGTTTGGGATATGTGGATACATGTTTACTTCTAGTATTCATCTTATTAACACTTGCCTTGGTTGAGATTTGACAAATTGATTGAGAATTTGAGGGTTTTTGTTCTTGCTCACCATATGTTCAATGTCTCAATAGAAAAAATCCCCTTGTCGACCCTTTTCTCCTTCGATTACATGCTCACATGATCTTTACTTGAAGAATTATGCTTAGGAAACATGTTTGCATCGTCATATGCTCATTGGATGGAATTCCCATTGCAATATGCTCTACACTTTGATGCTTGACACAATATGAGAATTTGTGCTATCATGCCTAGTTAATGCATTGATTTGAAGCAGCTATTGACTTATCACAAGCTGTAATTTTGCATACATGTTATACCGAACATCAGGTTTGGGGGATAAAGACCCCATGAGATTTTCATGTAAGCCATAGTCCTGAGTTCACTCTAAACATGCTATCTCACACACTTTTGAGACCAGGTACCATGGAATAATGAAGGAGGATACCGATCGCAAGATGAATAAACTCTTTGTGGAGCTCGTGAGCGATGCACAGCTGGGAGACCAAGATGATACGCGGAGGAGGAATTAAATGAACAAGCATGGAAGCACATCACCGAGAGGGGAGTATCTGTCCTTTTTCTTCTTTACTTTCCTAGTTTCCTATCTGCTCTCTGCTAGGTTTGGGGGAAGAATTTGATTTGACTACCGCCTTCTAACTTGCTTGGTCTGAAGAAGCTTTTAAAATATTCGCACTTAGTCAAGTTATAGTTAATTACGTCTAAGAACTAGATTTACTTTTATCTGTTACATCTAGGTTTACTTGCCTTTCTGAAAATGTTTTGATATGTGGAAGAGTACCGAGTGTGAACCATAACTAATATGAGGGGTTGTGGATTTATTTTCTTGCTTCGCTGCTTGCTAAATATATGCTTAGATCGAATCCAACCCATGCTACTTTGATGAGTGAGTTTACTTGCTACTCTAATTGAAGTCCTGTGTGCAACCGTGTGAACACTGCTACCCTTGAGTCTTTATTTGTCAGCAGCCTGAATATGATTAGTAGTACTCACCTTTCTGAATCCTTTTCTATACCTTTCACTAACCCCACTGAAAGCTTTTTTAAGCCCTTATGAAACTCCACCATATATCATATATATGCTTTACTTAAGCGGTGACATCAACCTACCACCGAGCTTGAATGAAGAAACAAAGCAAAGAGTTCCAAAGAATGGAGGAGAATCATGTTTGATCATGATTGATAATTGGTTTGGGGGAGAAGTGGAAGATGAACATCATCGAAGGTAACCTTGTTGGCCCTACTGTTACATTACCGGTGCTAAAAATCACTAGCTCTTGCTCCAGAAAAAATAGAAAAGAAAGTACCGAAAAAAGCAAAGGTACAAAAGTCTCGGAGTGGATATGTGGTCCTTGTGATCACCGTTTTTGTGTTGGGCATGTTACAAATACTACCCACATACCGGCATGGCCCTAAAAAGCTACATGTCCGTGAGGGTTGATGCATGTATACCAAACTAGCACGCACAAAAGTGCGGAATTTGGTAAAACAGATACTATAAAAAATGTAGAGACTAAAAGAGCCCAATGATAGCCAACCAAAAGCATACGAGTCAGTAAAACGACTGCAGAAAATAGTATGTCAAAGAAAAAGAAAAAAGAAAAAAAAGGAAAAAAAAAGAAAAATAAAGGAGAAAGTAGTCTATGTGTGAAGCATTCGATGAAGTAGTTACGATGATAAAGGAGAAGTTGAAGTTGTCGTTGAGAGAAGACAAAGTCGAAGGAAGGAACTCGGTGTCCAAAAGGATAAGTCCCCCTAAAATACCCTTTATTCTACCTTGTTATCTTTTAACGATGCTTTGCTAAACAATCCTCTATATTATCCTACCTATTTCACTTACCAAGCAAACTTGAGTACTACTTTGATTTGTGCCTTGATTTTTGGGAGCAGGATTACATAACGTTACCGCGAGGTAATGATTTTGAAGTACACCTATAAGGACATTGGGTTACACTTTTAACCACTGGCTGTAGTGAGTGATGCGAACTTGTTATTTGTTTGCTGTGGAGTCATAAGTTGGAGTTGAAACTAAGCGAGTCAGAAGAGTTTGAAACCCTAGAAACTGGCTGCTTTTCTGTGTAGTGGTTTATTCTTGCTGTTCATTTCATGGTCACTTCTTGATTATCGTTACTGCCTTGCTCAAGGATGAGCAAGAAACTGGTTTGGGGGTGTGATGTGACAATGAAATGTGCGATATAGAATGCTTTTAGACCCTCATTTTCTGCCTTGGATGCAATATTTTTATCGTTTTATGGTCAATTACCAACTTTGTGTGTTTTCTGTAAGTCATGATTGCATTTTTGAGGAATTGCACGATTTCAGGCACCAAAATGACATACTTGTGCGAAATCGAGAAAGTTAAGCAAATACGCCGAATTTGCCGTTGCATGAAGTTCGAGGAGTCAAGATATGTCATACAACCAACCAACGGAAGGGTAATTAAAGATGCAACAACTTTGTAGAAGACTTGTTCAAAAAGTGCAAAACCGAGGAAAGTAAGGAAGCATGACAATTCTACTTGGAGCTAGAGAAGTCCGATGAGGTTGTGTCACCTACCGTTCCGAAGATTTCGAATCCACATGAAATTCTAAAGATGGACAATTTTCAATATAAAAAGGTTACGAGGCTCGAAATCGGAGAACGGAGAAAACCTGTATATATAATCTTGGAGAAATCGACCAAGGGGTACTGTTTTAGCTGTACATGGAGTTCTAGAAGTCCAATTCAGGCTCATGACCTATCGATGGAAAGTTATTGAAAATTATAAAACTTTCCTGCTTTACACTTTCCGAGAAAATGAAGTTTAGAGGTCCGAAATCAGCCCGGAAGGCAAAACAGCTAACACTTAGGCCAGACATCCTTTTTCCAGTCCGTCAGGTCTCAACCCGACTTTTAACTTTTCTTGATGGGGTGTACTCCAGACTGACACGCACAAAAGTGCGGATCTTGAGCAACCTATTGGGGAACACTTGCAAAATTGAGATCAAAAAAGAAAAAAAAAAAGAAAATCTGTGCAAAAAGAGCAAAGCACAAGAAAAAAAAGAGAAATAAAACGTGCAAAAAGAGCAAAGCACGAGAACGACGGCTCTTCTATTTCCTTGTATTGATTTCGACCCTTTTTCATAAAAAGTCCTTTGGATTCGTTTGAATTGAGTGCAAAAGCATGTAATATTAGTGGCAGCTTTGTGACGTTTGTTGTCACCTTCCTAAGTTAAGTCTTGAGCGAATACCCCTATTTACTGGACACTTCCAGCAGTGAGACTTGAGTTGCACTTATATTATACTTTTTTTGAGGGACTGCTAGGGTAAGTCGAAATTCTATTTACTTGTGAACCGGAAGATTGTGTTCTTTGCTAAGCTACTTGACAACGTTAAGGGGGATAAAAGTCTACATCAGTTTTGGGCTTAACTGTTGGGAAATTTGTTGGGAAATTTCTTGAGAAATTTGTTAGGAATTTTGTTAGATATTTTGTTAAGAATATATGTTTAGTTTTGATCAGCAACATGATGACTTATCTTAGTCTCAGAAAGGTGATTAGTACTCTTGGTTCACTTGAACATTGTAAAAGAGGAAACCCACTAAGTATGATAGTCTAGCTAATCTTGTATAGGATGTTAGGTCTCAAAATGTAATTTTTATTTTATGAAGAGAAGACCAAGAAGAAGACATCCAAGCAGAACAAGCTCAACGACATTGAAGACTTGAAGAAACTGCACAAGATTACTGAATCTGTTGTTCAGATACCTTAGCCAGATATCTTGAAGACACGAATAGTTTTAAACAAATTGTGTCACAAGAGATATCTGAGAAATAAGAGACATATCTGAAAACAAGGAAAGTGTCCACAGATATCTATTCTCAGATACCTTGAGCTTTAACCACGTTTATGAAAAAGAAACATATATATTGCAAACAAAGTTGTTTCAATAAATACAAGTGGTATCTGAAGATTGAAGATAAGAACGTGCAAAGAATCAGATAACACTAGTCTCTGATACAAAGCATAGTTCCGTTGACACTACAGGACAAAAGTATAGTACAATGCATTTAATGCACGGACAGAGATGTCTGAATAAAAGCAACGGCAACCGAGAAGAAGACAAACTCGCATAAAGATTATACACAGATATCGATAGTTTGAATTTGAGCCTAACGGATACTATTCAAACGGCACTCAAATTCATCTATAAATATCAACACTTAGACTGCTTGAGACACGACTTTAGACACAACACTACACTGAACTGAACATCTTACTCTCTCAAAGCAACTTACTTACTCACAAAGCTTCGCTATGACCAAAGCTTTTGATCTTGAGTAACACTGAAGTTCTAAGTGTCCTGATCCTAAACAACCAAAGCTATCTGTGAAGGAGTTGAATCAAAAGATCAACTATCTGAGATTCATTCTCTTGAACATATATCATAAGACTTGGGTCAGTAAAATCGAACAAGATACCATACGCTGTAAAGTGTATTAAGTACCTTGATTCACAGAGCAATCTGAATAACTGAATAAGTTATTAAAGAAGCTCATCTGACAACTCAAACAAAAACCAACACCATAACTGGCGTGGAGTACAGGAAGTACTTATTTTGAAAAATCAGGGAATAACTCCAAGGTTACCGGAGTATAGGAAGTACTTGATTTGGGAAACTAAGGAATAACTCCAAGGTTATTGAGTATAGGAAGTACTTAGCTTGGGAATCTAGGGAATAACTCAAAGGTTTCTGAGTATAGGAAGTACTTGGCTGTGAAAGCCGGGGAACAACTCAGGGGGAACATTTGGTTGGGAACCAATTGTTTAAGAATCTTAGAATAGGATTATTGTAAGGAGAACTCAATTATCTGTTCTAGTGAATTCTAGGTCTCTGATAGACCGAAGTGGATTAGTTGGAGGATTACGCCACCTCCATATACCACTATACTTGCTGTGTTATTTACCTTTCTGTATTTACTTTTCAGCAACACACACACACACATTAACTGTTTCTGCACTTATCTTTATTAAGTCTTCCGCGCTCTGATTCTAAGTATCAGATATCTATTCAGATATCTGAGAAATAGTTTTATCGACAAAAGTTTTAAAAGACTATTCACCCCCCTAGTCTTTTACTTTGCCGTTATCTGGACCAACAAGTGGTATCAGAGCAGGAGGTTCACCAGCCTTCTGCACTGAACCTAGATCCCCAGATAGGTGAAGGAACTTTGTCCACTTTTGAGGACTATTTAATTTGTGTGTTAAGTGTGCAGGTATGTCTCGGGTGATGCAATTCTCAAACCGTAGAACTACGAGAAATGGAAAAATAACATGATGCTCCACCTTGAAGCCATAAGTGACGAGATGATCGAAGTAATAAAGAATGGCCCAATAGTCATTCAACAACTTAAGCAAGTCATGGAGGTTTCGAGTGGAAGAGATAGAGATCAAAGCGAAGGATCTTCACAAACAGATGCGTCAACTAGTGGAAGATCTACTGGTCAAGTTATTTATGAACCAAAGCCCAGAGAACTCTGGACATCGGAAGATGCCAAGAGGAATCGACTGGATGGTCAAGCTCGTAACATCATCATCAGATTGACACCAGAGCACATACAGTGTAAACTGTGGGGTGCTAAAACGGCGAAAGTTGCCTGGCAATTGATTGAAGAAATCATGCGTAATCGAGAAAACCAAGGAAAACAAGTTCGAAGTTCTAAAGTTGAAATTTCAAAATTTCAAACAAGGTCCCACTGAAACTCTGGAAGAACTTGATTTCAGGTTTACCACTCTCATGAGTGATATGGCAGCACTTGGGGAAAGCAACAGATACTCCCAGTCAGAGAAGATTAAGACTATTGTCAAAAGTCTTAACCACAACTGGGAGCATACTAAATTCTTTTATTTTAACCAAGGTATGCCAAATATCACTCCAGTGGAACTTTTCTCTCATCTTGCTACGGTTGATTATGAGACAACTCAGAGAGAACAAACAACTGAAAAGTTGCAAAATGTTGCTCTAGTAACTCAAGGAACTTCTGAAAAGAAGAAAAGCAAGGAGGAGACAGAAGATGCTCTTGCTGCAAAAGCAAATGAGCAAATTTGTCAGTCGAGAAATTGAAAGAAGAAAAGCCAAAGAGAAGCTGAAAAAGAATCTAGGCTCAAACTATCACCAGTACAAAAATATGCAAAGCTCGCTAAACAAGCCAGCTCAGAAAGCATCATGTCTCGAGGAAGCGTAAATTGAAACGATATCTGCTTTCTATTGTCGTAAACTCGCCACTTCAAGAAGGATTGTCCCGCCTTCAACTAACTAATGACAGGTGACAAGAATGATAGAAGAATCTTCAGAAGAAGCCAGAAAGCTTTGTTAACTTAAGAAAGAAAGAAAATCCATATTCAATCGATGCTCTAGACGTTGAGATGATTCTCAAGATGACAATTCGATGACTCAACCTTACCATCACCGTAATTATGTGGAGTTACTCATGATATAATCGACTTCGCCTCAAGAAGAATGAAATGTGGAGTTCCGAAATTGACGGTCCGACATCTCCAACATAGAAAAGCATCTTATGGCTGATGAGGTAACACATACTTCTTGTTATACTTATGAAAGTGATGAAGAGGAAATAAAAAATCTAGAAAATCTCAGGAAAGTACTTGACATCTATGAAAGAGAATTTCTAATGATCCGAGCTAGAGCCGAAAACCTTGAAGAAGAAAAGAATTCTCTTGAAAAGGAAAATTCTCAATTAGTTAAAGAATCTGAGAGAAAGGATGCTGAAAATGCATCTCTCAAAGCTCAGATATCTGAGACTGAAAAGTCACATAAAGAAGCAATGGCTGAATTACGAAAGAATTATGAAGATCTTCTTTCTGAGAACAAGGAACTCAAGAAGAAAGAATTATCTTTTCAATCTTATGCCAAAGCTAGTGACACTCTTACTGAAGTACAATCTTACTTAAGAGATCCTTAAGAAAAGAAAGGACTTGGGCTGAATACACAGGCATATTGTTCTATCACTCTGAATAAGAGTAAGGAGAGAAGAACATTTGTAAGTACTCAGCAAGACGGTTCCCATGCAATCTATAACATCGGTGAGAAGACAAAGATTGTTGACAAAGGAAAGGTAGTTGCGACCAAACCTTTGTGGGAAAAACAAGTCAAAAACAAAACTATTGGGCACGTCTCTGAAAAGAAACACAACACTGAAAAGTGTAAACACCCACAGTGCTATGTCTCTCAAAAAGGTAGAATTGCAGGAGCTGGCAAATTCTCCCATGTCACTTTTTACGAAAGAAATTGGACCAACCAGAGACTAGCAAAGTCTGAGAAAAGATCTCGATAGCTTCAAGTGCTCAAACGGTATTGGCTACAAAGGCATCGGAAAACAACTTGCTCATGAGTACAAGCGTGAGCAAGAACGATGGTCGAAAGCTAGAATTGCTCAAAGCAATTATCGAAGTGGAAGTTAAATCAAGCCATTGAAAATCAATGCCGTACTAGAAGAAATCTGGCAAGAAAGGCTAAGTTTGCTGAAAAGCAAACTCAGAAACCTGACAGGTATCTGAAAGCATCATATGGAGCACCTAGGAACACACCAAGGAAGAAAATAATTCTTACTAATGATAACATTTATTCAAATAGAATTCCTCCTTACGTTCCTGTCAGACAAAAGCATATTTCAAAGAAATTCATACAAAAATGGATTCCTACTGGAAGAACTTTTAATTCTGACGGTTCCATCAAAGATATGAGAACCTAATCTCCTGCTTCTCAGGTGCGTAATGCTTCCGGACTAAAGCACAATGGCTATTTGATAGTGGATGCGAAAGCACATGACAAGAGACAAAGCAAATCTGGTTGATTACAAAGCTTGCAACACAGACCGGATATCGATTTCTTTGAGGAGAATTAAATCCTCTCGGGATTTGGCAACGCTAAATTGGGGACTTTAACAATCACCGACGACATATGTTAAGGATTTGAAATATAATCTATTTAGCATGAGCCAGTTTACGACAAGGGTTTTACTATAAATTCAAAGCTAACATCGCAAACTAATTGACAATGAGTCAAAGCATAGTCTTAGTCGGCGGAAAGGCGCTTTATGTTGCCGATTGGGCATCTCGCCACAATCAAGAATGTCTCATGGTGAGTCAATCTGGTCACACGTAAGAGCACCGTTATGGCACAAAAGAATGAGTCACTTGAACTTCAAAACTCTGAATAAACTTGCCAAGAAAGAGTTAGTGGTTGGCCTTCCTGAACATCTTTCGTAAAGGATGGTATCTGCTCACCGCCGATGGGGAAACAATCTAAGATCTCTTTCAAGTCCAAAATCGACACTCTAGTGTTAGACCAACGCAACTTTTACACATGGATCTTTTGAATCATCTCGTAACTAGTTATGCAGAAAGAAGTATGGTCTGGTTGTTGTAGATGACTTCTCAAGATTCACTTGGGTTGTCTTCTCAAACACAAATCGATGCCGTGGTGGAGATACCAAACTTGTCAAAAAGCTTGAAGTCATGAAAATGACAAGGTATCTGCAATCAATGCACCATGGTACCGAAGTTTGTCAACCAAGACATAAAGGAGTTTTGTACCGCAAAGGTATACAACACCAACTTTCCTCTGTAAGAACACCTCAACAAAATGGTGTTGCGAAAGGAAAACAGAACCCTTAAAGAAGCCCAAGGACAATGCTAATTAATCGAAATAAGTGAAATTTATTGGGTTGAAGATGTAAACACAGCCTGCTACACTCAGAACAGATGTTTGATAAACAAACACCATGACAAGACCCCCTATGAAATCTTGGTTGGTAGACCCCCTAATATCAAACATCTGAGAGTATTTGGTTGTAGATGTTTTGTTCTAAACAATGGGAAAGATTATCTGAGAACATTTCAACCAAAGGCAGATGAAGGTGTTTTTCTTGCCTATTCCACAAAAAGCAAAGCCTACAGAGTTTACAACAAAAGAACAAAGAAAATTGAAGAATCAGTTCATGTTGTATTCTATGAAGGAAGTAAGAAAACACCTCCTATTGATGAACTCTCAGAAAGGTTCAAAGAATTATTACTGAGGGATTCTAAAGAAGAATACTCAGAGAGGAAAAACATCATTATGGAAAGTGAGGATGACTTTGACGTAGAAAAGCTTGAAAAGCCTAGTAACAACAAGATGACTCACAGACATGATGAGGAATTTCCTATGAGTTTTCCAGAAATGGAATAGGTTACTGAGAACCTTCATCATGAAGAGGTATCTGAAATTAAGAATGCTGAAATGCATGTTCCAGATATCTCTGACACTGAAAAAGTGTCAGATATCCATGACATTTCCCATATGTCAGATATCTCAGATACTGAAAAAGTATCAAATCAAAATCTCAGTGATTCACATTCAGATCACTTGGATATTGATCCTACTAGCACTAAACCTATGATGAGATGGATCAAAGATCATCCTACAAAGGATATAATTGGACCAATTAATCAGGGTGTTAGGACTAGGAGAGCAATAGTCAAATCGCTAACTCTCTCTTTGGATGTTTCATCTCGAATATTGAACCTAAAAATATAGAAGAAGCATTAGGAGACCAAGACTGGATCTCTGCAATGCAAGAAGAGTTGGATCAATTTGAGAGAAACAAAGTCTGGAAACTAGTTCCATTTATAGAAGGAATATCTGTGATTGGAACTAAATGGGTTTTCAGAAACAAGATGAATGAATCTGGTGAAATAACCAGAAACAAAGCAAGATTGGTTGCCAAGGGATTTACTCAGACTAAAGGCTTAGATTTTGTCGAGTCATATGCACCAGTTGCCAGATTGGATGCAATAAGACTCTTTCTAGCCTTTGCAGCTCATAAAGATTTCAAAGTTTATCAGATGGATGTCAAAAGCGCCTTCTTAAACGGTGAACTTGCAGAAGAAGTTTATATTGAGCAACCACCTGGGTTTGAAGTTTCCTCAGAAAGTAGAATGGTCTATAAACCATGTAAAGCTCAGATGGATAAACAGGCTCTAAGAGCATGGTATGACACTTTGGCCAAGTACCTTCTGGAAAATGGTTTCAAGAAAGGTGAAGTTGATAAAACTTTATTTACCTTAAATCATGACGGGAAACTACTCTTAGTTCAAGTATATGTTGATGACATTGTATTTGGATCTAAGGACAAGCAACTTTGTGATGACTTTGCAAATCTCATGAAAAACAAGTTTGAGATGAGCATGATGGGAGAAATGAATTATTTCCTAGGATTGCAAGTCAAGCAACTCAATGATGGAATATTCATTAGTCAAACAAAGTATGCGAAAGATATGCTCACAAAATTCAATCTTAAGCCTTCTGAAAAGAATGCTAAGATACCTATGAGCATTGGAACCAAAATGACCTATACTGAATCAGATAAAAGTGTTGAAGAACATAAGTATAGGAAATTGATAGGTTCACTACTTTACCTCACTGCAAGTAGACCTGATATTCAATATGCCGTTGGAGTATGTGCTAGATTTCAGACAAATCCAATGCAAACACACTACAACATTGCTATGAAAATATTAAGGTATGTAAAGGGTACAGTAGATGTAGGATTGTGGTATCCTAAAGAAAGTGGATTGAGTTTAGTCGGGTACTCGAGACCGATTATGCCGATCAACGCTGATAGGAAAAGCACCTCGTGAACTTGCCGTTCGGTACTAGACTTATCTCATGGTTTAGCAAGAAGCAAAACTCAATTGCAACTTCTACCACAGAGGTGAATATATTGTCAGGTTGTTGTGCAACACAAATTCGTGGATACAACAACAACTTAAAGACTATGGACTCGATGAGAAGAAAACTCCCATTTTCTCGTGATAACACAAGTGCTATTGCGACACACGTAATCCTAAATTTCATGCCGTAACAAAGCACATTGATGTTAGACATCACTTCATCGAGACCATGTTGAAAAGGGCAATATAGAGATACTCAAGATTGCATCAAGACCAACTTGCGATATCTTCACTAAGCCACTACAAGAAAGTAGATTCTTAGCCTTAAGACATAGTCTTGGACTAATGGAACTACCAATGAACCGAAGAGTTCGTATCCGAACGGGCATCCAGAGAAGAGGTATCCGAACGGCATCCAGAGAAGAGGTATCTCGAACGGGTATCCGAAAGAGAAAGAGAAAACGAACGGGTATCCGTAAGTCAAAAGGATAAAGAGCAAAGATAGCTTAAGATCTCCGAGACGGAACTCGAGATCCGAATTACTCTATAAACGGGAACACAAAAGGGAATAGTATAACTATCTCGCAATAACTACTCTCTTGAAACTCGCATTATTTCTATCTTGATGAAAACTTAGAAAAATCCTAAGTATAAGATGATTCGGATGCAAAGGTCCTTGGTCATAGATCAGGATTGTGATAGCAAGTCGCCAAAATTCATTAAATGGGCACAATTACACTTGTTGATTGTGATCATTGTCAAGAAGCAATGGTGACCCTCGATGAAATTAAGCGATTGATCTCAGACGGTGGAAATTAATTCACAGAAATAGTGGATCGTGAATTTCGGACATGGCCCACTAAGCATTTAATGCCGAACTAGCTTTTGCTCACTTTGCTTGCAAATCACAGATACGTACACACAAAATCAATTTGTATGTATTTGTCTGTTGGGATTCAACTACTATATATATAGGATTTTGGCAAATGAAATCACTTTTGCCTAATCCGAAAATTCAACTTGCACAAAAATAGCAAATCCTTCTCTTGATTCTCTGCAAACCCTCTACAATCTCTACAAATCAAGATTAAGTTTTTTCTGAAAAGAATCACTGAATCAAATCTCTTTCAAACACCAATTTCAAATCCCTATACTATATAAAGAGATGGCCTCCAAGAACTCTTCAACACAGAAATCCCAAACCTCCACTGCATCAATGAAATGCAAGCACCAGAGTTGGTTATTGTAAACAACCGACTGGTAGGAGTTTTTAATCCTGACCATTGGACTTCAAGTCACAGAATGATTTGGGGTGGTGCCATGGTTGAGGAATACCTCTCTGCTGCAATAGAAAACCAAACCGATAGAAAATTGATTCTTGACATGCTTGAAAAGGAACAAATCAAGGGTTTTCTATCTGCTCGCCCAAGTGGAATTTCATCACTCGATGTGTTGGAATTTTACAACAACTCCAGGATTATTTCCTGTGTTTCTGAAGGCACTGAAATAGTGTCTATCAAAACCTCAGTCCAAGGAAAGAAAATCCTTCTGGATTTAACAACTTTCTGTAAGTTGTTTGAGTTTCAAAATCTTGGAAAGGATTTTGAAATAAACACCAAGGATGAGGAACTCCTTGAAAGTGTTAAAGAACTTTACAGTGACGTGTGTGATCTTGAAAAATCAGATACACCCAATGAGTTCAAGCTTGCTGACATCCGAACCAGACATCTAATGGTTCACTGGGATGTACTGGCTTGCATTCTTCACAGATGCTTTGATGGTCTACAAGGAGGTGCTGACCAGATAAGCCAAGAACGGTGGATGATGATGTTCTTGCTGAATCAATAAGACAAAAGGCTGGAAAACCCTTTTAACTGGGGAAAGTACGCCTTTCTGAAGTTTGTGAAGAAGATTCAAGGCTTCGAGCCTAAGATTACCAAAGGGCTAGCTGAGCCAAAGGCCACTGTAGGATATGGTCTGAAGATATGCTACTTGCTGGAAAAGCTTGACATTGAGCTCAGAGAGACAGCTGAAATAGCCAACAGTAACTTACTCTATAAATATGAGTATACAAATTTGATGAAAAAGGTTACTGGGTCTCAGAAAGGTCCTAAGAAGCGAAAGTCTGAAAAGATATCTGAAGAAAAGGTTGCGACCAAGAAGCCCAGAACTTCAAGAAAGAAGTCTGGCAAAATGTAAGACACACCCAAAGAGGTTGTCAATTCTCAGATATCTGCAGGCATTGCCGATGAACTGATAAAGGCAGATGAACTCATCAATGCTGCAAAAGATTTATCAACTACTGAACAAGTAGACTCAGCAAGAGAAAGTGTTTTCAGAAATGTTGCGACTAATGCAGAAAGCCTTGCTGATGAACTCATAAATTCTGCCAAAAGTGATGAAAAGCACCAAGCTCCATCTGCAGAAACTGCAGGAATAATGGACCAATCAGTTCCCAATGCTGATGAGAGCTCTGACGATGAAGATATTGAACTAGTCATCTCTCAAGTCCTTGAAAGAACAAAGTGGGCTAAGGTTATCGAAGCAAGATGGCGTGGTAAGGTATCTGAAGAAGAACCTACACCACAGGTTGCTGAACCTATAGCAAAGGTTGTTGGTGCAAACACATCATCAGGGATTGTTTCTCTTGCACAACTTCAAAAAGCCCTGATGAGTGGTATTTTAGTCCTGGCAGATGCTGATGGAAACGCCACATCTAAAAATCTGGAAGAACATTCTACTGATCAATCTTCTGCTTCCAGACAACCACAACAACCACCACAAACACAACAACCACAACAGCCACAAGTGGTTGATGAAATGGTAAATGAACTCCATTTCGAATTACCAGCAATACAGTATGCTCAAGAAAATCCTGCAAATGAGCAGGTTCCCCAACTCACTGAAAGGGATCAAACTGAGACATCTACTCAGAATGATCAACCAGGGGAGGCAACTAAGTTGCATACTCAGGAAAGGTGTGAAGTACCAGAAACTTCAAACAAAGAAACTGCACTGGGACAAGACGACCAATGTATAGAAAGGTCACAAGTTCCAGAGACCAATCAGCCTGAAACTGCTCAGGTAAATGACTGGTTTAACTCTTACCTTGTGAAAAATTTTATACTTATAAATCTTGTTACCTCATAATAATTTCTTTGTTACAGGCTGAGTTAGAAACGCAGAAACAAGAGGAAGCTGAGAAGCTTGCCTCAGATACTGAAAAAGAGGTCCCTTCAACCTCAACTCTTGAGAAATCTGAGCACATGCTACAAAGTTAATGATTCTTAAAGAGAACTAATTTTTCAAAAAATGTTAATGTGCTCATTCATGTTAAAAATGTTTTAAGCTCCCGAGATGGAAGAAGATAAGGCAGAAATGCCAGAGACAAACCCAGAGACCAACAAGGTTTCTGAAGAACACATCACTGAGCCTTCTAACATGAAGGTATATGACAATCAAGTGACAAGTATTCTTCATCTTGGGTTATCTTTTCTCTCTTCTAATATTCAATACTTTCTACTTACAGGCTATTTCAGAAGTAGAAATGCTAGGGGATAAAGTTGCGACTTCCCCTGCATCAATGGAAATTGATGAAGCCCCCAAGGCAACATCACTCGAAAGAACACCAGAAACTGCACAAGTTTCTGAGAAAAATGAATCTGAGCTTCCTTTTGAGGAAGTAAGTAGCTCAAATCAGAATTCATTAAAAGCATATTTATGCATAGATTCTTTCAAACTATTTCCTAAGTATTGTATTTCTCTCAGGTTCAAGAAAGAAAGGTTGATGAGGACCAGACTTCCAAGTCTCCACCGTGATTCAGAGAAGTTGGTTAGCTACTTCTCATTTTGTTCTAGGATTCTTCTTATTCGTAGTAGAATAGGAACGAACAGAAGTGGAAAGACTAGAATTGCAAATCAATTATGTTGCTGGAAATGTTTTTTATGTCCCTCACAACAAGATATCTGAGACACCAATTGTCTCAGTAGAACAAGTCTCTGAGCCTGAAGTACTTACTCAGGTAACTCAGAAACTAAACTACACTAGTACTCAGATATCTACCAAAGTTTTGAAACTCATTCAAAGCTCTTTCTTTCAGGCACAAACAGATGCAAAGCAGGTTCCCATTGAAGAGACAAGGGACCTACTTCACTTCTTCAAAGCTCACACCCTTCCAAAGCATATTCAATGCTTCAAGAAATGGCAGAAGTTAAGGTGCTCTGATCTCTCTGAAATATTGAGAATCACAGATCAACCAATCAGACGAGCACGAGCTCTTGACTTGGAGACTTACATCCATGCAATGTTCCCTATTGAACAGTACACAGTTGCGACATTATTGCATAAGGATTTCTCCAAATAAGTGGCGCATAGTTTGATACATGCCTTTGAACAGGCAGATGGTCAGACAAGATTACAGATGGCATTCAATCCAGTCCTGCCCCAGACTCTGCAATTTATACCTTCTGAACAAGAAGAAGTTAATGGGCAGAAGATCACTATCCCGGAAGTGATCAATCTTGTATTTGAAGATGATGAGGAGGAAGAAATGAATGAAAATTACTTTGATGAACCTCCCACTGACCATCACCAAAAGGATGATAATGACAAAAAGGATGATGATGATGCCCGTGCACCAGGGACCGGAGGAATTTCACAGAGAAATAATGCCTCAGCTGCTGAAAAGCAAACTAAGAAGAATTCACAGAAATCTCCGTCTTCATCACCTCAGAAATCTACTCATCCATCTTCTAACCAACACGCAGTTACTACTGAACAAGTAGTTGAGCTTTCTGAAGAAACAAATCAGAAAATACTAAACACTCAAACCAGATCTGCTCAACTCAGACAACTGTTGGAAGAATAACAACAGCTCCATCTTCAACTGGAAGATCAAATAGCTAAATCCAGAGACAAGCTTAATCAACTACAAGATCAATACTTACAAGAAATGATTGCTTACTCTGAGGTTAAAGAGCTACGGATGTCAGCATGATATCACCAAAGATCTCGATCATCAAGAAGTATCTGAAGTCAAGCATGATGCTAAGGCTGCATCATCTTCAAAAGAAGTACCATCCTCCTCCCAGAAAGGAAAGAAACCAATCTCTGAGATGGTTGCTGGACTCGATACAATCGATGAAAATGTCCAAGAGGATGAAGATCACTGGGCTGATTACTCAGATGATGAAGAAGACAAGACTTTGGCAGAACACCGCAATGAACATTTAGCGGTTTCTCACTTGAAAAGGAAGCTGATTACTCCTACAATATTCAGCAAACTGCCAAACGTCCACTCCCATGAATACATGAACAGGTGTCAAGTACTGACACAAGTTAAAAAGGAGATGTCTTCACAGAACAAGGAAGTAATTGCCTCCGTCCCCTCTGAAATGAGGAAGTTCACTGAGCTCATCACTCAGAGAACCACTAGCATAGTCATTGCTCAGAAAGATCTGGGAAAGATAAGGGACGATGATGCGTCTTTAGCTGAACAAGCTTTTCAAGAGGCAAGTTACACTGCTGGAAAAGCAGATGCCATCCTAGGCCCATTGGCAGAGCTCACTGATAAGGACAATGGACTTATCAAGCAAAATCAGGAGCTCAAAGCCGAACTTCAGAAGTTGGTCACTGCCTATAATTATTTACAAGGGCACTTCAACTCTCTCTCAGATTCCTTTATGAGATTGAGTCAGGCAACAATGACTAAGGGGGAAAGAATGTACAAATCTGGACCTCAAAGTCAGGGGGAATGGGAAGAAGGAGAAGCAAACAAAAAGAGATCTGGAGCTGGTGCGGCTCAGAAAGGAAGAAGAAAACCTTCCCAGCCACCACTCAGAATCAATGAACCCTCCTCAAGCCAAGCTGCTTTGCAAATAGTAGCTGCTTCCCAGAAACCATCAAGGAACCAAAATGATAACAAGGGCATACGGCACTGAAACCTCCAAGGAGTACCAAGGCTCCAAGGAGAAGACAAGTTAAAGGATTGATGAATCTTCAAGAAGAAGAAGAAGGTCAAATCAAGTCCCCGGCAATGAAGAAGGTCAGAAACTCTCACAAGATCTAATCTTGATGATGATGAGGAAACTGATGAAGATGAAGCTCCTCTTCACAGAAAAAGGAAAATTGAAAGCCTAATTGAGCCCATAGCTGCAAAGCCACTAGCAGCTAAAACACCCTATGGAAATACCAAGTCTATCCAGGGTGGTGGTTCTTCAAGCAACAACCCCAAAGAGAATTCAAGACAGAGAAGGAACAGACTGAGAGCTGAGCAAAGACAAAGTCAACTTCCTCGGCCGTAAGAAGCTAAAATAGAGTATGTGAAGTATGACAATGATTCCTCTGCTCTGGTGCATCAATCGTAAAAATGGCTATTGGATTCTGGAACTTAAGCATCTATTGGTAAATTCAAGATTTCCAGAACCAATCCATAAACAACTTATGGCATGGAGAAAGGATAAACCTACCTTGATCAACACCAATCACATCAAAGCATGGTTGGATTTTGAAGTTGTCAAGAGAACTGAAGCCATGAAGAAGGACCTCTCTGATGATTGTCCATATGGAAAGCCAGATGATGTGCACAAAATTCTGAATATCACAGGAACAGGCACAAGACCAAGACTTGCTGTGGAACCCTATGAGTCGTTCTATCTGACAGAAGATCAATACAAGGGTGACATCAGATATCTGAAGATTATCTATGAATACTTCAAGCTTTCAGATATCAGAATAGAGCATGCCTGGAAGTGGGGAAAGTACCTATGGGTCAAGCATTTTGCCAAGAAAAATCCTACCAAAACCTACAAAGAGGTCTGTGGATTTTCCAGAGACACAGAGATGCTTGTCAGAACTCTCCTCTATGACTATTCTGATGACATCAAAAGGTTTGGAGATAGGAAATTTGCAGACTGATCCATAGAACTACTGTTGAAGACTTGAAGTGATTGAAGACTTGAAGACTAGTTCTTTAGGATGTTTACTTGGAGCTTGGTTACTCCTGTTGTCCTAATTTACTATGTGCTTTTTGTATTTTTGCTGAACTGAGCTTAACTGTATCATGTATCAAAGTTATCTGTAATGTTTAGTTGTAACTTATCTGAAGAACTTACTCTCAGATAGTATTCTATAAAAGATAACTTGTCAGCAAAGATCACACCTTGTGATTTGGTTGACGTCCACTTTCTGCACTTAATTAAATTAATTTGAAGATCTTAAGAAAAGATTAAGTGTTGGATTGTTCACTCATCCAGATTTGTAATAGGTAAAGATAGTCATCGTTGACTGATCAAAAAGGGGGAAATTTGTTGGGAAATTTCTTGAGAAATTTGTTAGGAATTTTGTTAGATATTTTGTTAAGAATATCTATTTAGTTTTGATCAGCAACATGATGACTTATCTTAGTCTCAGAAAGGTGATTAGTACTCTTGGTTCACTTGAACATTGTAAAACAGGAAACCCACTAAGTATGATAGTCTAGCTAATCTTGTATAGGATGTTAGGTCTCAAAATGTAATTTTTATTTTATGAAGAGAAGACCAAGAAGAAGACATCCAAGCAGAACAAGCTCAACGACATTGAAGACTTGAAGAAACTGCACAAGATTAATGAATCTGTTGTTCAGATACCTTAGCCAGATATCTTGAAGACATGAATAGTTTTAAACAAACTGTGTCACAAGAGATATCTGAGAAATAAGAGACATATCTGAAAACAAGGAAAGTGTCCACAAATATCTATTCTCAGATACCTTGAGCTTTAACCACGTTTCTGAAAAAGAAACATATATATTGCAAACAAAGTTGTTTCAATAAATACAAGTGGTATCTGAAGATTGAAGATAAGAACGTGCAAAGAATCAGATAACACTAGTCTCTGATACAAAGCATAGTTCCGTTGACACTACAGGACAAAAGTATAGTACAATGCATTTAATGCACGGACAGAGATGTCTGAATAAAAGCAACGGCAGCTTCTGAGAAGAAGACAAAACTCACATAAAGATTATACACAGATATCGATAGTTTGAATTTGAGCCTAACGGATACTATTCAAACGGCACTCAAATTCATCTATAAATATCAACACTTAGACTGCTTGAGACACGACCTTAGACACAACACTACGCTGAACTGAACATCTTACTCTCTCAAAGCAACTTACTTACTCACAAAGCTTTCTGTTGCGACCAAAGCTTTTGATCTTGAGTAACACTGAAGTTCTAAGTGTCCTGATCCTAAACAAGCAAAGCTATCTGTGAAGGAGTTGAATCAAAAGATCAACTATCTGAGATTCATTCTCTTGAACAGATATCATAAGACTTGGGTCAGTAAAATCGAACAAGATACCATACGCTGTAAAGTGTATTAAGTACCTTGATTCATAGAGCTATCTGAATAACTGAATAAGTTATTAAAGAAGTTCATCTGACAACTCAAACCAAAACCAACACCATAACTGGCGTGGAGTACAGGAAGTACTTAGTTTGAAAAATCAGGGAATAACTCCAAGGTTACCGGAGTATAGGAAGTACTTGATTTGGGAAACTAAGGAATAACTCCAAGGTTATTGAGTATAGAAAGTACTTAGATTGGGAAGCGAGGGAATAACTCAAAGGTTTCTGAGTATAGGAAGTACTTGGCTGTGAAAGCCGGGGAACAACTCAGGGGGAACATTTGGTTGGGAACCAATTGTTTAAGAATCTTAGAATAGGATTATTGTAAGGAGAACTCAATTATCTGTTCTAGTGAATTCTAGGTCTCTGATAGACCGAAGTGGATTAGTTGGAGGATTACGGCACCTCCAGATACCACTATACTTGCTGTGTTATTTACCTTTCTGTATTTACTTTTCAGTAACACACACACACACACACATTAACTGTTTCTGCACTTATCTTTATTAAGTCTTCCGCGCTCTGATTCTAAGTATCAGATATCTATTCAGATATCTGAGAAATAGTTTTTATCGACAAAAGTTTTAAAAGACTATTCACCCCCCCTAGTCTTTTACTTTGCTGTTATCTGTACCAACATTAACTCTTGCATTGGTTGTTCTGGTAGCTTGTTGATAAAACTCTTCTGTGTTTTGTCGTGTCTTTGTGTTTTTTCTTTTCTAGGACGTTTTAGAGTCTTGTTTGCTCGATGATGAGCAAAGGTTCGGTTTGGGGAGTTTGATGAGTTGATATTTTAACGACTCATTTAGTCTTTTTTAGCCGTATTTTGTTATGTCCTTTAGCACTTTTGTTATTGTTTTAGTTCATTTTCATGTTTGGGTATTTCGTGTGTTTTTGTACTTTTTAGGTAAAGGTAAGAAGATGGAGGACCATTGTGCAATTTCAAGCTTGTCCAAAGCTTCTAGAAGCACAGAAGGCCAAGTAGTGGGCCATTACTCTAAAGGTGGTGACTTGGAGGTTGAGAAAAGGGAGTAAAAATAGGAAGAAGTGGAAAAAATGGGAGGTTTCCCGAAGAGGTACCTCACCGCGGTGAGCTCCATTGACACGGAGGCTCATCGCGGTCCAGCAAGCAAGAGCAGAATGCGAGTTGATTCGCAGAAGTCGAGATCGCGGTGAGCAGGAACACCAAGAGAGGCTCACCGCGGTGAGCACTGATATGACTGATTCAACACACGAATTCTGGCAGTTTTTCCCCACTAATTCAAATTTCTACTTCCTAGGTCTTATAAATAGACCCCTTGTATCAGTTGTATTTTCATATCTTCATACTCCTAGACATATTCACTTTCAATTCAAGCATTGTAAAAGATTCTAGAGATTCAATCTCTCTTTCAATAGAAGTTTTATTTCCTTTCAGGCGATCTTCGTGACTTATAAATATCCCGGTATTAATCGTGCATCTCTTGGTGGATTCCTTTATGATTTGTACGTGACAGGTTTTTACTTGTGATAATTGACTGCATGTTGTATCGGTGTGAACTTGCATCTGTTGCGACCTCTAATTAGTATATATCCGGACGAATACATAGCTCGTGACAGGCTCATTTGTAGTTCATATGTACTTATAATCTGATGTATCTGGTTGAATTTGCAATAGCAGGATTTGTGAACTGCGGGACTGGTAACCTTAATTGGTCCACCCGTATAAGCATTTTACTTGAAAGGATTTACTATCTTCTTTTGTTTGTAGGATTGCATGATCTAGGCATTACCTTGTCTTGCAATTGTTTAATTTTATGCTAGGGTAGAAGTATCACCAACCCCAACTATCTGTTTACAGTGAATGCAAAGCGAGACTATCTCTATTTGAACTAGCTTAATAAATTCCTCGCGAGAACGATCCTGTGGTTAAGAACATTGTCTACAACAATCACTTTTTCTACTTGATGAAATATAAGTAGTAATTTTTTAGCGCATCACTAACATTCTTTTGTAAAGGCGAACCGCCGAAACTTTGCTATGCTACTTCTTTCTATGACATATTATATTAATGGAATATTTCTTAGACAAAAATCGTGGTTATACAACTCTATACATCCTTCATGGTGTGATGTTTTGCTGAGTGACACAGTAGTTTCATTGATTATTTTACCAAAATCCTATATATATAGCAACGTAATTCTAACAAACATATACATATAAATTGGTTTTGTATGTACGTATCTGTGAATTGCAGTAAGGTGTGGGTAAAATTTTGTTCGGCATTAAATGCATAGTGGTCTACGTCTGAATTTCTACAGTCCACTATTTACAGAGAATTAATCTCCGCCGTTAAGATCAATCGCCCATTTCATCAAGGGTCACCATTGCTTCTTCAGCAATGATCACAATCAACAATTGTAATTGTGCCCATTTAATGAATTTTGGCTATTAGCTATCTGAATCACGTTTCTGTGTGAATGAGAACACTGTTTGTATCTGAGTCTATCTTATACTTGTTGTCTTTTCAAAGTTTTACACAAAGATAGAAATAATACAAATTTCAAGATAGTATTTGACTGTAGATAGTTGTACTATTCTCTTTTGTGTTCCCCCTCACTGAGTGATCTATATATCTGAGTACCCGTCTCTGAAATCTTTAAATAGCCATTTTACTCTTTAGTCTTTGGTTTCTGGATACCCGTTCCAGATTCCTCTTCTCTGGATACCCGTTCCAGATTCCTCTTTTCTCTCCTTTGATATCTTCTTCAGATATTTTAACTTTTTCAGTTCTTTGGTAGCTCCATTAGTCCAAGACTATGTCTTAAGGCTAAGAATCTACTTTCTTGTAGTGGCTTAGTGAAGATATCTGCAAGTTGGTCTTCAGTGCCAATCTTGAGTATCTCTATAATGCCTTTTTCAACATGGTCTCTGATGAAGTGGTGTCTAACATCAATGTGCTTTGTTCTTGCATGAAACTTAGGATTATGAGTTATGGCAATAGCACTTGTGTTGTCACAGAAAATGGGAGTTTTCTCTTCATTGAGTCCATAGTCTCTGAGTTGTTGTTGTATCCACAATATCTGTGAAACACAACACCCATCAACAATATATTCAACCTCTGTGGTAGATGGGGCAATTGAATTTTGTTTCTTGCTGAACCAAGATATCAATCTAGCACCAAGAAATTGACAAGTTCCTGAGGTGCTTTTTCTATCAAGGAATGATCCAGCATAGTCGACATCTGAATAGCCAACCAAATTCAATCCACTATCTTTTGGATACCACAATCCAACTTCTACAGTACCTTTTACATACCTCAATATTTTCATAGCAATGTTGTAGTGTGATTGCATTGGATTTGTCTGAAATCTAGTACACACTCCAACTGCATATTGAATATCAGGTCTACTTGCAGTGAGGTACAGTAGAGACCCAATCAATTTCCTATACTTGTGTTCTTCAACACTCTTGTCAGATTTAGTATAGGTCATTTTGGTTCCAATGCTCATAGGTATCTTAGCATTCTTTTCAGAAGGCTTTAGATTGAACTTGTTGAGCATGTCTTTTGCATACTTTGTTTGACTAATGAATATTCCATCATTGAGTTGCTTGACTTGCAGCCCTAGGAAGTAATTCAATTTCTCCATCATGCTCATCTCAAATTTACATTTCATGAGTTCAGCAAAGTCTTCACAAAGTTGCTTGTCTTTAAATCCAAATATAATGTCATCAACATATACTTGAACTAAAAGTAGTTTCCCATCATGGTTCAATGTGAAGAGTGTTTTATCAACATCTCCTTTCTTGAAACCACTTTCTAGTAGGTATCTAGCCAATGTATCATACCATGCTCTTGGAGCTTGTTTCAGCCCATACAGAGCTTTCTGAAGCTTATAGACCATCCTACTTTCTAACGAAACTTCAAAACCTGGTGGTTGCTCAACATAGACTTCCTCAGCAAGTTCACCATTTAGGAATGCACTCTTGACATCCATTTGATAAACTTTAAAGTCATTATTAGCTGCAAAGGCTAGAAAGAGTCTTATTGCATCCAATCTTGCAACTGGTGCATAAGATTCATCAAAATCTAGTCCTTCAGTCTGGGTGAATCCCTTGGCAACCAACTTAGCTTTGTTTCTGGTTATTTCACCAGACTCATTCATTTTGTTTCTGAAGTGGTTCCGATAACAGATATTCCATCAACAAATGGAACTAGTTTCCAGACTCTGTTTCTCTCAAATTGATCAAACTCTTCTTGCATTGCAGAGATCCAATCTTGATCCTTTAATGCTTCTTCTATAGTTTTAGGATCAATATTTGATATGAAACATCCATAGAGACAATTTGCTTTTTCAGCGATTGCTCTTCTAGTTCTAACTCCTTGGTCTATGAGACCAATCACATCCTTTGCAGGATGATTTCTTATCCATTTCATAATGGGTTTTGAACTAGTAGGATCAATATCATTTTGATTTGAATGTGAATCAATATGATCTTCATGGGATACTTGTGCAGTATCTGAGATATCTGACATATGGGAAATGCCATGGATATCTGACACTCTTTCCGTGTTAGAGATATCTGGAACTTGCATTTCAGCAATCTCATTTTCAGATACCTCTTCATGATGAATGTTCTCATTAACCTGTTCCATTTCTGGAATTCTCATAGGAAATTCTTCATCATGTCTTAGAGTCATCTGGTTGTTACTAAGCATAGGTTGCTTTTCATCGTCAGACTCATCCTCTATTTGAATGATAGAATTGTTTCCTTTTGAGGATCCTTTTTCAGAATCTTTAATCATCAGTTCTTTGAACCTATCTGAGAGATCATCATTCAAGAGTACTTTCTTGTTTCCTTCATAGAATACTACATGAACGGATTTCTCAATCTTTTGCGTTCTTTTGTTGTAGATTCTATAGGCTTTGGTATTCAGAGAATAACCATGAAATACTCCTTCATCTGCCTTTGGTTGAAATGTTCTCAAGTATTCTTTTCCATTGTTAAGAACGAAACATCTGCAACCAAACACCCTTAGATGCTTGATACTAGGGGGTCTACCAATGAGAAGCTCATAAGGAGTTTTGTCATGGTGTTTGTTAAATAAACATCTATTTTGAGTGTAGCATGCTGTGTTTACAGCTTCAACCCAATAGATTTCACTTATTTCAGTGTCAGCAAGCATTGTTCTTGCCGTTTCTTTCAGGGTCCTATTCTTTCTCTCAGCAACACCATTTTGTTGTGGTGTCCTTACAGAAGATAGTTGATGTTGTATACCTTTGCAGGTACAAAACTCTTTTATGTACTGGTTCACAAACTCGATTCATGGTCTGCTCGACAGATACCTTGTCATTTTTCATGACTTCGAGCTTATTCAACAAGTTGGGTATCTCAACCCTTGCATCAGATTTGTGTTTGAGAAAGACAACCCAAGTGAATCTTGAGTAATCATCAACAACAACCAGACCATACTTCTTTCCTGCATAACTAGTTACAGAGGATTAAAAAAGATTCATATGTAACATTTGCAGTGGCCTTTCACTGGAATGTCTAGTTTTAGACTTGAAAGATGTTTTGGATTGTTTTCCCATTTAGCAAGCTGAGCATACACCTACTTTTCTATATGCCATTTTGGGTAAACCAACCACCAACTCTTTCTTGGCTAGCTTGTTCAGAGTTTTGAAATTCAAGTGACTCATTATTTTATGCCATAGCCAATTTTCTTCAGTGTGGCCAGATTGACTCACCATGAGACATTCTTCAGTTGTGGCGGATGCCCAATCAACAACATAAAGATTTCCTTTACGCCTTGCAACCAAGACTGTCTGATTTGACTCATTGTCAATCACTTTACATAGTTTTGACTTGATCTTGACAGTGTACCCTTTGTCTACTAATTGACTCATGCTTAGGAGATTATATTTCAATCCCTTTACATGTAGTAATTCAGAGATTGTAAGGGCTCCAAACTTCAGATTGCCAAATCATATGGTTGGATTTTCATCTCCTCCAGCAAACCTGATAATTGGTCCATCATTGCACTTTCTGTAGTTAATCAGATTTGCTTTGTCTCCCTCCTGTCATGTGCTTCCCACATCCACTATCAAAATGCCACTTTGGATTAGTCTTTAGAGTGTTCTGCACAAAACAGGTAGGTTCTCATACCAACAATGGAACCATCTGGACTAAAGAATCTTCCATTAGGAATCCATTTTTGAATGAATTTCTTAGGAACATTCTTTAGTCTAACAGGAACATAAGGAGGAATTCTAGTTAAATGATTAGTATTATTGTTATCAAGAACTATTTTCTTCCTTGGTGTGTTCCTAGGTGCTCCATTTGGTGCTTTCAGATACCTGTTAGGTTTCTGAGTCTGCTTCTCAGCAAACTTAGCTTTGCTTGCAAGATTTCTTCTAGCCCTGGAATTCAGATTTTCAGTGGCTTGACTCATCTTCCACTTCTGATAATTGCTGTGAGCAATTCTAGCCTTTAACCATCGTTCTTGCTCTTGTTTGTACTTACCAGCAAGTTGTTTCCCGATGGCTTTATAGCCAATACTATATTAAGCATCTGGTGCTATCTGAGATCTTTTCTCAGCAGCTTTGCTAGTCTCTGGGTAATCTATTTTCTTTCTAGAAAACGTGACATAGGAGAATTTGTCAGCTCCTGCAATTCTTCCTTTCTGAGAGACATAGCACTGTGGGTGATTACACTTTTCAGTGTTATGTTTCTTTTCAGAAACATTCCCAACAGATTTCTTTTGGACTTGTTTTTCCCACAAAGATTTGGTCGCAACTGCCTTTCCTTTGTCAAGAACCTTAGATTTTTGACCGATACTGTAGGTTGTTTGGGAACCACCTTGCTGAGCACTGACAAATGTTCTTCTTTCATCACTCTTATTCAGAGTGGTAGAACTATCTGTTTGTGTGTCCAGCCTAAGTCCTCTCTTTTCTGAAGGATCTCTTAAATAAGATTGTACTTCAGTAAGAGTGTCACTAGTTTTGGCATAAGATTGAAAAGATAGTTCTTTCTTTTTGAGTTCTTCATTCTTAGAAAGAAGATCTTCACATTTATTTTGAAGATTGGCCAATGCTTCTTCATGTGACTTCTCAGTCTCAGATATCTAGTTTTGAGAGATGCAATTTCGGCATCCTTTTCCTCAGATATCTTGAGCAATTTTAAATTTTCCTTTTCAAGAGAATTCTTTTCTTCTTCAAAGATTTCGGCTCTAGCTCGGACCATCAGAAATTCTCTTTCGTAGAGATCAAGTTCTCTTCTGCGATGTTCCAGATCTTTGATTCCTTCCTCATCACTTTCATAAGTATAACAAGAGGTTTGTGTTACCTCATCAGCCATTAGACAAGGTTCAATGTTGGAGATATCTGGGAAGATTTCTTCAGCCATTCCACATACTTCTTTCTTCTTTTGACCAAAGTTAATCACTTCATGAGAAACACCGCACATTTCTGGAGAAGGCAGTGTGGAATCATCTGAGTCCTCATCCTCAGAATCAGACTTAATGTCTAGAGCATCCAGTTGAGTTGTATCTTTTTCAGTTCTTCAGTGAGCAGAGCTCTATGGCTTCTCTTGAAGTTTCTCCTATCTTTCCTGTCTCCTGTCTTTAGCTTGTTGAAGGCAGGGCAATCCTTCTTGAAATGACCAGGTTTCTGACAATAGAAACAGATATCGTTTCCGATTTCTGCTTCCTTAGTACTTGATGCTTTCTGAGCCGGCTTGTTCAGCGAGCTTTGCTTATTTTTGTACTGGTGATAGTTTGAGCCTAGATGCTTTTTCAGCTTCTCTTTGGCTTTTCATCTCTCTATTTCCCGACTGACATATTTTCTCATTTGATTTATAGCATGAGCATCCTTAGTCACCTCCTTGCCTTCCTCCTTTTCAGAAGTTCCTTGAGAAACTAGAGCAACATTCTGCAACTTTTCAGTTGTTTGTTCTCTTTGAGTTGTCTCATAGTCAACAGTGGCAAGGTGAGAGAAAAGTTCCACTGGAGTGATATCTGGAATTCTTTGGTTAAAGTAGAAAAACTTTGTGTGCTCCCAGTTATGATTTAGACTTCTCACAATAGTCTTAATCTTTTCTGACTGGGTATATCTATTACTTTCACCAAGTGCCGCCATGTCACTCATAAGTGTTGTGAATCGGAAATCTAGTTCTTCAAGAGTCTCTATGGGACCTTGTTTAATGTTTTGGAATTTGAGCTTCAAAACTTCGAACTTATTTTCCTTCGCTTTCAAGGTCTTAACGCATTTCTTCAATCGGTTGTCGTGCCACTTTCGCTTTTTGCACCCCACGCTTTAATCGTATGTGCTCGAGTAGAACATATGATGATATTACGAGCGACCATCCAAATGATTTCTCTTGGCATCTTCCAATGTCCAGAGCTCTCCGGGCTTTGGTTCAGAATAACTTGGCGGTGTCTCCCAATCGGTCGACGATTTATCTGTGAAGACCCATCGCTTTGTTCTCTGTCTCTACCATTAGAAACCTCCATGACCTGCTTGAGTTGTTGAATGACTATTGGGCCATTCTTTATCATGTCGATCATATCGTCACTGATGGCTTCTAGGTGGAGCATCATGTTGTTCTTCCATTTCACATAATTCTCTGGCTTGAGAATTGGGGCGTCACTTAAAGGCATCCTGCAGCAAACACACTAAACAAACAAATCAAGTGTAGGTGAAAAGCAGTTAGTGGGCACTTATCTGGGATCTAGGTTCAGTGCAGAAGGCTTGGGAACCTCCCGCTCTGATACCACTTGTTGGTCCAGATAACGACAAAGTAAAAGACTGGGGGGGGGGGGTGAATAGTCTTTTTAAAACTTTTATCGATAAACACGGTTAATCAGATATCTGATACTTAATTTCAGAGAGCGGAAGACTATTCTGTGATAAGTGCACGTGCTCAACAAGATAAGTGTAAATACTTTGCAAGGTAAATAAAGCAAGTAATAAAATGTAGAAAGTAAATAACACAAGTCTTTTTATAGTGGTATCTGAAGGTGTCGTAATCCTTCACCTAATCCACTTCGGCCTTTCTCAGACCTAGAATCCACTAAGATAGATAATTGAAGTAACCTTACAAAAATCTTCTCTCGATTCCCTAATTACACTAGGTTCCCAACGTAGTCTTCCCCCTGAGTTATTCCCCGGCTTTCACAGCCAAGTACTTCCTGTACTTAGAAACCTCTTTCCTGGAGTTGTTCCTTAGTTTCCCAAACTAAGTACTCCTGTACTCCACGCCAATTAAGGTGTTGGTTAAGGTAGTTTGTCAGGTGAGCTTCTTTAATAACTTGTTCAGTTATGCAGATAGCTCTGAGAATCAAGTATACTTAATACACTTTGCAATGTATGGTATCTTGTTCTTTACTGACCCAAGTCTATGATAAATGTTCAAGAGAATGAATCTCAGATATCAAATCTTAATTCAACTTTTTTCACAAATAGCAATGCTTGTTAAGGATCAGGATACTTAGAACTTTTGTGCTACTTAGAATCAAGAGCATTGGTCGCAACAAAAAGCTTGAAGGTAAGTAGTGTGCTTGAGAGAGCTTGTGTGAGAGTATTCAATGCAAGTTCAAGGTTTGTTCAGTGTTCTAAGGTATGTTCTCAAGCAGTCTAAGTGTTGATATTTATAGATGAATTTGAGTGCCGTTTGAATAGTACCCGTTAGGCTTAAATCAAATTCAAACTATTGATATCTGAGTATAGTACTGTAGTACGTTTGTCTTCTTCTTCAGAAGCTACCGTTTTTGTTCAGACATTTCTGTCCGTGCATTCAATGCATTGTACTATACTTTGTCCTGTAGTGCCAATGCAACTATGCATTGTATCAAAGATCTTATACTATCAGAGTTCTCTGAAGCTTTGCACATCCTTTTCCAGAGATTATCACAACTCCAGATACCCCTCGTTGAAACAACTTGTTATAATATATTTCTTTCAAAAACATAGTTTATGTCCAAGGTATCTGAGTGTAGATATCTGTGGGCACTTTCCTCGTTTTAGAAACCTTTTAATTCTCATATATCTTTTGCAACACTGTTTAATTAAAAAGGCTTGTGTATTCAAGATATCTGGTCATAGGTATCTGAAAACCCTTGTCTTCAGCAATCTTGTGCAGTCTTCAAATCTTCAAATCCGTTGAACTTTTCCTGCTGAATGCCTTCTTCTTGGTCTTCTTTAGAGGAATAAAAATTAAATTCAGAGACCTAACATCCTATACAAGATTTTCTAGACTATCATACTTAGTGAGTTTCCTCTTTTACAGTGTTCAAGTGAACCAAGAGTACTAACCACCTTTCTGAGCTAAGATAAGTCATTAGGTTGCTGATCAAAATCTAAACAGATATTCCTAACAGTATACTTGATTCATAGAGCTATCTCCATAACTAAATAAGTTATTAAAGAAGCTGACCTGACAAACTACCTAAACCAACACCTTAATCGGCGCGGAGTACAGGAAGTACTTAGTTTGGGAAACTAAGGAACAACTCCAGGAAAAAGGTTTCTGAGTACAGGAAGTTCTTGGCTGAGAAAGCCGGGGAATAACTCAGGGGGAACACTTGGTTAGGAACCTAGTGTATTTAGGAATCGAGAGAAGATACTTGTAAGGTTACCTCAATTATCTGTCTTAGTGGATTCTAGGTCTGAGAAAGGCCGAAGTGGATTAGTTGAAGGATTACGCCACCTTCAGATAACACTATAAAGACTTGTGTTATTTACTTTCTGCATTTTATTACTTGCTTTATTTACCTTACTAAGTATTTACACATATCTTGCTGAGCACGTGCACTTATCACAGAAAAGTCTTCCGCTCTCTGAAAATAAGTATCAGATATCTGAGAAACTGTGTTTACCGACAAAAGTTTTAAAAGACTATTCACCCCCCCCCCCCTAGTCTTTTACTTTGCCGTTATCTGGACCAACATTCATCCTGATCTATAACCATCTATACGCTATTAACATTTAAATACTTACTACAAATTCTAATTAAATATTAAAATGCAAATATAATAATTAGGATCATGACAATAAGCATAAGTACATAACTAGTACGTATCAATTCCTCGACGCTCGAAAATGACCTTGTCCTCAAGGTCCATAGTTGATGCAATCCTGGCCAATTGGAGTTGACTCTGTATATGAAAATCTAGTACTAGACAAGTCTTGGGCTGTTAGGAGTAGGAATTGTGGTGTTTTGAATTTGTGACCAGGGGAAAATATATCATCGCAATTGAGACAGAGTCCTTTCGCGCGTCGAGCTTGAATTTCTTGCGGTGAAAGGCGACGAATAGGTAATGAGGATGGTGTGGTTTGTTTGAGTGCATGAGAGGGTGGCGGCGGGACTACCGAGGGTTAGGTAATAAGGGATGCGTAGGAGAGTCAACATTGAGACATGGAACAGGTTGAAGTTGGTAATCATTCAATTTTGCCTCTATTAATTTGGCTAATCCAATAGCTTGCGAGATGGTGACTGGTTTAAGAACAGCCAGTTCGCGTTGAATATCAATGCGTAACCCTGAAATGAAACAATTGAGAATCGCATTCGTGGGAAGAACAGTAATGCGATTGCACAACTTTTCAAAAGCTTCTTGATATTCGAGAACTGAAGCACGTTGCCGTAACTTGAATAAGGCCGCTTGGTGATTTTCGTAGGTTGAAGGCCCAAATCAAAGTTCTAAATTCCGGATAAACTGTTCCCAAGTAGACAATTGGCGATTGTCATGCATCCATTTGAACCAACTGAGAGCGGTTCCATGCATGTAGAATGAGACAATCGAAAGTCGGCGGTCATCTCTTATCTCATAAAACGAGAAGTACTGCTCGACTTGAAATATCCAATCTAATGGGTTGGTTCCATCAAACTTGGGCATGTGGATTTTTGGAGTTTTGAGATTGGCAAATGGGATCGATGGTGTAGGATTTGATGCTGGATGGATTTGAGATGGTGGTGAGGGAGTTGCTGATTGAGGAGGGGGCGCTAAAGCGGTGGTAGGCGAAGCTCTAGGACCTTGGACCTTTAGATCTGCGAAGAGTTTCATTATAGTCTCCATTTGTCTCTGATTTTGAGCCTTCATCTCGCTGAAGTTCCTCTGGTTCTCAGCCCGCATTTCATTCAACTGGTGTTGAAAGTTTGTCCGAACTTCAGCCACTTCTGCTTGCACATTGCGCAAGGATTCAGCTAAGTGTGATTCGTCTAGAACGGAGGACACGGTAGATGGTTTCGGAGGCATGAAGACGATGAATGAAAGCACCAATTGATAGGTATAGAGATATGGATTTTGTTTTGTTAGTGTAAATCCTAAACACTCCTTAAGAAACTAGATGAGAAGAGATAAACTTAACAATTAAAATCAAACGTTTCATTCCTGCCTTTCACAATACACACAGGCACAAATATATATACTACCCTAACTTAACTGACTATTCATAACTGCTACTAATTCATCCTTATCCATAACCATCTATATTCTAATAACATTTAAATACCTACTACAAATTCTCATTAAATATTAAAACGCAAATATAATAATTAGGACCATGACAATTAACATAAGTACATAACTAGTACGTATCATATTCTAGGTAAATGACTAGTATCATTATTATCAAGAACTATTTTCCTTCTAGGTGTGTTCCTGGGTGCTCCTCGTGGTGCTCTCAGATACCTGTCACGTTGCTGAGTCTGCTTTTTAGCGAATTGAGCTTTCTTATTCAGATTTCTTCTCACTGGCATTTGGATTGCTTGTGGTTTGATCTTTCTTCCACTTCTGATGATTTCTGTGGGCAACCCTAGCTTTTATCCATCGTTCTTGCTCTAGTTTGTACTCATGAGCAAGCTGTTTCCCGATGGCTTTGTAGACAATGCAATTTTGAGCATAAGGTGTTGACTGAGATCTCCTCTCAGCAGCCTTATTAGTCTCTGGGTCATCTTTCTTTCAAGAAAAGGTGACATTAGAGAATTTTCCAGCTCCAGCAATCTTCCCTTTATTAGAGATATAGCACTGTGGGTGATTACACTTTTCAGTTGGTGTTCCTTTTGCAGAACTTTCCCATCAGATTTTTGGGACTTGTTTTTCCCTCAAAGGTTTAGTCACAACTGGCTTTCCTTTGTCAACAACCTTATCTTTCTGACTAATGCTATAGGTTGTATGGGAATTTCCTTGCTGACCTTTAACAAATGTCATTCTTTCATCATTCTTTTTTCAGAATTGTAGAACTATTTGTTTGAGCGTCTAGCCCAAGTCCTCCTTTCTCTGAGGCATCTCTTAAATAAGAGTATAACTAAGTCAGAGTGTCACAAGCTTTAGCATAGGATTGAAATGAAACTTTCTTTTCTTTGATTTGAGTATTCTCAATGAGAATGTTATAAAAGTTGTAGTTCCTCCATTTCTTCCTTGTGCTTTTTAGTAGTCTCAACTATCTGAGCTTTCAGGAATGCATTCTCAGCATCCATTGATTAAGATACCTTGTGCATTTGTGCACATTCCTTTTCAAGAGTTTTCTTTTCTTCTTTGAGAATTTCGGTTCTAGCTTGGACAACCATGAATTCTCTCTCATAAAGATCAAGCTCATTTCTGAGGTGTTCTAGATATTTGATTCCTTCCTCATCACTCTAATAATTTAGAAATCGAGAAATAGTGATTACCTCATCTGCCATTAAGCATAGCTCGATGTTGGAGCAATCTGGATAGACCTCCTCAGCAACTCCACACATTTCTTTCTTCTTTTGACCGAAGTCAACCAATTCATGAGTGATGCCACACAACTCTGGTGAAGGTAGTTTGGAATCATCTGAGTCCTCATCCTCAGATTCAGAGTCAAAATCAAGAGCATTCAGTTGAATTTTGATCTTTTTCCTTTCCTCAGTGAGCATAGTTCTCTGGCATCTCTTGAAATTTCTTCTTTCTTGTCACCCGTCTTTAGCTTGTTGTAAGCTGGGTAGTCTCTTTTGAAGTGGCCAGGTTTCTAACAATAGAAATAGATATCATTTTCGATTTCTGCTCCCTCAGTACTTGATGCTTGCTGAGCAGGCTTGTTCAGCGAGCTAGTCAATTGCATACTTTTGTACTGGTGATAGTTGGGACCTAGATGCTTTTTCAACTTCTCTTTAGTCCTTCTTCTTTCAATTTCCTAAATGACGTATTTTCTCATATGCTTTACAGCAAGAGCATTTTTCTCAATAACTTCTTTGATATCCTTCGTTCAGAAGTACCTTGAGTTATGAGAGCAACATTCTGCGATGTTTTGGCAGTATGTCCTCTTTGCTTTGTCTCATAATTGACAGTTTCCATGTGTGAGAAAAGCTCCACTGGAGTGATGTAAGGCATTCCTTGGTTGAAATAGAAGTACTGAGTATGTTCCCAGTTTTGATTTAAGCTTCTCACGATAGTCTTAACCTTTCCAGAGTTAGAGTATCTTTCACATTCACCAAGTGCATCCATTTCACTCATCAGTGTTGTAAACCTGAAATCAAGTTCTTCAAGTGTCTTAGTAGGACCTTGTTTGAAGTTTTGGAATTTAAGCATCAAAACTTCGAACTTGTTTTCCTTGGTTTTCTCAGTGCCGACAGAGATTTCTTCAATCAGTGATCAGGCCTCTTTCACCGATTTAGCACCCCACAGTTTGCACTGTATGTGATCTGGAGTAGAACGTATAATGATGTTTCTTGCTTGACCATCTAGCCTGTTTCTCTTGGAATCTTCAGATGTCCATAGGTGTCTGGGCTTTGCTTCATAAGCAATGTCTCCTGTTGGTCTTGCGCCTGAAGTTGTGCTAGCTAGTAGGTTCCTTGTCTCAACCATTAGATACCTTAGTGACTTGTTTCTCTTGTCGAATGACAATCGGGCCATTATTTATCACTTCGATCATATCATCACTGACAGCTTCCAGGTGAAGCTTCATGTTGGTCATAGTTCTCTGCTTGAGAGTTGGTGCATCGCTTAGAGACATCCGGTAGCAAACACACTGAACAAACAAAAGCAAGTGTAGGTGGTGAGCTGTTAGTAGGCACTTATCTAGAATCCAGGTTTAGTGTAGAAGGTTAAAGAACCTCCTGCTCTGATACCACTTGTTGGTCCAGATAACGGCAAAGTAAAAGACTTGGGGGGGGGGGGGGGGTGAATAGTCTTTCAAACTTTTGTCGATAAAACAGTTTCTCAGATATCTTTACAGGTATTTGATACTTATATTCAGAGAGCGAAAGTCTTTTTTGATAAGTGCACGTGTCAGTAAGTAGTGAGGTGTGTAAATACTCAGCAAGCAATAAATAAACAATAAGTAAAGTGCAGTAAGTAAATAACACAGTGCTTTTATAGTGGTATCTGAAGGTGGCATAATCCTTCAACTAATCCACTTGCCCTTTCTCAAGACTTAAATCCATTGAGATAAGATGATGAGTTCTCCTTACAAAATCCTATATCTTGATCCATTTTACACTAGGTTCCAAATCAAGTGTCCCCCCTGAGTTATTCCCTGGCTTTCTCAGCCAAGTACTTCCTCTACCAGTAACCTTTGAGCTATTCCTTAGTTTCCCAAACTAAGTACTTCATGTGCTCAACGCCTATTTGGTGTTGGTTATGGTAGTTTGTCAGGTGAGCTAGCTCTTATAACTTATTCAGTTATCTCAGAGAGCTCTTTAGAATCAATCTTCCTTAATGCTCTTTTCAGTGTATGGGAAGTTGTTCTTTACTGACCCAAGTTTTGATGTTGTTCAAGAGAATGAATCCCAGATATCAGTCGCAACTTTATCCTTGGATTCAACTCCTACACAATCTAAAATTATTGTTTAAGGATCAGGACAATTAGAACTTTCGTGCTACTTAGAATTCAAGAGCTTTGGTCGCAACTGTAAGCTAGTGAGTAAGTAGGTAGAAGGCTTGTATGCTTGAGTATAACTTGTGTTCAATATAGTTCTTAGTGTGTTAAGTGTGTCTTACAAGTATTTTAAGTGGTGATATTTATAGTTGAAAATCATGGCGTTTGAATAGTATCCGTTAGGCATATTGAAATTCAAACTACTGATATTTGATGATAGTACTATAGTGAGCTTTGTCTCTTTTCAGAGATTTCCTCTTTTGTTCAGACATCTCTGTCTACGTAATAAATGCAGTGTACTATCTTTTATCCTGTAGTCTCAATGGAATAATGCAAAATATCTGAGGCTTTGCATGTCCTTACTCAGTGAGCATTGGGTATCAGAAACCTATTGAAATACTTGTCTTCCAAAGACACTTGATTTCTTCAAGGTATCTGAGCCATGGTATCTGAGATACATTTCTCCTTAGTCTTCAGCAAAATACACACGAAATTGGTACTTGACCATAAAACGATACAAATATTGCATCTAAGGCAAAAAAAACGAGGGTCTAAAAGCATGCTATATCGCACATTTCATTGTCACATCATTGGGGCAACTGCCCCAAGCGCGGGGCGATCGGCCGGTCCTATTTTGTAACGCTAGATCTAGTTTTTCCTTTATATTCTAATTATGCATTTCTTTTTTATCAGACTTCATTCCAGATTGTAATCTCACCATTTGAAATTCCTCTTTTACTTTTCTCTCTTCCAAGAACCCTAGATTTACATCAACAATTGTAACAAACCTTTTGATGATTATTGTATCATATTGAGAACCCTTGAAGGGTTTGGTCTTTGATTTCTATTCGAATTCAATTGAAGCTTTTCATCCGTGGAATCAAATCCGTGGCAATTTGGTAATTGGCTGAACTTCTTTTGCTTAATAGATAGATTTTCATATGATTTGTGTATACGCTTGGTGCATGTTTAATTTGTGAAACATGAGTGGATCGCGTAGCGAATCATCTTATAGGTCGGTGGTAAGAATTTAGGGATTGGAGCTAGTATAGGATCTTTTGAATGAATTTAAATAGCTTCACTGTTTGTTGAATCTTGTGAATCGTTTATAATTCAATGCTTTAGCATACCCAAAATCTACAAAAGGGATTCGCAGCCTCAAAATTACTTACGATTTAAGCCCAACACATTCGACTACAAACGCTAACTAGTAGAATTGACAACTCTACTACGTTCATTAAACGATTTCACTTTCAAAATTCGTATCTTTCATGGCAAACCTTACTTGCTAGGATGAACCATTTACTTACCACCGACCTGTGTTTCTTTATAGAGATAAAGCGAAGCGTTCTTTGTATGATTGTTTCTAGGGAGATTGAGATAGAATTGATTGGTTGGGTTTTTCATCACAAACCTTGAGTTACATCTGTTTTGAAGCACAAACTTTTCACGAATCATTGTTACCTGCTTTCCAGTCGATTAACTAAACTTGCATTTGCAAAAAAAGCTTAGTCGAGTCCTTCGAGAACGACACTCGGGACAACTCATCACTTCACTATGCTTTTCTAGTGATCTTGATTTGTGCCTTTGGCTATAAACAAATTACAAACTTGATTTGACATATCAAGTATAAACACAACCAGACATTGTAGTGTATTATTTAAATAAAGAATAAATATTTTCATACATTTTTACGATTATCTATACATTCACTCACTCAATTTAATATCAACTCGTAAACTTTATTAAAATTTTCATATGAACTTTTAAAATATGTACTCATGTAACTAGACTAGAGTGATGAGCCCAAGTTATTTATATTTATTTTTACGTAAGTGGTGCAAATGTTTACTAGCATACAAATATGCAACTAAAACTAGATTGAGAGACAATATATAAATGAAAATAATCTCCATTCCAATTTATCTTATTCCCAATCTCTCCCCAAAAGCCCTTCTCAATTTTACTTCTACTTCTAAATTTACAGCACCATCTGTCGAAGTACAGGAAAACGAATTTGTTAAAGCATCACTATAGCCCATCTTCATAATCTCTAAAGAAATTGTACAACAAAAGTTATGCAGAAAACATATATGCAATTGTTTAGGGGTTCCTTACCAAGGGAACATGAAATTGGGTGACAAGAATCCAAGGAGTCGAAGATGGATGATGCTAGTTGTTGACTGAGGTAGAAAGAGATGTTACCCCGCAAGGATTTGTCGACGAGTTTTTCGGGTTTTATTTCTTCTGAGGTCTGATTTACTTCTAAATTTCAAATAGAAATACATCTTTTATGACTTTAAGTTAATTTTGGTGTTAATTCTTTAAAGATTTTGCTAGATTTTCGTTTTTCCAGTATGTTTGTTGATGTGGTTGGATTTGGACGGTAATCTCTGAGATTTCTCTATTTTGGTAGGAGTGTGTGAATTAAAATGGTATATTCATGAAAAATCAACCACCAGGGGTATATTAGTAATTTTACAGACAAAATATAGGGGCAGCATTTGCTACCCCTTGCGCCTTACTATTGACTGAACCCCTTGCGCCTTATTGACTAATGGGGGTAGAGGGGGAAGGAAGAAGATGGAGGAGAGGAAGGAGATGAAAAGAAGATGAAAAGAAGATGAAGTGGGTTTCTACTTTTCTATTTTATTTCTCATTTACTTTAATTTTTTTTTTCTAATTTATATTTATTTTTCCTTTTTCTCTTATTAAGACAACCATTTAATTCCACGTGGAGAGAGAGAGTGGTGATGGTGGCAACTTAGTCAACGAAAATTGGCTTCAAGGGGGAAATTGTAATTCTCGCCATTTTGGGATGAATCTATAATTTGTCCAAATTAACCAAAAGTAATTCAGCCTTTTGCAGTCGTAACTGGAAGGAAGGAGTTTAATTGGAAACACGGTTTAATTCGTAGTAAACCCTAATCGACTTGGTTGTCATTAATGGTGGTGATGGTGTAAAGGACCCCCGACCTCCCTCGTGCTATGCTACTCCCAACTTCCTAGTTAATATTCTACGCGATTACCTCTAACGATAGCAGGGCATAATACTATGGTGTTAAGGCGCAGTCGGCATGAGTACCCCTACTCAGTTCAATGAAACTACTGTGTCATTCAGCAGAACATCGCACCACGAAGGATGTATAGAGTTGTATGTTGGTCCAGATAACGACAAAGTAAAAGACTGAACGGGGGGGGGGGGGGGGGGGGGCAAGGGGGTGAATAGTCGTTTCAAACTTTTGTCGATCTAATGATTTATCAGATATATGTGAAGGCGGAAGACTTTTGTCATAAGTGCACGTGCTCAGCAAGCTATAAGTATGCAAGTACTCAACAAGTAAATAAAGCAATAAACAAAGTACTGTAAGTAAATGACACAAAGCTTTATAGTGGTATCTGAGAATGGCGTAATCCCTCAACTAATCCACTCGCCCTTTCTCAGGACTTGAATTTACTAAGATAAGATGATGAGTTCCCCTTACAAAATCATATCTCTTGATCCCTTTTATACTAGGTTCCCAACCAAGTGTTCCCCCTGAGTTGTCCCTCCAGCTATCTGAGCTAAGTACTTCCTCTACTCAGTAACCTTTGAGTTGTTCCTTAGTTTCCCAAACTAAGTACTTCCTATGCTCAACGATTATCCGGTGTTGGTTGTGGTAGTTTGTCAGGTGACCTTTCTTTATAACTTGTTTAGTTATGTTTCACAGAGCTCTATAGAATCAATCTTACTTAATACACTTCACAATGTATGGTAAGTTGTTCTTTACTGAGCCAAGTCTTTGTTGTATGTTCAAGAGAATGAATCTCAGATATCAGTCGCAACTAATTAATCTCTTGATTCAACTCTTTCACAATGAACAATGCTTGTTAAGGATCAGGACACTTAGAACTTTCGTGCTACTTAGAATTCAAGAGCTTTATTCGAGTAAGCTAGAGAGTAAGTAGGTTGAAGGCTTGTATGCTTGAGTATGAGTTGTGTTTAGTGATGTTCAAGGTGTGTCTTCAAGCATTCTAAGTGTTGATATTTATAGTTGATTTTCAAGCCGTTTGAATTGTATCCGTTAGGCTTCTTTTAAATTCAAACTATTGATATCTGAAAATAGTACTGCAGTGAGCTTTGTCTCTTTTCAGAGATTTCCTCTTTTGTTCAAACATCTCTGTCTGCGTAATTAATGCATTGTACTATTTTCGTCCTGTAGTCTTAATGGATAAGTACAAGGTTTCTGAGCCTTGACATACTCCTTTCTCAGTAACCTTTACTCCTCAGATATATATTAGAAAACTTGTTCTTTGAAAACACTTGTTTCTTTAAGGTATCTGGAAAGAGGTTTCTAAGGAGACAATTATCCTTAGTCTTCAGCAATCTTTGTGCAATTTCTTCATCTTCAAAAATTGAGTTCTTCTGCTGGATGTTTCCTTCTTGGTCTTCTTCACAGATAAAAAAAATTACATTCTGAGACCTAACATCTATACAAGATTTGCTAGACTAGCATACTCAGTAAGCTTCCTCTTTTACAATGTTCAAGTGAACTAAGATTACTAGTTACCTTTCTGAGCTAAGATAAGTCATTGGGGTTGCTGATAAAAATCTAAACAGATATTCCTAACAAATTTTCCCCTTTTTGGCCAGTCAACCAAGACTATCTGAAATCTATCATGACATGGATGAGGAAACAATCCAACACTTAAACTTTTCTTTTCAATTCATTTATTTAAGTGC
Organism: Plantago major; assembly: GCA_026545765.1. Classification (NCBI taxonomy): domain Eukaryota; kingdom Viridiplantae; phylum Streptophyta; class Magnoliopsida; order Lamiales; family Plantaginaceae; genus Plantago; species Plantago major. The sequence continues at coordinate 38,873,002 of CM048843.1, read as the reverse complement.
AGAAAGTAAACACCAACCGAATCACAAGATGTGATCTTTGCTGACAAGTTATCTTTTATGGATAGATATCTGAGAGTAGGTTCATCAGATAAATTACAAGTAGAACAGAGATAACTTTTACAAGATAAACAGTAGATTACAGTCAGCAAGATACAAAATACTTTGTTAAAAAGAACAATAGGAGTAATCAAGCTTCAAGTGAACATTCTAATTAAGAAGTCTTCAAGTCTTCAAATCCTCAGCAGGCAAGTAGATCAATCTGCAAATTACCTATCTCCAAATCTTCTAATGTCATCTGAGTAGTCATAGAGCAAATTCATGACTATCATCTCAGTGTCTCTTGCAATGTTGCAGACTTCTTTGTATGATTTGGTAGAATTCTTCTTCACAAAGTGTTTGATCCACAGATACTTCCCCCATTTCCAAGCATGCTCAATTCTGATATCTGAGATATTGAAGTATTCATATATGATATTCAGATATTTCATGTCACCCTTGAATTGTTCATCAGTCATGTAGAATGACTCATAGGGTTCCACTACAATCCTTGTTTTTGTCCCACTCCCAGTAAGGTTTGGGATTCTGTGCACATCATCTGGTCTTGCATATGGACAATCGTATGGCTTTTTGTCTTATCACAACTTCAAAATCCAGCTAGTTTTTGACATGGTTTTTGTAGACTAGAATAAGCTTGTCTTTTCTCCATGCCATAAGTTGTTGATGGATGGGTACTGGAAATCCTCCATTTACCAGTAAGTGCTTGAGTTCCAGTATTCAATATTCATTTATTTGATGAATGCATATGTAGACAGAAGGATCATGGTCAAGTTTCACATACTCAATTTTGGCTTGGCCTGAGTTGTGGTTGACTTCTTCTCTTTTCAGCTCTCAGTCTGTTCCTTCTTTGTCTAGAGTTTTCTCTTGGGGGGTTGCTGCTTGAAGATCCTCTCTAGATAGACTTGGTGTTTTAAGAGGGTGTTTTAGCTGTCAATGGGATTGCAGCTATGGGATCAAATGGGCTATCATCCCTTCTTCTCCTTTTGTGAAGAGGAGTGAAAGTGCAAGAAATAGTAACTATTGTCATAACAGCGATAGTAGTTTACTATCAATGTTTGCCCAACAATGACTGTTCTGACTGATGCACTTTATTTTCTATAATTCAGGATTTTGCTTTTATTCACTAACTTAACCTTGTTCCACAATTTTAGTTGTTTGATTATGTTATAGGAACAGGTTTGGTATGCATCGAAGAAAGAAGGAATGAGATGTGAATATCTAAGGAAGGAAAGATTTTGAAGATTTAAAGAAAGATTATGAAGATCTAAAGAAGGAATGCAATATGCTGTAAGAAGGAATGTTGAGAGAACATACTGGAAGATCTTGTACAAGGTAACAAGGTCTTTGAATCCGGTGAAGCATCTCTTCAAAACATTCAAGACTATATATACAAGAGATGGTTCATTGATTCAAGCGTGCCAGAATAGAGCTAGTCGACTATATTCATATGATACTCTCTATCTTGTACTTTGCTAAGGTTTACGTTATATTCTGTATGTCTAGTGCGTAACCTAGATACCTTAGTGGTGAGTATAACTCGTGTAGTTGTTTTGGCTACTCTTGCTTAGTTAGGCAGTTTAAGGTTTCTTACTTGTAGAAACGTAAACGTAGTTTTTGTAAATCCTCTTTCATTGATAGTGGATATTTCTCCTAAGGCACGACAGGTATATTCATATACCTGCTAAGATTTATTCCTGGTTTCCAGCTTTACTTTTCGCTATGTTCTGATTATTTACTGTGTTTTAGTAGTAATATTGTTAGGACAATATTAGTCATAACAGTGATCTTTTACTTAGTCAGAGTCTGCATATCATTAACTGTTTGCATAACATTGTGCTTAATAGTGTGTTAGATGTGCAGAGTTCCGGTCCTTTAATTCTTTTAATTGGCATCAAGAGCCAGGCACCTAATTCATAGGTGTGTGGAGTTTTGTGCTTCTGATGGATTCAGTAAATCCCAATGCAAACTGGATACCAGTGCTAGATGTAACCAACTATCACTATTGGAAGGTCAGGTTGAGGACTCATATCAAGTCGATTGATGTTAAGTCATGGAAGATTTTGTTGGAACGCTACAAGATACCTCTGGCAACACCTGACAAGGATGGTGATGTTATTCCCAAACCAAAAAATCAATGGAAAGACGATGAATGGAAAAACTCCTCTCACAATGAGAAAGCCTTAAATGCTATATTTTGCCATGTTGACTGTCATATATTTTCTCTTACAGAACTGTACTACAGCTCAAGCCGCATGGGAGATTCTGCAGAATCATTGTGAAGGTGATGCTAGTGCTAGGGAAAGTATGGTCAGGATGTTGTTGAACAAATTTGAGATTATGAGAATGCGAGAAGATGAGACCATCAACTCCTGTTTTGAAAAACTGATCCAACTTTCCAATGAGTGTCAGATGTTAGGAGATCCTATTTCAAACAAGCAACTAGTGTACAAGGCTGTTAGATCTCTATCTTCCCGATTTGACACAAAACGTTGTGTTCTTGTAGACACCAAACACCTAGCCACCATGGAGTTTTCTACCCTTATGAACAATCTCATAAACTATGAGATGAACTTAGATGAACAAAAAGCCAACAAAATCAAAATGATCTCTCTTTACTCCAAGCAACTTAGTTGGTGAGGTTAGTGAAGATGAAGAAACAGCCTTGGTAGCTTTTCAAAAAGGGTACAATAACTTAGTCAAAAGATTTACCAAAAACAAGTTTGCGAAAACTCCTGGTCCTTTAAAGACTAATGACAAATCCAAAAATTCCTCTGAGTTAACCAAGTTTGAGCAAAAAAATCTAGACAAAGTTCAGTGTTTTGAATGCAAGGGTTGGGGACACTATCAAAACGAATGTGCCAATACCCTCAGGAAGAAAGGAAGAACTTACTGGGCTAGCCTGAGTGACAATGAGGAGGAAGATACTGATGATGAAGAAGAACCAGAAGACACCCCTGAAGGATCCACTACTCAGACTGTGAAGCCTCTATCTGCTGTCCTAAGTAAACAAGAGTGTGATCGAGCTCCATGTCAGAAGAATTGTTGTTCCAATAGAATTTTCTAAATATGTGACTGTATTTTTTTACTATGATGATTCAGTCAATGTTGAGACAACACTCTTCCAAACAGGTGATAAGGTAAATCTTACAGAATGCATTCATGGTTCTCTTGATTTGGATGCAGATTATCCTTTTGAGGTAGAATTCAGTCAAGAACATATGATTGAGGAGCTAAAACAAATGTATGAGACTCTACTTGCTGAGATGGAGAAGCTAGAGAAGTCTGTGAAGCCTTTGGAAAAGGAGAATTTCAATATGAAGAAAACCATAGTGCATCTGGAAACTCAGCTGAATGAAAAGAACATTGAATTTGAGAGATTAACCACCAAGCTAAAGGAAGCAGAACTTACCCTGACCAACTGGAACTCAAATACAACTAAGCTGAAAAAGGTAATGGAGTAAGAGAGTGATGATACAACAGGTAAAACTCAACAAGATATTTCCACTGATGAAATCTCTAGAACTATTGTTGCTTCTAATACTCTCTCCTCTTGCAAAAATGTTTAACTTGGGGGGGGGGGGGGGTGGCGATTAAGTAGCAGTGGGTGGGAAAGTGGCTCCTGTGTTTGTAAAAGAAGAAGGTATCATGAACAAACCTCCCAGGAAAACTTTTGTGTGCCAATATAGTTTCAAAACAGGTCACACTAAACCTTGCTGCTAACTTCTTCTAAGAACCATCTCAAAAACCAACATTAACCCCACTACTGTTGAGACTAGTTCTGATTCACCTGTCACTAATCATACTTCTCAGAAAAACCAACTCTATAGTGACTGTTGAACAAACAGCTCTGGCAACACTCAAAGCAAAAAATGGTGAGTATGTCAAGAAAAACAATACAGGAAGTCCCAAACCTAACTTACAATGCAAAGTGGTTCTATCTGCTCTAGAATCTGACAATGCAGGTATGTGGTACTTCGACAGTGGGTGCTCAAGGCATATGACAGGTACAGAAGAATACCTCAAGAGTCTAGTTCCTCAACAGACTGGGATAGTGACATATGGAGGAAGTAATCAAGGTAAAATCTTGGGAAAAGGAACCTTGAACATTCCAGGGTTTCCTGATCTCAAGAATGTTCTTTTGATTCAAGGATTAACTGCCAATCTGTTGAGTGTGAGTCAATTATGTGATGATGATCTAAAAGTACACTTTGATAAACATTCTTGTGTTGTGGTTGATCTAAATTTTATGAGTGTGCTAACTGGAGTCAGATCTCACAATAATTGTTATGTCATGATTAGGGTTGAAAAACCTATGTCTGTGAAATCTACTGCTAGTCTAACCTTTTCAAGTGAAGAACAAAATGAACCAATGAAAAGGTCTGATAGGGCAACAACTGCAACAATAGTGGACAGTTCAACTCTCTCAGGGGATTCCCAAGAAAGAGATACAGATGAAGGAACTAATTTTGAGTCACAGGCAGATGTTATACAACTAAAAGATCTGAGCCACAACAATCAGTAGTTATCATCTGAAGAAACACATCAGGTCAATGTTAGGAGAACAGTGACAACAACACTGGAAAGAACTATGATAGAAAGGTCACTTTATCTACAAACTGCGACTCGAAGGTCAGATTCTCAGCTTGTAACCATAATTCCAAGCCCTCCTACATAACCTTTAAGGGCTCTTTGCTATCTATATCTGGGGATGTTAGCTTAGAATTATGGTATAGTAGAAAAATAGACATTAATCAATGGAGATTTAGTGATACTGATAGGTCTAGATAATTGGATGACATGAAATCTACCAGTGATGAATGTTTTTATCTTGATAAAAATTTGACTTCATGGTTTGACAAGGAACAAAATTGTGTCTTATTATCCACCAAGTCTGAATGTGTTCTAAAAGGGGGTAATGTCACTCGATTTGCTTGGTTAAACAATGTGCTTATTAGTTATAGTCTAAGGAGTGACATTGTGTTGATATTACCAGATTATCTGACTACTCCCATCATCCTTAAGAATCCAGATAATTACTCCAGGATCTCAAACATAGACTGTCTTAAGGAACCTATAAACATGCAAGTTGTTGACCCTAAACCTGTAGAAACCATTGATCAACTTGCTTCTGTGCTGACCAAATCCTTAGATAGAAAGAGACTTCTCAATCTAAGAAGATCGCTAGGGCTTCACCTTAACTGATTCTGTGAAAAGCACAGCTGTTGTCTTAACACCACAACCAACAATAGTGTGCAAAGTTTGTGGTGTTTCTTGTTCTTTTGTTTTTTTGTTTCTCTCTATCTCTTCTCTCTCTTTTGCTGAAGTTTTAGAACTGATCTTCCATTGCACTTGAACCAAGTACTTGAAAAGCTTTTTCGAAATAAAAGTTTGAGGGTACTCTAGTCATCTCTTGTTTGCTAAAAACTGTACTATTGTCTTAATTGCTAGAAGCCAAATAAAAGAGCCCAATGAAGGCCACCAAAAAGACCCCAAAGGGGGCCAAACCAAAACGAGTCCAATGGGGAGCAAACTTTTGTTGATGTATGATATTTCCCGACTTTATTAGTCCAAGAGTCTCTAAGACTACATTGAATCATATCTGAAATTAGCACTCAACCATTCACTTCTGTTTTAATTTACTTTTCTAAAGTGCGGAAAAAGGTGACAGTTTTGGTCTTGAGCCCTTTATCTGAAAATAGAAATGAGTCTGACTCGTATGAAGTTTCAAGTGTGATATGGCAATGTGAAGTTTTGATTCTTGAGTATTCTTTCTCTTCTCTTGTCCTTCTGTCAGGGAGCCTGGGATTATAGTGCCAATCTTTAGGGGGAGGGTTTGTGTGGTTCCACAATTTGTTTCTCTGTGTACTTTGGGTTTTGGGTAGACCCTATTAAAAGAACAGTGAGCCAAAATTTGGACAACAGTGGATGTTTGACAGGTAATGTGATTTGAAAAATTATGATACTCGATTTTTCTCTTGATAAATCCGTTTAGTATTGTTTAATTGAGTGTCAAAATCTGCTCTAGTCTTTATTGGTTACTTGTTGATCGAAGTTTACTTTAATTTTAGTCTAACATTCTTACATACACTTGTATGGAAAGACATATTATGCAAATCTCTTTCCTTAAACATGTAGTTATTACCAAATCACCTTTTGCAAAACAAGACACATTGGTTCATTCAAAAAGAGGAACTTTTGGGAACAGGCGCCATCATTGGGTTATGTTACCAAAACCACACTCCTTTCCTCCTTCCCTCCATTCGCCTTATCCCCTCATTTCTATAAAAATCCTTCCCTGCAACTCTTCTACTTCTACCATGGATACCCTCATTAATGCCGTTTTTGGAAGCTCTGCAACACCCACAACTTCTCCTACACCTCCACCGATTACCCCAACAGCAACCACCACTACCCCTGAAACAGCCATGGAAACATCTCCCTCAAAACCCTCCAATTCTGAATCCTCTGATGATGTCCCTCTTCTTCAACGTTTCAAAAGGACAAAAACTGCAAACCCTGTTTACCACAACAAGGTAACAGGAATTCTCCCTTCTCCCAAGAAATCTAGGGTTTCTGAAATTGAAAAAACCGGCACCCTCCACTGCCAATACAAAGAAATCCACTCCCGCTAAAGAATAATTGGAAAGCACACAAGCAGGGGGAGAAGGATCAGTGCAAGTGGAGAAAGAAACCCCACATTCTGAAGAAGAACCCTCTAACTATGAGGAAGCTTTGTTTGAGAATGATGGTGCGCGAAACTCTGATGCGAACATCAATAATGAGAATCTGGATGAGGTTTCTGGTGAAGACAATATGGAAGAAGATGAAGAGGAACAAGAAGAGGCTGAAGAAGAAGCCAATGAGGAGGCCGAGGAAGAATCTGAGGAAGAGGCTGAAGAAGAAAATGATGAAGAAGAGGATGTTGTTGCATCTGCTAAGCCAACACCTAATGATGAGGTACATACTTCTTCTCAGTCTGAGGATTCTTCTTTTGAGGATGTAGCGTTTTCTGTAGTTTTTCACTAAGGAAATTAGTGATAAATGGAATGAAATTAAGGATAGGGGATTGTGGCCTGAGTCAACAATTGTTGAAGATGTGTACAAGAAGGGGAGTTTCTGGAAAGTAGGGGAGTTCTCTATACTGTGATTAACCTGGATGACTATGCACCTAGTGTTGTGAAGGAAATATATGCCAACATGTCTGTTAACTTCTCTGATGAAGATGCTCCAAAATTTGCTAAATCTTATGTTCGAGGCAAGGTGTTTAGTTTCTCTGCTGATGGATTAATCACTATTTAGGCACCCCCAATGTTGAGGAAGGAGAACTTGGTGTGGACTGGAATGTGGTTATGTCCTAACTGGTGGGCAGGTTGCTGTGTGGGATAAGAAGTTTAGGGCCAAGGATGCTACATCACTTGTGTTTGTGCTTTTCAAGTTTTGTATTCACAATTGGCTCCCCACTACAAATGCCAATGTTATATCCACAAGTGCTGCTGATCTCATGTACATGATGGTTACTGGGATGAACTTCAATTTAGGCAAAAGGATTATCAGCCATCTAGGCACCTTCACATACAGAGGAGGACAAGGAAAGCTTATCTACCCTTCTGCATTGTATGGTATCATCTGTGGTCAAGGGTTCAAGAAAGGAAAAGGTGACAAGCTTGTGAGGAAGTTTCATGCGACTTAATTTTCAAAAATTGAAGGCTGATGCTGCTCCCCTTATTTAAATCATTCATTTCAAAACTCAACCACGATTGCACTATATATTCAATGCATGGCCTCATTGGGCTCTTTTTATCTCAATTTTTTGCAGGTGTCTGTTTTACCGTAGCACTTTTGTGCGTGTCAGTTAGGTATACGTGCCATCAACCTCACGGACATGTAGCTTTCCAGCTATGCCGGTATGTCGTAGTATTTGGAACACGCCTAACACGACTAACGGTGATCAATTAAGACCACAGATCCACCCCGAGATTCAAATTCAAATAGCTTTGGGAAGCAACAAATAGACTCTTAGCAAATATGCATAAACAACTCAAGTAAAATGTCGCAAAGGTAGAGAGTCTCCTCCCCAAACCTGTTCCTTGGAACGGGTTTGGAGGAGAAAAAACCAAAGAAACAAGCATGCCGTTCGTCATCCCCAACGAAACTGAGTACACATAAGTATGAAAAGGCGTAAGTAATTCATAGAAAACTTGCACAACCCAGGAATCACACAATACAGTTGCCGGTATAATATTTTTTCATCGGCTCAAGGATTCTCACAGGCTTTCTGGACTAAAGAGCTACACAGACTTATTATTTACAAGAAAAACGGACTTATAGGATTTTAAATCCACTACACTACTTCCAGCTAAATATAATACAAAACATAAGCAGCAAGCAAATTTATCATCCACAATAGACGTTCTACTTGGAAGAACAACTCACAACTCACGAAGGACTTTAGAACACAAGGGAGAAGTCAACACATGCATAAAGAACAAAAATGAAAGACTCTAGAGACTCAGATACTATACTAAGAAGCACAGGCTAGAAACTAAAAAGCACATTCCCCTACGCAAACTGAAACTCAAGCATGTCCTCAAGCTAAGAGTGAAAAGAAATAGAAATGTGATCGAAAGTTACTTGCCTGCGAGTGTACCTTTAAAGTCAAGTACAAGACTGTTGGTCCAGATAACGGCAAAGAAAAAGACTTGGGGGGGGGGGGGGGTGAATAGTCTTTTACAAAACAGGAAACAAGGAGTTAGGCTCTCATTCCAACAATGGAACCTTTTAGACTAAAGACTCTCCCTGTAGTAATCCATTTCTAAATGAACTTGCTTGGGGTATTCTTTTGTCTTGCTGGAACACAAGGAGGAATTTTAGGTAAATGATTAGTGTCATTGTCATTTAAAGCTATTTTCCTTCTTGGTGTGTTCCTTGGTGCTCCTCGTGGTGCTTTCAGATACTTGTTAGATTGCTGAGTCTGCTTTTTAGCAAACTTAGCTTTCCTTGCCAGATTTCTTCTAGCCTTGGCATTCAGAGTGGTCGTAACATGCTCTTTCTTCCACTTCTGATGATTGCTATGCGCAATCCTGGCTTTCATCCATCATTCTTGCTCTTGTTTATACTCACGAATGAGTTATTTCACGGTGGATTTATAGACAATGCCATTTCGAGCACCTGGTGCTGTCTGAGTTCTCTTCTCAGCAGCTTTGCTAGTCTCTAGAACGTCTTTCTTTCCAGAAAACGTGATGTTGGAAAATTTGCCTGCTCCTGCAATTTTTCCTTTCTGAAAGACATAGCACTGTGGGTGATTACACTTTTCAGTGTTATGTTTCTTTACAGAAACATTCCCAACAGTTTTCTTTTGGACTTGTTTTTCCCTCAAAGGTTTGGTTGCGACTGCCTTTCCTTTGTCAACAATCTTAGCTTTCTGACCAATGTTGTAGGTTATTTGAGAACCATTTTACTGACCAATAACAAACGTTATTCTTTCGTCATTCTTATTCAGATTAGTAGAGCTATTTGTTTGTGTCCAGCCCTAGTCCTCCCTTTTCTGAAGGATCTCTTAAATAAGAGTGTACTTCAGTAAGAGTGTCACAAGCTTTGGCATAGGATTGAAAAGATAGTTCTTTCTTCTTGAGTTCCATATTTTCAAAAAGAAGATCTTTATTTTTCTTTTGGAGTATATCTATTGCCTTTCTGTGTAACTTCTCCGTTTCAGATATCTGTGCTTTGATACATGCATTTTCAGCATCCTTTTTCTCAGATATCTTGAGTAGTTGTGAATTTTCCTTCTTAAGAGAATTATTTTCTTCTTCAAGAATGTCGGCTCTAGCTCGGATCAATTGAAATTCTCTTTTGTAGAGATCAAGTTCTCTTCTGAAATATTCTGAATCTCTGATTTCTTCCTCATCACTCTCATAATTTATGAATTGAGGAATGTTGGTTACCTCGTCAGCCATTAGGCAAGGCTCAATGTTGGAGCAATCTGGATAGATCTCCTCAGCAACCCCACATATTTCCCTTTTCTTTTGACCAAAGTTAACTAATTCATGAGTGATGCCACATAATTCTAGAGAAGGTAGTTTGGTATCATCTGATTCTTCTTCCTCAGATTCTGACTCAATATCAAGAGCATCCAGTTGGATTTGAATCTTTTTCCTTTCTTCAGTGAGCATAACTCTCTAACCTCTCTTGAAGTTTCTTCTATCTTTCTTGTCACATGTCTTGAGCTTATTGAAAACAGGGCAATCTCTTTTAAAATGAACAGGTTTCTGACAATAGAAACAGATATCGTTTTCGATTTCTACTTCCTCAGTACTAGATGCTTGCTGAGCCATTTGTTCAGCGAGCTTGAGAGCTGCATATTTTTGCACTGGTGATAGTTTGAGCCTAGATGCTTTTTCAGCTTCTCTTTGGCTTTTCTTCTCTCAATCTCACGACTGACGTATTTTCTCATTTGTTTTACAGCAAGAGCATCTTCCTCAGTCATTTCTTTGGTATCCTTATTTTCAGAAGTGCCTTGTGTTACTAAAGCAACATTGTGAATTTTCTCAGCCATTATTTGTTCTCTCTGAGTAGTTTCATAGTTGACAGGAGCTAAGTGGGAAAAGAGTTCTACTGGAGTGATGTTTGGCATTCCTTGGTTGAAATAAAAATACTATGTATGTTCCCAGTTTTGATTCAAGCTTCTCCCGATAGTCTTATCCTTTTTAGAGTTAGAGTATCTCTCGCTTTCACCAAGTGCGGCCATTTCACTCATCAATGTTGTGAACCGAAAATCTAGATCTTCAAGAGTCTCTGTGGGACCTTGTTTAAAGTTTTGGAATTTGAGCTTCAAAACTTCGAACTTATTTTCCTTCGTTTTCTCAGTGCCGGCACAGATTTCTTCAATCAGTTGTCAGGCCATTTTCGCCATTTTTGCACCCCACAGTTTACATTGTATGTGCTCTGGAGTAGAACATATGATGATATTACGAGCCTGACCATCCAGTCGATTTCTCTTGGCATCTTCCGATGTCCAGAGCTCTCTGGGCTTTGGCTCGTAAACAACTTGACCAGTAGGTCTTCCACTGGTTGAAGCACCTATTTGTGAGGAACCACCACTTGGTTCTTCATCAGTGGGAACTCTGCCTCTACCATTAGAAACCTCCATGAACTGCTTGAGTTGTTGAATGACTATGGGGCCATTCTTGATTACTTCGATCATTTCATCACTGATGGCTTCTAGGTGGAGCATCATGTTGTTCTTCCATTTCTCGTAATTCTTTGGCTTGAGAATTGGAGCATCATTTAAAGACATCCTGCAACAAACACACTAAACAGACAAATCAAGTGTAGGTGAAAAGCATTTAGTGGTCATTATCTGGGATCTAGGTTCAGTGCAGAAGGCTTGGGAACCTCCTGCTCTGATACCACTTGTTGGTCCAGATAACGGCAAAGAAAAAGACTAGAGGAGGGGGGGGGGGGTGAATAGTCTTTTAAAACTTTTGTCGATAAACACAAATTCTCAGATATCTGTGAAGATATCTGATACTTAATTTCAGAGAGCGGAAGACATTTCTGTGATAAGTGCACGTGCTCAGCAAGATGTGTGTAAATACTAAGCAAGGTAAATAAAGCAAGTAATAAGTTGCAGAAAGTAAATAACACTAATCTTTATAGTGGTATCTGAAGGTGGCGTAATCCTTCAAACTAATCCACTTCGTCCTTTCTCAGACCTAGATTCCACTAAGATAGATAATTGAGTTCACCTTACAAATATCTTCTCTCGATTCCTAAATACACTAGGTTCCTAACCAAGTGTTCCCCCTGAGTTATTCCCTGGCTCCCAGCCAAGTACTTCCTATACTCAGTAACCTTGGAGTTATTCTTTAGTTTCCCAAACTAAGTACTTCCTGTACTCCACCCCGTTTAAGGTGTTGGTTAAAGTAGTTTGTCAGGTGAGTAGTCTTAGTAACTTTCTCAGTTATGTAGGAAAACTCTATGGAACAAGAATCACTTAACACACTTCACAATTTGTGGTGATATGTTCTTTACTGGCCCAAGTCTATGTTAAATGTTCTGGAGAATGAAACTCAGATACTTGATCTTTTGATTCAACACCTTCACAGATAGCAATGCTTGTTAAGGATCAGGACACTTAGAACTTTCGTGCTACTTAGGATTCAAAAGCTTAGTCGCAATTGTAAGCTAAAGAGTAAGTAGGTTGAAGGCTTGTATGCTTGAAAGAAATAAGTTCGTTCTGTAAGTTAAGGTGTAAGTTCAGTGTGTGTATTTCAAGCGTTCTAAGTGATGATATTTATAGTTGAAAATCATGCCGTTTGAATAGTATCAGTTAGGCTTAATGAAATTCAAACTATTGATATCTGAAAATAGTACTGCAGAAGACGTTGTCTCTTTTCAGAGATTTCCTCTTTTGTTCAGATGTCTCTGTCTGCGCATTTATTGCATTGTACTATTTTTGGCCTGCAGTGCCAACGGAACTATGCACGCTTTCTGAAGCATTGCATGTCGCTTTCCAGAGACCTTCACATCTCAAGATACCTGTTGAAACATTGTTTCCCAGAAACATAGTTTTATTCAAGATATCTGAGTGTAGGTTTCTATGGGCATTTTTCCTTGTTCAGAAACCTTTTGTTCTCAGATATCTTTTGCAAAAATTGTTTATTGAAAAACACTTGTTTCTTTAAGATATCTAGACATAGGTATTTGATGAGACCAATTTCCTTCGTCTTTAGCAATCTTGTGCAGTCTTCAAATCTTCAAATTTGTTGAACTCTTCTGCAGGATGTCTTCTTCTTGGTCTTCTTCAAAGATATAAAAATTACATTCAGAGACCTATCATCCAATACAAGATTTACAAGACTATCATACTTAGTGATTTTCCTCTTTTACAGTGTTCAAGTGAACCAAGAGTACTAACCACCTTTCTGAGCTAAGATAAGTCATTAGGTTGCAGATCAAAATCTAAACAGATATTCCTAACAAATTTTCCCCTTTTTGATCAGTCAACGATGACTATCTTTAAAACCTATTACAACTTGGAAGAGGGAACAATCTAACACTTAATCATTTCTTATGATCTTTTCAATTTATTTTAATTAAGTGCAGAAAGTAAACATCAACCAAATGACAAGTTATCTTTTTATAGATTGATATCTGAGAGTAGGTTCATCAGATATGTTACAAGTAAAGTTTACAGATAACTTTTACAATGATAAAACAGTAAAGCACAATCAGCAAGATACAAAATACATAGTTAACTAGGACAACAGGAGTAACCAAGCTCCAAGTAGACATCCTAATAAAGTAGTCTTCAAGTCTTCAAAACTTCAAGTCTTCAATCAGCAGATCTATGGATCAATTTGCAAATTCCCTATCCCCAAACCTTTTGATATCATCTGAGTAGTCAAAGAGCAAACTCCTGACTATCATCTCAGTTTCTGGCAAATCCACAAACTTCCTTGTAGGTTTTGGTGGGATTCTTCTTGGCAAACTGTTTGACCCACAGATACTTTCCCCATTTCTAGGCATGCTCAATTCTGATATCTGATAGCTTGAAGTATTCATATATGATCTTCAGATATCTGATGTCACCCTTGTATTGATCTTCAGTCATGTAGAAAGACTCATAGGGTTCCACAACAAGTCTTGCTCTTGTGTCTGTTCCAGTGATGTTGGGAATTCCGTTCACATCATCTGGCTTTCCATAAGGACAATCATCAGAGAGGTCCTTCTTCATGGCTTCTATTCTCTTGATTACTTCAAAATCCAACCAGGCATTGATGTGGTTGGTGTTAATCAAGATTGGCTTGTCTTTTCTCCATGCCATGAGTTGTTTATGGATTGGTTCTGGAAATTTTTCATTTACCGGTAAGTGCTTGAGTTCCAGAATCCAGTAACCATTCTTCTGATTAATGCACCTGTAAACAAAGGAGTCATTGTTTGTCTTCACATACTCAATTCTGGCTTCTTCTGGCCTGAGTGGAAGTTGACCTTTTCTTCTTTCAGCTCTCAATCTACTCCTCCTTTGTTTTGAATTCTCCCTTGGGGGATTGCTTGAAGAACCACCCTGGATTGACTTGGTATTTCCAGAGGGTGTTTTAACTGCTAAAGGCTTTGCAGTTATGGGCTCAGATAGGCTATCAATCATTTTTCTTTTTCTGTGAAGAAGAGCTTCATCTTCATCAGTCTCTTCATCATCATCATCAAGATCAATTCTTGTGAAAATTTTGCAGCCTTCTTCATTGCCCTGGGATTTGATTTGTCCTTCTTCTTCTTCTTCTTCTTCTTCTTCTTCTTCTTCTTCTTCTTCTTCAATCCCTCTTACTTGTCTTCTCCTTGGAGCCTTGGTACTCCTTGGAGGTTTCTGTGCCCTGACCCTTGTTGTCATTCCTTTTTCAAGAAGTTTCTGAGTGGTGTCCACTATCTGTAGAGCAATCTGACTGGAGGAGGGCTCATTGATTCTGAGTGGTGGTTGGGAAGATTTCTTCTTGTTTCCTCTTCCTTTCTGAGCGCCGGATCCTTTTCCCTTGTCCTTGATATCCTTCCCCCCTTAGTCATTGTTGACTGACTTAGTGTCACAAAGGATTCTGAGAGTGACTCAAAGTTTCCTTGTAGATAATTTTAAGCAGCAACCAACTTCTGAAGTTCAGCCTTGAGCTCCTGATTTTGTTTGATAAGTCCTGTTTCCTTAGCAGTGAGCTCAGCCAATGGGACTTGAGTAGCATCTGCTTTTCCAGCAACATAGCTAGCCTCATTGAGGGCTTTTCCAGCAAGATTATTATCATCATCCCTCACCATGCCTAGGTCTCTCTGAGCAATGACCAAGCTTGTTTTTCTCTGAGTGATTAACTCAGTGAACTTTTTCATTTCAGCAGGGACTGATGCAATTACTTCTTCATTTTGTTGAGACAACTCCTTTCTTAGAATTGCCAGAACCTGGTATCTAGCCATGCAATCATGGGAGTTGAGATTTGGTTTCTTACTGAAGCTTTGTGGAGCTATCAGTTTTCTCTTTAAGTGAGAAACTCCCAAGTGAACATTTGCATGTTCTGCCAAGGTTCTGTCTTCTTTATCATCTCAGTGTTCATCCCAGTGATCTTCATCCTCTTGGGCATGTTCATCAATATTTTCTAGCCCAACAACAATCTCAGAGATGGGTTTTTTTTCCTTTCAGTGAGGAGGATGGTACTTCTTTTGGTGATGCAGCCTTAGCATCATGCTTGTCTTCAGATACTTGCTCAGTATCTAATTCTTCAGCAATTGCCTGAACAACAAGCTGGAGTTCTTTCATTTTAGCATAAGCTTCCATTTCCTTGATTGTTTGATCTTCAATCTTTTGGAGCTTTGCTTTGGATTCAGCTATCTTGTCTTCCAGTTGAAGATTTAGTTGTTGTTCTTCCTCCAACAGTTGTTTAAGTTGAGCAACTCTGGCTTGTGCATCCAATATTTTCTGAGTGTTGTCCTCAGAGTACTCAACTACTTGTTCAGTAGAGTCTTTTTGTTGGGGAGATGGATGCGTAGATTTCTGAGGAGATGGAGTAGGGGATTTTTTTGATGTCCTCTCAGTGTGCTTTTCAACAATTGAGGTATTATTACCGTGTGCAATCCCTTTTGTCCCTGGTGCAGGGGAATCATCATCATCCTTTTTATCATCCTCATCCTTTTGATGGTCAGAAGGAGGTTCTTCATAGTGATTCTCATCAGTCTCCTTCTCTTCTTCATCTTTAGAGACCAGATTGATCACTTCTGGAATAGTGACCATTTGCCCATTAACTTCCTCTTGCTCAGAGGGTATGAACTGTAGAGTCTGGGGAAAGTAGGCTTGAATGCCATCTGCATTATGGTCTGACATTCTGCCTTTGAAACCTTTTCAAAGGTTTCAATGAGCTTGTGTGCTACTTCCTTTATGAACTTCTTATTCATCAACGTGGCAAATGCATATTGCTCAGTTGGAAACATTGCATGCACATAATTCTCCAAGTCAAATGCTCTTGCTCTTCTGGTAGGGTGATCAGTGACCCTTGTGATTTCAAACAGATCAGAGCATCTGAGTTTCTGCCATTTCTTGAAACACTTTAGATGTTTTGGCAGAGTATGAGCCTTGAAGAATGGAAGAAGGTCCTTGTTCAAATCTTCAGGGAGCACTAAGGCACTAGCTTAAGCCTGAAAGAGATAGTTTTTAGTTTCAAAACTTTTAGTAGATATCTGGGTTTTAGAGTAGTCAAGTATCTGTGTTACCTATGCAACAGCAACAGGCTCAGAAGGTTGGACTATTAAGGTTCCAGGTGCCTCAGATATCTTGGTGTGAGGAGGAGACTTGGAAGTCTGATCCTCAGCATCCTCTCTTTCTTTTTGAACTTGAGAATAAAATATAACATAACACTTAGATATTTATCAAGAGAGAAACACTTAGACAATTTTGATATCTGAGATGTCAATTACCTCCACTGTAGGAGGCTCAGATACTTGTCTCTCAGAAACTAGTACAGTTTCTGGTATTCTCTCGGGTGATGAAGGTTTGGTGGCCTCATCAATTTCCATTGGTTGAGGGGATTGAGTGGGCAATTCCCCAGCAACTTCTACTTCTGTTTGAGCCTATGAGTAGAAAGTGTTAAGTATTTAGAAACATGATCAGAGTAATATTGTGAAGAATATAGATATCTAAGATATATACCTTCTCAATAGAAGGCTCAGATACTTGTTCCTCAGAGACTTTATGAGTCTCTGGTTGATTCTCTGATGAGTTAGGCTTCTCAGCCTCATCATTTTTCTTCTCAGGTGGAGCCTATTAGAAACAAAGATTTAGTCAAGTGTGTATAAAAGATATCTGAAAAGTCATGTCTTCAGAAACTATTTTCCACCTGTAATACAGGCTCATGTTCCTTAAGTGGTGAGGCTATGGGAGCCTCCTTCTCAGTTTCTGAGGCAAGCTTTGCAGCTTCCTCTTGTTCTTTTGTTTCTAATTCAGCCTGTAACAAAGAAATTTTTATAAGTAACAAGATTTATAAACATAAAATTTCACAAGAAGAGAGTTAAACCATTCAGCTACCTGATTAGTGTCAGGCTGATTGGTGTCTGGAACTTCTGACCCTTCTATGCTTTGGTCTTGTTGTTCCATTTCAGCTTCTTTGTTTGATGTTTCAGGTACTTCAGACCTTTCCTGGGTGACTAACTCAGTTGCCTCCCCTGGTTGATCATTCTGAGCAGGTGTCTCAGTTTGTTCCTTCTCTAGGAGTTGGGGAACCTGCTCATTTGCAGGATTTTCTTCAACATATTGCATTGCTGGCATGTAGAAATGGAATTCATTGATCATTTCATCAACCACTTGTGGCTGTTGTGGTTGTGGTTATTGTGGTTGTCTGGAAGCAGAAGTTTGAGCATTTGAGAGCTCTTCCAGATTTTTAAGTGTGGTATTGACATCAGCGTCTACCAACACTAGGTCACCACTCATCAGGGCTTCTTGAATTTGTTTATACATGACTTTCCTTGATGGTGTGTTGGCACCAACAACCTTAGCTATAGGTGCTTGCTCAGCAACCTTTGAGCTAGTTGCTTTCTCAGCAACCTTGGACCTTTTGGTCCACTTCCCCTTGGACTTGGTTACTTTTTCAGTAACCTTGGGGGTTGGGATCTTCTTATCCTTGTCCGATTCGTCATCGAAATCTGGAACGGAGTTATCAACAATCCTTGCTGCTTCTTCAGAGAGTGTTTGAAGTTTCTCACTGCTTTTATCAGCAATGATGGGTTCATCAGCAATGGTCTTAGCAGCATTGATGAGTTCATCAGCAGTGGCGGCAGGTATCTGAGAGTCGACATCCACAATGGGTATGCCTTCTGATTTGCCAGCAGACTTCTTTTGTGAAGTTCTGAGCTTTTTGGTCGCAACGGAACCCTTAGATACCTCATTAGTCTTTCGTTTCTTGGAACCTTTCTGAGATGCAGTAACCTTTTGTATACTCATATTTGTAGAGTAGGTTACTATTGGCAATGTCTGCCGTCTCTCTGAGCTCAATGCCAAGGCACTCCAGTAAGTAGCGTATCTTCAGTCCATAGCTTACTGTGGCTTTTGGCTCAGCAAGGCCCTTAACGATTTTAGGCTCAAAGCCTTGTATCTTCTTCAAAAATTTCATGAAGGTGTACTTCCCCCATTTAAAAGTGTTTTCCAGCCTTTTTTCTTGTTGATTCAACTAGAACATCATCATCCAGCGTTCTTGGCTTACCTGGTCAGCTCCTCCTTGTAGACCATCAAAGCATCTGTGAAGGATACATGCCAACACATCCCAGTGAACCAACAAATGTCTAGTTCTGATGTCAGCAAGTTTGAAGTAGATGGGTGTGTCTGGCTTGTCAAGATCACACGCATCACTGTAGAGCTTTTTGACACCCTCAAGGAGATCTTCATCCGTGTTGTCAATTTTAAAATCCTTTCCAAGATTTTGAAGTTCAAACAGCTCACAGAAAGCTGTTTTGTCCAATAGGATTTCTTGTCCTTGGACTTTGGTCTTGATAGACACTGTCTCAGTGCCTTCAGAGACATTGGAGATAATCGTGGAGTTGTTGTAAAACTCCAGGACATCCAGTGACAAAACTCCACTGGGAAGAGCAGATAGAAAGCCCTTGATTTGTGCCTTTTCAAGCATATCAAGTACCAGCTTTCTGTCAGTCTGGTTTTCTATTGCAGCTACCAGGTATTCCTCAATCATGGCACCACCCCAAATCATCCTGTGATTTGAAGTCCAATGATCAGGATTGAACTCTCCAATCAACCGATTGTTTGTTATAACCAACAATGGTGCTTGATTTTCAGCAGTACCAGAGGTAGTAGCTTGGGATTTCTGGGTAAGAGCACGTTTTGGAGCCATCTATTTAAATATTGAAGTTTTTGAAAGTCAAGAAGAGATTAAGGTAGGAGATTAGTAATTCTTTGCAGAAAAACTAAGAAGGAATCAGTAGTTGCAGAGAAAATTGCAGGGAGATTTGAGAGTATTTTGCAGTTTTTGTGCAAGAGAAAATGTGGGATTAGGCAAAAGTGATTCCTTTTGCCAAAATCCTATATATATATCAGTGCAATTCCAAGAGGCAATAAATACACAAATTAATTTTGTGCATTTGTATCTGTGTACGTGCAGTAAGGCGTGGGTAAAATTCGGTTTGCATTAAATTCTTAGTGGGCCACGTCTGAGTTTTTACAGTCCACTATTTTACAGAGAATTAATCTCGGCCTTTAAAATGAAATGCCCATTTCATCAATGGTAGGGATTGCTTTTCCAGCAATGATCACAATCAACCCATGTGATTGTGCCCAATTAATGAATTTTGGCGATTAGCTATCTGATTCACAACTCTTCTGTGTGACTAAGGGACAATTTTGTATCTGAGTCTATCTCACACACAGTATCTGTTCATGTTTTACACAAAGATAGAAATAATACAAATTTCAAGAGAGTAGTTGACTGCAGACAGTTGTACTATTCTCTTTTGTGTTCCCTCATCGAAAGTGATCTAGATATCCGAGTACTGCCCTGTAAATCTTCAAATAGCCATTTTACCTTTAACCTTTGATATCCGAAAATTCGCCCTGATACTTGTTTGCTAAGTTTTTCATCTTTTGCCTTTGATATTCTGGACTCTTGTTCCAGATATCTTATCTCTTCTTTTTCCCTTCTTAATCATACTTAGTTCCTGTCTCAATCACATTTTTAGCTTCTTTTATTATATGAGTTCCCGTCTCAGATACTTTTTTGCCTTGAATAGCTAGATGCATGTTCCAGATATCTTTCTCCTTTCTGAATTACTGTCTCGGAGATTAGAACTTTTCATTTCCTTTGGTAGCTCCATTAACCCAAGACTATGTCTCAAGGTTAAGAACTTGCTTTCTTGCAAAGGCTTTGTAAAGATATCTGCAAGTTGGTCTTCAGTTCCAATCTTGAGTATCTCTATATTTCCTTTTTCAACATGGTCTCTAATGAAGTGGTGTCTAACATCAATGTGCTTTGTTCTTGCATGAAATTTAGGATTCTGAGTTATGGCAATAGCACTTGTGTTGTCACAGAAAATCGGAGTTTTCTCTTCATTGACCTCATAGTCTCTGAGTTGTTGTTGTATCCACAATATCTGTGAAGCACATCACCCAGCAGCAATATATTCAGCATCTTTGGTAGATGTGGCAATTGAGTTTTGTTTCTTGCTGAATCATGATATTAAACTGGCACCAAGAAATTGACAAGTTCCTGAGGTGCTTTATCTATCAAGCAATGATCCAGGATAGTCAGCATCAGAATAGCCAACTAAACTCAATCCACTGTCTTTTGGATACCACAATCCAACTTCTACAGGACCCTTTACATGCCTTAATATTTTCATAGCAATGTTGTAGTGTGATTTCATTGGATTTGTCTGAAATCTAGCACACACTCTAACTGCATATTGAATGTCAGGTCTACTTGCAGTGAGGTACAGTAGAGACCCAATCAATTTCCTATACTTGTGTTCTTCAACACTCTTGTTAGATTCAGTATAGGTCATTTTGGTTCCAATGCTCATAGGTATCTTAGCATTCTTTTCAGAAGACTTTAGATTAAACTTGTTGAGCATATCCTTTGCATACTTTGTTTGGCTAATGAATATTCCATCATTAAGTTTCTTGACTTGAAATCCTAGGAAATAGTTTAATTCTCCCATCATGCTCATCTCAAATTTACTTTTCATGAGCTCAGCAAAGTCTTCACAAAGTTCCTTGTCTTTAGATCCAAATATAATGTCATCAACATATACTTGAACTAGAAGTAGTTTCCCTTTATGGTTCAAACTAAAGAGTGTTTTATCAACATCTCCTTTATTGAAGCCACTTTCCAGCAAGTATTTGGCTAAAGTATCATACCATGCTCCCGGAGCCTGTTTCATTTCATGCAGAGCTTTCTGAAGCTTATAAACCATTCTATTTTATGTGGAAAACTCAAAGCCTGGTGGTTGTTCAACATAGAATTCTTCAGCAAGTTAACCGTTTAGGAATGCACTTTTAACATCCATCTGATAAACTTTAAAGTCATTATGAGCTGCAAAGGCTAGAAATAGTCTAATTGCATCCAATCTTGCAACTGGAGCATATGACTCGTCAAAATCTAGTCCTTCTGTCTGGGTGAATCCCTTGGCAACCAACCTTGCTTTGTTTCTGGATATTTCACCAGACTTATGCATTTTATTTTTGAAAACCCACTTGGTTCCAATTACAGATATTCGGCCAACAAATGGAACTAGTTTCCAGACTTTGTTTCCTTTAATGCTTCTTCTATAGTTTTAGGTTCAATATTTGAGATGAAACATCCATAAAAAGATTCAGCAATTGCTCTCCTAGTTCTAACCCCTTGGTCTAAAGGACCAATCACATCCTTTGCAGGATGATCTCTTATCCATTCAATAATGGGTTTTGAGCTAGTAGGACCAATATCATTTTGATCTAAATGTGAATCATTATGATCTTGAAAAGATACTTGTTCAGTATTTGAGATATCTGGCACACGGGAAATGCTATAGATATCTGACACTTTTTCATTGTTAGAGATATCTGGGATTGGATTTTCAGCAATCTCATTCTCAGAAACCTCTTCATGATGAAGGTTCTCAGTAACTTGTTCTATTTCTGGAATTCTCATAGGAAATTATTCATCATGTCTTAGAGTCATCTTATTGTTACTAAGCAATGGGTGCTTTTCATCTACAGAGTCATCCTCTAAGTGAATGACAGAATTATTTCCTTTTGAGGATTCTTCTTCAGAATCTTTAATCATTAGTACTTTGATCCTATCTGAGAGTTCTTCATTCAAGGGTACTTTCTGGTTCCCTTCATAGAAAACTACATAAACAAATTCTTCAATCTTTTGCGTTCTTTTGTTGTAGATTCTATAGACTTTACTATTCAGAGAATAACCAAGAAATACTCCTTCATCTGCTTTTGGTTGAAATATTCTCAAGTATTCTTTTCCATTGTTAAGAATAAAACATCTGCAACCAAACACCCTTAGATGTTTGATACTAGGGGGTCTACCAATCAAAAGTTCATAAGGAGTTTTGTCATGGTGTTTGTTGATCAAACATCTATTTTGAGTGTAGCAGGCTGTGTTAACAGCTTCAACCCAATAGAT
This sequence comes from Plantago major, assembly GCA_026545765.1. Classification (NCBI taxonomy): domain Eukaryota; kingdom Viridiplantae; phylum Streptophyta; class Magnoliopsida; order Lamiales; family Plantaginaceae; genus Plantago; species Plantago major. The sequence goes on along the minus strand of CM048843.1, from coordinate 38,850,806 downwards.
TTCACTTATTTCAGTGTCAGCAAGCATTGTTCTTGTTGTTTCTTTTAGGGTCCTATTCTTCCTTTCAGTAACACCATTTTATTGTGGTGTCCTTACTGAAGATAGTTGATGTTGTATACCTTTGCAGGTACAAAACTCTTTTACGTACTGGTTCACAAACTTCGCACCATGGTCTACGATTACATATACCTTATCATTTTTCATGACTTCAAGCTTATTCAGCAAGTTGGGTATTTCAACTCTTGCATCATATTTTTGTTTGAGAAATACAACCCAATTGAATCTTGAGTAATCATCAACAACAACAAACCATACTTCTTTCCTGCATAGACAGTCACAGAGGATTCAAAAAGATCCATATGTAACATTTGCAATGGCCTTTCACTGGAGTGTCTAGTTTTAGACTTGAAAGATGTTTTGGATTGTTTCCCCATTTGGTAAGCTGAGCATACACCATCTTTTCTATATGCCATTTTGGTAATCCAACCACCAACTCTTTCTTGGCTTGCTTGTTCAGAGTTTTGAAGTTCAAGTGACTCATTCTTTCATACCTTAGCCAGTTTTCTTCAATGTGGCCAGATTGACTCACCATGAGACATTCTTTAGTTATGGCAGATGCCCAGTCAGCAACATAAAGATTTCCTTTTCGCCTAGCAACCAAGACTGTCTGCTTTGACTCATTGTCAATTACTTTGCATAGTTTTGACTTGATCTTGACAGTGTACCCTTTGTCTACCAATTGACTCATGCTTAGGAGATTATATTTCAATCCCTTTACATGTAGTACTTCAGAGATTGTAAGAGCTCCAAACTTCAGATTGCCAAAACCTATGGTTGGATTTTCATCTCCTCCAGCAAATCTAATAATTGGTCCTTTATTGCATTTTCTGTAGTTAATCAGATTTGCTTTGTCTCCTGTCATGTGCTTCCCACATCCACTATCATAATGCCACTTCGGGTTCTTCCTCAGAGTGTTCTGCACAAAACAGGAAACAAGGAGTTAGGCTCTCATTCCATCAATGGAACCTTTTAGACTAAAGAATCTCCCTGTAGTAATCCATTTCTGAATGAACTTTCTTGGGGTATTCTTTTGTCTTGTTGGAACATAAGGAGGAATTTTAGGTAAATGATTGGTGTCATTATCATTTAAAGCTATTTTCCTTCTTGGTGTGTTCCTTGGTGCTCCTCATGGTGCTTTCAGATACTTGTCAGATTGCTGAGTTTGCTTTTCAGTAAACTTAGCTTTCCTTGCCAGATTTCTTCTAGCCCTGGCATTCAGAGTGGTCGTAACATGTTCTTTCTTCCACTTCTGATGATTGCTATGCGCAATCCTCGCTTTCATCCATCATTCTTGCTCTTGTTTATACTCACGAGCGAGTTGTTTCCCGATGGCTTTATAGCCAATACCATTTCGAGCACCTGGTGCTGTCTGAGTTCTCTTCTCAGCAGCTTTGCTAGTCTCTAGAACGTCTTTCTTTCCAGAAAACTTGATGTTGGAAAATTTGCCTGCTCCTGCAATTTTTCCTTTCTGATGAGAGACATAGCATTGTGGGTGATTACACTTTTCAGTGTTATGTTTCTTTACAGAAATATTCCCAACAGTTTTCTTTTGGACTTGTTTTTCCCTCAAAGGTTTGGTTGCAACTGCCTTTCCTTTGTCAACAATCTTAGCTTTCTGACCAATGCTGTAGGTTATTCGAGAACCATTTTGCTGAGCACTAACAAACGTTATTCTTTGTCATTCTTATTCAGAGTAGTAGAGCTATTTGTTTGTGTGTCCAGCCCTAGTCCTCCCTGTTCTGAAGGATATCTGAAATAAGAGTGTAATTCAGTAAGAGTGTCACAAGCTTTGGCATAGGATTGAAAAGATAGTTCTTTCTTCTTGAGTTCCTTATTTTCAGAAAGAAGATCTTAATTTTCCTTTTGGAGTATATCCATTGCCTTTCTATGTAACTTCTCCGTTTCAGATATCCGTGCTCTGATAAATGCATTTTCAGCATCCTTTTTCTCAGATATCTTGAGTAGTTGTGAATTTTCCTTCTCAAGAGAATTCTTTTCTTCTTCAAGAATGTCGGCTCTAGCTCGGATCATTTGAAATACTCTTTTGTAGAGATCAAGTTCTCTTCTGAAATATTCTGAATCTCTGATTTCTTCCTCATCACTCTCATAATTTATGAATTGAGGAATGTTGGTTACCTCGTCAGCCATTAGGCAAGGCTCAATGTTGGAGCAATCTGGATAGATCTCCTCAGCAACCCCACATATTTCCCTTTTCTTTTGACCAAAGTTAACAAATTCATGAGTGATGTCACATAATTCTGGAGAAGGTAGTTTGGTATAATCTGAGTCTTCTTCCTCAGATTCTGACTCAATATCAAGAGCATCCAGTTGGATTTGAATCTTTTTCCTTTCTTCAGTGAGCATAGCTCTCCAACCTCTCTTGAAGTTTCTTCTATCTTTCTTGTCACCTGTCTTTAGCTTATTGAAAACAGGGCAATCTCTTTTAAAATGACCAGGTTTCTGACAATAGAAACAGATATCGTTTCCGAATTCTGCTTCCTCAGTACTAGATGCTTGCTGAGCCAGCTTGTTCAGCGAGCTTGAGAGCTGCATATTTTTGTACTCGTGATAGTTTGAGCCTAGATGCTTTTTCAGCTTCTCTTTGGCTTTTCTTCTCTCAATCTCACGACTGACGTATTTTCTCATTTGTTTTACAGCAAGAGCATCTTCCTCAGTCATTTCTTTGGTATCCTTCTTTTCAGAAGTGCCTTGTGTTACTAAAGCAACATTGTGAACTTTCTCAGCAATTATTTGTTCTCTCTGAGTAGTTTCATAGTTGACAGTAGCTAAGTGGGAAAAGAGTTCTACTGGAGTGATGTTTGGCATTCCTTGGTTGGAATAAAAATACTAAGTATGTTCCCGGTTTTGATTCAAGCTTCTCACGATAGTCTTAACCTTTTTAGAGTTAGAGTATCTCTCGCTTTCACCAAGTGCGGCCATTTCACTCATCAATGTTGTGAACCGGAAATCTAGTTCTTCAAGAGCCTCTGTGGGACCTTGTTTAAAGTTTTGGAATTTGAGCTTCAAAACTTCGAACTTATTTTCCTTTGTTTTCTCAGTGCCAGCACAGATTTCCTCAATCAGTTTCCAGGCCACTTTGGCCGTTTTTGCGCCCCACAGTTTACACTGTATATGCTCTGGAGGGAACGTTTGATGATATTGCGAGCCTGACCATCCAGTCGATTTCTCTTGGCATCTTTCGATGTCTAGAGCTCTCTAGACTTTGGCTCGTAAACAACTTGACCAGTAGGTCTTCCACTGGCTGAAGCACCTGTTTGTGAGGAACCACCACTTGGTTCTTCATTAGTGGGAACTCTACCTCTACCATTAGAAAGCTCCATGACCTGCTTGAGTTGTTGAATGACTATGGGGCCATTCTTGATTACTTCGATCATTTCATCACTCATGGCTTCTAGGTGGAGCATCATGTTGTTCTTCCATTTCTCATAATTCTCTGGCTTGAGAATTGGAGCGTCACTTAAAGACATCCTGCAACAAACACACTAAACAGACAAATCAAGTGTAGGTGAAAAGCAGTTAGTGGTCACTTATCTGGGATCTAGGTTCAGTGCAGAAGGCTTGGGAACCTCCTGCTCTGATACCACTTGTTGGTCCAGATAACGGCAAAGAAAAAGACTAGAGGAGTTGGGGGTGAATAGTCTTTTACAACTTTTGTCGATAAACACAAATTCTCAAATATCTGTGAAGAGATCTGATACTTCATTTCAGAGAGCGGAAGACTTTTGTGTGATAAGTGCACGTGCTCAGCAAGATGTGTGTAAATACTCAGCAAGGTAAATAAAGCAAGTAATAAGTTGCAGAAAGTAAATAACACTGATCTTTATAGTGGTATCTGAAGGTGGCGTAATCCTTCAACTAATCCACTTCGGCCTTTCTCAGACCTAGAATCCACTAAGACAGATAATTGAGTTCACCTTACAAATATCTTCTCTCGATTCCTAAATACACTAGGTTCCCAACCAAGTGGTCCCTCTAAGTTATTCCCCGGCTTCCAGCCAAGTACTTCCTATACTCAGTAACCTTGGAGTTATTCCTTAGTTTCCCAAACTAAGTACTTCCTGTACTCCACGCCGTTTAAGGTGTTGGTTAAAGTAGTTTGTCAGGTGAGTAGTCTTAATAACTTTATCGGTTATGTAAGAAAACTCTATAGAACAAGAATCACTTAACACACTTCACAATGTGTGGTGATATGTTCTTTACTGACCCAAGTCTATGTTAAATGTTATGGAGAATGAAACTCAGATACTTGATCTTTTGATTCAACTCGTTCACAGATAGCAATGCTTGTTAAGGGTCAGGATACTTAGAACTTTCGTGCTACTTAGGTATCAAAAGCTTAGTCGCAACTGTAAGCTAAAGAGTAAGTAGGTTGAAGGCTTGTATGCTTGAAAGAAATAAGTTCGTTCTGTAAGTACAAGGTGTAAGTTCAGTGTGTGTATTTCAAGCATTCTAAGTGATGATATTTATAGTTGAAAATCATGCCGTTTGAATAGTATCCGTTAGGCTTAATGAAATTCAAACTATTGATATCTGAAAATAGTACTGCAGCAGACGTTGTCTCTTTTCAGAGATTTCCTCTTTTGTTCAGATGTCTCTGTCTGCGCATTGATTGCATTGTACTATTTTGCACGCTTTCTGAAGCATTGCATGTCCCTTTCCAGAGACCTTCACATCTCCAGATACCTGTTGAAACATTGTTTCCCAGAAACATAGTTTTATCCAAGATATCTGAGTGTAGGTTTCTGTGGTCATTTTTCCCCGTTCAGAAACCTTGTGTTCTCAGATATATTTTGCAAAAATCGTTTATTGAAAAACACTTTTTTCTTTAAGATATCTGGACATAGGTATCTGATGAGACTAATTTCCTTCGTCTTTAGCAATCTTGTGCAGTCTTCAAATCTTCAAATTTGTTGAACTCTTCTGTCAGATGTCTTCTTCTTGGTCTTCTTCAAATATATAAAAATTACATTCAGAGACCTATCATCCTATTCAAGATTTGCTAGACTATCATACTTAGTGATTTTCCTCTTTTACAGTGTTCAAGTGAACCAAGAGTACTAACCAGCTTTCTGAGCTAAGATAAGTCATTTGGTTGCTGATCAAAATCTAAATAGATATTCCTAACAATGACTCTTCCGTGTTGGCTAACGGGTACTCTGGAAATTCTTGGGCTTCCATGCCTTCGCAGCACCTTTCCTTCGCTGCAGGTAAGTGTGGGTGTAGAGTGGCCCTGTGTGTGCTCCCATGTATGTCATCGTATCAACCTGTGCAACAGTATATGGTATAGTAGTGGCTTGTAACTCGCGTTGCTTGCCATGTACCTCAATAGTGCAGGTACGAGCGCAGAGATTGACAATCATGCGAGTAGTCTTGATGAAGGGACGCCCCAAAAGCAGCATATATTTTCCCATGTCCTTTCCTTTGATCCAAGGCGACTCCACAACCACAAAATCTGCCATAAACACATCACTATCAAGTTGAACCGGGACATCTTCGACTATACCCATACACCTACTCCTTGTTCCATTGGCTAGCAGGATAAAACACTTACGAGGCTCCAAACCCTTCAAGTTTAACTCCTCATACGTAGCAAAAGTCATCAAATTAACCGCAGCCCCCGTGTCAACAACACCAATCACCTCAGACGAGTTGCCAATGCCGACAACCAAGTCGAAGCTATCTGCATATCTAATGCTCTTATCTGCCTTTGGAATTACTGGAGTAGTAGAATTCACCTCAAAGTGAGCTGGCTCCGCATTTGCGTTCTCTACTGGAATCGCATAACCAGGTGTGGCTACCTCCATCTCCTTTCTTCAACTCCCACCTCTTCCAGCTTCTCAACTGCCGGCGCACGTAGTGCCCCAACTAACTTCGGTGCCTTAACCTGGGCCACCGCATTATCAGGCTTGCAGGTGCAAGTAGCGAGAACCGACTTCACCTTTCCTGGCTCATCGAATGTCACCTCAATAGCCAGAATCCTGTTGGTTTCCATAGTTGCGGGAACTTACCCTTTTCCCTTTGCTAAAGATGGCCAACTAGATCCCCTAATGTCTTCTCCAACCGTTTCTGTGACTGCTCAATACTGTCGAACCTCTGATCATTCCTGTTCTAATTCTGATGTGCCTCGACCCAAAATTTCTCAGATCTTGCCATGTGGTTCCTGATTTCCTGGTCAGAACTTACCGATGCTTGCATAGACTGAACCTGAACTGGCTGAACCCGAACTGGCTGCTCCTGTGGTGCATTCTCATAAAAGTTGTTGCCATAGCTCAAGTTTGCGCGGTTTGGCACAAAAGTCTGTATCCTAGGCCCCCTGTGTTGCCACCTTGGTTACCTTGCCAGTTACCACGCTGTCTGGTCTGCACCTAGTTAACTACCTCAGGAGTCGAATTCTCATTCATGATCTTTGGAAGCCTACACATGCTAGCTCCATGCCTAAAATTACTGCAGAGATTGCATCGTCCACTCACCTATGAACCCGGAGCGGAGACAGTGCTGAGCATCGTTATCTCCCTGATCTGATCTGCCAAATCGCAGTTATTGGGCCCTGAAGTTTCCTCCACGGCTCTAACTTCAGCCCTTCTAGCCCGACCACGCGTCCCCTTAAGCTGGGAAATAGCAACCAACTTGTCAAATGCCTCAGTCAAAGCAGCAGGAGATGCCGTAACAATGCTCCCGTTGACATTCATGTCAACCATATTCTGAGCTTCCCTATCTAGGCCTTCGTAAAACTTGCAACACAAATCCATCTCAGTCAGCCTGTGGTGAGGGCACTGAGAGAGAAGATTCAAGAACCATTCCCTTGCTTCGTAGAAACTCTCATCACTCATTTGCATAAGCTTCTCAATCTGAAGCCGAAGTTGCTTAGGTTTCTCAGCAGGGTCAAACTTGTTCATGAAGGCCTTATACAGATCATCCCTTGTAGCCAGAGATCCCTCCGTCTGGTTCAAAAGCCAGCTCTTAGCCTTGTCCTGGATGCAAATAGGGAAAACCTTCTTCCTGATTTCCTCATCATTCACCGTAATTCCACCCACATTCAGTGGAATCCTAGCAATGAGCCCCTCAAACTCCTTCAGAAACCTAATGACATCCTCATTGGACATCCCATAGTACTTAGGCAGATCATGGAAGTGATGAGCCTTGATCTCCATGTTCTTGGCCTCATTAGACATCAGAATTGCTGACTTTCCAGCCTTAATCTCGCCAGGCTGCATGTAGGCTCCATAAGTTCTCCCCCTTACCTTAACGATGGGTTGCTCGTTCTCAGCCATTTGAATTGCTACTAAGTTTTCTCTTCTAAGCCGGCGAAGGTGTCAATCGATCTCGTTTACTGGACTATGCAAAGGTGTTCCTTGCGATCTCGTTCCACGCATAAACCTGTGGTTAAAGCTACACAAGTCAAAAACATGAAAAAGATCTTAGTTTCTGTTAGTGCACTACACCGCAAGTTGAGAAACAAACAAAAAATCAAACTCTCACGCTATAGTAGGAATTAATTCCCCCGCAACGGCGTCAAATTTGATAAGCTCAAATTATACTCTATAAAACACAAGAGAATAAGCTGTAGTTGTAGACTATGCCTAACTCGGTATCGTTCTATAGGGAATTAATTAAGCTACCACAACGAAATAGAGCAGAATGTTTGTTTGTGAGTAAAAAGTAGGTTTTGAATAATTTTACTTCTAAAACACAGATTAATACTAATAAGCAAACAAACTGTTTTGATCAAATGATACAAGGTGAACACGGAATTGATGATCCGGTTATGCTAATTTGATACTAAGGTAATCGCTCATATTTGTCACACGGTCGATGTACAGAAAAGCAATCAATCCAATTCAACCAAGCTGTTTTTCGAAGATTTCAAACTAGAGAAATCGTCAGGTTTGTCAGACCGACGATTCTTAAACAAAACAATTTAGAATATTTTAAACTAGCGTATTTAATTGAAGGTTTACACGAAAATCTCAAACTAGACGAACCTATATGAACGAATATAAACCCTAGATTCGAATATGCATAACCATCACATAACTACCAAGTTCTGGACAGGATTAGCTACTCATACTTGAAGCAAAGATGAAGGAATTCATAATCTTGTATACGCAAAGCATAAACATAATGATAATCACAAACAAGGGCATACAATTCGATAAATCAATCAAGCACGAGAATTGTATGGAACCAATAGAGAATTATCAAACTTACTAAGAATTCGATGTCAATGATTCGTTACAAGAGAAAACCAAGCTCCAAGATAAATCAATGTCAAAAACTAGGTTTAGGTTGAGAGCAAAGTATGAAAACTTGACAATAGATGATAATCAAAACTAATTCTATCTTGTTCTAACTAATAGAAAGTAGAAAAACTAAGTCTGAACGAATTAGGAGAAAAAATCGCAGAAGATCGGCAAAACCAAGCAACTGGCGGACGCAAGTTTGCAAACTGGCGTCGCCAGTAAGAAAAACTGGCATCGCCAACAGCACTTGCACTTCTTACGCCAGTAATTACGGGTGCAATCTGGCATACGCCCGATCCAAGAATCGTCGCCAGTTCTTCCTGAAAGGACTATCTTGCCCCTTTTGACTCCAGTTCTTGGTATTTTGGCCTTCCCGTTCCACTTCTAGCATCCATACGAGGCATTGGAACTCCATATCTTGTAGATGCATGTAAAATACATCATTTTGCCTTCAATTAGCGCGGTTTAGCCAAATACCTACAAAACACACAAAGAACAAAACGTAAAAATACTCTAGGAAAACTAATAAAACTAAACTCAAGGATGACAAAAAGATGGTAAAAAAGACCAGATGAGACTCTAAATTATCGTCTCATCAGAATGCAATATGTTGTATAAGAAGGAATGTTGAGAGAACATACTGGAAGATCCCGTACAAGGCAACAAGATCTTTGAAGCCGGTGAAGCATCTCTTCAACACATTCAAGACTCTATAAAAACAAGTGATGAGACTATAATTTAGAGTCTCATTTGGTCCTTTTTAGCGGTCTTTGTGAGTCTTTGTCTTTAGTTTCTTAGTCTTTTTTGTTCGTTTTTATGCCTTGGTGTTTTGCTTTATTTTTGTAGGAATTAGTGATTTTTGAGCTAAAGGAAGAAAAGCAGATTAACCAGGCTCACCGCGGCAAGGAAATTTGCTCGCCGCGGCGAGATCTTACAAGGCAAACACTAGGAATAATGAAGAGGCTCGCCGCGGCGAGGAAATTGGTCCACCGCAGCGAGATTTTTCGAAAGGAAGATTAATTCGACAACAGAAGGCTCGCCGTGGCGAGGGATTCTTTCCGCCGCTCTGAGATTTTACGAAGCTGGAGATTTGAGCTGCAGAGAAGTTCGCCATGGCGAGGAAATTAGTCCACCGCGGCTAGATTAAGCGAAAGATATGTTCTGTGATACAAGAAGGCCCGCCGCGGCGAGCGTCGATCACCAGCATTTTGTTTTCCCTATTAGTTGAGAATTTGTATTCTTTCTTTCAGACTTCGTTTAACCTAGTTCTTAGAAAAAGCTCCATATTCATACTTTGACATTGAGACATTATTGGAGCTTGGTTTTCATCATTGTTGTAGGATTGATATTGAATTCCTGGTAATATTTGATAATTCTCTATCGTTTATCTCTTCGATTCGTGTTGTTATTGTTTATCGAATTGTATGAGCTTGCGTGCGATTATCAACATGTCTGTGTTTATCATATGCAATACCTTGAAGTCTTTGATCTTCGCTTCTATATGAGTAGCTAAACCACTCCGAACACGGTAGTTATGTGACGATTTTGCGTATTCGCTTCTAGGGTTAGGATTCGTTCATATAGGTTCGTCTAGTTCAAAATCTTCGTAAAAACTACCATTCCCATTCAATATTTCAAGATTTTCTAAATCGTTTTCGGTTAAGGATCGTGGATTGACGACCCACGATTATTCTAGTTCAAAACGTTCAAATGACGATTGGTTGAGGTTGGATTGATCGATTTATGTACACCGACCGTGTGACAAGTATGAACGATTTCCCTAGAGCAAATTAGCATTACTCGATCATAACTACTGTGTTCTACTATCTCATTGATTTTAACATTTACATTGCTTTATCTGATTTCTAGTTTAGGAAGTATTCAAAACTCAATTCATTCATTTGTTTTCACAAGTAACTATTTGCTCTCAACTCGTTGTGGTAGCTTAATTGGTTCCTTAGCGAACAATTCCATGGTTAGCATTGTCTGTTTACAACAACTGCTTTCTACTTGTTTTCTAAGTAGTAATTTGAGCACATCAACAAGAGATGGTTCATTGATTCAAGCGTGCAAGAATAGAGCTAGTCGACAAAATTCATATCATACTCTATGTCTTCTACTTTGCTAAGCTTTATGTTATATTCTATATGTCTAGTGCATAACTAGATACCTTAGTGGTGAGTATAACTTGTGTAGTTGTTTTAGCTACTCTTGCTTAGTTAGGCAGTTTAAGGTTTCTTTCTTGTAGAAACTTAAACGTAGTTTTTGTAAATCCTCTTTCATTGATAGTGGATATTTCGCCTAAGGCACGACAGGTATATTCATATACCTACTAAGATTTATTCCTGGTTTCTAGCTTTACTTTCCACTGTGTTCTGATTATTTACTGTGTTTCAGTAGTATTACTGTTAGGACAACGTTAGTCATAACAGTGATCTTTTACTTAGTCAGAGTCTGCATATCTTTAACTGTTTGCACAACATTGTGCTTAATAGTGTGTTCGAAGTACAGAGTTCCGGTCCTTTAATTCTTTCAAGGAGCTTCATCATGATCTGTCTCCTCATAATCATCATCTTCAATTTTAGTGGGAGATTCGCATCCCTCTTCATTGCCCAAGGGTTTGATGATTTGTCAATCTTCTTCTTCCTCTTCTTCATCATCATCATCATCATCATTCCCTATGTATTATCTTCTCCTTGGGGCCTTGGTTCCCCTTGGAGGTTTCTGAGATCTGGTCCTTCTGACTACTCCCTGTGCAAGAGGTTGCTGAGCAGTGGGCACAATCTGCAGACTTTGACTAGGGGGCTCATTTATTCTGAGTGGTGGCTCAGTTTTCTTTCTTTTGTTGTTGTTGTTTCCTCTTCCTCTCTGAGAACTTTCCCCCTTAGTCATGTTTGAAAAATCAAGAAGTAGTACAAAAGATTCTGAAAGAGATACAAAATTCTTTTGTAGTGCATTGTATGCAGCCACAAGTTGTTGCACTTCATCTCTTAACTCCTGATTTTGTTTGATAATTCCCTTGTCTTTGTGTGTGAGCTCAGCAATGGCTCCACTAATGGCATCTGCCTTTCCAGAGGCATATGTGCTAGATTATAATCATCTTCCCTGACCATGCCTAGGTCTCTCTGAGTAATGACTAGGCTGGTTGTTCTGAGTTAGTAGCTCTGTGAACTTTTTCAGTTCCTCAGGGACGGATGCAATTACTTCTTGATTCTGTTGTTTCAACTCCTTGAGGAGTTCTATTATGACCTTGGATCTGTCCAAGTAGTCAGTGGAGTGAACATTTGGCACCTTGTTGAAGCTTTGAGGAGCAATCAGCTTTCTCTTAATGTGTGAAACCACCATGTGCTTATCTGGGTGGTCTGCCAACTTGTTGGTTTCTGAGTCATCAGACCCATCACTCCAGTTATCTTCATCCTCCAGGGCTTCTTCTTCAACATCTGCAAGCCCAACAACCATCTCTGAGATGGGCTTCTTTCCTTTCAGTGAGGAGGAGGATGGTATAGCTTCTGGTAATCCAGCCTCAGTATCATGCTTGTCTTCAGATACTTGTGCAGCATCTATTTCCTCAGCAATTGCTTGGATAGCAAGCTGGAGTTTCTTTTGCTAAGCAAGGGTTTCTTCCTCCTTGCGAGTAAGTTCTTCAATCTCTTTTAGATTGACTTGGGATTCAGATATCTTAGCTTCCATCTCAAGATTTAGCTATGCTTCTTCCTCCAACAATTGTTTGAGTTAAGGAACTCTGTCTTGGGCGTCTAGAATCTTCTGAGCGTTATCCTAAGATTGCTCAACTACTTGTATAGTAGTGGCTTCTTATTGGGGAGAGGGATGGGAAGATCTCTTAGGAGATTAAGGAGGAGAGTTATTTGATTTTCTCTCAGTGTGCTTCTCAGTAGCTGAGGAATTATGTCCATGTTGAACTCCTCCTATCCTTGGTGCAGAGTTGTCATCATCATCCTTCTTATCATCTCCATCATTGCTTTGACCAGAAGGAGACTTAGGTTCTTCAAAGTCATTCTCATCTGTCTCCTCTTCTTCGTCTTCAGATACCAGATTGATTACTTCTGGTATAGTGACCATTTGACCATTTACTTCCGCTTGCTCAGAGGGAGCAATTTGTAAGCTCTTTGGGAGAGAGGGCTTTACAGCCATCTCAAATCTGTTCTGGCCATCAGCTTTCTCAAAAGCTTGAAGAAGCTTGTGTGCTACTTCCTTGACAAAGTTTTTATTCATCAACATGGCAAAAGAATATTGCTCAATTGGAAACATTGCATGCACATATGACTCAAGGTTAAATGCTATTTCCCTTATTGTGGGGTTGTCAGTAACCCGTGTGATCTCACATAGATCAGAGCATCTGAGCTTCTGCCACTTATTGAAGCACTTAAGGTGCTTTGGCAGAGTATGTTCCTTGAAGAAAGGAAGTAAGTCCTGGTATAAATCTTCAAGGACCTTTATAGCACTTCTTTGAGCCTGAAAGAAAATGGAAGGGTTTTGATTAAGTATCAAAACTTTAGTAGATCTGAGAAACAAAGTTGTTAGGTATCTGAGTTACCTGTGTCTTAACAACAGGTTCAAATGTGTGAACTTTTGAGGTGGAAGGACCCTCAGATATCTTTGTGGGAGGAGGAGACTTGGGAGTCTTGTCCTCAGCAACTTCCATATCTTTCTAAACCTGAGAATCAAAAGTAATATAACACTAAGAAATTTTAAGAGAAAAAGTTGGAGACATAAGGTATCTGAGAAGTCAATTACTGATGCGTCAAATCAAGTCTTTAATTTGTTTGTAGCTAAAGGCACAAATCATGATCACTAGAAAACCGTAGTTAAGTGATGAGTTGCCCCGAGTGTCGTTCTCAAAGGACTTGACTAAGCTTTGTTTGTAAGTGCAAGTTTAGTTAATCGACTGGAAAGCAAGTAACAGAGATTTGTGAATAATTTTGTGCTCCAAAACAGATGTAACTCAAAGTTTGTTATGAAAAACCCAACCAATCTACTCTACTGAATCCCTCTAGAAACAATCAAACAAAGAACGCTTCGCTTTATCTCTATAAAGAAACACAGGTCGGTGGTAAGTAAGTGGTTCATCCTGGCAAGTAAGGTTTGCAATGAAAGATACGACTTTTGAAAGTGAAATAGTTTAATGAATGTAGTAGAGTCGTCAATTCTACTAGTCAGCGTTGGTCGTCGAATGTGTTGGGTACACAGTCTTTGTCTTTATCAGGAGGTAGCATGGGCACCTTGTATCCATCAAGCACAACCTTCAACACCCTAGTATCAATGGCCTACTTTGGTGTTGTTGCAACACTAGAATTAACACAACGGTTATGCACACCAAGTTGCTCTACCATCAGCTTATCCTTACTCCAATCTTCATTATTTAGATGTCCTGCACTTGTTTTAACAAAACTAGCAACATAGTCGATGATAAAATAGTCAAAATAAATCACCTTAATGGGTATTTTGGAAGGTGTTTCACAAACATCCACAAAAATTGACAAACTATCCCCAACTGTGGACTTAACCATTACATTAAGAAGAGTAGGAACAAACCATCAATCATATATAATAGATCGACATGCACAAATATCAATTGATTTTATATATGCAAAATTTAAGATTTTCTTCAAGTCACAATAAGAAAAATCAAAAAAATCTATTAAATAAAGACTACGAAAATAAGGATTACCTTGATCCATTAAAATATACCAAATCCAAACACCTATGAAATAGGTGCCTGGCTCTGATGCTAATTGAAATTGTATGGATCGGGAATTAGTGCCAAATACAGATATTGCATCGACATATTGTAGCAATACGTAAAACCAATATCTAAACTATCTTAGAGTCTAAAAAAGCGGAATGTAAAAAACACAAGACACAAATATTTCTAGCAGAGATTATATAAATAATCTGCCAAGCCATAGGCGAAATATCCACTATAAAATATAACGGATTTACGAAAAGATATATAGACAATATTCCTATGAACTAGAATATCAAACAACTAAGAACTTGAATCGGGCCACCAATTCGACGCTAGATCTCTCACAAACAAAGAGAGAGACGACTAACTAAAAGCTTAGTAAAAAGATACAATCAAGCTGCTAGAGAATATCTATCTTACGCGTAAAAGCTTGTTATGAACCTATCGACTAGTATATATAGTTGTGAATATTATTCCAACTAGTACAATAGTTCTATCTTGATCGAAAGTCTTGATTAGGTCGAATCACCATGTTCTTCTCCTAGTTCTTCTCAGTCTTCCATGCATTGAGAATCCTTGTAGGAATACAAGTAGAATCCTTCTTCGATAAGTAGAAACCTTCTTTGATTAGGATTCTTATTCCTATCCTTCTTCAATATCTTCTAGCATCCAGACTCCTTATTTGAATAGAAGTCGAGTCCTTCTTTGAATAGAATTCCTTCTTTGAATAGAATCCTTCTTCGAGTAGGATTCCAATTCCTAATCTTTCTCAATATCTTCATGTATCGAAACTTCAAGAGTTCTTCTCCATAAGATATCTAAACCTACTAAACTTGCTAAGACTAAACTAAAAACATGGAACTATATCAAAGTGAAGTAATGAAAAATCCATAAATAGAAAGTCTAGTGCACAGTCAGCTAATATTGTGACAATACTAAACCACGTTAGTATTGCACCAATATTTAGCTAATATCTACACTTTCACTCACCCCCTTTTTGCATTTCTTCACAATACCTAACCTGCAGAAGTTAGTAGTAAAACCAGAATACTCTAAACAAACACACTAAGTATTTATTCCCCTTGAATAAGAAAACATGTGAAGGTAATACTAAGAATTCATAGTCATAACAAACGAAAGTGAGACAAAATTAAGAGTTTTTAGACAATACATAAAAACTAATATCTGCAACATCAGATTTAAAGAAGTATTTTCCAAGTCAGTTAGTTCAGAAACAAAACAACAACAAGTGTACAGCTGTACAGACTTCTCCCCGTTATTGTGAGGATTGCAAAAAGTTCATCACCATCCAGAGCAGTCTAGACAGATGTTCCAACAATATCTCCACCAAAACGAGCTACCGCAGGAATAATCCCAAGGTAATTCACAAAATCTATCAAGTATAGAGAAAGTTCTGGGCTACCTGGAGAACCTTCACATCCTCAACCAACGTTTTAGAAAATTTCTTGACAAAACCTTGAAGAACTAAAAGTTAGTAAATAAGACAAAGGAATGGAAGGATGTTGGAACCTGCATTGCTTTCATAAACAAAAATATACCCTACAAAAATTTCTCCCCCAAGTTCACAGTCAAACCTTTGCATATCTTAAATAGTAAGATAGACATACCAATAGTTAGACATGAGGGATTGGAAGATTCTTATGCAAGACAGCAGAAAGAGAGAAGCAAGATAGTGGGTCTAGTATCTCCTAGATAGAAACATATATACATTAATTTGTATCGTCTGAAAGAAGGAAGATCAAAGGACTAACAAGTCTATTGGGCCAGTGCATAATGGACCAAGTATTGGGCCTGTACCAATATCCTTCTCACATAGGGCTGTTGTGTTTATACCTGAAACATAAATCACCAAATCGATCTTGGCACAAGGTGAGTATTACAATAATCACATCAAGAAAGGAAAATTAGAAAATAAAAAGTCAGATAGGGTGAAATAACTTAAGAATTTAAGTAATAATTCCGTGTCAAGGTACAAAAAGACACAAAACACGTATTTCCCTTAGGGAAAAACACCAGAGATCTGACAAATAACTCCCCCTCAATTAAAGTGCCAAAACAACAAAAGGTTTTACAATGAAATGCATGATGACACAACCCTATATGAAATGCATAATTACCAACAGAAGTATGGTATTGTTAGAACATGCAGGTAAAAAATCTTCAACAACTCAACTTCTCGGAAAGATTTTATTAAACTCTAAAAGAGACACTTAGTGGAAGCAATGAAATTCTGGCTTAAATTAGGACTGAATCTAAATTGAATGCAGGCAACCTGAGTTCCATACACCCCAACCACATCACAAAACATATTGTGGCAACATAGATAAGTACAGAGAATCTAAATGTAGGCAGCCTGAACTCCATACACCCCAGAAACGAAGCACCCATTGCTATGAGACATAAGCAAAGATAACCCCAAGTTAGTGATATCAATGGATGAGGGCAGCCGGAACTCCACACACCCCAAATTTAACAAGAGCTATTTTTTGTCACAAAAAGTCTACCACATAAAAAGCACATAGTGAAAACACTGAATGAGGGTAGCCAAGACTCCACACACCCCTGATTAACACTAGTGAATAAAAGCCAACAACACAGCACTTAGTTAACAAGAAGAGTGTTTATTACTTCCTTAAAGCATTTTGTAGTGAGAGCTCCCTGACATGATCATTAACCCACAACTTAAGTCAATAATTAAAGGAAGACAAGAGAAACAAAGAAGACAAAACAAAGAAACAACCTAATGCAATCTTCAGTGTTTACCAGTGGTATTATGGCAACACCTGTTCAGGCATATTCAGATAATACACATATCAAGAGACTTTCTAGAACTAGAAAATCTCTTACTATCTAAAGGTTTAGTAGCAATGTCTATAATATGCTCTAGGTTTATCGCACCTGAGTCAACTAGCTCCTCAAAAAGTGATGCCATCTGTCGATATGCATAAATCTAGAATGTTGGGTAGGATTCAAGAAAATACTTATGGCACTTGAATTGTCACAGATCATGAGGAGACTATTACTAGTCAGACCATAATCATGCAAAATATGTTTCAAACACACAGTTTGAGTTACACACCTTCCTGCAGGGGAAAGAGAAACACAATTATGTTTCATATTGTACCATGAGACAGGATTATTACCTAAATAGAAGTATCCACCACTAGTAGACTTTCTATCGTCTAAATCACCTGCCAAATGAGAATCACTGAAACCCACCATGTTAGAGTCGGTATCATGAGAATACCATATGCCATGATTTGAAGTTTCAACAACATATGTCAAAATTTTCTTCATAGCCTCTAGTTGAGAAGAACGTGGATCAGCTTGATACCTAGTACATACATACACATCATACATGATATCAGGACGAGTGGCTGAGAGGTATAGCAAACTACCTACCATGAATCTATACAGTGTTGTCTCAACACTCTCATCAGTGGTATTCTTGGACATCTTGGTTGTTAAGGACATTGGTGTTTTCCTGTGCTTAGATCCTTCCAGGCCAAACTTTTTGACAAAATTTCGTGCATACTTCTCTTGAGACAGAAGTAATCCATCCTCTTGTTGTTTTACCTGCAAACCTAAAAGGAAGGTTAATTCACCAATCATGCTCATTTCGAATGTTCAAGTCATGGTACCTACAAACTTGTCCAACATCGATTGATTAGTAGAACCAAACACTACATCATCTACATATATCTGAGCAATACATATATCGTTATTTTGTCTCAGGATAAACAGTGTTCGATCACCATCACCTCTTGTGAAACCAAAGAGTAACAGAAACTCTGTTCATCGATCATACCAAGCTCTAGGAGCTTGTTTCAAACCATACAAAGTTTTGTGTAACTTGTACACATGATTTGTATGATGAGGACCTACAAAACCCTTAGGTTGTTCTACAAACACTTCCTTATCTATGTACCCATTCAAAAATGCAGCCTTGACATCCATTTGAAAAAGTTTGATCTTTTGGAAACATGTTTTGATCCACAAAGTGTCCTTACAGGCTACATTCATATTCTTGGGTTCAACAGATGAGACAAAACAAGAAACACCTACCTTAGTGCATGTGGTAGAGTTGCACACACACAACCTTACCATGTTCCTGTAATCAATCCTCTGTTTCCGTCTTGGGTGAACACCGTCAGATATTTCACTAATTACCTGAGTAGAGATGGAGGATCTCTCTGAATCCTGGCAGGTGAATATCTAGTCACTTCATCCAGCACTTTTCCTTCAAAGCTGTTGGTCCAGATAACGGCAAAGTAAAAGACTGGGGGGGTGAACAGTCTTCTAAAACAGTTTCTCAGAAAGATGGGTAACTTTCTGATACTTATAATTAGAATAGCGGATGTCTTCCTCATAAGTTGATGTGCTCAGCAAGCTCAGAAAGTAAGTAAAGGCAGAAAGAAAGTGCAGAAAGTAAGTAAAGGCAAAAAGTAAGTGCAGAAAGTAAATAACACAGTAGCTTTATAGTGGTATCTGAAGGTGGCGTAATCCTTCATCTAATCCACTTCGGCCTTTCTCAGACCTAGAATCCACTAAGACAGATAATTGAGTTCACCTTACAAATATCTTCTCTCGATTCCTAAATACACTAGGTTCCCAACCAAGTGTTCCCCCTGAGTTCTTCCCCGGATTTCCCAGCCAAGTACTTCCTCTACTCAGAACCTTTCTTGGAGATATTCCTTAGTTTCCAAACTAAGTACTTCCTCTACTCCATGCCTTTTCTGGTGTTGGTTAAGAAGAGTTTGTCAGATTGGTAGATTAATAACTTCCACAGTTATGTAATACTACCTTCTGGAACAAGAATCACTTAACACACTTGGACAGTGTGTGGTGATATGTTCTTTTCTGACCCAAGTCAATGTTCTTCATTCAGGAGAATGAATATCTTAGCAAGTCGCAACAGTGCTTCAATTCAACTCCTTCACAACAGATATAACTTGTTAAGGATCAGGACACTTAGAACTTTCGTGCTACTTAGAATCAAGAGCTTGGTCGCAACTGTAAAGCTAGATAGTAAGTATGCAGAAGGCTTGTATGCTTGAATACAGAATGTGTCTCAGGTGTGTTTTCAAGCATTCTAAGTGGTGATATTTATAGGTGAAAATCAAGCTGTTTGAATTACTATCCGTTAGGCTATTGAGATTCAAACTACAAACAGTCTGTTGATAGTACTACATAACTTTTGTCTCTTTGTTTAGAGATTAAGGTTTTGGTTAGTGAGTTATGCAATGGCATTAAATGCACTGTACTATCTTTTGTCCTGTTGTGCCAATGGAACTATGCACGATGTCTAAGGTTGTGCACGTCGCTATCAGAAACTCCAAGCCTTTCAGAAACTAAGGAAAACATTGTTTCTTCCAGAAACAATGTTTTCACTAAGTTATCTTTTGCATATGGTTTCTGAGGCACAATTCCTTAGTCTTCGGTAATCTTATGCAGTCTCCATATCTTCAGATAGTTGAGCTCTTTCTGCTGGATGCCTTCTTCTTGGTCTTCTTCAAAGATATAAAATTACATTCAGAGACCTAACATCCTATACAAGATTTTCTAAACTAATCATACTAAGTATACTTCCTCTTTTACAATGTTCAAGTGAACCAAGAGTACTAGATACCTTTCTGAACTAAGGTAAGTCATTATGGTGTACTGATCAAAACTAAATAGATATTTCCTAACAAATTTCCCCCTTTTTTATCAGTCACCTATGACTGCCTTTAAAAACCTAATACAACTTTGGATGAGGAAACAATCCACCACTTAAACATTTCTTAATATTTATCATTCTTTTTATTTAAGTGCAGAAAGTAAGACATCAACCAAATCACAAGGTGTGATCTTTGCTGACAAGTTATCTTTTCATTAAAAAGGTATCTGAGAGTAGGTTCATCAGATTACAGAATTACAAAGTAAGTGCAGATAACTTTTACAAGATAGTTAAATAGTAAGTACAATCAGTAAAAATCAAAAATACACAAATAGTAGCACAACAGGAAAGTCCAAGTTCCAAGTGAACATCCTAACTAGCTGGCCTTCATTCTTCATCATCTGGTCGAATGTAAGCAGAGTATCTGATGATATCGTCTGAGTAGTCAGTGAGAGCTTCTCTGACGAGAAGTTCAAACTTTCTGGAAGTTGCAACATACTCCTTGTATGATCTTTCTGTCTTACATGCTGTACGTGTCCTTTTGACCCAGAGATATTTGCCCTAGAGCCTGGCATGCTCAATCTGTATGGAAGATAACTTGAGTTCTTGGTACACTTTACTCAAGTATTTCATATCTAGCTTGTATTCTTCCTCTGTCATGTAGAAGCTTTCATAGACCATTACTGTAGTTTTTGGTACCATCTTGTTACCAAGAACATTGAGTTTCAAATAAACATCATTTGGTCTATAGTAGGGGCAAACGTCAGTAAGCTCTTTTTCAATAGCTTGTTTTCTGACCGTTATCTCGAAGGATAGTGCATCTTTTAATGTTTCATCAGATAGCAATTTCCTTTTGTTCTTTCTCCAGGCTATCAATTGAAGGAAGACTGGTTTTGGGAAAGGTTTTGAGGCAAATATTAAACTATTGATGCCCATTACCCAGAAACCATTGATGCACTTATAGACATTTGAGTTCAGATCTTCTGGAGTTGGTTCATACTTTATTAGTACTTCTTCAAGAATTAAAGTATCAACTCCTTGAAGTTTTTCAATTCTTTCTTTGATCTTCCTCTGTCTAAATGCTTCCCTTTGATCTTTCTTGGAAAGCTCTATGTTACTTGTACCTACTTGAGTGGGTACTACAGAAGTGACTCCTGGTCCAATTGGAAATCCGATACTTCTCTTTCAAATAAGAGGTGTAGGGTCTTCTTCTTCCTGATGAGTTGCCACTGAGGCCTTGTTTCCATCTTGACCAACTTTATTCTTCTTTTCAGAAGGCTCTTCAACATCTTTTGCATAGTCTCTGAAGATTCTTCTTTTCCTTGAGCTCTTGGCAGCTTTAGGAACTTCGTGAGACTCTTTAGTAATAGGTGGGGGTCGTGGTGGGAGAGCTTGACTAGAGATACTTTGTAGAGGCAAAGCTTCAATAAAGTAAGTTGTTTGCTTTTCCTCTTGGTTTTTCCATTTCCCCCCTTAGTCATAGGAGGCTGATCAATACGTTATGACAGCCTCACAAAGGATTCTGAGATGGGAGAAAAGCTTCCTTGTAATCCTTTATAAGCTCGAGTGATTTCTTGCAGTTCAGCTCTTGAAAGCATATTCTGGTTAGCAAAAGCAGTTTCTTCATCATTTAGCTTTGCTACTTCAGAGACCACTTTTGGTATATTCTCAATAGTCGATGAGTTGTATCAAATCCTCATCTTCCGTTCTATGCATGGCCTCCTCTCTCTGAATGAAGGATAAAGCAGTGATCATTCTGGCAAGTAGTGCGGCAAGTTTCTGGAAGGCAGGAGGTGCAGACTCTATAAGCTCCTTGTCTTGATCAGAGCATTCTTTAAACAGATTCTCAAAGATCTGTTCTTGCTCACTCCATACATCACCAACAGATTTTAGCACCGGAATTATCATCAAGGGGTCAAGCGTTGGTGGAGCAAAGTCCTGTGAAGTGTATTTGTCCTTCAGAGGCGTTGAATCCCTATGTTCTGCTTCTTCAAAATTCCGGTTGATTCTCCTTGTCAATAGCTGCTTATTTAGCATTTTGGAGATTTCGTAAATCCTGTAGAGCTGCTTCCTCTCTGAGAATGAGATCCTTAACTTTCTTGAGGTCGG
Source organism: Plantago major (assembly GCA_026545765.1). Classification (NCBI taxonomy): domain Eukaryota; kingdom Viridiplantae; phylum Streptophyta; class Magnoliopsida; order Lamiales; family Plantaginaceae; genus Plantago; species Plantago major. The sequence continues at coordinate 38,828,989 of CM048843.1, read as the reverse complement.
CTTCCTTTTCTGTCATCTTGGTTTGTACCTCAAGATGCTGTGTAGCTTCCTGTGTCAGCAAGTCTCTGAGATGAGTTATCTTGGACTCTAATTCTGGCAGTTGCTGCAGAGTCGGATTACCATCAGAGAGTTCTGGGATGTCCTTGTGTAGGTTCTTGCTGGAGGAATAATCTTGATGGTGAGAGGCAGAAGTGGTTGGTTTCTTCTCAGATTGTTTTGCAACAATTGAGGGTTGCTTTGTAGAGATTGTTCTGCCTGCTCCAGGTGGCTGATCAGCGTTGTTATCATCATCACCATCAGAATTATCCTTAGGCGCATCATGTTTACAGGAGGATGGTAGAGAAGGTTGAGATTTTCCTTTCGATCCAACTCCTTTTTGTTATCAGAAGTTGGAGTCTTAGTAGAAGAAGCTCCTTGTTGTAAGTGACGTGGAAGTATAGGATGAGGAATCATCTGAAGCTACTTCTGCTTATCCGCATTCTGAAAGAGTTCCACCAAATGGTCGCACACAGTATTTCTAAATCCCGTACTTATACATTCACTGATCCTATGTTTATCTATTGGTAGCAATCGATGAACGAAATCTTCCAGGGATTCATACTGCTCTCACATTTGTGCGGCATCACCATCTTTAAACAGAGTTTTAAGGCTAAGTCTCCTGACTTTCTGCCATTGTGAAAAGTATTCCATCTGCTTTGTCATAACGGTGGTCTCGTACTCATCGAGTAATGAGAGATACTCCCCATTGAAGGAGTCAACATCAGAGGTTGAAGGACTCGGAGGAGTAGGCGTATCAGAAAGAACCTGTAGAGGAACATAATTGGTTTTTAGTTCAAGTATTTCAGTGGATATCTGAGATTTTTGAAGTACAAGACTTGATGTCGGAACTAGGCCCCACCGTTCAATTCGAAACCTGTATCGCAACAACAGGTCCAGAAGTCTTGTTAGGAGAGGCGGTCCGTGCCTCAGATATTTCAGTTGACTTAGGAGACTTGAGATTTTTCTCCTTTTCAACTTCCTTTTCTTTCTAATCCTAAGAAATAGAAGTTTTATTACACTGGGAAAGATTAAGAAGGATTCTACACAGAATAGTTTCTGAGTTTTTTACCTCGTTCACTGGAGGTTCAGAAACATGTTTTTCAGAAACCTGTGCGGTTTCTTGTGTGTCCTCTGAAGCCTTTGTCTTTTCAGCCGCTTCATCTTTCTTCTTAGTTTGAGCCTTCGAGAAATATAAGAAAGGGTTAATGAAATCCTTAGAGGAAGATTTCTAAGAGATCACTTGTGAATCATAGCCTACCTGTATAACAGACTCAGATTCTTCAATGATTGGAGAAGTGGTGTTCTCCTTCTCTAAAAGCATTTCTGCTTCTTGTCCTTCCTTACTTTCAAGATCGGCCTAAACAAAGAACAAATCACTTTGTTAGAACAAAATAAGTGACACAGAAAATCAAGTAAAGATTTGAACCATCCAGTAACCTGATTTGCATCAGACTGATTGGTATCTGGAACTCGAGTGAGTTCCACGTCTTGGTTTTGTTTCTGAGTGATGTTTTCTTTGTTTGAAGTTTCTGGAACTTTGGTCCCTTCCAGAGACAATGTCTCGGTTGCCTCCCCTGGGCGTCTTTCTTGGTCGCAACAGTAGAAAGGCTCCTCTTTGAAGAGAGTTGGGGAACCTACTTGTTTGCAGGATTTTCTTCAGCAGTGACACATGCTGGTAGCTTGGTAAATTCTTGAAATGCATTCAACATATCGACAGCATCACTCAGATGGTCGTGATGTTGAGTAAACGTGTCTTCCTTTATCAAAGCTTCTTCCTTCGGAACCTCTTGCATTTCTGCAGGGTTTGCACTTTCTGGAGGGGTTGGTTATTTTTCCCTCGTGTCTTTCTCAATAAAAGAGATGCTAGGGGTAAAGCAGAAGATGCTGGCTTCTTCTTCACACAGGGCTCTGGAATTTTTGGTACCCCGTGCTAAGGATGCGTTGACATTGATGTCTTCATCAGATTCTATTTCTTCAGAATCTTCTCTCTTAGCAGGTTCTTCCACTTTCTTAGCAGCCTTTTTATTTTTGGAGGTTCTTGGCTTCTTAACAGTTGTACCATTAGAAACTTCGAATGCCTTTCTTTTACTAGGCACAGCCTTGTGCTTGTTTATCAGATCTCCTTTGGCAATTGGTGTCTGATCTCTGAGTATTATCCCTGATTTCTCAAGGATATAGCAGATTTTCAGACCGAAGGCCACTGATGTTGTAGGTTCTGCTTTTCCATCAACAATCTGAGGAGAGAATTCCTTTATTTTGCTAATGAACCTTAGGAAAGCGTATTTCCCCCAATTGAAATCCTCTGGCTGCTCGCTCAGCGTGCTCAGGAAAGCCAACTTTCCCCAACGTTCCATGCATACTTGGTCTACTCCACCAACATTGTAGTCAAAACATTTGTGAAGGATTAATGCAATTGTATCCCAAGGTTCTGCCAGATGTTTTCTTTTGAAATCGTGGTTGTTGAAGTAATCAGGAGCTGTTGTATCATCTGCATTGATGTGCTCCAAGTAAAATGCTTCAGCAGTTTGGACGGAGGTGTCAGGGATGAATTCAGTGCCATTTGTGGGAAGGCAAAGGAGTTCACAGAAGGATTCAAGGTTCAGTTTAACCATCTTTTCTTGAACCTTAGATTCTATAGACACATTTTCTGTGTCTTCATCGATTATCTTCGAGTTGTTATAAAATTCTTGTACATCTATGAGTGAGGCAAAAGAAGGTTGTGCAGAGTAGAATTCTATAATCCCTACCTTTTCAAGTAGAGGCAGTCCTCCCCTCACATCTCGTGGATGTTTCGAACCATTAATCACATACTCGTCGACAAGTACTCCTCCCCAGAGTACTTTTGAGTTTTCATTCCATATCTTGAAATCAAAATCACCAATGACTCTTCAGTTTTTTATTTCAATTTGCTTTTTAGCAGTAACAAATGTGGTTTCTTGAATCTTCTGAGTAGAAGCTCTTTTTGGTGCCATCTCTCTTTTATAATAGTATGATTAGGAAGAGATGAAAGGGAGTTGGGTCAAAAATAGCAAGAATTTCTTCGCAGAAATACTTTTTCCAGATTTTCAGAAGGTTTTGAATATGATTTGCAGAGAGATTTAGAGAGAGAAAATGCTATTGTTGGTGCAAATTGAAATGTAGGTTTAGGCAAAAGTAATTCTAATTGCCAAAACCTCGTTTATATACCAAGGCAAGTACATTCGATATAGATGAATTCTATACGTATATATCTTGCACTTCTGCACAGGCGTGATGAAAAAGCGGTTTAGCATTAAATGCAAGTGGGGTCAGTTACTTGGTTACTGCGTGAGTGGGCTATTGTCGACGCATCTCGGTCGTTGAATTACAAGTGTTTCTACTGAAGGGTTGAGATTGAGTCTCAGAGCAATGATATCAATCAACACATGTAATTGTGCCCATTAATGTAATTTGTCACAACTCGCCTAAGTGTCTTTCAATTTCTCAGAAACCTGTAACTAATGGACAAAATTGGATTCAGAGATCATTAATTGATCGTCCAGTACTTGTTTGAAATATTTCACAAGAAATGAAATTTTCAACACAAAAGAGATATTTGACTTCTGAAAGGAATTGTTTTTAAGGTCAAACTATTCTTCTTTTGTGTTTCCCCTGGCTTAGATGTCTCATGGTTTCTAAATACCCATTTCAGAGACCTTTCTAAGTAGCCTTTTCTTCAATGCCTTAGATATTTGAATACTTGTTTCAAGTATCTTTCTAAAGTAGCAACTTTATGAGTGCCCGTCTCAGAAATTACTCTCGTTTTCTTTTTCCATTTCTTTTCAGAAACCTTTATTCCCTTTTTGTTGGTTCAATGAGTTCCCGTCTCAGAGACCAATATTAGCACCTTGGTAGTTCCATTAGTCCGAGACTATGTCTTAGACTTAGAAATCTACTCTCTTGCAGAGGCTTAGTGAAGATATCAACAAGTTGGTCTCCTGTGCCAATCTTGAGTATCTCTATATTGCCTTTTTGGACATGGTCTCTGATGAAGTGGTGTCTGAAATCAATGTGCTTGGTTCTTGCATGAAACTTAGGATTCTGAGTAATAGCAATAGCACTTGTATTGTCACAGAAAATGGGAGTTTTCTCTTCATTGAGTTTTGTTTCTTGCTGAACCATGATATCAAACGAGCTCCAAGGAATTGACAAGTTCCTGAAGTACTCTTTCTATCAAGCATTTATCTAGCATAGTCGGCATCAGAATATCCAACCAAACTCAATCCACTCTCCTTTGGATACCACAACATCTATTGTACCTTTCACATACCTTAATATCTTCAAGGCAGTGTTGTAGTGCGTTTGCATTGGATTTGTCTGAAACCTTGCACACACGCCAACTGCATATTGGATATCCGGTCTGCTCGCAGTGAGATACAATAGTGACCCAATTAATTTTTTATACTTGTGTTCTTCAACATTCTTGTCGGATTCAGTATAGGTCATCTTGGTTCCAATGCTCATAGATATCTTAGTGTTCTTGTCAGAAGGCTTTAGATTAAACATATTGAGCATGTCCTTGGCATACTTTGTTTGACTAATGAATATTCCATTGTCGAGTTGCTTGACTTGCAACCCTAGGAAGTAATTCAATTCTCCCATCATCCTCATCTCAAATTTACTTTTCATTTACTTTTCATGAGTTCAGCAAAGTCTTCACAAAGTTGTCTATGCTTAGATCCAAAATTATGTCATCTACATAAACTTGAACTAAGAGAAGTTTCCCTTCATGGTTCAATGTAAAGAGAGTTGTATCAACTTCTCCCTTTTTGAATCCACTACCCAGCAAGTATTTGGCTAAAATATCATACCATGCTCTTAGAGCTTGTTTTAGTCCATATAGAGCTTTCTGAAGCTTATAAACCATTTTGCCTTCTAAGGGAACTTCAAAGCCCGGTGGTTGATCTACATAGACTTCCTCAGCAAGCTCACCATTCAGGAATGGACTTTTAATATCCATTTGGTAAACTTTGAAGTCATTATGGGCTGCAAAGGCTAGAAATAGTCTGGTTGCATCCAATCTTGCAATTGGTGCATAAGACTCATTAAAATCTAGTCCTTCAGTCTAGGTGAATCCCTTGGCAACCAACCTAGCTTTGTTCTGGTTATTTCACCAAACTCATTCATCTTGTTTCTGAAAATCCACTTATTTCCTATAACAGATATTCCACCAATAAAGGGAACCAGTTTCCAGACTTTGTTTCTTTCAAATTGATCCAACTCTTCTTGTATTGCTGAGATCCAGTCCTGATCTTGTAATGCATCTTCAATAGTTTTAGGTTCAATATTTGAAATGAAACATCTATGGAGAGAATTTGCATTTTCAGCAATAGCTCTCCTAGTTCTGACACCTTGGTCTAGAGGACCTATGACATCCTTAACAGGATGGTCTCTTATCCATTTCATGATAGGTTTAGAACTAGTAGGATCCAGATCAATGTTGTTGTTATCAGAGTCATCATGACTTTGATAGGATACTTGTTCAGTATCGTTGAAATCAGGCACATTAATGGTACCTTGGATTTCTGACACTTGTTCAGTGTCTGGAGTATCTGAGGCATGTCTTTCTGTGACTCTTGGCTCAGAAACCTCTATATGATGAACATTTTCTGAGATATGATCCATTATAGGGCTTCTCAGGCGGAATTCTTCATCATGTCTTAGAGTGATCTAGTTGTTACTTGGCAGAGGTTGCCTTTCATCGTCAGACTCATCCTCTAAGTCTATGATAGAATTGTTTTTCTTTGAGGATTCTTGTTCAGAATCTTTGATCAAAAGTTCTTTGAACCTTTCTGAGAGTTCATCATCCATGGGTGCTTTCTTGTTTCCTTCATAGAATACTACATGGACAGATTCTTCAATCTTTTGTGTCCTTTTGTTGTATACTCTATACGCTTTACTATTCAGAGAGTAGCCAAGAAATACACCTTCATCTGCCTTTGGTTGAAATGTTCTTAAATATTCTTTACCGTTGTTCAGAACAAAACATCTACAACCAAACACTCTTAGATGTTTGATATTAGGGGCTCTACTAGTCCAAAGCTCATATGGAGTTTTGTCATGGTGTTTGTTTATCAAGCATCTATTTTGAGAGTAGCAAGCCGTGTTAATAGCTTCAACACAATAAATTTCACTTATTTCAGTGTCAGCAAGCATTGTTCTTGCCGCTTCTTTCAGGGTTTTATTCTTCCTTTCAGCAACACCATTTTGTTGAGGTGTCCTTACTGAAGAAATTTGGTGTTGTATACCTTTGCAGGTACAATACTCCTTTATGTACTGGTTTACAAACTCAGTACAATGGTCTGTTCTGATCACAGATACCTTGTCATTTTCCTTGACTTCTAGCTTGTTCAGCAGACTTAGTATCTCGAACCTTGCGTCAGATTTGTATTTCAGAAAGACAACCCAAGTGAATCTTGAATTGTCATCTACAACAACCAGACCATACTTCTTTCCTACATAGCTTGTCACAGAGAAATCAAAGAGATCCATGTGCAACAATTGCAGTGGCCTACTACTGGAGTGTCTAGTTTTAGACTTGAAAGAGGTTTTGGCTTGTTTCCCCAGTTGACATGTTGAGCATAGACCTTCTTTTATGTATTTCATTTTGGGTAATCCAATCGCCAGATCTTTCTTCGCTAGCTTATTCAGAGTTTTGAAGTTCAAGTTGCTCATTATTTTGTGCCATAGCCAATTTTCTTCAATGTGGCCAGATTGACTCACCATGAGGCATTCTTCGGTTGTGGCAGATTCTCAGTCAGCAACATAGAGACATCCTTTCCGCCTAGCAACCAAGACTACTCGCTTTGATTCATTGTCAACCAATTTGCATAGTTTTGACTTGATCTTTATCGAGTACCCTTTGTCTGCCAATTGACTCATGCTTAGGAGATTATATTTCAATCCCTCTACATGTAGTACTTCATTGATTGTAAGAGCTTTGAGCTTCAGATCGCCAAAACCTATGGTTGGATTTTCATCTCCTCCAGCAAATCTAATAATTGGTCCTTTATCACACTTTCTGTAGTTAACCATATTTGCTTTGTCTCCTGTAATGTGCTTCCCACATCCACTATCAAAATGCCACTTAGGGTTCTTCCTCAGAGTGTTTTGCACAAAACAGGAAACATGGAGTTAGGGTCTCATTCCAACAATGGAACCTTCAGAACTAAAGAATCTCCCTGTAGGAATCCATTTCTGAATGAACTTCCTTGGGGCATTCTTTTGTCTTACTGGAACATAAGGAGGAATTTTAGGTAAATGATTAGTGTCACTATCATTTAAAACTATTTTCCTTCTTGGAGTGTTCCTTGGTGCTCCTTTTGGTGCTTTCAGATACCTGTCAGGTTGCTGAGTCGACTTTTTACGAACTCGGCTTTCCTTCTCAGATTCCATCTAGCCTTGGCATTCAGAGTTGTTGTAGCTTGTTCTTTCTTCCACTTCTGATGATTTCTATGCGCAATCCTGACATTCATCCATCGTTCTTGCTCTTGTTTATATTGCTGAGCAAGTATCTTTCTGATGGCTTTGTAGCCAATGCCATTTCGAGCACCTTTTGCTTTCTGAGATCTTTTCTCAGCAGCTTAACCAGTCTCTGGATCATTATTTCTTCCGAAAAATGGTACATTGGGAAAATCGCCAGCTCCTACAATTTTTCCTTTCCTAGTGACATAGCACTATGGCTGATTGCACCTTTTAGTGCATGGTTTCTTTTCAGAAACCTTTTCCATAGTTTTCTTAGGGACTTGTTTTTCCCTCAAAGGTTTGGTCGCAACAGCTTTACCTTTGTCAGCAACCTTAGCTTTCTGACCAATGCTATAGGTTGTTTGGGAACCACTTTGTTGACCACTAACAAATGTCAACCTTTCATCACTCTTTCTCAGAGGAGTAGAATTGCTTGTTTGTGTGTCAAGCCCAAGTCCTCCCTTTTCTGAAGGATCTCTTAGGTAAGAGTAGACTTTAGTGAGAGTGTCACTCACTTTGGCATAGGATTGGAAAGATAATTCTTTCTTCTTTAGTTCCTCATTCTTAGAAAGAAGGTTTTCATACTTCTTTTGGAGAAACTCCATAGCCTCATAATGCAACTTTCTGGTCTCGTCTATCTGAGCCTTTAGGAATGCATTTTCTGCATCCTTAGTGTCAGAAAGTCGTTGTAAATGTGAACACTCGCTTTCAAGAGACTCTTATTCTGTTTCAAGAATTTTGGTTCTAGATCGAGCAACCAAGAATTCTCTTTCATAAAGATCTAACTCCCTTCTGAGATGTTCTAGATCCTTGATTCCTTCCTCATCACTCTCATAATTAATGAACCGTGAAATGTTGGTTACCTCATCATCAGCCATAAGACATGGCTCAAGGTTAGAGTAATCTGGGTAGATTTCCTTAGCAACTCCACACATTTCATTCTTCCTTTGACCAGAGTCAAATACTTCGTGAGTGTACGCACACAATTCTGGTGACGGTAGCTTTGACTCATCAGAATCGTCGTCGTCAGAATCTGAATCAAGATCAAGTTCATCCAGTTGGATTTTGATGTTCTTTCTTTCTTCAGAAAGCATAGCTCTCTGGTTTCTCTTAAAGTTTCTCCTATCCTTTTTGTCACCTGTCTTGAGCTTGTTCACAACAGGACAATCCCGTTTGAAGTGACCAGGTTTCTGACAATAGAAACAGATATCATTTTCAATTTCTGTAACCTCAGTACTTGATGCTTTCTGACCAGGTTTATTCAGAGAGTTGGTCAATTGCATATTCTTGTACTAGTGATAGTTAGGGCCTAGATGCTTTTTCAGCTTCTCTTTGGCTTTTCTTCTCTCAATCTCATGTCTAACATATTTTCTCATTTGATTTACTGCAAGAGCTTCTTCATCAGTAGATTCCTTGGTAATCTTCTCCTCAGAAGTACCCTGTGTTACTAGAGCAGCACTTTGAGCTTGCTGATCAGCTATTTGTCCTCTCTAAGAGGTTTCATAGCAGACAGTTGCTAGATGAGAGAATAATTCCGTTGGAGTGATATTTGTCATTCCTTGGTTGAAATAAAAGTATTGAGTATGTTCCCAGTTGTGATTTAAGCTCCTTACGATAGTCTTCACCTTTTCGGCGTTAGAATATCTTTCAGATTCACCAAGTGCAGCCATTTCACTTATCAACGTTGTAAACCGAAAATCAAGTTCTTCAAGGGTTTCTGATGGCCCTTGTTTAAAATTCTGGAATTTTAATTTCAGAACTTCGAACTTATTTTCCTTGGTTTTCTAAGAACCGGCACAAATTTGTTCAACTAGTTGCCAGGCCTCTTTCGCCGTTTTCGCACACCACAGTTTACACTGTATGTGGTCTGGAGTAGAACGAATAATGATATTTCGAGCTTCACCATCCAGTCTATTTCTCTTGAAATCTTCTGATGTCCAGAGATATCTGGGTTTTTCTTCCAAGGCTATCTGACCAGTAGCTCTCCCACTTGTAGAAGTTTCTGAAGTGGAGGTTCTTCTGGCAGATTCTTCATCTCTTCCATCAGTGACTATCTTTGCTTGTTGAATGACTATAGGGCCATTCTTCATAACTTCGATCATTTCATCACTGATGGCTTCCAGATGGAGCATCATATCGTTCCTCCATTTTTCATAGTTCTCTGGCTTAAGAACTGGAGCATCGCCAGAAGACATCCTGCAAGACAACACTTAACAAACAGATCAAGTGTAGGGGTTAAGTGAAAAGTGAGCACTTATCTAGATCTAGGTTCAGTCCAGATAACAACAAAGTAAAAGACTAGAAGGGGGGGTGAATAGTCTTGTAAAACATTTGTCGATAAAACAGTTTCTCAGAAAGTTGGGTAACTTTCTGATACTTATAATCAGAATAGCAGAAGTCTTTCTGATAAGTGCACGTACTCAGCAAGCTTGTAAAGTGTGTAAATTACTTTGCAAGTAAGTAAAGGCAGAATGTAAGTGCAAAAAGTAAGTAACACAGTAGCTTTATAGTGGTATCTGAAGGTGGCGTAATCCTTCAACCAATCCACTTCGGCCTTTCTCAGACCTAGAATCCACTAAAACAGATAATTGAGTTCACCTTACAAATATCTTCTCTCGATTCCTAAATACACTAGGCTCCAAACCAAGTGTTCCCCCTGAGTTCTTCCCCGGCTTTCCCAGCCAAGTACTTCCTCTACTCAGAACCTTTCTTAGAGTTATTCCTTAGTTTCCCAAACTAAGTACTTCCTCTACTCTACGCCTTTTCTAGTGTTGGTTAAGAAGAGTTTATCATATTGGTAGATTAATAACTTCCACAGTTATGTAATACTACCTTCTGGAACAAGAATCACTTAACACACTTGGACAGTGTGTGGTGATATGTTCTTTTCTGACCTAAGTCTATGTTCTTCGTTCAGGAGAATGAATATCTTAGCAAGTCGCAACAGTGCTTCAATTCAACTCGTTCACAACTGATATAGCTTGATAAGGATTAGGACACTTAGAACTTTTGTTCTACTTAGAATCAAGAGCTTGGTCGCAACTGTAAAGCTAGAGAGTAAGTAGGCAGAAGACTTGCATGCTTAAATATAGAATGTGCCTAAGGTGTGTTTTCAAGCATTCTAAGTGGTGATATTTATAGGTGAAAATCAAGCCGTTTGAATTATTATCCGTTAGGCTATTGAGATTCAAACTACAAATAATTCGTTGATAGTACTACAGAACTTTTGTCTCTTTGTTCAGAGATAAAGCTTTTTGTCAACGAGTTCTGCAATGCCATTAAATGCACTGTACTATCTTTTATCCTGTTGTGCCAACGGAACTATGCACGCTGTCTAGATTGTGCACGTCGCTATCAGAAACTCCAAGCCTTTCAGAAACTAAGGAAAACATTTTTTCTTCCAGACAGAAACAATGTTTTCACTAAGTTATCTTTTGCATATGGTTTCTGAGGCACAATTCCTTAGTCTTCGGTAATCTTGTTCAGTCTTCATATCTTCAGATAGTTGAGCTCTTTCTGCTGGATGCCTTCTTCTTTACTAGACCTAACATCCTATATAAGATTTACTAGACTCATCATACTAAGTATACTTCCTCTTTTACAATGTTCAAGTGAACCAAGAGTACTAGATACTTTTCTGAACTAAGGTAAGTCATTATGGTGTACTGATCAAAACTAAACAGATATTTCCTAACAAAAGCTTTCATCAGTACCTGGTTCTGGTGAAGATTCACGAACTGGTGTTGGGACAACATCATGCGCATCTCGAACATCGGATGTTGTACCAATATCTGTCACAGTTTCTTTGCCAGGTGTTGTACTAGGTTTACCATGTATTTTTCACAACATCTTGGCCCTGAGAAGGATTTTTGTCACCTGCAACATATCTAGACATACTAGTTCCATCTCCTTGATAGAGATTATCATCAAAGATTACATTCACAGATTCTTGTATGATATTACGTTTAAGGTTAAACACTCTATAAGCATGACCATTCAAGGAATATATAACAAATATGGCGTTTTCAACTTTCACATGGAGAGCAAACTGATCATGGTACTGGTAACAATTGTCTCTGGATCTCACACCTATCATAACACAAGTATTGGCATTATCTAACACTTCACATGATATCTTATCAAAACTTACTCTTAGGTTATCATCACAAAGTTGACTTATGCTAATTAGATTAGCTTTTAGTCCCTCAACTAGGAGTACATCTTTCAGAGATGGAAATCCCTGAACATTTAGTGTCCTTTTACCAATGATCCTACTTCTTCCTCCATCACCATAGGTAACTGTACCTTTGGTTAGTGCTATATTGTCTTTGTGGTGGGATTTAGTTCCAATCATATGACGAGAACACCCACTATCAAAGTACCAAGCTACTGCAGAGTCAGTTTTTACAGCAGAGAAAACAACATGACAAATCTTACCAATATTGCTCGAGTTTACAGCAGATGTTGTTACAATATCAAAAGAATTTTCACATGATATTGTCACAATATTGCATATAACACTTAGTTCTCCCTCAGGAAAGTACTCAGCATCTAGATCAACAGAACCATGCATACAATAAAGATGATCTACCTCTATCAGAATGACCTGATCAGTGTTATCTACACTGGTATTGTCAAGACTACCCTGTTCATTCACAAAAGACAAGTCTTGCGAATGTAATGCAGCCGTATGTACGTCTTCATCAAGGACTATCTCTGCATCATCTACACCTGTCTTATTATCACTAAGACAAACCCAATAAGAATTACCCTTCTCTTTTGGAGTGTAGTCTTCTTCAGGCTTGGGCACACAGTCTTTGTCTTTATCAGGAGGTAGCATGGGCACCTTGTATCCATCAAGCACAACCTTCAACACCCTGGTATCAATGGCCTGCTTTGGTGTTGTATATGGTGTTGTTTGCAACACTAGAATTAACACAACGGTTATGCACACCAAGTTGCTCTGCCATCATCTTATCCTTGCTCCAATCTTGCTTATTTAGATCTCCTGCACATGTTTTAACAAAACCAGCAACATAGTCGAAGATAAAATAGTCAAACTAAATCACCTTAACGGGTATTGTGGAAGGTGTTTCACAAACTACATCCACATAAATAGACAAACTATCTCCAACTGTGGACTTGATCATTACATTAGGAAGAGTAGGAACAAACTAGTAATAATATATAATAGATTTACGTGCACACATATCAATTGATTTTATATATGCACAATGTAAGATTTTCTTAAAGTCACAATAAGAAAACTCAAAAAAACCTATTAAATAAAGACTACTAAAATAAGGATTAGCTTGATCCATTAAAATATACCAAATCCAAACACCTATGAAATAGGTGCCTGGCTTTAATGCCAATTGAAATTGTATAGATCGGGACTTAGTACCAAATACAGATATTGCATCGACGTATTGTAGCAATACGTAAAACCAATATCTAAACTACTTAGAGTCTAAATAGCGAAATGTAAAGAACACAAGACACAAATATGTCTAACAGAGATTATATAAATAATCTGCCGAGCCATAGGCGAAATATCCACTATAAAATATAACGAATTTACAAAAAGATATCTAGACAATATTCCTATGATGTAGAATATCAAACAACTAAGCACTTGAATCGGGCCACTAATTCGACGCTAGATCTCTCACAAACAAAGAGAGAGAAAACTAACTAAAAGCTTAGTAAAAGAGATGCAAACAAGTTGCTAGAGAATATCTATCTTACGCGTAAAAGCTTGTTATGAATCTGTGAACCTATCGACTAGTATATATAGTTGTGAATATTAATCCAACTAGTACAATAGTTCTATCTTGATCGAAAGTCTTGATTAGGTCGAATCACCATGTTCTTCTCCTTGTTCTTCTCAGTCTTCCATGCATTGAGAATCCTTGTAGGAATACAAGTAGAATCCTTTTTCGATAAGTAGAAACATTCTTTGATTAGGATTCATATTTGGATCCTTCTTCAATATCTTCTAGCATCCAGACTCCTTCTTTAAATAGAAGTCGAGTCCTTCTTTGAAAAGAAGTCGAGTCTTTCTTTGAATAGAATCCTTCTTCGAGTAAGATTCCAATTCCTAATCTTCCTCAATATCTTCATGTATCGAAACTTCAAGAGTTCTTCTCCATAAGATATTTAAACCTGCTAAGACTAAACTAAAAATGTGGAACTATATCAAAGTGAAGTAATGCAAAATCCATAAATAGAAAGTCTAGTGCACAGTCAGCTAATATTGTGACAATACTAAGCCACGTTAGTATCACCAATATTTAGCTAATATCTGAACTTTCAGTAAGGGTATCAAAAGTACAAAACATGACGTTTGTCATTCCCATCTAATCAGAACACGCATAAGTATGAAATGGCGCAAAAATCTTTTAAAAAATTTGCACATCCCAGGAGTCACACAAAACAATTCTTGTCGGTATAATATTTTTTTCAACGGCTCAAACAAGGCTCCTCACAGGTTTTTGGACCACAAAGCTAAACAGACTTCTTATTTACAAGGGAAACGAACTTGAAAAACTTTAGACTCAACAACCATTACTAATCAGTATATACTGAAAACCTAAGCATCAAAAAAGTTTGTCACGAACAAAGGACGTTCAACTTGGAAATTTGACTCAAGACTCACAAAAAAAATTCAAAAATAGGCCAAAAACGTAGGCCAAAAAGACACACAAAACACAAACAGATAAGGCACACCGGCCGCAAATAACATGCAACCCTATGTGGCTCACCGGGCCAAAAAGGTAGGCCAAAAAGACACAAAACATAAACTGATAAGGCACACCGGCCGCAAATAACATGCAACCCTATGTGGCTCACCGACCACCACTAAGAAAGCAGTAAACAAATCAAGGCACACCAACCACACATAGACATGCAACCCTATGTGGCTCACCAACTACTACTAAGAAAGTGGTAAACAAACAAAACCCAAGAAAAACAGAGAAATCCCCTCCCCAAACCTAAACCTTAGGTCGTCCTCGAGCGTCAAGCACAAGTGAGGAAAGAGGAAGCAAGGAAAAGATCCCCATTATTATTTCTAACTACGAAAGCAAACAAAATCTTACCCCCAGGTTTCCTCCTGAGAACCGCCTTTTCTTATAGTCGTTTGCTCGACTATGTTGCATTGTTGTTATCCATTCTCATACGGGAACGAAACCCGTGCAACCTTCCCTACATACTCAGGATTTTGGGAGCCATCTTTAGCTCCTCTCCTCATGTCCTCCAGCAGCTCAATGATTCCTTGCAAACTAGAAGTATAAGAATTAGTAAAATCGAAAACTAAAAATTAACTAAAGGAATCAGAGGGAAAGTAAAAATGAAAAATAGGGTTGAAACTCCCCGAACAGTCCCATGTGTGAGCGGGAACCAATATAAATGTATCATTGGATAACAAAGGTATGTGTGGCGACTCCAAGTGCACCAACTCTGGCGTATCAAGATCCTCAAGTGCTTGCTCCTCCATCTCTAAACCATTTTAGACGGATTGTATGGTCTCCTCATCAATCAAGGTGGTGGACGTCTCCTCCTCCATGACCAACTCATCGTCCGAACTCTCACTAACACTATCAGATGGATAATGGGCTTCTTCTTCTTCTTCTTCTTCTTCTTCTTCTTCTTCTTCTTCAAATGGGGTGGTGAATTCCGTATTGGCACAGCAATGCAGCGAGATCTCTCCTCCTCCATTATTCTCTCGCATTCAACATCCTTCTCAAACTCTACCCTCATCCTAATAATCTGAGAGACTAGCTCTTCGATTACATCTTCAACTTCTTGGGGTTCTAAGTCTTCAATGGTACCTCCTGAGGCTCTATCCACCATCTTTTTTACATCCAAAGTTCAACCCAACATAGAAACACCATATGATTTGTCCACACGCCAAATTGTGGTTCCAACACTCCAATTGCAGCTCTTTAAATCGAAACCATGTTCCATCAAGCTTTTCCCCAGATATCTGGCGAAAAGTAATGAGCCTTCTTCTATCACTACAGTTACCCGCTTCATGGTCATCCAAGCCACACTCCACACAATACAGGTTATTCATTCTTTCCTGCATACACAAAGACAAAAACCAGGAGTAGTTCCGCCACAAAGATACAAAGAACAAAGAAGGACAGCAAAAAAATAAAAATCTAACTAATATATATACAATCAAAAAAACTAAAATCACAAAAAACAAACAGAAGGAGTCAAATCCCCGGCAGCGGCGCCAAAAACTTGATGCGTCAAATCAAGTCTTTAATTTGTTTGTAGCCAAAGGCACAAAACAAGTTCACTAGAAAACCGTAGTGAAGTGATGAGTTGCCCCGAGTGTCATTCTCGAAGAACATGACTAAGCTTGTTTGTAAGTGCAAGTTTAGTTAATCATCTAGAAAGCAAGTAAAGCAAATAACAGAGATTTGTGAATAAGTTTGTTCTCCAAAACAGATGTAACTCAAAGTTTGTTATGAAAAACCCAACCAATCTACTCTACTCAATCCCCCTAGAAACAATCAAACAAATAACGCTTCGCTTTATCTCTATAAAGAAACACAGGTCAGTGGTATATAAGTGGTTCATCATAGCAAGTAAGGGTTGCAATGAAAGATACGACTTTTGAAAGTGAAATAGTTTAATGAACGTAGTAGAGTCATCAATTCTACTAGTCAGCGTTTGTAGTCGAATGTGTTGGGCTTAAATTGTAAGTAACCTTGAGGGTGCGAGTCCCTCTTGTAGATTATGGGTATCAGGAAATGATTGCTAAGACATTGCACTACAAACGATTAGCAAGATTCAACAAACAGTGAATCCATTTAAATAATTCATTCAAACGATTCCTAAACTAGCTCCAACCCCAAATTCTTACCACCGACCCATAGGATGACTATCTACGCGATCGACACATATCCAACATCCAAAAAGTGTATACACAAATCATATGAAAATCTATCTATTAAGCAAAAGAAGTTCAGTCAATTACCAAATTGTCACGGATTTGATTCCACGGATGAAAAGCTTCAATTGAATTCGAATAGAAATCAAAGACCTAAACCCTTCAACGGATCTCAATGTGTTGCAAAAATCATCGAAAGGTTTGTTAAAATTGTTGATGTAAATCTAGGGTTCTTGGAAGAGAGAAAAGTAAAAGGGGAATTTCAAATGCTGAGATTTACAATCTGGAATGAACTCTGATCCAAAAAGAAAAGCAGAAACTGAATATATATAAAGAAAAACGTGACCTGGCATTACAAAATAGGACCAGACGATCGCCCCAACTGTTTGGGGCATGCGATCGCCTGCTCCGGCTTCTGGCGCAGCCCCTTTGTAGCTGCGTCCAGAGCTTGGGGTGATCGCCCCGCTTCCTTGTCCTTCCTTGATCTGTTTGGCATACAGGGCACCTTCGTGGCACCTATTTGGAGTCTTGGAGCTTGTGTCCTCCGACATAGTGCATATAAATGCAACATTTTGACTCCTTTTCTTCATGAAAAGTACCTAAAACCTGGAATCAAGGTGGAAACACACAAAACACAAGAAACAACACAATATATATATACAAAACATAACTAAACATAACTAACCAACTAATAAAAAGAGGTTAAAAAGGGTTAAATGTGGTGTCAAAAAAATGCCTCATGAATTACCTCCATTCTAGGCGTCTTAGATACATGTCCTTCAGAAACTTGTGCAATTTCTAGTACTTTTTCTGGTGATGCAGGCTTGGGAGCCACATCAATTTCCATTGCTTAGGGAGACTTGGGTGTCACTTCCTTGACAACTTCTACTTCTCTTTGAACATGTGAATAGAAAGTGTTAAGTACTTAGAAAAATGATCAGAGAACATTTGAAGAATATAGATATCTGAGATGTATACATTCTCAATGGAAGGCTCAGATACATGTTCTTTAGAGACTTGGTGAGTCACTGGTTGTTTCTCTAATGATTCTGGCTTCTCAGCCTCATCATTTTTCTTCTCAGTTGGAGCCTTTAAGAAACAAACACTTAGTTAAGTGTATAAAACAGATATCTGAAAAGTGTATGCATTTAGAGAACTAAGTTCACCTGTAGTACAGGCTTAGTTTCCTTGGATACTGAGGGTGTGAAAACCTCCTTCTCAGTCTCTGAGGCATGCTTTGCAACTTCCTCTTGTTCTTGTGTTTCTTTTTCAGCCTGTAACAAAGAAAGTTTATAAATAACAAGATTAAAATACATAGAAATTCACAAGTAGAGAGTTAAACCAGTCAGTAACCTGATCAATGTCAGGCTGATTGGTCTCTGGAACTTGTGGAGATTCCATGTGTTGGTCTTGTTGTCCCTTGACCACTTCTTTGTTTGAAGTTTTAGGTACTTTAGACCTTTCCTGAGTTTCAGGCTCAGTTGCCTCCCCTATTTGATCATTCTGAGTCGCAACCTCAGTCTGATCCCTCTTAGTAGGGAGTTGGGGAACCTACTAACTTGCAAAATTTTCTTCAGCAGTGAAAGATGCTGGTATCTCATCAAATCTTTGAAGCTCAAGTATCATTTCAACAGCATCCACTTCTGTCTAGGGCTGTTGTGGTTGTTGTGGTGATCTTGATCTGAAAGGTGAAGGTGTGGCTGTGTGAGGCCTGTCCAGATCTTCTTGAGATAGATTTTGGAGTACTGAGGCAGTGGCAATGTCCTCAAGTACTAAGTCATCACTCATCAGAGCATCCTCCACTTTCTTGAAGGTGACTTGATCTGATGAGGTTGCTTCTCCAGCAACCTTGGAAATAGTTACTTCTGCAGCCTTTTAACCAGTTGCTTCCTCAGCAACCTTAGATCATGTTGCTTCCTTAGCAACCTTAGGGTTTATAGTTTCCCCCTCAACTTTAGAGTCCTCATCCATATTGGGGACTGAATTATCAACAATCCTTGTTGCTTCAGCTGAGAGTGTGGGTGGTCTATCACCACTTTCTCCAATGAGTGCTAAGGATGCATTGGCATTGGTTTCCTCATCAGCACTAGGGACTGATATCTGAGAGTCTACCTCCACAATGGGAGTTTCCTCTTTCTTGCCAATTGTCTTCCTTCTGGAAGATCTGGTTTTCTTCGCAACTGACCCCTCATATACGTCCTCACTCTTTCTTTTCCTTGAACCTTTCTTGGTCTCTTGAGGCTCAGCAACCTTCTTCATCTGATTAGTATAATCATACTTGAGGAGTAGGTTGCTATTGGCTATTTCAGCCAGCTCTCTGAGTACCACGCCAAGCTTTTCCAGTAAGTAGCAAATCTTCAATCCAAAGCTTACTGTGGCTTTAGGTTCAGTAAGTCCCTTGACAATTGTGAGTTCAAAAATTTAAACCTTGTCAACCAATTTCATAAAGGCGTACTTTCCCCAGTTGAAGGGGTTTTCCAGCCTATCATCATGCTTGTTGAGAATGACCAACATCATCCATCTCTCTAGGCTGATCTGGTCAGCTCCTCCTTGAATGGAATCGAAGCATCTGTGGAGTATGCGAGCCATCATATTCCAATAAGCAAGTTTAAACTTAGTGGGAGCTCCAGCAACCTCAACATCACATACATCACTGTATAGTGTCTTGGCTCCTTCATAGAGGACTTCATCATTTGTGTCGATTTCAAAGGCATCACCTTGGGTGGGTAACCCAAAGATTTCACTGAAAGACACATAATCCAGGAAAAATTGTTTTCCTTGGACTTTTGTCTTGATGGACACTCTTTCAGCGCCATCAATCACACTTGTAACAATTTTGGAGTTGTTATAAAACTCCAAAACATCCACAGCAGATGCACCACTGGGAAGAAGCGAGCAAAACTCCTTGATTTTTGCCTTTTCAAGCAAATCGAGGGTTAGTTGTACATCGGTTGTGTTCTTTGCAGCACCCACGATGTATCGATCAATTTGAGCGCCTCCCCAAACCATTCTATTGTTAGAAGACCAGTGCTCTGGGTTAAAGTCTCCGGCCAGTCTGTTGTTGATGATAATCAACACTGGTGCTTGCTTTGCAGTAGTACCAGAAGTAGAGACTTCAGATTTATGAGCAGTTGCACGCTTTGGTGCCATCTCTTATATAGTAGTAGAGTTTTGAAAAACGAGAAGGGTTTACAGAAGATGGTTAGTGATTCTTTGCAGAAAAACTAAGCAGGTTACAGTGAATTGATAAGCTCAAATTTTACTCTATAAAACTTAAGAGAATAAGCTGTAGTTGTAGACTGCCTAACTCAGTATCGTTCTCTAGGGAATTAATTAAGCTACCACAACGAAAAAGAGCAGAACGTTTGTTTGTGAGTAACACGTAGGTTTTGAATAATTTTACTTCAAAAACACAGATTAATACTAATAAGCAAATAAACTGTTTTGATCAATGAGAGAAAGTGAACACGGTAGCAATAATCTGGTTACGCTAATTCGATACTAAGGCAATCGTTCATATTGTCACACGGTCGGTGTACAGAAAGCAATCAATCCAATTCAACCAAGTTGTTTTTCGAAGATTTGAAACTAGAGAAATTGTCAGGTTTCTCAGACCGACGATTCTTAACCAAAATGAATTAGAAGATTTTAGACTAGCGTATTGGATTGAAGGTTTTACGAAGATATCAAACTAGACAAACCTTTATGAACAAAGATAAACCCTAGATTCGAATTTCCATAACCATCACACAACTACCGAGTTCTGGACTGGTTTAGCTACCCATGATTGAAGCAAAGACGAAGGAATTCATAATCTTGTATACGCAAAGCATAAACATAATGATAATCGCAAGCAAGGGCATACAATTCGATAAATCAATCAAGCACAAGAAATGTATGGAAGCAATAGAGAATTATCAAACTTACTAAGAATTCGATGTCAATGGTTCGTTACAAGAGAAGAACCAAGCTCCAAGATCAATCAATGTCAAAATCTAGGTCTAGGAGCTTTTTTGTAGGTAAAATTCGATTAGAAGAAGTTATGGCAAAAATTGCCTAAGTCTAACATAACAAGGAGGAAGAATTGCGTCAAAGATCCCGTCTCGCCGCGGCGAGAATTCCAGAATGTGCACCCATTGCCTTTGCGCTTTCTCGCCGCGGCGAGAATATTTCTTTGCCGCGGCGAGCTCTTGATTCCAAAATTCCACGAGCTACTGGATTTCTTGCCGCGGCTAGAGAATATTTACTCCCCGCCGCAGTGAGCTCACTTCAACAGAACATAGCCAGATACTGGAATTCTCGCCGCGGCAAGCTCTTGATTCCAAAATTCCATGAGCTACTGGATTTCTCGCCTCGGCGAGAGAATATTTACTCGCCGCCGCGGTGAGCTCACTTCGATAGAACATAACCAGCTACTGGAATTCTCGCCGCGGCGAGAATATTGACTCGCCGCAGCGAGCTTCAAATGACGAAATACCAACAGCTACTGGATTTCTCGCCGCGGCGAGCATATTCACTTCGCCGCGGCAAGCCTTGTTCTTCTTTGATCCTGCTTAGCTCAACACGCAACACAAAATCCTACAAAAGAAAACCAAAGTACCAAAGCATAAAAATGTACAAAAACACTAGAAATTGCCAATAAAGACTAACCAAAAGACAAGTTGAGACTCTAAATTATCATCTCATCAAACTTCCCAAACCGAACCTTTGCTCTTCCTCGAGGAAACAAACAACCTAGACAAGAACTAGACTCGAAACAAAAACGAACAAATAGAACATAATAGAGTTAAACTCCCAAGTGACCAAATGTACCATTGTAAACATTAAATTCACAAGCTGCAAAAGTTTTGTACTCAACTAACCTTGGTAGAATAGTACACAGAAAATGAGATAAGATCGTTTCTCAAGTAAATAACACTTAAGTTTAGCTTGCTAGTCCCTCACAGGTGATTGTAGTGTAACTCTCACTCTCTTGGAAGTGTCCAAATAGGGTATACGCTCAAAAAGAAAAATGGAAAAATGACTTTCGTCACAAAGATGCCTAGACTATCTTATGCTATTGTACTCGTCTCATCAGGTCAAAAGGGACTTTTGGCAAGCAACTTAATTTTCAAAAATCGAAGGCTGATGCTTCTCCCCTTATTCAAATCGTTCATTTCAAAATTCAACCACGATTGCACTGGATATTCAATGCATGTCCTCATTGGGCTCTTTTTATCTCAATTTTTTTGAAGGTGTCTGTTTTACCGAAAGTCCGCACTTTTGTGCGTGTCAGTTTGGTATACGTGCCATCAACCTCACGGACATGTAGCTTTCCAGCCAAGCCGGTATGTGGTAGTATTTGGAACACGCCTAACACGACTAACGATGATCAATTAAGACCACAGATCCACCCCGAGATTCAAATTCATATAGCTTTGGGAAGCAACAAACAGACTCTTAGAAAATATGCATAAACAGCTCAAGTAAAAGTCGCAAAGGTAGAGAGTCTCCTCCCCAAACCTATTCCTTGGAACGGGTTTGGAGGAGAAAAAACCAAAGAAACAAGCATGCCATTTGTCATCCCCAATGAAACTGAGTACACATAAGTATGAAAAGGCGCAAGTAATTCGTAAAAAACTTGCACAACCCAGGAATCACACAATACAGTTGCCGGTATAATATTTTTTCATCGGCTCAAGGCTTCTCACAGGCTTTTTTGACTAAAGAGCTACACAGCATTATTTTTACAAGAGAAACAGACATATAGGATTTTAAATCCACTACACTACTTCCAGCTAAATATCATACACAACATAAGCAGCAAGCAAATTTATCATCCACAATAGACGTTCGACTTGGGAGAACAACTCAGACTCACGAAAGACTCTAGAAACACGAGGGAGAAGATGCACATGCATAAAAAATAAAACGAAAGACTCTGGAGACTCAGAAAACTATACTAAAAAGCACAAACAAGTAACTAAAGAGCACATTCTCCTCCCCAAACCGAAACTCAAGAATGTCTTCAAGCTAAGAGTGAAAAGAGAAGAAAATGTGATCGAAAGTTACTTGCTGGTGTGTGTACCTTTAAAGTCATGTACAAGACTCTTCCATGTTAGCTAACGGGTACTCTGAAAATTCTTGGGCTTCCCTGCCTTCGCGGCACCTTTCCTTCCCTGCAAGTAAGTGTGAGTGTAGAGTGGTCCGGCATGTGCTCCCATGTATGTCTTCATATCAACCTGTGCAACAGCATATGGTATAGTAGTGGCTCGCAACTCGCGTTGCTTGCCATGTACCTCAATAGTGCAGGTACGAGAGTGAAGATGAACAGTCATGCGGGTAGACTTGATGAAGGGGTGCCCCAAAAGCAACATATCCTTCTCCATGTCTTTTCCCTTAACCCGAGACGACTCCACAACCATGAAATCTGTCATAAACACAACACCGTCCAGTTTAACCTGAACATCTTCAACTAGACCCATGCACCTATTCCTAGTTCCATTGGCCAATAGAATGAAGCATTTACGGGGCTCGAATCCCTTCAAGTTCAACTCCTCTTAAGTAGCAAAAGTCATCAAATTACAGGCAGCCCCCGTGTCAACAATACCAGTCACCTCAGATGAGTTATCAATGTCGATAACCAAGTCAAAGCTATCTGCATCACTGACGCTTATTTCCACCATTTGAATCACAGGAGTAGTGGAATCCACCGTCAAGTGATTTGGTTCCGCATTCGCCTTCTCTACTAGAATCGCAGAACCAGGTGTGACCACTTCCATCTCCTTTTCCTCAACTCTCACTTTTACCGGCTTCTCAAGTGCCG
The DNA here is from genome assembly GCA_026545765.1 of Plantago major. NCBI lineage: Eukaryota > Viridiplantae > Streptophyta > Magnoliopsida > Lamiales > Plantaginaceae > Plantago > Plantago major. The sequence goes on along the minus strand of CM048843.1, from coordinate 38,805,758 downwards.
GTGCAGGTACTACCTCAACTACCTCTGGTGCCTCAACCCGGGCCACCATATTCTCAAGCTGGCAAGTGCAGGTAGCAAGAACGAACTTCAGCTTTCCTGGCTCATCAAATGTCACCTCAACAGCTAGAACTCTGTTGGTTTCTACGATCGCTGGGAACTTACCCTTTTCCCATTGCTGAAACTGACCAACTAGATCCCCCAAAGTCTTCTCTAACCGCTTTTGTGACTGCTCAATGATGTCGAACCACTGATCATTCCTACTCTAAATTCTCTGTGCTTCTAACCAGAACTTCATAGATCACTCAATGTGGTTCTTGATTTCTTTGTCTAGCTAAGTAGTACACGGCCCTGAGGTCTATTCAACTGCTATGGCTACCGCTCCCCTAGCCTTATTTCTCGCACCCTTAAGCTAAGATACTGCTACCAGTCTCTCAAAAACACCATTTAATTCATCAGAGGACGCTTCCAGGAAAGAATTTTTGCAACTCATATCGACCATGTTTTGACACTCCCAATCCAGGCCTTCATAAAATTTGATGTATAAATTCATATCGTCGATCCTGTGGTGAGGGCATTGGGACAATAACTGCAAGAAGCGATCCCGAGCTACATAAAAGGTCTCATCGTACATCTGCTGAAACTGCATTATCTGAGCACGTAGGTGCTGCATTTTCTCGGGGGGGGATAGAATTTATTCATGAAGGCTTTGTAGAGAGAATCCCAAGTCGGTAGAGAACCCTCAGGTTGGTTTAACAACCAACTCCTCGCCTTATCCTGCATGCAGATCAGAAAGACCTTCTTCCTTATCTCTCCGTCAATGACCGTTACCCCTCCGGCTGAACGGAATCCCTACAATCAGTAATTTGAACTCCTTGAGGAATCTTATCACATCTTCATTTGTCATCCCTTAGAATTTGGAAAGATTATGGAAGTGGTGAGCCTTGAGTTCCAAATTCCTGGCTTCATCAGACAGAACAATCGCTGCTTTGCCAGCCTACCTCGCCGGGTTGCATGTAAGCTCCATAGGTCAGCTGAGCCATCGGAATTTCCTTTATGATAGGCCTATTGTTATAAGCTACACAACTCGATAGCCTTGAAATATTCTTAGTTTCTGTTAGTACACTAAACTTCAGGTTGAAAAACAAACAAAAATCACACTCAAAACGCCATGAGGGAATTAATTCCAAGTGCGCCAAATTTGATAAGCTCAAATTATACTCTATAAAACTTAAGAGAATAAGTTGTAGTTGTAGACTATACCTAACTCGGTATCATCCTCTAGGGAATTAATTAAGCTACCACAACGAAATAGAGCAGGACGTTTGTTTGTGAGTAACAAGTAGGTTTTGAATAATTTTACTTCTAAAACACAGATTAATACTAATAAGCAAATAAACTATTTTGATCAATGAGAGAAAATGAACACGGTAGCAATGATCCGATTATGCTAATTCGATACTAAGGCAATCGTTCATATTGCCACACGGTCGGTGTACAGAAAGCAATCAATCCAATTCAACCAAGTTTTTTTCGAAGATTTGAAACTAGAGAAATCATCAGGTTTGTCAGACCGACGATTCTTAACCAAAACAAATTAGAAGATTTTAGACTAGCGTATTGGATTGAAGGTTTTATGAAGATATCAAACTAGAGGAACCTTTATGAACGAAGATAAACCCTAGATTCGAATTTGCATAACAATCACACAATTACCGAGTTCTGGAGTGGTTTAGCTACTCATAATTGAAGCAAAGACGAAGGAATTCATAATCTTGTATACGCAAAGCATAAACATAATGATAATCGCAAGCAAGGGCATACAATTCGATAAATCAATCAAGCACAAGAATTGTATGGAAGCAATAGAGAATTATCAAACTTACTAAGAATTCGATATCAATGATTTGTTACAAGAGAAGAACCAAGCTCCAAGATCAATCAATGTCAAAATCTAGGTCTAGGAGCTTTTTTCTAGGTAAAATTCGAGTAGAAGTTATGGAAAAAATTGCCTAAGTCTAACATAACAAGGAGGAAGAATTGCGTCAAAGATCCTGTCTCGCCGCGGCGAGAATATATACTCGCCACGGCGAGAATTCCAAAATGTGCACGCATTGCCTTTGCGCTTTATCGCCGCGGCGAGAATATTTCTTCGCCGCGGCGAGCTCTTGATTCCAAAATTCCACGAGCTATTGGATTTCTCGCCGCGACAACAGAATATCTACTCGCCGCGGCGAACGCACTTCGACAAAACATAGCCCAGCTACTGGAATTCTCGCCGCGGCAAGAATATTGACTCGCTGCGGCGAGCTTCAAACGACGAAATACCAACAACTACTGGATTTCTCGGCGCGGCGAGCATATTCACTTCGCCGCGGCGAGGCTTGTTCTTCTTCGATCCTGCTCATCTCAACAAGCATTTCTCCGCAACACAAAATCCTACAAAAGAAAACCAAAGTAACAAAGCATAAAAAACCGTACAAAAACACTACTAAATCCCAATAAAGACTAACCAAAAGACGGTAAAAAAGACAAGATGAGACTCTAAATTATCGTCTCATCATGAATTAGCAGAGAGTTTGCAGAAAACTTAGAGATGTTTTTGCTATTTTTGTGCTAGATCGATTGTTGGTTTTGGCAAAAGTGGTCATCTACAACAACCAGACCATACTTCTTTCCTGCATGACTGGTTACTGAGGACTCAAACAGATCCATATGTAACAGTTGCAGTGGCCTCACATTGGAATGTCTAGTTTTAGACTTGAAAGATGTTTTGGCTTGTTTCCCTAATTGGCAAGCTGAGCATACACCATCTTTTCTGTATGCCATCTTAGGTAATCCAACATCCAATTCTTTCTTGGCTATCTTATTCAGAGTTTTGAAACTCAAGTGACTCATCCTTTTGTGCCATAGCCAATTTTCTTCAGTGTAGCCAGATTGACTCACTATGAGGCATTATTCAGTTGTGGCAGATTCCCAGTCAGCAACATAGAGACTTCCTTTCCGCCTAGTAACCACTCATTGTCAATCGGTTTGAAAAATTTAGATTTGATCTTTACTGAGAACCCCTTGTCAGCAAATTGACTCATGCTAAGAAGATTATATTTGAATCCCTCTACATGTAGTACTCCAATGATTGTGAGGAATACCAATTTCAGATCTCCAAATCCTACAGTAGGATTCACTTCTCCCCTAGCAAATCTGATATCTGGTCCAGTGTTGCAAACTTTGTAGTTGACCAGATTTGCTTTATCTCCTGTCATGTGCTTCCCACATCCACTATCAAAATGCCATGTTGGTTTCTTCTTTGGAGTGTTCTACACAAAACTGCAAACAAGGAGTTAGGTTCTCATTTCAATAATGGAACCGTCTGGACTAAAGTATCTCCCAGTAGGAATCCATTTTTCAAAGACTTTCTTAGGAACATGCTTTTGTATAGCAGGAACATAAGGAGGAATTCTAGGTAAATGACTAGTATCATTATTATCAGTGTGTTCCTTGGTGCTCCTCGTGGTGTTCTCAAATACCTGTCAGGTTGCTGAGTCTGCTTTCCAGCAAACTGAGCTTTCCTATTCAGATTTCTTCTAGCCTTGGCATTCAGATTGCTTGTGGCTTGTTCTTTCTTCCACTTCTGATGATTGTTGTGTGCAACCCTAGCTTTCGTCCATCGTTCTTACTCTAGTTTGTATTCATGAGCAAGTAGTTTTTCGATGGCTTTGTAGCCAATTCCATTTCAAGCACGAGATGCCGAATGAGATCTTCTCTCAGCAACCTTACTAGTCTCTGGGTCATCTCTCTTTCCAGAAAAGATGACATTAGAGAATTTTCCAGCTCCAGCAATCTTCCCTTTCTTAGAGACGTAGCACTGTGTGTAATTACACTTTCCAGTGTATTGTTCTTTTTCAAGAACTTTCCCAACAGGTTTCTTTGGGACTTGTTTTTCCCTCAAAGGCATAGTCGTAACTACCTTTCCTTTGTCAGCAACTTTAGCTTTTTGACCAATGCTATAGGTTGTTTGGGAACCACCTTGCTGACCTCTAACGAATGTCATTCGTTCATCACTCTTGTTTAGAGTGGTAGAACTATTTGTTTGAGTGTCTAGCGCAAGTCCTCCTTTTTCTGAGGCATCTCTTAAATAAAAGTGTACTACAGTAAGAGTGTCACAAGCTTTGTCATAGGATTGGAAGGACATTTCTTTCTTTTTTAGCTCAACATTGTCAGAAAGAAGACCTTCACACTTCTTTTGAAGTTTATCCATTTCCTCTCTTCATGCAACTTTCCTATCTCAACTATTTGTGCTTTTAGAAATGCATTCTCAGCATCCTTTGTCTCGGATAGCTTTTGCAGTTGTGAGGACTCCTTTTCAAGAGATTTCTTTTCTTCTTCGAGAATCTTGGTTCTAGCTTGGACAACTATGAATCTTTCATATAGATCAAGCTCATTTCTGAGGTGTTCTAAATTTTTTATTCCTTCCTCATCACTTTCATAATTGATAGATTGAGAAATAGTGGTTACCTCATCAGCCATTAAGCATGGCTCGATGTTGGAGCAATCTGGATAGACCTCCTCAGCAACCCCGCACATTTCTTTCTTCTTTTGACCAAAGTCAACCAAATCATGAGTGATGCCACACAACTCTGGTGAAGTCAATTTGTAATAATATGAGTCCTCATCCTCAGACTCAAAGTCAAGATCAAGAGCATCCAATTGAATATGAATCTTTTTCCTTTCCTCAGTGAGCATAGCTCTCTGGCCTCTCTTGAAATTTCTTCTATATATATTTCTTATCACCTGTCTTTAGCTTATTATAAGCTGGGCAATCTCTTTTAAAGTGACCAGGTTTCTGACAATAGAAGCTGATATCATTTCTGATTTCTTCCACCTCAGTACTTGTTGCTTACTGAGCAGGCTTGTTCAGCGAGCTAGTCAATTGTATATTCTTGTACTAGTGATAGTTGGGACCTAGATGTTTTTTCAGTTTCTCTTTGGCCCTTCTTCTCTCAATCTCCTGACTGACATACTTTCTCATATGCTTTACAACAAGAGCATTTTCCTCAGTCACTTCTTTGGTATCCTTCTTTTCAGAAGTACCTTGAGTTATGAGAGCAACATTCTGCGATGTTTCAGCAGTCATATGTCCTCTTTGCTTTGTCTCATAATTGATAGTTGCCAAATGTGAGAAAAGCTCCACTGGAGTGATGTTGGGCATTCCTTGGTTGAAATAGAAGTACTGAGTATGTTCCCAGTTTTGATTTAAGCTTCTCACGATAGTCTTAACCTTTTCAGAGTTACAATATCTCTCACTTTCACCATGTGCAGCCATTCTCATTAATGTTGTAAACCTGAAATCAAGTTCTTCAAGTATCTCAGTGGTACCTTGTTTGAAATTTTGGAATTTGAGCTTCAAAACTTCGAACTTGTTTTCCCTGGTTTTCTCAGTACCGGCACAGATTTCTTAAATCAGTGACCAGGCTTCTTTCGTCGTTTTAGCACCCCATAGTTTGCACTGTATGTGATCTAGAGAAGAACGTATAATGATGTTTCTTGCTTGACCATCCAGCATGTTTCTCTTGGAATCCTCAAATGTCCAAAGATGTCTGGGCTTTAGTTCATAGGCAATGTCTCTAGTTGGTCTTGCGCTTGAGGATGTGCTGGTTGTAGAGGATCCAGCAGCATTTGTTGTATCTTTGTCTCGACCACTAAATACTTCAGTGACTTGTTTCTCACGTTGAATGACCATTGGGCCATTCTTTATCACTTCGATCATTTCTTCACTGATTGCTTCCAGGTGAAGCATCATGTTGTTCTTCCATTTCTCATAGTTCTCTAGCTTGAGAGTGGGTGCATCACTTAGAGACATCCTACAGCAAACACAATAAACAAACAAATCAAGTGCAGGTGGTGAACTTGTTAGTAGGCACTTATCTAGGATCTAGGTTCAGTACAGAAGGTTAAAGAACCACCTGCTCTGATACCACTTGTTGGTCCAGATAACGGCAAAGTAAAAGACTAGAGGGGGGTCCGAATTAGATTTATCGGAATCCAAATAAGGTTCTTCCTCAATGAACCTAGATGAATTGAATGTACCCGAAACCAAATAAAGTTGCTCCGCAATTTCATCCTCATCCAATCGACGAGCCGCCCACTCCAAACCCAACTTTTTGGTAGCTGATTTATGAACTTCAAATCCCTGATGATATCAGAAAAATCCTCATTCCACATCAACCATTTGGACCGATCAAAATGATAATCTATAATAATTTTCATATTTTCATTTTTCATTTTTTCGCAACTTCTGTAAAACTACATATAATAGGTCACTTCTTCTTTCGATCCACATACTTTTGTCGATCAAACGAATTCTCAGATATCTGTGAAGGTATCTGATACTTATAATCAGAAAGCGGAAGACTTTTGTGATAAGTGCACGTGCTCAACAAGCTATAAGTGTGTAAGTACTCATCAAGTAAATAAAGCAATAAATAAAGTACTATAAGTAAATGACACAAAGCTTTATAGTGGTATCTGAGGGTGGCGTAATCTCTCAACTAATCCACTCGCTCTTTCTCAGGACTTGAATCCACTAAGATAAGATAATGAGTTCCCCTTACAGAATCCTATCTCTTGATCCCTTTTACACTAGGTTCCCAACCAAGTGTTCCCCATGAGTTGTTCCCCAGCTATCTGAGCTAAGTACTTCCTCTACGCAGTAACCTTTGAGTTGTTCCTTAGTTTCCCAAAATAAGTACTTCCTATGCTCAACCCCTATCTGGTGTTGGTTATGGTAGTTTGTCAGGTGAGCTTTCTTTTTAACTTGTTTAGTTATGTTTCAGAGAGCTCTATAGAATCAATCTTACTTAATACACTTCACAATGTATGGTAAGTTGTTCTTTACTGACCCAAGTCTTTGTTGTATGTTCGAGAGAATGAATCTCAGGTATCAGTCGCAACTTAATCTCTTGATTCAACTCTTTCACAATGAACAATGCTTGTTAAGGATCAGGACACTTAGAACTTTTGTGCTACTTAGAATTCAAGATCTTTAGTCGCAACAGTAAGCTAGAGAGTAAGTAGGTTGAAGGCTTGTATGCTTGAGTTTGAGTTGTGTTCAGTAAAGTTCAAGGTGTGTCATCAAGCATTCTAAGTGTTAATATTTATAGTTGATTTTCAAGCCGTTTGAACGGTATCCATTAGGCTTCGAAATTCAAACTATTGATATATGAAAATAGTACTGCAGTGAGCTTTGTCTCTTTTCAGAGATTTCCTCTTTTGTTCAGACATCTCTGACTGCGTAATTAATGCATTGTACTATTTCGTCCTGTAGTCTCGACGGATAAGTGCAAGGTTTCTGAGCCTTGACATACTCCATTCTCAGTAACCTTTATTCCTCAGATATCTATTAGGAAACTTGTTTTTTGAAAACACTTGTTTCTTTAAGGTATCTGGAAAGAGGTTTCTGAGGAGACAATTCCCCTTATTCTTCAGCAATCTTTGTGCAGTTTCTTGATCTTAAAAAATTGAGTTCTTCAGCTGGATGCTTCCTTCTTGGTCTTCTTCAAAGATATAAAAATTACATTCTGAGACCTAACATCCTATACAAGGTATGCTAGACTAACATACTCAGTAAGCTTCCTCTTTTACAATGTTCAAGTGAACTAAGAGTACTAGTTACCTTTCTGAGCTAAGATAAGTCACTGGGGTTGCTGATCAAAATCCAAACAGATATTCCTAACATCGTATAATCATGATTTACGTCTAAGAACTATTCCATTAATATAACCCGGCATATAAAGAAGTAGCACAACAGAGTTTCGGCGGTTCGCCTTTACAAGAGAAAGTTAGCTACTCATAGTAATCTACTACAGACAGAAATCGAAAAACAGAGAAAGGAAGAAGAAGAAGAAGAAGAAGAAGAAGAAGAAGAAGAAGAAGAAGAAGAAGAAGAAGAAGAAGAAGAAGAAGAAGAAGAAGGAAGAAGAAGGAAGAAGAAGGAAGAAGAAGAAGCAGAAGAAGGAAGGAAGAAGAAGAAGAAGAAGAAGAAGAAGAAGAAGAAGAAGAAGAAGAAGAAGAAGAAGAAGAAGAAGAAGAAGAAGAAGAAGAAGAAGAAGAAGAAGAAGCAGCAGCAGCTTAGTCTCTGATGTCTTCGTGCTGCTTCTAGGGTTTCCTCCTTCTGGTTGCCTGAAGGCCTGCGGTTTTGGGGTTTCACTTCCCCGAGGACTGGTTGCCTGACGGTCAGCGGTTTCTGGAAGAGGCGGAGAATTATGAGACCCCAAGGGTCTTATTTATACTTGAAAATCCGTGTTCTGGCCGCCATTCATCATTAAGGAAGGTTAGAAAGGCAGGCTCTAGCGTGACAGGCCAACAAAAGCCTGTTTCTGGAAGATTCTGGTGCACTGCGGTCGATAGTGGACCGCAGAGAGGCTTCTGCGGTCGACTGTCGACCGACATCCTTCGATTTCTGCAGGTTCGAATCTATTTTCTTCATTCGTCGATTTTAGGCTTCGTAACTTCGTTTTCTCGAAAAGTGGACTTATACTAGTGGCCATAGTGTGACTCTGTTGAGCTAAACGTTCTGATACTACTGTTCTGTTACAAATAATCCATGAAACTATTTTGGTTATGTGTTATGCTATTGCGTGTATATATTTGTATATTTTACGCTCTGCTTGATCTAGTAAAAGAGCCAGGAGATTCACCCTTACATCTTTTTTTTCCAGTTGTCTAGGTGGTTCTGGTTTTGTGGAGGTTGCTAGTGGAGACAAGTCGGGTTTGAGCAGTTAGTGGTGTTAAGTGAGAGCTTTGTACTTATTGAGACTTGTAACTAGTTTGTTGTTTCTAGATTTTTATTTGTGTTCTAGACGCTCTGTATTACTTTTAAAATGGTTTTGTAACTAAAATTGAGGCTTCGTCTTGGCGTACACCCATCTCACGATAGACGGCCGGTCGCGCCAAAGTATTTTGGTTTTGGGGCGTGACATGACGTTTTTAAGATTTTTAGTTCGGACATTGAGAAAAGTAATTGACTTACAACTTATGAGTTGCATTTTTCTTAATGCTATATATTTGAAAAAAATTGACTCAAAATTGATTGAGTAAATTTCAGTTCTCCAAATTGTCAATTTCTTTAAATTGCCCAACTCATTTGATGGAAATAACATATCTAGTTAGCAATTTACCCACTCCATAATTTCAATACTTGAGTAGTTTATAAAACTACTATTTAGCACAAGAGGTAGGATAGCAGGAGAGAAGTCAAACACAAGCTCTCTCACTCTGAATCCTATAACCCTTGTTAGCCTAGTGTCACTACAAAAAACTGATGTTTTGATCCATCGCCAAAACAGTGCCTATCCGTCGCCAAGTCTTTATCGACGGACTTGGCGACGGATAAAAAAGTCGTCGTCCCACGGGAAGCGGGACGACGGATAGGTTATCCGTCGCTAAATCGCGACGGATTTAGCGACGCATAAACCTTTGACTTTTTAGCGACGGATACTATCCGTCGCTAAGAAGCGGATTTTTCAGATTTGAAAAAAAAAAGAAAATTCTGCTATTTTGGCGACGGATAGCAGAATTTTCATTTTTTTTAAAATCTTCTTTTTAGCGACGGATAAATTATCCGTCGCCAAAACAGCAGAATTTTAATTTTTTTTCAATAATTTGCAGCCTGTTTTCATATTTCACCTTTTTCACAAAATATACTCTCTGATAGTAAATCTAGAATAAGAAAATTGTTTTAATTAAACATAAATCATTCTACAAAAGTTAACAAACCATCCGTAATGAAAATCAATATCCGTACATAGTCTAAAGTATCAAAAAAAACACAAATCAAAATCTAACTACCGGACGGAGGTGGCTGCTGGTCGAACCTGGACATGAAAGCCTACATACAGAACCAAGGCGCTCGTTTTCCTCCCGTAGGGCTCTATCTCGCCGCTCCATTTCCTCTGTGAGCCGTGCAACATGTTCTGACACCTGTGACTGCACCATCTCCGAGACCTGCTCCTGTGTGAATACCGGATGTCTAGATTGCTGGGATGCTGAGTAGGTAGTAGTTGTCATCACAGGGCCGAAACTCCCCAATCCATATACTCTGCCTTTGTCGTCCATTGGGTTGACGGCTAAGAAGATGTTGTTTTTGTAGGGAAATTTGTTGGGAAATTTCTTGGGAAATTTGTTAGGAAATTTGTTAGATATTTTGTTAGAAATATCTGTTTAGATTTTGATCAGCAACATGATGACTTATCTTAGTCTCAAAAAGGTGATTAGTACTCTTGGTTCACTTGAACATTGTAAAAGAGGAAATTCACTAAGTATGATAGTCTAGCTAATCTTGTATAGGATGTTAGGTCTCAAAATGTAATTTTTATTTTATGAAGAGAAGACCAAGAAGAAGACATCCAAGCAGAACAAGCTCAACGACATTGAAGACTTGAAGAAACTGCACAAGATTACTGAAACTGTTTTTCAGATATCTTAGCCAGATATTTTCAAGACACGAATAGTTTTATACAAACTATGTCACAAGAGATATCTGAGAAATAAGAGGCCTATCTGAAAACAAGGAAAGTGTCCACAGATATCTATTCTCAGATACCTTGAGCATTAACCACATTTCTGAAAAAGAAATATATATATATTGCAAACAAAGTTGTTTCAATAAATAGTGGTATCTGAAGATTGAAGATAAGGACGTGCAAAGAATCAGATAACACTAGTCTCTGATACAAAGCATAGTTCCGTTGGCACTACAGGACAAAAAGTATAGTACAATGCATTTAATGCACGGACAGAGATGTCTGAATAAAAGCAACGGCAGCTTCTGAAGAAGAAGAAGACAAAGCCTGCTACAGTACTATACACAGATATCAATAGTTTGAATTTGAGCCTAACGGATACTATTCAAACGGCACTCAAATTCATCTATAAATATCAGCACTTAGACTGCTTGAAGAGACACACGACACACTCAAATTCCTCAAAGCTTTCTGTTGGGACCAAAGCTTTTGATCTTAAGTAACACTGAAGTTCTAAGTGTCCTGATCCTAAACAAGCATAGCTATCTGTGAAAGAGTTGAAACGAAAGATCAAGCATCTGAGATTCATTCTCTTGAACATTTATCTAAGACTTGGGTCAGTAAAAAGAACAAGATACCATACATTGAAAAGTGTATTAAGTATACTTGATTCACAGAGCTATCCGAATAACTGAATAAGTTATTAAAGAAGCTCATCTGACAACTCAAACCAAAATCAACACCATAACTGGCGTGGAGTACAGGAAGTACTTAGTTTGAAAAATCAGTGAATAACTCCAAGGTTACCAGAGTATAGGAAGTACTTGATTTGGGAAACTAAGGAATAACTCCAAGGTTATTGAGTATAGGAAGTACTTAGCTTGGGAAGCTAGGGAATAACTCAAAAGGTTTCTGAGTACAGGAAGTACTTGGCTGAGAAAGCCGGGGAACAACTCAGGGGGAACATTTGGTTGGGAACCAATTGTTTAAGAATCTTAGAATAGGATTATTGTAAGGTGAACTCAATTATCTGTTCTAGTGAATTCTAGGTCTCTGGTAGACCGAAGTGGATTAGTTGGAGGATTACGCCACCTCCAGATACCAATATACTTGCTGTGTTATTTACCTTTCTGTATTTACATTTCAGCAACACACACACACACTTTAACTGTTTCTGCACTTATCTTTATTAAGTCTTCCGCGCTCTGATTCTAAGTATCAGATATCTATTCAAATATCTGAGAAATAGTTTTTATCAACAAAAGTTTTAAAAGACTATTCACCCCCCCCCCCCCATAGTCTTTTACTTTGCCGTTATCTGGACCAACAAGTGGTATCAGAGCAGGAGGTTCACAAGCCTTCTGCACTGAACCTAGATCCCCAGATAGGTGAAGGAACTTTGTCCATTTTCGAGGACTATTTAATTTGTGTGTTAAGTGTGCAGGTATGTCTCTGAGTGATGCACCCATTCTCAAACTAGAGAATTATGAGAAATGGAAAAATAACATGATGCTCCACCTTGAAGCCATAAGTGACGAAATGATCGAAGTGATAAAGAATGGCCCAATAGTCATTCAACAACTCAAACAAGTCATGGAGGTTTCTAATGGTAGAGACAGAGATCAAAGCGAAGGATCTTCACAAACCGATGCGTCAACAAGTGGGAGATCTACAAGTCAAGTCATTTACGAACCAAAGCCCAGAGAACTCTGGACATCGGAAGATGCCAAGAGAAATCGTCTGGATGGTCAAGCTCGTAATATCATCATCAGATCGACACCTGAGCACATACAGTGTAAACTGTGGGGTGCTAAAATGGCGAAAGTCGCAACCGATTGAAGAAATCTGTGAATCGAGAAACCAAAGAAAACAAGTTCGAAGTTCTCAAGTTGAAATTTCAAAATTTCAAACAAGGACCCATCAAACTCGAAGAACTTGATTTCAGATTTACCACTCTCATGAGTGACATGGCGCTCTTGGGAAAGCAACAGATACTCCCAAATCGAAAAGATTAAGACTATTGTCAAGTCTAAACCACAACCGGGAGCATACCAAATTCTTTTATTTTAACCAAGGAATGCCAAATATCACAAAGGAACTTTTCTCATCTTGCTACTGTTGATTATGAGACAACTCAAAGAGAACAAACAATTGAAAAGTTGCAAAACGTTGCTCTAGTCACTCAAGGAACTTCTGAAAAGAAGAAAAGCAAGGAAGAAACTGAGGATGCTCTTGCTGCAAAGCAAATGAGCAAATATATCACGAGAAATTGAAAGAAGGAAAGCCAAAGAGAAGTCAAAAGCATCTAGTTTCAAACTATCACCAAGACAAAATATGCAAAGCTCATTTGAACAAGCCATTTCGTAAAGCATCATGTACCGAGGAAGCGTAAATTGAAACGATATCTGCTTCTATTGTCGTAAACCGCCACTTCAAGAAGGATTGTCCGCCTCAACAAACTAAGGACAGTGACAAGAAAGATAGGAGAATCTTCAAGAAGCCGTAAAGCTTTGTTAATCAAGAAAGAAAGAAAATCCAAATTCAATCTGGATGCTCTAAACGTTGAGATGATTCAAGATGACAATTCAGATGACTCAACCTTACCATCACCGTAATTATGTGGAGTTACTCATGATATAATTGACTTCACCTCAAGAAGAATGAAATGTGGAGTTCTTTGAAATTGACGGTCCAGACATCTCCAACATAGAAAACTGTCTTATGGCTGATGAGGTAACACATACTTCTTGTTATACTTATGAAAGTGATGAAGAGGAAATAAAAACTCTCGAAAATCTCAGGAAAGAACTTGACATCTATGAAAGAGAATTTCTAATGATCCGAGCTAGAGCCGAAAACCTTGAAGAAGAAAAGAATTCTCTTGCAAAGGAAAATTCTCAATTAGTTAAAGTATCTGAGAGAAAGGATGCTGAAAATGCATCTCTCAAAGCTCAGATATCTGAGACTGAAAAGTCACATAAAGAAGCAATGGCTGAATTACAAAAGAAATATGAAGATCTTCTTTCTGAGAACAAGGAACTCAAGAAGAAAGAATTATCTTTTCAATCTTATGCCAAAGCTAGTGACACTCGTACTGAAGTACAATCTTACTTAAGAGATCCTTTAGAAAAGAAAGGACTTGGGCTGAATACACAGACAGATTGCTCTATCACTCTGAATAAGAGTAAGGAGAGAAGAACTTTCTTAAGTACTCAGCAAGACGGTTCCCATGCAATCTATAGTATCGGTGAAAAGACAAAGATTGTTGACAAAGGAAAGGCAGTTGCGACTAAACCTTTGTGAGAAAAACAAGTCAAAAACAAAACTGTTGGGCACGTCTCTCAAAAGAAACACAAACTGAAAAGTGTAAACACCCACAGTGCTATGTCTCTCAAAAAGGTAGAATTGCAGGAGCTGGAAAATTCTCCCATGTCACTTTTTCTGGAAAGAAATTGGACCAACCAGAGACTAGCAAAGCTGCTGAGAAAAGATCTCAGATTGCTTCAAGTGCTCGAAACGGTATTGGCTACAAAGGCATCAGAAAACAACTTGCTCATGAGTACAAGCAAGAGCAAGAACGATGGCTGAAAGCTAGAATTGCTCAAAGCAATTATCAGAAGTGGAAGTTAAATCAAGCCACTGAAAATCTGAATGCCAGGGCTAGAAGAAATCTGGCAAGGAAAGCTAAGTTTGCTGAAAAGCAAACTCAGAAACCTGACAGGTATCTGAAAGCATCATATGGAGCACCTAGGAACACACCAAGGAAGAAAATAATTCTTACTAATGATAACATTCATTCAAATAGAATTCATCCTTACGTTCCTGTCAGACAAAAGAATATTTCAAAGAAATTCATTCAAAAATGGATTCCTACTGGAAGATCTTTTAATTCTGACGGTTCCATCAAAGATATGAGAACCTAATCTCCTGTTTCATGTTGTGTGCAGAATGCTTCCTGGACTAAAGCACAATGGCTATTTGATAGTGGATGCGGAAAGCACATGACAGGAGACAAAGCAAATCTGGTCGATTACAAAGCTTGCAACACAAGACCAGATATCAGATTTGGTGGAGGAGAATTAAATCCCTCTCTGGGATTTGGCAACGTCAAATTGGGACTTTAACAATCACTGACGTATTACATGTTAAGGATTTGAAATATAATCTATTTAGCATGAGCCAGTTTGCAGACAAGGGTTTTACTATAAAATTCAAAGCTAAATACTGCAAACTAATTGACAATGAGTCAAAGGCATACCTTAGTTGGTCGGGCGAAAGGCGCCTTTATGTTGCCGATTGGGCATCTGCCACAATCAAGAATGTCTCATGGTGAGTCAATCTGGTCACGTAAGAGCACTGGTTATGGCACAAAAGAATGAGTCACTTGAACTTCAAAACTCTGAACAGACTTGCCAAGAAAGAGTTAGTGGTTGGCCTTCCCAGAACATCTTTCAGAAAGGATGGTATCTGTTCTGCCTGTCAGATGGGGAAACAATCTAAGATCTCTTTCAAGTCCAAAGTCAGACACTCTAGTGTTAGACCATTGCAACTATTGCACATGGATCTTTTTGAATCATCTGTAACTAGTTATGCAGGAAAGAAGTATGGTCTGGTTGTTGTAGATGACTTCTCAAGATTCACTTGGGTTTTTCCAAACACAAATCGATGCCAGTGGAGATACCAAACTTGTTGAAAAAGCTTGAAGTCATGAAAATGACAAGGTATCTGCAATCGTATCGCACTATGGTACTGAGTTTGTCAACCAAGACATAAAGGAGTTTTGCAGACTGCAAAGGTATACAACACCAACTTTCCTCTGTAAGAACACCTCAACAAAATGGTGTTGCGTAAAGGAAAACAACCCTTAAAGAAGCCGCAAGGACAATGCTAATGACATCGAAATAAGTGAAATTTATTGGGTTGAAGCCGTAAACACGACTTGTTACACTTCGTAATGTATGTTTGATAAACAAACACCATGACAAGACCCCCTATGAAATCTTGGTTGGTAGACCCCCTAATATCAAACATCTGAGAGTATTTGGTTGTAAATGTTTTGTTCTAAACAATGGAAAAGATTATCTGAGAACATTTCAACCAAAGGCAGATGAAGGTGTATTTCTTGGTTATTCCACAAATTGCAAAGCCTACAGAGTTTACAACAAAAGAACAAAGAAAATTGAAGAATCAATTCATGTTGTATTCTATGAAGAAAATAAGAAAACACCTCATAATGATGAACTCTCAGAAAGGTTCAAAGAACTATTACTGAGGGATTCTAAAGAAGAATCCTCAGAAAGGAGAAACATCATTATGGAAAGTGAGGATGACTCTGACGTAGAAAAGCTTGAAATGCCTAGTAACAACAAGATGACTCACAGACATGATGAGGAATTTCCTATGAGTTTTCCAGAAATAGAACAGGTTACTGAGAACCTTCATCATGAAGAGGTATCTGAAATTGAGACTGCTGAAATACAAGTTCCAGATATCTCTAACACTGAAAATGTGTCAGATATCCATGACATTTCCCATATGTCAGATATCTCAGATACTGAAAAAGTATCAAATCATAATCTTAGTGATTCACATTCAAATCACTTGGATATTGATCCTACTAGCACTAAACCTATGATGAGATGGATCAAAGATCATCCTGCAAAGGATGTAATTGGACCAATTAATCAAGGTGTTAGGACTAGGAGAGCAATAGCTGAAAATGCTAATTCTCTCTTTGGATGTTTCATCTCGAATATTGAACCTAAAAATATAGAAGAAGCATTAGGAGACCAAGACTGGATCTCTGCAATGCAAGAAGAGTTGGATCAATTTGAGAGAAACAAAGTCTGGAAACTAGTTCCATTTAGAGAAGGGATATCTGTGATTGGAACTAAATGGGTTTTCAGAAACAAGATGAATGAATCTGGTGAAATAACCAGAAACAAAGCAAGATTAGTTGCCAAGGGATTTACCCAGACTGAAGGCTTAGATTTTGACGAGTCATATGCACCAGTTGCCAGATTGGATGCAATAAGACTCTTTCTAGCCTTTGCAGCTCATAAAGATTTCAAAGTTTATCAGATGGATGTCAAAAGTGCATTCTTGAACGGTGAACTTGCAGAAGAAGTTTATGTTGAGCAACCACCTGGCTTTGAAGTTTCCTCAGAAAGTAGAATGGTCTATAAACCATGTAAAGCTCAGATGGATCAAACAGGCTCCAAGAGCATGGTATGACACTTTGGCCAAGTACCTTCTGGAAAGTGGTTTCAAGAAAGGTGAAGTTGATAAAACTTTATTTACCTTAAATCATGATGGGAAACTACTCTTAGTTCAAGTATATGTTGATGACATCATCTTTGGATCTAAGGACAAGCAACTTTGTAATGACTTTGCAAATCTCATGAAAAGAAAGTTTGAGATGAGCATGATGGGAGAAATGAATTATTTTCTAGGATTGCAAGTCAAGCAACTCAATGATGGAATATTCATTAGTCAAACAAAGTATGCAAAAGATATGCTCACAAAATTCAATCTTAAGCCTTCTGAAAAGAATGCTAAGATACTTATGAGCATTGGAACCAAAATGACCGATACTGAATCAGATAAGAGTGTTGAAGAACATAAGTATAGGAAATTGATAGGTTCACTACTTTACCTCACTGCAAGTAGACCTGATATTCAATACGCCGTTGGAGTGTGTGCTAGATTTCAGACAAATCCAATGCAAACACACTACAACATTGCTATGAAAATATTAAGGTATATAAAGGGTACAGTAGATGTAGGATTGTGGTATCCTAAAGAAAGTGGATTGAGTTTAATTTGGTACTCGGGCTGATTATGCTGGATCACTGCTTGATAGGAAAAGCACCTCAGGAACTTGTCAGTTTCTGGGTACTAGACTTATCTCATGGTTTAGCAAGAAGAAAAACTCAATTGCAACTTCTACCACAGAGGCTGAATATATTGTCACGGTTGTTGTGCAACACAAATTCTGTGGATACAACAACAACTTAAAGACTATGGACTCGATGAGAAGAAAACTCCCATTTTCTGTGACAACACAAGTGCTTTTGCAATTACACAGAATCCTAAATTTCATGCTAGAACAAAGCACATTGATGTTAGACATCACTTCATCAGAGACCATGTTGAAAAGGGCAATATAGAGATACTCAAGATTGGAACTGAAGACCAACTTGCAGATATCTTCACTAAGCCACTACAAGAAAGTAGATTCTTAGCCTTAAGACATAGTCTTGGACTAATGGAACTACCAATGAACTGAAAGAGTTCAGGTATCTGGAACGGGCATCCAGAGAAGAGGTATCTGGAACGGGTATCTAGAGAAGAGAAAAGAGAAATCTGGAACGGGTATCCAGAAGTCAAAAAGGCTAAAGAGCAAAAAGATATCTTAAGATCTCTGAGACGGGAACTCAGATATCTGAATCACTCTATAAACGGGGAACACAAAAGAGAATAGTATAACTATCTCAAATAACTACTCTTGAAACTCGCATTATTTCTATCTTGATGAAAAACTTGGAAAAATCCTAAGTATAAGACAGATTCAGATGCAAACAGTGTTCTTGGTCATACAAAAACGTGATTCAGAAAGCTATGAGCCAAAATTCATTAAATGGGCACAATTACATTTGTTGATTGTGATCATTGCTGAAGAAGCAATGGTGACCCTTGATGAAATTAAGCGATTGATCTGTACGGTGGAAATTAATTCACAGTAAATAGTGGACTGTTGAAATTCAGACATGGCCCACTAAGCATTTAATGCCGAACTAGCTTTTGCTCACGCTTGCAAATCACGTATACTTACACAAAATCAATTTGTATGTATTTGTCTGGGATTCAATCGCTATATATATAGGATTTTGGCATAGGAAATCACTTTTGCCTAATCCAAAACTCATCTTGCACAAAATAGCAAATCCTTCTCGATTCTCTACAAAACTTCTACAATCTCTCGCAAATCAAGATTAAGTTTTTCCGCAAAGAATTATCAATCAAATCTCTTTCAAACACCAATTTAAAATCCCTAAACTATATAAAGAGATGGCCCCTAAAAGTTCAACCACACTGAAATCTCAATCCTCCACTGGTATTGCTGAAAAGCAAGCACCAGAGTTGGTTATTGTGAACAACCGACTGGTAGGAGATTTTAATCCTGACCATTGGACTTCAAATCACAGAATGATTTGGGGTGGTTCCATGGTTGAGGAATACCTCACGGCCGAATAGAGAACTGCCGATGTAAAGCTAATTCTTGACATGCTTGAAAAGGCACAAATCAAGGGCTTTCTATCTCGCTTCCCTAGTGGAATTTCATCACTGATGTGTTGGAATTCTACAACAACCTGTGATTATTTCTGTGTTTCAAGGCACCGAAATAGTGTTCACAAAACCTCACCCAAGGAAAGGAAATCCTTCTGGACTTAACAACTTTCTGTAAGTTGTTTGAGTTTCAAAATCTTGAAAAGGATTTTGAAATAAACACCAAGGATGATGAACTCCTTGAAGGTGTTAAAGAATCAGATGGACGTGTGTGATCTTGAAAATCGATACACCCACCGAAGTTCAAGCTTGTCGACATCCCAACCGGACATCCGATGGTTCACCGATGTACCGCTTGCATTCTTCACAGATGCTTTGATGGTCTACAAGGAGGTGCTGACCAGATAAGCCAAGAACGATGGATCATGATGTTCTTGCTGAATCAACAAGACAAAAGGCTGAAAAACCCTTTTAACTGGGAAAGTACGCCTTCATGAAGTTTGTGAAGAAAATTCAAGGCTTCGAGCCTAAAATTACCAAAGGACTAGCTGAGCCAAAGGCCACAGTAGGATATGGTCTGAAGATATGCTACTTGCTGGAGAAACTTGGCATTGAGCTCAGAGAGACGGCTGAAATAGCCAACAGTAACCTACTCTACAAATATGAGTATACAAACTTGATGAAAAAGGTTACTGGGTCTCAGAAAGGTTCTAAAAAGCGAAGGTCTGAAAAGGTATCTGAAGAAAAGGTTGCGACCAAGAAGCCCAGAACTTCAAGAAAGAAGTCTGCTGGCAAAACAGAAGACACACCCAAAGAGGTTGTCGATTCTCAGATATCTGCAGGCATTGCCGATGAACTGATAAAGGCAGATGAAGAAATCAATGCTGCAAAAGAGTTATCAACTACTGAACAAGTAGACTCAGCAAGGGAAAGTGCTTTCAGAAATGTTGCGACTAATGCAGAAAGCCTTGCTGATGAACTCATAAATGCTGCCAAAAGTGGTCAAAAACACCAAGCCCTAACTGCAGAAACCGCAGGAGTAATGGACCAATCAGTTCCTAATGCTGATGAGAGCTCTGACGATGAAGATGATGCACTAGTCATCTCTCAAGTCCTAGAAAGAACAAAGAGGGCTAAGGATACTGTAACAGTATCTGATGATAAGGTATCTGAAGAAGAACCTACACCACAGGTTGCTGAACCTATAGCAAAGGTTGTTGGTGCAAACACATCATCAGGGAACGTTTCTTACGCACAACTCCAAGAAGCCCTGATGAATGGTAATTTAGTGCTGGCAGATGCTGATGAAAATGCCACATCTAAAAATCTGGAAGAACATTCTACTGACCAATCCTCTGCTTCCAAACAACCACAACAACCACAACAGCCACAAGTGGTTCATGAAATGGTAAATGAACTCCATTTCGAATTACCAGCAATACAGTATGCTGAAGAAAATCCTGCAAAAGAGCAGGTTCCCCAACTCAATGAGAGGGATCAAACTGAGACATCTACTCAGAATGATCAACCAGGGGAGGCAACTGAGCTGCATACTCAGGAAAGGTGTGAAGTACCAGAAAATTCAAGCAAAGAAACTACACTGGGACAAGAAGACCAAAGTATAGAAAGGTCACAAGTTCCAGAGACCAATCAGCCTGAAATTGCTCGTAGTAATCGGTTTAACTCTTATCTTGTGAAAATTTTTATGCTTATACATCTTGATACTCATAAAATTTCTTTGTTACAGGTTGAGTTAGAAACACAAAAACAAGAGGAAGCTGAAAAGCTTACCTCAGAAACTGAGAAGGAGGTTCCCTCAACCTCGCCTCTTAAGATATCTAAGCCTGTGCCACAGGTAATAATTGATTCTTAAGATAACACTTCTTCAGTTATAAGTTTATGTGCTTAATCATTAAAATGAATGTTTCTAACAGGCTCCAACTGAGAAAGAGGAAGATAAGGCAGAAATGCCAGAAGAAAACCCAGAAACCGACAAGGTTTCTGAAGAACAGATCATTGAGCCTTCCAGTATGAAGGTATATGAAAATCAATGATAAATATTCTTCACCTTGGGTTAACTAAAATCTTCTCTAAATTATTCAATGCTTTCTACTCACAGGCTCACTCAGAAGTAGAAGTGCAAGGGGACAGAGTTGCGACATCCCCTGCACCTATGGAAATTGATGAGGCATCAAGGCCTTCATCACAAGAAAAGATTCCAGAGACTGCACAAGTCTCTAAGAGACAAGTATCTGAGCCTCCCATGGAGGTAATTGACCTCTCAGATATCTGACTTGTCACTTAAAGTTTTCTTGATAAAATTTCCTAAGTATTGTGATAATGTTAATTCTCAGGTTCAAGAAAGAAAGGTTGATGAGGACCAGACTTCCAAGTCTCCACCTCACAACAAGATATCTGAGACACCAATTTTCTCAGTAGAACAAGTCTCTGAGCCTGAAGTACTTACTCAGGTAACTCAGAAACTAAACTACACTTCTCCTCAGATATCTATAAAAGTTTTGAAACTCACTCAAAACTCTTTCTTTCAGGCTCAAACAAGTGCCGAGCAGGCTCCCAATGTTGAGACAAGGGACCTACTTCCCTTCTTCAAAGCTCACACCTTGCCAAAGCACATTAAATGCTTCAAGAAATGGCAAAGGTTAAGGTGCTCTGATCTCTCTGAAATATTGAGAATCACAGATCAACCAAATAGACGAGCACGAGCTCTTGACTTGGAGACATACATCCATGCAATGTTCCCTATCGAACAAAGACAGCCATGACTCTATTGCATAAGGATTTCTCCAGAGAAGTGGCGCACAGTTTGATACAAGCCTTTGAACAGGCAGATGGTCAGACAAGATTATAGATGGCATTCAAGCCAGTCCTGCCCCAAACTCTGCAATTTATACCTTCTGAACAAGAAGAGGTTAATGGGCAGAAGATCACTATTCCTGAAGTGATCAATCTTGTATCTGAAGATGATGAGGAGGAAGAGATAAACGAAAATGACTTGATGAACCTCCCACGACCATCACCAAAAGGATGACATGCATAAAAAGGATGATGATGATGCCCCTGCACCAGGGACCGGAGGAATTTCACTAAGAAATGATGCCTCAGCTGCTGAAAAGCACACTGAGAAGACTTCACAGAAATCTCCGTCTCCATCTCCTCAGAAATCTACTCATCCATCTTCTCACCAACACCGAAAGCACTTGAACAAGTAGTTGAGCTTCAAGAAACCAATCGTAAAATCTTAAACACTCAAACCAGACCGCTTCAACTCGCATAACCGTTGAAGAAGAACAATACCCATCTTCAACTAGAAGATCAAATAGCTAAATCCAGAGACAAGCTTGATCAATTACAAGATCAATACTTACAAGAAATGATTGCTTACTCTAAGGTTAAAGAGCTACGGGATGTTGTGCATGATATCACCAAAGAACTCGATACTGAAGAAGTATCTGAAGTCAAGCATGATGTTAAGGCTGCATCATCTTCAAAAGAAGTACCATCCTCCTCCCAGAAAGGAAAGAAACCAATCTCTGAGAGGGTTGCTGGACTCAATACAATCGATGAAAATGTCCAAGAGGATGAAGATCACTGGGCTGATTACTCAGATGATGAAGAAGACAAGACTTTGGCAGAACACCGCAATGAACATTTAGCGGTCTCTCACTTAAAAAGGAAGCTGATTGCTCCTACAATATTCAGCAAACTGCCAAATGTCCACTCCAATGAATACATGAGCAGGTACCAAGTACTAGCTCATCTGAACAAGGAGATGTCTTAACAGAACAAGGAAGTAATTGCCTCCGTCCCCTCTGAAATGAGAAAGTTCACTGAGCTCATCACTCAGAGAACAACTAGCATAGTCATTGCTCAAAAAGATCTGGGAATGATAAGGGACGATGATGCGTCTTTAGCTGAAAAAGCTTTCCAAGAGGCAAGTTACACTGCTGGAAAAGCAGATGCCATCCTAGGCCCATCGCAGAGCTCACCGATAAGGACAATGGACTTATCAAGCAAAATCAGAGCTCAAAGTCGAACTTCGGTTGGTCACGCCTATAATTATTTACAAGGGCACTTTAACTCTCTCTCGATTCCTTTATGAGACCGAGTCACCAACAATGACTAAGGGGAAAGAATGTACAAATCTGGACCTCAAAGTCGGGGAATGGGAAGAAGGAGAAGAAAACAAGAAGAACTGAGTCAAAAGTGCTCGAAAGGAAGAAGAAACATGAAAACTTCCCAGAACCCTCCTCAAGCCAAGTCGCTTTGCAAATAGTAGTCGCCCTAAACCCATCAAGGAACTAAAATGATAACAAGGGCCATGGCACGAAACCTCCAAGGAGTACCAAGGCTCCAAGGAGAAGATAAGTTAAAGGATTGATGAATCTTCAAGAAGAAGAAGAAGGTCAAATCAAGTCCCGGGCAATGAAGAAGGTCAGAAACTCTCACAAGATCTAATCTTGATGATGATGAGGAAACCGATGAAGATGAAGCTCCTCTTCACGTAAAAAGGAAAATTGAAAGCCTAATCGAGCCCATAGTGCAAAGCCCTAGCAATAAAACACCCTCCGAAATACCAAGTCTATCCAGGTGGTTCTTCAAGCAACAACCCCAGAGAGAATTCAAGACAAAGAAGGAACAGAGAGTCGAGCAAAGACAAAGTCAACTTCCACTCGTGCCGAAGAAGCCAAAATAGAGTATGTGAAGTATGACAATGATTCCTCTGTCTCTGGTGCATCAATCGAAAAATGGCTATTGGATTCGGAACTTAAGCATCTATTGGTAAATTCAAGATTTTAACCAATCCATAAACAACTTATGGCATGGAGAAAGGATAAGCCAACCTTGATCAACACCAATCACATTAAAGCTGGTTGGATTTTGAAGTTGTCAAGAGAATCTGCCATGAGAAAGGACCTCTCGATGAATGTCCATATGGAAAGCCGATGATGTGCATGTAATCAATATCACAGAACAGCACAAGAGCAAGACTCACCGTAGAACCCTATGAATCGCTCTATCTAATCAAGATCAATACAAGGGTGACATCAGATATCTGAGGATTATCTACGAATACTTCAAGCTTTCAGATATCAGAATAGAGCATGCCTGGAAGTGGGGAAAGTACCTATGGGTCAAACATTTTGTCAAGAAAAATCCTATCAAAACCTATAAAGAGGTCTGTGGATTTGCCAGAGACACTGAGATGCTCGTCAGAACACTTCTCTATGATTATTCTGATGACATCAAAAGGTTTGGAGACAGGAAATTTGCAGACTGATCCATAGAAATACTGTTGAAGACTTGAAGAGATTGAAGACTTGAAGACTAGTTTATTAGGATGTTTACTTGGAGCTTGGTTACTCCTGTTGTCCTAATTTACTATGTAGTTTTTGTATTTTTGCTGACTGAGCCAAAATTGTTCTATGTATTGAAGTTATCTGTAATCTCTCTTTATAACTTATCTAAAGAACTTACTCTCAGATAGTATTCTATAAAAGATAACTAGTCAGCAAAGATCACACCTTGTGATTTGGTTGATGTTTACTTTCTGCACTTAATTAAATAAATTTGAAGATCTTAAGAAAAGATTAAGTGTTGGATTGTTCACTCATCCAGATTTGTAATAGGTTAGATAGTCATCGTTGACTGATCAAAAAGGGGGAAATTTGTTGGGAAATTTCTTGGGAAATTTGTTAGGAAATTTGTTAGATATTTTGTTAGAAATATCTGTTTAGATTTTGATCAGCAACATGATGACTTATCTTAGTCTCAGAAAGGTGATTAGTACTCTTGGTTCACTTGAACATTGTAAAAGAGGAAATCCACTAAGTATGATAGTCTAGCTAATCTTGTATAGGATGTTAGGTCTCAAAATGTAATTTTTATTTTATGAAGAGAAGACCAAGAAGAAGACATCCAAGCAGAACAAGCTCAACGACATTGAAGACTTGAAGAAACTGCACAAGATTACTGAAACTGTTTTTCAGATATCTTAGCCAGATATCTTGAAGACACGAATAGTTTTATACAAACTGTGTCACAAGAGATATCTGAGAAATAAGAGGCCTATCTGAAAACAAGGAAAGTGTCCACATATATCTATTCTCATATACCTTGAGCATTAACCACATATCTGAAAAAGAAATATATATATATTGCAAACAAAGTTGTTCCAATAAATAGTGGTATCTGAAGATTGAAGATAAGGACGTGCAAAGAATCAGATAACACTAGTCTCTGATACAAAGCATAGTTCCGTTGGCACTACAGGACAAAAGGTATAGTACAATGCATTTAATGCACGGACAGAGATGTCTGAATAAAAGCAACGGCAGCTTCTGAAGTTCTAAGTGTCCTGATCCTAAACAAGCATAGCTATCTGTGAAAGAGTTGAAACGAAAGATCAAGTATCTGAGATTCATTCTCTTGAACATTTATCTAAGACTTGGGTCAGTAAAAAGAACAAGATACCATACATTGAAAAGTGTATTAAGTATACTTGATTCACAGAGCTATCTGAATAACTGAATAAGTTATTAAAGAAGCTCATCTGACAACTCAAACCAAAACCAACACCATAATCAAGTGAGTACAGGAAGTACTTAGTTTGAAAAATCAGGGAATAACTCCAAGGTTACCGGAGTATAGGAAGTACTTGATTTGGAAAACTAAGGAATAACTCCAAGGTTATTGAGTATAGGAAGTACTTAGCTTGGGAAGCTAGGGAATAACTCAAATCGTTTCTGAGTACAGGAAGTACATGGCTGAGAAAGCCGGGGAACAACTCAGGGGCACTACAAAAAATCTGGCCTGTAGCGACGGATAGATCCATCGCTACAGGCCAGCTATCCGTCGCCCCAGCTCTGGCGACGGATCGGGCGACGGATAGAAAATTCGTCGCCCCCCTGGAGCTGTGGCGACGGATAACAATCCGTCGTCCAATTCGCGACGGATTGGACGACGGATTGACCAATTTTTTTTTTTTTTAATTCCGAAATATAGCGACAGATAGATTCTACGTCGCTAAATATAGCGACGGATAGAATCTATCCGTCGCTAAATATTTTAATTGGACTAGTGACGGAATTTGAAATTCCGTCACTAATTCCGTCACTGTGAATTCCGTCACTAATTCCACATGTGAATTCCGACTATTTATTTCATATTAATCCCTATTTTTCGTAGTTCACCTATTTAATCAATATAATGTTCGATAATAAATCAATAATACGGAAAATGTTTCAATGAATAAAAAGTAATATTCGAGTGGAGAAATTATCCAAACAAGTGTAAATATGAAAAAATCCGAACATACGTATACATAACTAGCTATCGACGGGGTGGGTGTGGGTGATGGCGGAATTGGGACATGAATCGCTTCCATTCAGAATCAAGGCGCCGTTCTCCTCCTTCGTTTCTCGTCATGGCGCTCCATCTCGCCCCTTTGTTGCTCCATCTCTTGAGTTAGCCGAGCAACTTTGTTCGCGATCGCACCATTTCCGAGACCTGGTCCTGTGTAAACCGTGCACGGATCACTGGGATGATGATGAGGAGCACGCCGGACTAGCCGATGCAAACCGAGGCTCCCGAGTCCATATATTCGCCCTTTCTTGTCCGGTTGTTGACCTCTAGGAAGATGTTGTCAACTTGTTCATTGACAACACATCACCCGCCTCATCCTCCGCCGCCACCGAGCATCAACCTCAGCCTGAAATCGTAAATAGCAGATATAATGATCAGTTACTGTTTTTAAAAAGTAACTTGTAATAGTGTACAAATATGAACTTTAAGCAACATAAACATACCGCAATAGACGAGGCCCGGCAGTCGGTCCATACACCGCCCTTCTGCTTGGCCTTCTTGAAGATGGCATACTTGGATGTCACCTCCCGTACACTGAATCAAACCAGATCTAGTCAACAATTTATCATCTACAAGTAATAGAGCAGCAGAGACTTCATACATACACGTAATGCTAGATTGCAAAAACACATATATACGCACCGATTGATAATAATCAGTAACAGTAGATCGCCTCCCAAGGTGGTGAACGGCCCTTCCTGCCATATCAGACTGGGATGCCCGGTTCTGCCTGTTGGTCCAAGCAACGTCTTGGACATCAGTTCGGCGCCAGTAGGCATCCCAAAGGGCCCACTCTGTTGCATCAACCTATGGAGGGATTGGGCCAACCCGATCCCGAATGGCCTTCCACGTACAGACCATATCCCTGTACAGTTTGGATCCCACAGTCTCGTAAACGCGCCAGATCTGTGGGATCAACCTGCTTGGAATGAAGTACTCCTTCTATATTCCCAATTTCATACAACATCCAAAGTCAATACATGTCCTAACAACATAACAGATATGGTGACTAACATATCACCCCAAATAAAGTGGCTAACATACCACTCACATATAGTGGCTAACATACCACTCACATACAGTGGCTAACATACCACTCACATTGTCCTAAAATTTACTAACACAATGGTGACTAACATATCACCCAAATAAAGTGGCTAACATACCACTCACATACAGTGGCTAACATACCACTCATATTAAAACGATTATAATTACAAACAAATGAATGTCATATTTTAACTTACCTCACCATCAAGTACTCGGCCCTCATGCGCCCGAGATGTGGCTCCAACACTCACCACCCCGCCTTGGTTCTCTCC
Organism: Plantago major; assembly: GCA_026545765.1. Lineage (NCBI taxonomy): Eukaryota > Viridiplantae > Streptophyta > Magnoliopsida > Lamiales > Plantaginaceae > Plantago > Plantago major. The sequence goes on along the minus strand of CM048843.1, from coordinate 38,778,247 downwards.
TCCGGAAGATGTCACCTAGTTTGTTGTGCACCTCCCGAGGCCATAAGCTGTTGTCAATGTATAAGATACAAGAAACGAATATGCATTACTTTAGTACAACAATTTATACTTGTCAACTATCATTATCAGTTATGTTTTACATATTTAAGAAGAATGTATAATACTTACTTGGCAGGACCAATAGGGAAAATCACAGGCAAGCCGTCCCACGTGACGTTGGGATTGTTTGGATCGAACACGAGGTAGGGACAATCGTCGTGGTCGTCCTCCAGCATGTGTCCGGGCTGACTGGTAGAGCCACGGCTGCTCTCTCCTGCCCGGGGGGTCTCAGGAATCCGAGACCTGCTGTCCTGATCTTCGGAGCCCTCCCTGTCTGACGGTGTCCCCGACCCACCACTATCATGCGGCCGGCTGCGTGGGGGGGGACGATAGGTGGACGGCCTCTGTCATGCATCTGCAAAAAATGTAATAAATACAATAATATGTGTTAGTACGAGTTATAATACATAACAGATTATAATAACACATATAATTACTCATAATACACATAATATACCGTTATCGCCGTCCTCTAAGACTACATATTGGTCCTCGTGCAGATCAAACAACTCATCATCTGCTTCTATGGGATCTTCTGCTTGTTTATCGACATCCTCTTGTTGGTACGAGTTGGTAATTGAGTCGTCTTTCTCAATGTACTCCACTTTCGAGCGAGCACGAATAGGTACCGCAGCTAACCATTCCCCCTTATCGCGTTTTCTGCTTGGATATTCAAGAAACACCACTTGTCGTGCTTGAGTCCAGAATAAATGGTTCATACTTGGTTCGGTACCTCTTCTTTTGGTTCACATCAACCATTTCATACCGCTCGTTCTTCCTCGTACCTCCTGGATTAGGATCATACCACTCAACGTCAAACAAGAAGGTTCGTTTAAATGGCAATCCAGAATATTCAATCCTCACAATTCGTTTTAGCTTGCCGTGGAAATCAAACAAAGTAGCGTCTCCATACTCTTCTGCACCATTAACACACACCCCGGAGTTGCTTGTCGCCATGGCCGTGTTACATTCAGTCGTGTGGAACCTAAGGCCATTGACTATATAACCTGGGAATGTGTAGACCTTTTTGAATGGACCCTCTACGAGAGCCTTTAAGTATATGCATGTGACGTTGTTAATAGGATTCCGGACATACTCTCGGAACCAATCTGGAAATTCTGTAGGAATTTTTGAGTCAAGTAGTTCCTCTAGTGTATCCTCTGTCATCTGAGGATTTTCTTCCAAACAACGCTTTTTGAAAAAACTGCAAACATTGATTCGATGATAAGTCTATAATTGAAGTAGAGACTTGCGTAGCTATATTAAAATTTAAATAAATGGTTGCTGACCTCGCAAATAGTACCATATAATCAACCTCAAAGACAATTCGTGAGGACATAATATTGAGCCGCTTTCAACTCTTTATCCGTAAGATATTCTTTCTTAGTCGCACCAAGAGGTCTCCCGATACCACCGAAGACAGATAGGGAAAACTCATCATCCGCTTGAACTACGAATGTGTCGCATTTCGAGCCTTGTCTTTCGTAGGGACGTGTTCATCAAAGTAATAAGAGCGTAAGGTTGCGCTTCTCTCGAATGTAGGCATTGGCAATCGAACCTTCAGGTTTACCTTTGTTGTTGACATACTTCTTCAATTTCCCAAGTACCTCTCGAATGGATACATCCATTGATATCGAACCGGACCAAGAAGTCTCGCTTCATGAGGAAGGTGAACCGACAAGTGCTCCATAGAATCAAACCAAATTTCGGTGGAAAGATACGCCGAGCTTGCATAGAATCAATGGTATGTTCCTTTCAAGATTTTCCAACACTTTATCATGAACCACCCTTGTGCCTAAATTTTTGAAAAATAAGCTCAACTCGGTGATAGCAATTCATACGTTTCAAAGATAAGCTCGAATGCTACCGGATAAGCCTCTCCATGAACACATGACAATCGTGGCTCTTCATCCCATAAACCTTTGTCTTCTTCAAATCCACACACCTCTAAATTTGAGGCGTAATTATCCGGGAAACTCAATGCCCTCACCCAATCAAACAAAATTGACCTAGAAGCGTTGTCAATTGTGTAGCACGCTTCGCCACTTACCATTCTCATCCTTCTTTGTCAACTCGGGCCTTTTACACCACGTCGACAACTCGGATCTAGACTTCGCATGGTCCTTTGTTTTCCCTCAATGTTGCAAAGTCTATTGAATAAGTTCTCGAACACGTTCTTCTCAATGTGCATGAAATCTAAGTGACGGATAAGAAGATCGCTCCAAGAAGGCAAGTCCCGTAAAATTCTTCTCTTCCTCCAACCACATTTTTACCAATTTTCTCGTTATGCTTCATCCACCCAAGCTCACCACCTTCATAAGACCCAATCTATCAATCTCCGCAAGAATTTGTGCACCAGTAAGTCTTGTCGGGGCTTTTTTGTTGACGACTTTATTTTTCAAGAATTGATCCTTGTTCTTCCTGAACGGATGGTCACTTTCTAGCAACCTACGATGACAATCAAACCAACAAAATTTTCCACTACCCTTCAGTCTAAATGCATCTGTATCCTCCAAGCAATGTGGACATGGAGTACGCAGGGAAGTCACTCACGGTCCAAAGAAGAGCTGCTCTCAAGGTGAAGTTCTTTTTTGTCGACACGTCATATGCAGGGATACCATCCGTCCACAACTCGATCAGCTCCTTGATTAGGGGTTGCAAGAAAACATCCAACGTCAGTCCAGGATCTTTCGGCCCAGGCACCAATGCAGTCAGAAACATGAATGGCTCCTTCATGCACTCACCGGGGGGCAGATTGTACGGTGTGAGCATAACTGGCCAACAAGAGTATTTACGTTCACTACCGAATCAAGTTAAAACCATCCGTATAAAGTCCCAAACATACATTTCTAGATTCGGCCGCAAACTCGGATATGTCTTGTCAAACGATTTCCATGCGGGTGAGTCTCTTGGATGGTCCATTCTACCACCTTCAAAGATTATCCGAGATTACTCGCTCCTTGTGCCACCGCATTTTATCCATGAAGCACTTGAAGCATACAATCTTTTCAAATGAGGTGCTAGAGGAAGTACCACATTTTCTTATGTGAGAGATTTTTCTTTGTCGTTTCTTTGCGGCCCCTCCTTGTAACGCTTGTACTGCCTTACCACGTAACTTGCATTCTATTAGATCCGCATCCTCCTCCCAATATATCATGCACATTTTCGGACAACAGCCTATGGTTACCACAGCACCTAATCCCGCATCTTTTCTTCGCTTGGTAAAGTTGGTGGAACTAGGTTTTCTTCAGACAAAGGTCCAACATTACGCCAACCCATTCATTGAAGCTCGTTTGATCACGCCATTAGCCTTACAACTCATTAGCCGAGATAACGAAGACAACTCGTGAGCTTACACCGGGTAAACCGGCTTGATGATTCTAACAAGTCAAAGAACAACCGATCCTCGGATTCGGTGGTTCCTCCACCTCCACCTCGGTTTCATGTTGGTTGTGTCCTGAACTCCGCCGCAAAGATCGTACACCATTTGTTCGACTCGAGCTCGAATAGCATCGCCTTCAGATGTACTTTGTTCCCCGACTTGTTCATTTTTTCTCTTCCTTCCACGTTGTCTGTATTGGTCATATGTATTGACGGTCGCTTCCTCACCATGATGATTCCATACCTGATACGCAGGCAGGAATCCATTTTTCCTCAAGTGCTGGACTACCACTTTAGGAGTCACGTATTGCTTGTTTCTGCACTATTTCATTGCACATGGACACTTTATCAACCCATCCTTTACACAAGCCGGATTTGACATTGCAAATTCAATGAAACCTTCAACCCCTTTCAGAAAACTCCATTGAACTCTGCCATTGAGAGTACGACAATACATCCATCCACGATCGGTATTCATTGAATAATTAGATAATAACCTGACACGTTTGAATTCATTAGATCGAGTTCTTTCATTTACGATAATAAATCAATTTCACAATAATTCAATCAATTGCTACGTAATATAAGTTATATTAGCTCCAGTCAATTTTTACGACATTACATAATATAAGTTACATCAGCTTCAATTTTACCATAATGTTTGGTTTCATATATATATCAACTAATGATTACTAGTTATACAAGCCTAGAGACAAAACGGATGAAACTCCTCATTCTCATGCACCCCCCTCCTCATCACTTGTGACGCTCCCTACCACGTAACTTGCATTCCAAATGATCTACATCCTCCTCCCAATACACCATGCACATGTTCCGACAAGCGAAGGCACTCGATAGGCAGCCCCAAACCCCGCCTCTCCTCCATTGAGGTATGCCATGGACGGTGCTTCCTCACCGTGATGAATCCATACATGATACTCGTGCATGAATCCATAATGTCGCAAGTGCTCGAATCATCAGAAGGCGTCATAAATTGCTTGTTTCTGCAGGTTTCCAATGTGCAAGGACACTTTATCAACCCCCCAATTGCACAAACCGGACGTCCCATGGCAAACGAGATGAAACCTTTAACCCCTTCTACAAAACTCCTAGAAACTCTGTCATTTACCGCCGTACGATCGTACATCCATGAACGGTCGGAATTCATTGTATATATACTTTATTTTTAACCTGAGACGTTCCAATTGATTAGATCGTATTTAATTTATTAGATCGATTCCAATTCCGATAAGAAGATTGTAGAGGTTAATTGTTAATTATTATATGTTTCTTATAAATTAATTATTAATTAAGTGTTCGATATTTACAAAATTGGGCATATAATTTAACCATTTCAACCTCTTAGTACATATATTATATACTTAACATACATATCAAATTAACTAATTACTCTATACATATCGAATTACTACATATATTCATATCAAATTACATACTTAACATACAAATTTATCAAATCAAAACTACATACTTCTATACTTAACAAACATATCAAATTAACTAAACTAACTATATATACTTAACACACAAATCAAACTAACTACATACATTCGTACATACCAAACTTAACATACTACATACATTCATATCATTAATTAAACTAACTATCAAATTGAACAAATTACATATAATTGATCAAATTAACTAAACTAACTACTACATACTTATCATATATACATATAATTGCTCAAATTAATCAAAATAAACAAAATCCCCAAATTTTAAAAAACTAGGGTTTTAGCCAAAATACCTTGATTAATCGGTAGAAATCTGAAATTGATCGAAGAAACAAACTCCTTGTCCCACTAGCTTCGATTAGGCACCAAGATTGGCCGGAATAACGAACAATTCACCGGAAACCGAAGAGAGGAGAAGAAGAGAATGAGGAAGAAGAAGGGAGAAGATGAAGAAAATGAGGCACTCTGCCTCTCTGTCCGGTCAAATTAGGAAATTCTGGGCCGACGGACACGTCCGTCGGCCAAGAATCGATCCGTCGCCATTTTTGGCGACGGATAGGTATCCGTCGCTATAAGGCGACGGATAATCTATCCGTCGCCCAGTTTTCAAAAAAAAAATAATTTCTTTTTTTTTTTAATAAAAGTCAAACTTGGGCGACGGATAAATATTTATCCGTCGCCCAAGTTAGCGACGGATAAGTTATCCGTCACTAATAAGCGACGGATAACTATTATCCGTCGCCAAACTGGGCGACGGATAGATTCCGTCGCCCAGTTTACCGATCCGTCGTTCCGTCGCCCCATAACGTCGTTTTTTCCTGGTTTTCTTGTAGTGGGGGAACATTTGGTTGGGAACCAATTGTTTAAGAATCTTAGAATAGGATTATTGTAAGGTGAACTCAATTATCTGTTCTAGTGAATTCTAGGTCTCTGGTAGACCGAAGTGGATTAGTTGGAGGATTACGCCACCTCCAGATACCACTATACTTGATGTGTTATTTACCTTCAGATTTACATTTCAAAGAACACACACACTTTAACTGCTTCGCACTTATCTTTATTAAGTCTTCAAGGCTCGATTCTAAGTATCAGATATCTATTCAGATATTTGAGAAATAGTTTTTATCGACAAAAGTTTTAAAAGACTATTCACCCCCCCCCCCCCTCTAGTCTTTTACTTTGCCGTTATCTGGACCAACAGTTTTGTTGTTCAATGGTCAGCTCATCACCCGTTTCAGCCTGCTGCCTCTCAATCTGAGCCTCCACCTCAGCCTGAAACCGTGAAATGCAGATATCATGAGTTACAGTTTTTTTCATAATAACTTGTACCACACAAATATGAATTTTAACCAAAATTAACGCATCAAGAATAGCCTCGGACTTGTCATTAACCCATCTGCCGTTCTTCAGCTTCGCTCTTTTGAAGTACTCGAAGGCGGTATTCTGCACCCCTGAAGACACCTGAAGAACATATGAAACACAAAACACATTAAAGGTAAACATTTAGCTAGGAACTCATTAAAGGCAAACATTTAGCTAGGAACTCATTAAAGGTATAGAAATGAAACACAAGACACATGTACGAATAAACTGGCCAAATTAGATGTACACTAATTACAGATTTCACGTGATGCGTAAGAACAGCTTGCGACCCTAAGTGGTGAATGGCCACCCCTCTACCATCAGACGGCTCTGTCAGCCGGTTCTCTCTGTTGATGTCTGAAATCTGTCGGACATCATTTCGAGTCCAGTAGGCCACCCAAAGTGCCCACTCCTCCTCATCACACCATGCTGGCCTGTTGTTTTATCACCACATGTTCTTCATAGTGCAAACCATATCCTTGTATCGAGCTGACCCCAGTGACTCGAAACAAGGCCATATCAGGTGGAGCAACCTGTTGGGAATGAAGTACTTTTTCTACATTCCCAATTCCAGACAACATCCAAATTATTTAACGCAAACCGAGACATCAATTTAATAAGATAACACAACATAACATATTCAATGGTGACTAACATATCACCCAAGTTTAGCGGCTAACATACTACTCACATACAGTGGCTAACATACCACTCACATTGTCCTAAAATATACTAACACAGTGGTGGCTAACATATCACCCAAGTTAACATACCATTCACATATAGTGGCTAACATACCACTCACATTGTCCTAAAATATACTAACACAGTGGTGACTAACATATCACCCAAGTTAACATACCATTCACATATAGTGGCTAACATACCACTCACATTGTCCTAAAATATACTAACACAGTGGTGACTAACATATCACCCAAGTTAACATACCATTCACATATAGTGGCTAACATACCACTCACATTGTCCTAAAATATACTAACACAGTGGTGACTAACATATCACCCAAGTTAACATACCATTCACATATAGTGGCTAACATACCACTCACATTGTCCTCAAAATTTATTAACACAGTGGTGACGAACATATCACCCAACTTCAGCAGCTAACATACCACTCACATTAGAACAACGAGTATAACAACAAATAAAGGAATGTCAGATTCAAACTTACCCGCAACTCATCAAAGTACTCGCCTCTCATCCGGTCCGAGATGCACGACCACTTCTCGCCCCTTGCCCCGGGGGCTCCCTCTTGCCCCGGGGGCTCCCTCTTGATCCGAAAGATGTCGCCGATTTTAGCGGCTGCATCTGAAGGCCATAACCTGTTATCAATGTATAAGATACAAGAAACAAATATTAATTAGTATATAGTATAACAATGATATGACATAAATTATCTTAAGGTATGTTAGATCTATATATATATATAAAATAATGCATAATACTTACTTGTCTTTGCCCAGTGGGAACAGCACAGGCTTCCCATTCCACTGAGCCCCAACCTCGAGCTCAGTGTAGGGACAATCGTCGTCCTGTAAGTTCCCGAAGATCTGAGTCAAGCCCCTGCTCGAACCAAGTGGCGTCTCAGGAATCGTAGAGCGGCTGCTCTGACTAATCTGCTCCTCTGAGTCAGACCCTCCTGCTCGACTAGTACTACCCCTTGACTGGCTGCATGGGGGAGGACGGTATGTGGGGCGCCTATGTCGCGGCATCTGCAAAAACATGCAACAAATACAGGAAAAATGTGTTAGTATATACCTACATACATTTTGAAAAGCATGTATATCACAAATACTTTGTATTATCAACAACTAACTAGTTATGTACATAATCTACCCTGCTCACATACCCTGTGCGTCCTCGACTAAGTCTACATACTGGTCCTCGTGCAGATCTATCAACTCATCACGAGCCTGTACATGAGTTTTTGCTTGTTCATCGACAACCTCTTCTTGGTACGAGTTGGTAATTGAGTCATCTTTCTCAACGTACTCCACTTTGGAGCGGGCCCAGTCCGCCTTATTGCGTTTCCTGCTTGGATATTCAAAAAAACCACTTGTCGTGCTTGAGTCGCCAAGATAAATGGTTCGTACTTAGTTTTGTACCTCTTTCGGTGGTTTATATCAACCATTTCATACTGCTCATTCTTCTTCGTACCAAGTGGATTAGGATCATACCAGTCAACATCAAACAAAAAGGTTCTTTTCAAGGGCAAACTGGGATATTCTAGGCGTACTATTCGTTTCAGCTTCCCGTGGAAATCATACAAATCACCTGGTCCTAAATCTTTCCCCCTGACACACACCCCAGAATTGCTTGTAGCCATAGCCGTGTTAGAGTCAATCGTATGAAACCTAAGGCCAATGTAAGATGTGAATGTGTAGACCTTTTTGAATGGTCCATCTGCTAGAGCACTCAAGTAAGGGCATGTGACATTGTTCACAGGATCTCGCACATACTCCTTGAACCAATCTGGAAATTCTGATTCAATCTTTGAGTCAAGGAGTTCTTCAAGCGTATCCTCTGCCATCTGAGGATTCTTCTCCAGACAACGCTCTTTGAAAACACTGTGTACATTGACATGATTATAAGTCTACATACTAGCTAGCTAGGAGGATTTTATTGAAAAGTTCAATTTTAGTTGATTTTAATAAGGTACTCACCCAGCAAATATCACCTTATACTTGTAAACCTCAGCACAATTCGTGAGGACATAATAATGAGCTGCCTTCAGCACCTTATCCGTCAGATATTCTTTCTCACTCTGTCCCAAAGGTCTCCCTGACACCCTAAAAATAGATAGGGAAACATCATCATCCTCTTGAATTTCGAATGTGTCTGCGTTTCGAGATAGCCTAGATGCCTTTGTGGGGACGTGGTCCTCAAAGTAATAGGAGCAGAAGGTTGCACTTTCCTCTCGAACATACGCATTGGCAATCAATCCTTCAGGTCTACCTTTGTTCTTGGCATATTTCTTCAATTTCCCCAAGTACCTATAATATATATATTTCGGTAAGACAGTGTTACAAATGAAAATATATTCGTCATTTTAAGTACATTATTGCAATTATTTCACACCTCTCGAATGGATACATCCATCGATACTGAACCGGTCCAGCAAGTCTTGCTTCATGTGGAAGGTGAACCGGCAAGTGCTCCATAGAATCAAAGAAGCTCGGTGGAAAGATACGCTCGAGCTTGCATAGAATCAACGGTATGTTGCTTTCAAGATTTGCTAACACTTGATCGTGAACCACCCATGTGCATAAATTCTTGAAAAATAAGCTCAGCTTGGTGATAGCGATCCAGACAGGTTTAGGTAGCAGTTCTCGAAATGCAATCGGGATAAGCCTCTCCATGAACACATGACAGCCGTGGCTCTTCATCCCAAACATCTTTGTCTTCTTCAAATCCACACACCGCTCCAATTTCGAGGCGTAATTGTCGGGGAACTTCAATGCCTTCACCCAATCAAACAGTATTGACCTAGATTCATTGTCAATTGTGTAGCATGCCTTGGGCCACTTACCTTCATCATTCCTCTTTGTCAACTCCGGCCTTTTACAACATGTATCCAACTCGGCTCTAGATTTGACATTATCCTTTTTTTTTCCGGGAGTGTTGCAAATTGTGTTGAAGCAGTTCTCGAACACGTTCTTCTCAATGTGCATGAAATCTCAGTTGTGACGTATAAGAAGACTGCTCCAATAAGGCAAGTCCCAGAAGATGCTTCTCTTCTTCCATCCACATTTGTTGCTAATTTTCTTGTTATGCTTCTCCCACCCAAGTTCAGTCACTTTCATAAGACCCAACCTATCAATCTCCGCAAGAATTTGTGCACCAGTAAGTCGTCTCTGGGCTCCTTTCTTTTCTACTTTGTTTTTCAAGAATTGATCCCTGTTTTTCCTGAACAGATGATTACTTGGTAGAAACCTACGATGACAATCAAACCAACATACCTTCCCGCTATCCTTTAGTCTAAATACATCAGTGTCCTCCAAACAATGTGGACATGCATGTTTCCCGGCGGTTTTCCTTCCAGATAGCATGGAGTACGCAGGGAAGTCACTCACGGTCCAAAGTAGTGCTGCTCTCAAGGTAAAGTTCTTCTTGGTTGACACATCATATGCAGGGATACACTTCTCCGACAGCTCAATCAGCTCCTTAATTAGGGGTTGCAAGAAGACATCCAACGTCATTCCTAGATCTTTTGGCCCAGGAACCAACACAGTAAAAAACATGAATGGTTCCTTCATGCACTCACCGGGGGGCAGGTTGTACGGAGTGAGCATTACTGGCCAACAAGAGTACGCCAGTTCACTTCCAAACGGGTTAAAACCATCTGTACAGAGACCCAATCGTACATTTCTAGACTCGGCTGCAAACTCCGGATATGTTTTGTCAAACTCTTTCCATGCCGGTGAGTCTGATGGATGATCCATTCTACCCTCTGCATCTTCCGGGATTACAAACTCCTTGTGCCACCGCATTTTATCGGCACAAACACTTGAAGCGTGCAACCTCTTCAAACGAGGTGCAAGAGGGAAGTACCACATTTTCTTATGTGGGAGATTTTTCTTCTGACATTTCTTTGAAGCCCCCTCCTTGTAATGCTTATAACGGTCCTTACCACAGAACTTGCACTTCAATAGATCTACATCCTCCCCCCAATAGATCATGCACATATCCGGACAACAGTCAATGGTTACCGTAGTCAACCCCAACCCCCGCATCTTTTTCTTCGCTTGGTAAAAGTTGGTGGGAACTAGGTTTTCTTCAGGACAAAGATCCGACATTACTTGTACCCATTCATTGAAGCTCGCTTCAGATTGGTGGCCATTAGCCTTACAACTAATTAGCCGAGCCAACAAAGACAACTCGCTGAGCCTACACCCCGGATAAATCGGCTTCTTTACTGATTCTAGCAGGTCAAAGAACACCTGATCCGCAGGATTCGGAGGCTCCTCCACATCCCCCTCAGTTCTAGTAGTACAAGTGTCCATAAATTCTGCCCCGGCAGCATTAAACACCATTTCTTTGACCCGGTCATGAAAAGCACGAGATTTAGATGTACTTTGATCCCCAAGTTGCTCATTTTTTCTCTTCCTTCCAAGCTTCCTAAATTGCTCATATGTCATGGACGGTGTTGCTTCCTCACCATGGTGATTCCATACCTCATACTCAGGCATAAATCCATTACGTTTCAATTGATCGATTACAGCTGTAGGAGTCAAATATTGCTTGTTTCTGCATTTTTTCAATTTGTAAGGGCACTTTATCAAACCCCCCTTTACACAAGCCGAATGTGTCATCGCAAATGCGATGAAGGCTTCAACCCCTTCCACAAAACTAGATTGAAGTCTGCCATTAACAGTACGACAATACATCCATGAACGATCGGGATTCATTGTATGATTATATAACCTGACAAATCTGAATTTACTAGATCGTATTGAATTTCAACTCAATTTCAATTCCTGGCTATAATTGCATTGTTAATTATAATACGTTCCAAATTTCATGAATTATATGCATTTTACATTTAAAGTTTTTTTCATGCAATTTTATTATATTCCCATTAGAATTACCAATTTATAAATTAAAAGCATTTCAATTATACGAATTATAAATTGTAATTTATAAATTACGAATTACCAATTTTTTCTACGAAATATCAATTTATATATATTCCCATCGAATTATACGAATTACCAATTACCAATTTTTTTATACAAATTATAAATTACCAAATACTCAACCAAATCAAATACATACTTACAAACATTAAACTAAATCAAAATAAATACCATAAATAACATACATACTTACATACATACCATATATACTTACATACTTCATACTTACAAACATCAAACTAAACACCATACTTACAAACATTATACTAACTAATCAATTTCACAATAAATAAATCAATTCATTAACCCACTACTTAATATGAGTTATACTAGCTAGTATATGAGTTAAGAAACATACAATTGATCGAAATTAGCAAAAGTCTCAAATTTACAAAAGCAGGGTTTTAGACCATTACCTTCAAATTACGGGAAAAATAGTCGAAGATCGATGAAATTGAACGGACACCCGAGTTCCTTGTTGAAAGAGCTTTCAAAAGAGCCAAAGATTCGTTGGAATGGTGGACGTTTGGTCGGAGAACCGGGAAGACAAAAATTTCGAAGACAGGAGAAGAAGAAAGAAGCAGAGGAGAAATGGGGGAGAAGGAAGAAATTGTTACCGTTTATGTCTGGGAATCAGCGACGGATAGCTATCCGTCGCTATACAGATATCTATCCGTCGCTAGGTAGCGACGGATAGGTTATCCGTCGCTACCTTTTTTTTTTTTTTAAATTCTTTTTTAACGGATAGAATTTCTTTTCTTTTTTTTTTTAAAGTCAAACGACGGATAACTATTCGTCGTTAAGTAATGACGGATAGAATTATCCGTCGCCTCGTAGAATTTCTATTTTTCTTTTTCTTTTTTTTTTTCTTAAAGTCAAACGACGGATAACGATCCGTCGTTAAGTAACGACGGATAGAATTATCCGTTGTTACTTAACGACTGATAGAATTATCCGTCGCCATTTAGCGACGGATAAATGGCGACGGATAGGGCAAAACGCCCTATCTGTCGCCAAATAACACCGATCCGTCGCCAAGGCATCCTCTACAAGCCCGTTAATTATTACATTATCTTTAACTTGATTATCTATTAGTGATCGCATCATTACAAAAGAATTGATTTTTGATTTTGAGGTAGAAATAATTTTTACTTTAAAGTTTTTACTCTATACCAAACAATTACTAAAATTTCTAAATGTATCACTTCAAACTGATTTTTAAGCAATATACCAAACTCTACAAACTTTTACATAAAATCTCATATGATAAAATTTTAGCAAAAGTAGACAAAATATCATCAGTAAAAATAATCTGGAAACGCAACTTAATGTTTGATTAATGTTGGTAGGGCAATAGAGGTTGGAATTTAGTGTTTCGTATTAGAAAAAACCAATTTCATGACAAGTTAAATAATTTGCGATAAATATCTTTATATTCAAGCCAATTTTAAAGAATTTACATCTCATACTAGTTTTATTCAGAAAAAATTAAGTTGTTTATTTCAGAAAAATTAAGTTTGTAAACAATATTTATTCAGGAAAAATGAGTTTGCAGACATTATTTATTGCACAATTTAAATCTTAAAGCAACTTTTACAAAAAATTCCCCCCAAAGTTGAAATTGTTGCAATGAAAAAGTTCGCTGCTTATCACCAAAAAATTTACAGACTTGCTTCAGGACAGTTCTTAATCAACTTGTGCAATGGATCTCTCAGTAGCAAACTCAACAACTATTTCACAGTATCATTGTTTGTCTCCAAACACTACTGCTAATACAAGAAATTTTGCTGAGAGCTCAGCTACATGATCATGTAAAAGCAACCTGATCCACCCAAAGTATTTTTAGAATGAATTCTATGAAAGAACGAATGATAAATCACTTAAGTTAAGCAAGGAGTGACTTTCTTTTTCAAGCAGCTTTGCAATTATTTCATCCGTAAAATGTAATGTCAGTTTATACAATTGAACGCAATGGCCTGCTGGTATAGTATCAAGCATACCCAATTACATACATGCCCAAGATTATCGAGTCACATTTGGCCAGAAAATCAAAATCAGCAAAACAGATGCACGATTTGGCCAATGACTTATCAGAATCAGCAATAAGTTAGTTGTTTAATTGCAGGGAACTTTTCACATATGGATCATCCTTGTATTTCAAATAAAGAGGGAGTTCGAGAGCTTTCTCTGCTGTGTCCCTGTCCTCGTGAATCTTTGCCACTAGGCTTTCAAGGGATGAGAAGTTCGCCTGTACAATCATGAACCAATATCTGTTCAAAAAACAAATTTGGAGTTTTTATGAGGAACAGTGTAAAGGTAGTCACATGATATTACCTCTGGCCTTATGTAGCCAACTATAGCAAGACGAAGATCCTCGCCGTAAAAGTCCTCGTTGAAGTCATGAAGTAACCATGGCTCCTATTATAATAAGGTTATCAGCAAAGAATAAAAACATAAATAGAAGATAGAGCAATTCTGAATGTACTAGAGACAACTGTAGAGCTATATGAACATGACTCACGATAGTCTTCTCGGAGTTGTTGAAGTAAGGGTCCTACGCTCATTACCATCTTATAAACACGTCAATTTGCTAATCCAGCCCAACCAAAATAAACTCCCGAAGGATGTTCCGAAAGAAGAGCTGAATAGCCCTCCGCAGATAGATTAGCTGGACGAGATAGCAGAAAGACACAGAACAATCCATCAAAACCATAATTATAAAACACCAGTATTGACTGTTGTAAAATAAGGACACAAGAACCAACGGTTGTTGGCTCAAGTGGTAAGGGACTTGAGTTCACTTAAGCAAGGTCTCGGGTTCGAGCCTTGTAGATGTAAAAAACACCGCTCCGCCCCCTCAAAAAGGGCCCGACAGTGCTCGACTGGATTAGTCGCATGTAGTAGATGCTAGTGAGAAATAAAAAAAATAAGGACACAAGAAAGATTGTATTTCTGATCCTTCGACCTCAGGAGTCTTCCGACTTGGTCGGTTGGTCATATACCATCATCACATGAATTTTATTCTTCTCAAAATAAGCTTCCAATCCAAAAAAAAATTAGTGCAGTTTGCAAATTTCATCTTGTATGTTTCTGTGAAGTCGAATAGGTCCATTATTTTTGGAAATGATATCATGTGATCTCGAGTTTCTAGATTAAGTTCCTAAATCATGTACTAATGAAGCTTTTAGTCATACTCATACCACAATGGTGCTTCAGCAGGTGGATTTTGAATGATCTACAGGGTAAAACGTAGAAGCATTTCAATACTTCTAATTCTACACTATCTGGAAAAGCCTATGCATACAAAGAAAAGAACTTTCATCAAGTGATGGTGGAAACAGATTAAAATTCAACAGTAGTCATGATTAACAACCAAGCCAAATCTGAAACTGGAAGTGTACAGGGTAAGAAGTTGAAATAACAGGTATACTCTTTCCTACAGACAGCCTTGTGCAAATTAAGAAAATTGGTACACATGGACAAAATTACCCTCCTTATCCAAGAAAAGGGAGACAAAAATGATTGAATTCTCAGGTGTACTTTGCTCAGTTTGGAGCTTCTCTACCTCTAGGAAAAACTTCAGGGTAATTTTCACTGCCTCTAGCTATTTGGGTAGTTGGATGGCAATCTTTCTTTGATAGAACACACTTTGTTACTCCTGAACTTATGTCCAACCACCCTTCCTTTCTCGAAGACACACTTTAAGTGAAAATTGCCCAACTTCACTACACTACTAGGCAGGCTGAGGTTTTCAAAGGCCGTCTCTTTGTTAACAACACAACCGTTTCTTTTGGCATGTTACTTAGGATCTGGGAGAATATCACTCCTCTCTAGTACCACTTGGAGATCTCTCTTTGGACAATATGATGGTGGAAAGTCTTATGATGGAAGAAATCAGTATCTACTGCTCTTGAAACTACATTTCATATCATACATAGTAAAGCTGACCCAGAACTGTATTGTGGCATACTCATGGTAGAAGCCATTCCTTTTTGTAAAGTCGTCGTTTTGATGTGTACATGAGTCTGCTGTACAGAAAATTGGAAGGGAAAAATACAGGATACAATAGGACAGCATGGAATGAATGGGAAAAGGCTGCTGGGGTTGAGGGGGGAGGGGGTGGAGGAGGAGGGAGAGGAATTCTTTAAGTATCAGAAATCTTTCCAAGAAAATAAAAAAGTAGCACAGAAGTGTGCGTTCTAGAAGGGCCCAAGCTCAAATGTACATAAACCTCTATGTGCTGGGACTTTCTTTGGACCTATGTAAGACTCATTAATGATTCAAAAAAGGCACCCTGGTCACATCTATGTTGCCATTACATTGCAAGTTCTTTTTAGAAACATAATGCTTAATCCCTCTGCCATCTGTTCATCAGGTGATTTAAGAGAATGGTTTTGCAGTCCATATTAACAGTTATAGTTGTTCATCAGTGTGATCTCAGATTGGTTTTGCAGTCCAAATTAACTCTCTTGGTGTGGTTAATTCTGGAAAATCATGTTGGGAAACCAGGGATTAAGCATTATCGACTCTTGCATAGATACTTCTCCAAAAATCTTTCACATATGCGATTTCCGGGTGGTTTTTTTATTTTATCTTTGGGTCATTATGGAGGAAGCCTCATCTTTCCAGCACAACGCACACACTATGATCACCTTAATAAGTGCTCAATCACCTAAAACATCTTACATTAAAAGATAAAGGGAGTACAATTAAGAGTATTCACTAGTCAACAAACCTGTCGGGATTCCAAGCACCTTTGAGCCACGTCCAAAACCTTTGATGACAGGACCACCAATGTACCAAGGTTCTATAGGTAAAGTACCTTCTATCCCTGCAGAAATTAGTTAGGTCAGTGCATCAGCCTTGAGTATGCTACTAAAGCAGAAAACAGTTTAAAAGAGACTCACAATCTTCGAATGAAGGTAGACCCCACTTCTCCGGTCGCAAATCTAGTAAAGAATTTATTACCTCATCAGCTGAGGAAAAAATATGAGATTGTTTGGGAAGGGAAGGCACAGCAACCACTTCCATTCCAGCTACCTTACCAGCAAAAACACCTGGCCTACAATATAGAATCATTGCTCCATAAGTAATAATCAACTTAAGCACGGTTATAGGAAGATTTAATTGAAGATAAAGCTCAGAAATATATATCTAGAACGACAAATATTCTCAAATGATCTGAATTTCAAACCTGCAGCATCGAAAAAAATTATAAGGACCGACATCTTCAACAACACTTTCATAGAAATCAAATGAGGTTTGATTTTATCTTACATTTCAGGAGACGGTTTTGGATTAGTGACTTCGTTACCTCCTATGATAACAGAGAACAAATCTTTCCACCCTGCGATAAAAACCATAGTCCATGAGATCCACTTCATTATATGGACAAGATAAGTAGTTTCACCAAAAAGAAATATTATATGTGGAACCTTCAATTCAACTGTACTCCACATGATCATACCTTGTTGATAAGATATCTTTGTCTCAATATTTTCCTTGGAAGAATTTTAAGCCAGGGCCATGGGCACACCATGAGCCCCTAAATGCTTAAGTAACCTGTTGGCGCCAGGTTGAGCTTTGATATTGCACCATCTACCATGAGAATAAGATAAACAACATCAACATTATAAGATAGAACAATTACAAAAAGGGGAAACTGGAGCCTTTTACTGCATCTAAGTCTCACTAAAAGAGGAAAGGGGAAAGGTAGGAAAAGGAAGGCATGTTTTTACGTAAACTCATCATATAACAAACTGAGACATAGTACCTAGGTAGCTAGAAGCCTAGAACTGTGTAATCGGGAGGGACCAAAAAAATAAGAAAAGAGAAACTGGAATCTTCAGTCATTATAACATCGCATGGAACTCCAATGAAAATGCAATTGTAGCTTATATTAATAAGCCAAGGGAAGGGTATAAGATTCAGTTTTTAAAAAACACAACAGTAAAATGAGTTGGGTAATTTCTTGCCGACCCATGCACAATTAGTAACTATTGGCATTCAGCAGCTACTCATTTGTCCTCAAAACCCACTAAGAGGAGAGCTGATAAAAGTTTTATGTATTTCAGTGATTAAAAAACCCCATATAATAAAGCAAACATAGATGAAGGGCAAGTTACATTATTGCTCAGAAAATATTGGAGTGATTTCTGATAGAAGTTTATCCAAAGTTATTGGAAGTCCATAGTCTTCAATGACCGCGGTTGCAGCTTCATAAGGTGTTTTTCCAACAATTCTATGAGTTCCTCTTTCATCCCATTGCTTTCCGTACTTAACCAAGTAAACCTTCAGAATATCTCTCACAATGCCATCTGAAGAAACAACACCTTATATTAATTCCTTATAGCTAGTGGGTATCAAATATTTTGAACAGCAAGATATACAGGACACAGGTAAGTCTGGGATAAATAAACGCCTCATCTAACCGCATTAACACACTTTCTAGGTAAAAATTCATCTGAGGGAAAATATGGAGGCACTACCCATGATAATTTTAGTACGCATGAACAAGGAAAAGCTATTTTATACATTTCCTACATCTAATTAATATAAAACACATCAACTCCCAGCTGCTTCATGAACATAGAGATGAAACAAAATAAAATAACTACAAGTGAGTGTAGCATAATCCCTTACCTGTGTTAACAAGTGTTCCGTCCAAATCGAGAATGACACATGAAACAAGCTTCCTGAAAGGAGTGGGTATGGACATGCTGAAGATTATGGCCGAGCTGAAGCAAAAATTATGATCTCCTCAACAACATCTAAAATCTCGTATGACAAAATGGGAAGCTCGGAAGAACTTATCCTGTAAGAAAATGAATTCGACTTGTAAAACAAGATCAAATAGCGCAGAAATAACAAATACTACTAATCTGCAACTATGCTCAACTAGATTCATTTAGATATCCATAAAATAAGCAGCTCAAGTTCCCCTAATATCTATGGCTTTTACACAACACCATACCTATCACATTCCCGAGCCTTACGGTTTACTTTTGTTTTAATTTACTCATACATATAGAAATCAAGCAAGTCGACAAAAGAATGCATATCCTAAATCAAACTACAACGTTCAAACCTGTTGATAATTCTCACTCTGTTGAAACTACAGAATGATCAATCAAACGACACAAAAGGATTTAGCAAAACTGAACAGACAAGCACAAAATGTAAGCATACTGAATTAAATGAAAAACGGAAACGACCTTGGATATTTGAACTCAACAGCCTTTTCCAACCATGTACTAATTCTTAAGACTGAGAAAACAAAGTTTCAGAATCGACAGTTGCCGATAATTACAAATATAAAGGACTTGGGCAAATTGATAAAATAGAGATTGAGATTCTCGCATGAAGAGTTGGAATTGAAAAGTTACAGTATGTGGGTACCTGATCTCCCAAGGAGCTGCTTTGTTCACCTGACCTAACAGTTGATTGGAAGGGTATCGTTTGTAGGAAGGAAGCTTATGTGAAAGCGGGATCTATTGTCTGTTTGTCTTGAACTAGAATTCACTAATTCGCGATTCAAGAATTTGGAGAAAGAAGCTCATGAGGGCTGCCAATGGTTCTTCGCTGCTCAATGGTTCGTTTATTTAGATCACTAATAGTCTGGGTCGGTTAATTGGGTATATGGCCCGACCCGATCGGGTTTGAGTTTTTTAAATCTGAAAGCGGGTTCGAGTAGAACATTTAGCTCCCCAGCACAAACCCAATGAAATTCGAGTAACCATGTTTGAACCGCCACAACCCCACCATGAATCTATCACCGCTCATTCGAGGTCGTAGTTCTACGGATTCCGATCGTAGTCCACCGAAATCTTCAAAAAGACGTCGTAATATGGTGCATAGACTCGAACCATTTCTCGATTTGCGACTATGTTTGTTCTCAAACCCTTCTGTTTTCTAGATGTGGTCCTTAGTATGTTAGGAAGAAAACCAAGATTTTACTCGCCAAGAATCTTTCTTTGCGATTTTGGAAGAGGAGAGCACTGTGCACGTGTTTATCAACCAAGATAAAATTATAAAAAACAAAGTTGAAACAAAGTATCAGTTGTTAGAATATGAAATGACTTGGTTTGAATAATATTATAAGTTTTCTTCAAAGCTAGTACTACTATTCTACTAATGATCATTGTAGAAATTAAGTATAAATAAATGTACACATTTGGAACAAAAAATCAATTTAGGTACCCAATACCCGGAAATGGGTACCCAAAACTTTTAGATTTGATCGAGTACCTGATACACGCAAATGTAAAAAATTCGATCCGATCCAGTCATTGTAATGCATGTTGTTGGGTATCACCTGGTAAGAGAATTATGTGTGTTTGACCATGGTCTAGGGGGCGAAGCAGTATTTCATCATGCCTCGGGCTCAATTTAAAATTTTATTTTTACATATACAGAATAATACATTTATTTGCTCCATGAGATAAAAATAATAATAGACTTAAAAAATAATATAACCTAATTATGTTAAGATAACCACAATTACACTATATTTAACATTTACAAAACATATTTGGGTGAGGCTCATGTTCAATATTTTTTAACCTAATTTATTATTTTTGGGGTGGGTTTGCTTTCGCCCTTGACACGGTCTCAAATTTGAGCATGTGTATGTGGAAAATGTCGTTGGAATAGTTACCCCGTAAAAAGCTCATGTCAGTGTTCAGCCTCAATAATTGTATGCACATAGCATATACAAGTGGGAAACAGGATAAGAGAAACGGTTGTTCTACTAGGCTTAGGTAGACTTATGTTACTTATTAACGGTTAATAGTAATCATCTTCAGGCGTGCACACTTCTTACTCTCGTTAAGTGTTTCTTTCTTGGGGCTTTCTACCGTCAGTCAAGGTGTCGCCCTGACTAACGTCAGTCGCCTATTTTGATCCATTAGATTAAAATTTTAACGGTGGAAATCGAATAATCTGTTCCATTTTGCACTGAGTGTTGCCATGAAGTGTCGCTCGTGTCGCAAAAGGTGCTGATCTAACCGTTTTACGTCGCTCTAACCGTCTACGTTGCTTTAAATTATTTAAATAAAATATTTTTGATATATTAAAAAATTAACTCTATTAAAAAATAAAAAATCAAAATTAAATTAAAATTTTAAATCACCTATATTCTTCCCCACCACCACCAACCGCCACCGCCACCCGCCGCCAAATTTTTTTTTTTTTTTTGCCGGTGCTTTACAGAATTACAAGACACTTTGAAAATCGGGATGTGTAGTAGTAGTACCACTGCTTCTTGGTTTGTGTCTCATTGTTACACATAGTCTCTCTCTCCCTTTCTGTTGCTTTTGAGTTTCAGTTTCACCGATCTACAGTTGTACACCCAATTGAGAATCACCACTAGATTGTGGAATTTTCCTGAATAGACGATCAATTGCAGGTTTGGTTTGCCAATGGGGTCGAATAGGGGATTATTGGATTTCGACTTGAATGTTGCTCTTCCGTGTGAAGAGAATTGGAACGGGAATGGAACTGAATTTGTTCGAGAAGAGGAGAAGAGCAGAGTCATTGTTTCTACTGATGCTGTTGTTGTTGTTGATGCTGATCCAGAGGAGAGGAACAGACGATGGAATGCGCTTCTTGATGTGGCGGAGATGGCTCGACGTGAGCGTGGAAGCTCCGACAAAAAAAAAAAAAAATTTGGCGGTGGGTGGCGGTGGCGGTGGCGGTCGGTGGTGGTGGGGAAGAAGATAGGTGATTTAAATTTTTAATTTAATTTTGATTTCAATTTTTTTAATAGCGTTAATTTTTTAATATATCAAAAATATTTTATTTAAATAATTTAAAGCAATGTAGACGGTTAGAGCGACGTAAAACGGTTAGATCAACACCTTTTGCGACACAGAGCAACGGTTGAGGGCGACACAGAGCAACGGACACGTGTCAGATGTCGACACCCTGACTGACGTTAGTCAGGGCGACACCCTGACTGACGGTAGGAAACCTGTTCTTTCTTTCTCATTTGGTATTGCATGTACTGTTGCAGACTTCCAAAAATTTGGTATGGATTGGAATTTAATTATATCACATATTTTCCTTATCTTTTCACGTAACTTTAAATGAATACTTTAAATTGAACTATCGGTCAATTAACCAAGTATAGAAAAGTGAGAATGAAATCTGAAAGTTCAGATTGTTCATTATTATAAAAAGTGCATATGTTTAATCAAAACAGTACAAAAAGTAAGTAAAATTAATTTCCATGGTGCTTAGGAATTATGATACCCGTGTCCCCCCCTATATTCGAATATGTCAATTCGCACACTTGTATTGGTCGGAGACCTAAGGTGGCCAGGAGTAAGACCTTCGGGGGAATTGATATTTTTACACTTCACGAGAACAAAAGTTCTCAAAAACCTCACATAATTCAGTAAGAACCTTACAAGTGTCATAGGTAGCTCGTTGAAAGTGAAACCCTATATCCAAATATGTCTGATGGATGGATATAAGGCACAAAAAACGCTCATATCAATTCTCCCATGTAGGTCCCAGTAAAGATAATTTCCAGGAGAAATTTTCTCCAGCTATAATAACATTAAATGTGAATGAAACGCAATTTAGATAATAAGAAAGTGAATTTATAAAGTAAAGGGAGAGTTTAATGTTATACTTACATCAATAAAGACTTTTTCAACATTCGGGCATTTCGTTAGGAACTTGACAATAGTAAGAGGATTGATGTTACTTTCTCGCAAGATAATAAGTTGAAGTTCCTTCAAGTTTATGAGAGAAAACATCATCTCTCTATATTGAAAGTCTTCATATATTTTACCTAGGCCATGTACATGTCATTTAGAACGATAAAGATAGATTTTAAAACTACAAAATGAATATCAATAAGTACAATAAGTTTACGAGTATTCCTCAAGAAAAGTACTTGTGACGGTCAAAACTTTAACATGGTGCAAAAATGTTACCATGTTTTGCCTTGGAAAAGCATTTGGAATGTTCTTGGATATGCCATACTTTTTTTTATTGTATTTTTTTATATTTTTACTAGAGATGTGAAGTGTAAGAACCCGTACTTTTTCTTATTGTATTTTTTTATATTTTTACTTTTTAGTGGACCGGATCTAGTAATATTTTAAAACTCAATTTTCTGATTAATTAGGCCCGAGCCCATACACTAGTGACTACAAAAATCTATGACCCTTTCTGAAGCAAAATCGATGTCCCATTATTTATAAACTGCTGCATCTCTATAATCCCTTTTTGTCCTGGCTGATCGAGAGCTCAAATTCTGTAAGTGCACTGATCTGTTCAATTCAAATAAATTTCTTTCAACTTTTATTTCTTGCGAGAGGGCATGAAGAATTTGATTAATTTCGAAATCTGTTGTTTATTAGTATCATCCACACCTTTTTCCCTCTATTCAATTCCAAACGAATTTATTGCCTAAAATTTTTACAATTTTAAACCTTATCATCTGAGACTATCCTGGCCTTCATCAAATTGTTTTTCAACTTCATCATTTCCTTGACATCATCAAACACTTTGTTTTGCCTACTTATGCTTATTTATTTACGATTTGATTTGTTTTGGGTTCTTACATTATGGAGGTATTTTCGAAGAGTTCGTGGTGCAAGCTAGTCGAGTTTTAGTGGTTCAGTCAGTTTAAGCTTGTTAACGGTCGACACGTAAGGAGATTTCTTGACACTTTGTTTATATTTTTGTATTATCGTATATGTATAGTTTTAATCTATGTTTTAAAATTCGGGTCCAACCGGCCAGTCCGACTGGTAAACCGGTATTGAACGGCCCAAATAGGGCTAAAAAACCGGCCTTAAGCCGCTGCCCCCAAAACCGGCAAACTCGGCCCAAAAC
Organism: Plantago major; assembly: GCA_026545765.1. NCBI lineage: Eukaryota > Viridiplantae > Streptophyta > Magnoliopsida > Lamiales > Plantaginaceae > Plantago > Plantago major. The sequence continues at coordinate 38,754,415 of CM048843.1, read as the reverse complement.
CGGGTTGGGCCTTTTTTTTTTTTTTTTTTTTTGCAGCTAAACCCCGTCACGTGCGAATTTAGGAAGAAAAGTATTAAATAAAATATATTTAATTTATATAGTCCAAGAATAAAAAATACACGCACAAAGAAAAAAAAAGGCTAGGGCATCTTTTTTCTTTTCTTCTAGTCGAGTCGTGAGGGTCTAAGGCTTTTTTTTTTTAAATTAAGGGCTGTTTTTTAAAAAAAACCTTAAAATCCCTTCCATTGAGAGGTACTAGTTAATTGTTATGTATATTTTGAGTTTTTCATTGGGTTTACACTTTATAATGCAAATCAAACATAAAATCCATATTTGTTCTATTTATTAGTTATTCATTTTGTTGGTCCATATTTGTTCTATATATATATATATATATATATATATATATATATATATATATATATATATATATATATATATATATATATATATATATATATTAAAATGACGTCATACCGGCTCTATCCGGGTGAACCGGTCCGACCCGGTTGAACCTTTTTTGGAGGGTGGCCGACTCAACCTCCGGTTCCGGCTTTTAAAAGATAGGTTTTAATGTTTGACAAAGAACTTATGATTATTATATCAAGTTATGGGACTTGATATGATAGTCTATTCGAAATGATCAAGTATGTGAATGCCCAAAAGTATGTTTTATGATGCATGTGATGTGTGAAAACTATGTTTCTGTTACATGGAGAAAATAAATATGTTTTGAGCTCACAGTTTTACCTGTGAATTCTGGGCCCGTCTTTGACAGTGATTACGTCTGGCTTTCTGTCTGTGTTCCTTTAGCGGGGAACTTTATGTTATGTTCTGATATGTGCCACCGACTTATACTAGTGGCCATAGTGTGACTCTGTTGAGCTAAACGTTCTGATACAACTGTTCTGTTACAAATACTCCATGAAACTGTTTTGGTTATGTGTTATGCTATTGCGTGTATATATATGTATATTTTACGCTCTGCTTAATCCAGTAAAAGTGCCAGGAGATTCACCCTTACATCTTTTTTTTCCAGTGGTCTGGGTGGTTCTGGTTTCGTGGAGATTGCTAGTGGAGACAAGTCGGGTTAGAGCAGTTAGTGGTGTTAAGTGAGAGCTTTGTAATTATTGAGATTTGTAACTAGTTTGTTGTTTCTAGATTTTTATTTGTGTTCTAGACGCTATGTATTACTTTTAAAATGGTTTTGTAACTAAAATTGAGCCTTCGTCTTGGCGTACACCTATCTCACGATAGACGGCCGGTCGCGCCAAAGTATTTTGGTTTTGGGGCGTGACATGACATTTTTAAGATTTTTAGTTCGGACATTGAGAAAAGCAATTGACTTACAACTTATGAGTTGCATTTTTCTTAATGCTATATATTTGGAAAAAATTGACTCAAAATTGATTGAGTCAATTTCAGTTCTCCAAATTGTCAATTCATTCAAATTGCCCAACTCATTTGATGGAAATAACATATCTAGTTGGCAATTCACCAACTTTATAATTTCAATACTTGAGTAGTTTATAAAACTACTATTTAGCACAAGAGGTAGGATAGCAGGAGAGAAGTCTAACACAAGCTCTCTCACTCTGAATTCTATAACCCTTGTTAGCCTAGTGTCACTACAAAAAATTGCTGTAAATCCGTCGCCAAAACAGTGCCTATCCGTCGCCAAGTCTTTAGCGACGGACTTGGCGACGGATAAAAAAGCCGTCGTCCCACGGGAAGCGGGACGACCGATAGGTTATTCGTCGCTAAATCGCGACGGATTTAGCGACGGATAAACCTTTGACTTTTTAGCGACGGATAATATCCGTCGCTAAGAAGCGGATTTTTCAGATTTTAAAAAAAAGAAAATTCTGCTATTTTGGCGACAGATAAATTATCTTGGCGACGGATAATTTATCCGTCGTCAAAATAGCAGAATTTTCTTTTTTTTTAAATCTGCTTTTTAGCGACGGATAAATTATCCGTCGCCAAAAAAGCAGAATTTTAATTTTTTTTTTAATAATTTGCAGCCTGTTTTCATATTTCACCTGTTTCACAAAATATACTCTCTGATAGTAAATCTAGAATAAGAAAATTATTTTAATTAAACATAAATCATTCTACAAAAGTTAACAAACCATCCGTAATGAAAATCAATATCCGTACATAGTCTAAAGTATAAAAAAAAACACAAATCAAAATCTAACTACCGGACGGAGGTGGCTGCTGGTCGAACCTGGACATGAAAGCCTACATCTGCAACCGAAGGCGCTCGTTTTCCTCCCGTAGGGCTCTATCTCGCCGCTCCATTTCCTCTGTGAGCCGTGCAACATGTTCTGACACCTGTGAATGCACCATCTCCGAGACCTGCTCCTGTGTGAATACCGGATGTCTAGATTGCTGGGATGCTGAGTAGGTAGTAGTTGTCATCACAGGGCCGAAACTCCCCAATCCATAAACATTTAGCTAGGAACTCATTAAAGGCAAACATTTAGCTAGGAACTCATTAAATGTATAGAAATGAAACACAAGACACATGTACGAATAAAATGACCAAATTAGATGTACACTTACAGAGTTCACGTGATGCATAAGAACAGCTTGCGACCCTAAGTGGTGAATGGCCACCCCTCTACCATCAGACGACTCTGTCAGCCGGTTCTCTCTGTTGATGTCCGAAATCTGTCGGACATCATTTCGAGTCCATTAGGCCACCCAAAGCGCCCACTCCTCCTCATCACACTATGCTGGCCTGTTGTTTTGATGCCACATCTTCTTCATAGTGCAAACCATATCCTTGTATCGAGCTGACCCCAGTGACTCGAAATAAGGCCATATCAGGTGGAGCAACCTGTTGGGAATGAAGTACTTTTTCTACATTCCCAATTCCAGACAACATCCAAATTATTTAACGTAAACCGAGACATCAATTTAATAAGATAACACAACATAACATATTCAATGGTGACTAACATATCACCCAAGTTTAGCGGCTAACATACTACTCACATACAGTGGCTAACATACCACTCATATTGTCCTAAAATATACTAACACAGTGGTGGCTAACATATCACCCAAGTTAACATACCATTCACATATAGTGACTAACATACCACTCACATTGTCCTAAAATATACTAACACAGTGGTGACTAACATATCACCCAAGTTAACATACCATTCACATATAGTGGCTAACATACCACTCACATTGTCCTAAAATATACTAACACAGTGGTGGCTAACATATCACCCAAGTTCAGCGTCTAACATACCACTCACATTAGAACAACGAGTATAACAACAAATAAAGGAATGTCAGATTCAAACTTACCCGCAACTCATCAAAGTACTCGCCTCTTATCTGGTCCGAGATGCACGACCACTTCTCGCCCCCTTGCCCCGGGGGCTCCCTCTTGGTCTGAAAGATGTCGCCGAGTGTAGCGGCTGCATTTGAAGGCCATAACCTGTTATCAATGTATAAGATACAAGAAACAAATATTAATTAGTATATAGTATAACAATGATGTGACATAAATTATCTTAAGGTATGTTAGATCTATATATATAAAAGAATGCATAATACTTACTTGTCTTTGCCCAGTAGGAACATCAATTTTTTCTTGTTCATCGACAACCTCTTCTTGGTACGAGTTGGTAATTGAGTCGTCTTTCTCAACGTACTCCACTTTGGAGCGGGCACGTATAGGTATCGCAGCTAACCAGTGGATATTCAAGAAACACCACTTGTCGTGCTTGAGTCGCCAAGATAAATGGTTCGTACTTAGTTTTGTACCTCTTTCGATGGTTTATATCAACCATTTCATACTGCTTATTTTTCTTCGTACCAAGTGGATTAGGATCATACCAGTCAACATCAAACAAAAAGGTCCTTTTCAAGGGCAAACCGGGATATTCTAGGCGCACTATTCCTTTCAGCTTCCCGTGGAAATCATACAAATCACCTGGTCCTAAATCTTTCCCCCTGACACACACCCCAGAATTGCTTGTAGCCATAGCCGTGTTAGAGTCAATCGTATGAAACCTAAGGCCATTGACTATGTAAGATGTGAATGGGTAGACCTTTTTGAATGGTCCCCCTGCTAGAGCACTCGAGTAAGGGCATGTGACATTGTTCACAGGATCTCGCACATACTCCTTGAACCAATCTGGAAATTCTGATTCCATCTTTGAGTCAAGGAGTTCTTCAAGCGTATCCTCTGCCATCTGAGAATTTTTCTCTAGACAATGCTCTTTGAAAACACTGTGGACATTGACATGATTATAAGTCTACATACTAGCTAGCTAGGAGGATTTTATTGAAAAGTTCAATTTTAGTTGATTTTAATAAGGTACTCACCCAGCAAATATCACCATATACTTGTCAACCTCAGCACAATTCGTAAGGACATAATAATGAGCTGCCTTTAGCTCCTTATCCGTCAGATATTCTTTCTTACTCTGTCCCACAGGTCTCCCTGACACCCTAAAAACAGATAGGGAAACATCATCATCCTCTTGAATTTCGAATGTGTCTGCGTTTCGAGATGGCCTAAATGCCTTTGTGGGGACGTGGTCCTCAAAGTAATAGGAGCAGAAGGTTGCACTTTCCTCTCGAACATACGCATTGGCAATCGATCCTTCAGGTCTACCTTGTTCTTGACATATTTCTTCAATTTTTCCAAGTACCTGTAATACATATTCCGGTAAGACAGTGTTACAAATGAAAATCTATTCGTCATTTTAAGTACATGATTGCAATTATTTTACACCTCTCGAATGGATACATCCATCGATACTAAACCAGTCCAGCAATTCTTGCTTCATGTGGAAGGCGAACCGGCAAGTGCTCCATAGAATCAAAGAAGCTCGGTGGAAAGATACGCTCGAGCTTGCATAGAATCAACGGTATGTTGCTTTCAAGATTTGCTAACACTTGATCGTGAACCACCCTTGTGCATAAATTCTTGAAAAATAAGCTCAGCTCGGTGATAGCGATCCAGACAGGTTTAGGTAGCAGTTCTCGAAATGCAACCGGGATAAGCCTCTCCTTGAACACATGACAGTCGTGGCTCTTCATCCCAAACATCTTTGTCTTCTTCAAATCCACACACCGCTCCAATTTCGAGGCGTAATTGTCGGGGAACTTCAATGCCTTCACCCAATCAAACAGTATTGACCAAGATTCATTGTCAATTGTGTAGCATGCCTTGGGCCACTTACCTTCATCATTCCTCTTTGTCAACTCCGGCCTTTTACACCATGTATCCAACTCGGCTCTAGATTTGACATTATCCTTTGTTTTTCCAGGAATGTTGTAAATTGTGTTGAAGCAGTTCTCGAACACGTTCTTCTCAATGTGCATGAAATCTAGGTTGTGACGTATAAGAAGATTGCTCCAACAAGGCAAGTCCCAGAAGATGCTTCTCTTCTTCCATCCACATTTGTTGCTAAATTTCTTGTTATGCTTCTCCCACCCAAGTTCAGTCATTTTCATAAGACCCAACCTATCAATCTCCGCACGAAATTGTGCACCAGTAAGTCGTCTCGGGGCTCCTTTCTTTTCTACTTTGTTTTTCAAGAATTGATCCCTGTTTTTCCTGAACGCATGATTACTTGGTAGAAGCCTACGATGACAATCAAACCAACATACCTTCCCGCTATCCTTTAATCTAAATGCATCAGTGTCCTCCAAACAATGTGGACATGCATGTTTCCCGGCGGTTTCCTTCCCGATAGCATGGAGTACGCAGGGAAGTCACTCACGGTCCAAAGTAGTGCTGCTCTCAAGGTAAACTTCTTCTTGTTGACACATCATATACATGGATACCCTTCTCCCACAGCTCAATCAGCTCCTTGATTAGGGGTTGCAAGAAGACATCCCACGTCATTCCTGGATCTTTTGGCCCAGGAACCAACACAGTCAAAAACATGAATGGTTCCTTCATGCACTCACCAGGGGGCAGGTTGTATGGAGTGACCATTACTGGCCAACAAGAGTATGCCCGTTCACTTCCAAACGGGTTAAAACCATCCGTACAGAGCCCCAATCGTACATTTCTGGACTCGGCTGCAATCTCCGGATATGTCTTATCAAACTCTTTCCATGCCGGTGAGTCTGATGGATGATCCATTCTACCCTCTGCATCTTCCGGGATTACTCGCTCCTTGTGCCACCGCATTTTATCGGCACAAGCACTTGAAGCGTACAACCTCTTCAAACGAGGTGCAAGAGGGAAGTACCACATTTTCTTATGTGGGAGATTTTTCTTCTGCCGTTTCTTTGAAGCCCCCTCCTTGTAACGCTTGTAACGGTCCTTACCACAGAATTTGCACTTCAATAGATCTACATCCTCCCCCCAATAGATCATGCACATATCCGGACAACAGTCAATGGTTACCATAGGCAACCCCAACCCCTGCATCTTTTTCTTCGCTTGGTAAAAGTTGGTGGGAACTAGGTTTTCTTCAGGACAAAGATCCGACATTACTTGTACCCATTCATTGAAGCTCGCTTCAGATTGGTGGCCATTAGCCTTACAACTCATTAGCCGAGCCAACAAAGACAACTCGCTGAGCCTACACCCCGGATAAATCGGCTTCTTTACTGATTCTAGCAGATCAAAGAACACCTGATCCGCAAGATTCGGAGGCTCCTCCACACCCCCTCGATTCTAGTCGTACAAGTGTCCATAAATTCGTCCCCGGCAGCATTAAACACCATTTCTTCGACCCGATCATGAAAAAGCATGAGATTTAGATGTACTTTGACCCCCAAGTTGCTCATTTTTTTCTCTTCCTTTCACGCTGCCTAAATTGCTCATATGTCATGGACGGTGTTGCTTCCTCACCATGGTGATTCCATACCTCATACTCAAGCAGAAATCCATTACGTTTCAAGTGATCGATTACAACTGTAGGAGTCAAATATTGCTTGTTTCTGCATTTTTTCAATTTGCAAGGGCACTTTATCAAACCCCCATTTACACAAGCCGGATGTGTCCTCGCAAATGCGATGAAGGCTTCAACCCCTTCCACAAAACTAGATTGAAGTCTGTCATTAACAGTACGACAGTACATCCATGAACGATCGAGATTCATTGTATGATTATATAACCTGACACATTTGAATTTATTAGATCGTATTGAATTTCAACTCAATTTCAATTCCTGGCTATAATTGTATTGTTAATTATAATACGTTCCAAATTTAATGAATTATATGCATTTTACATTTAAAGTTTTTTTTCATGCAATTTTATTATATTCTCATTAGAATTACCAATTTATAAATTAAAAGCATTTCAATTATACGAATTATAAATTGTAATTTATAAATTACGAATTACCAATTTTTTTCTACGAAATACTCCCTCCATTTCAGAAAAAGTGTTACATTTTACTATTCTGCGGTCAACTGTTTCCGTGTTTGACCACAATTTACTCTTAAACGATATTAATAATTAAATTATTCAAATTATATAATGAAAATTTAGTAATTAAATTTTTATTATATGATTTTATTAAATTATTTACTATTATCGTTTATGAGTAATTTGTGGTCAAACTCGAAGACAGTTGACCGGTCAAAGTCAAAATGTAACACTTTCTCTGAAATGGAGGGAGTATCAATTTATATATATTCCCATCGAATTATACGAATTACCAATTACCAATTTTTTTATACAAATTATAAATTACCAAATACTCAACCAAATCCAATACATACTTACAAACATTAAACTAAATCAAAATAAATACCATAAATAACATACATACTTACATACATACCATATATACTTACATACTTCATACTTACAAACATCAAACTAAACACCATACTTACAAACATTATACTAACTAATCAATTTCACAATAAATAAATCAATTCATTAACCCACTACTTAATATGAGTTATACTAGCTAGTATATGAGTTTAGAAACATACAATTGATCGAAATTAGCAGAAGTCTCAAATTTACCAAAGTAGGGTTTTAGACCATTACCTTCAAATTGCGGGAAAAATAGTCGAAGATCGATGAAATTGATCGGACACCCGAGTTCCTTGTTGAAAGAGCTTTCAAAAGAGCCAAAGATTCGCCGGAATGGTGGACGTTTGGTCGGAGAACCGGGAAGACGAAAATTTCAAAGACGGGAGAAGAAGAAAGAAGCAGAGAAGAAATGGGGGAGAAGGAAGAAGCTGTTCCCGTTTATGTCTAGGAATCAGCGACGGATAGCTATCCGTCGCTACGTAGCGACGGATAGGTTATCCGTCGCTACCTGTTTTTTTTTTTTTAAATTCTTTTTTAACGGATAGAATTTCTGTTTTTCTTTCTTTTTTTTAAAGTCAAACGACGGATAACTATCCGTCGTTACTTAACGACGAATAGAATTATCCGTCGCCATTTAGCGACAGATAAATATCTGTCGCCATTTAGCGACGGATAAATATCCGTCGTAGAATTTCTTTTTTTTTTTTTTTTTTTAAGTCAAACGACGGATAACTATCTGTCGTTAAGTAACGACGGATAGAATTATCTGTCGCCATTTAGCGACGGATATTTATCCGTCGCCAAATAACACCGATCCGTCGCCATTTAGCGACGGATATTTATCCGTCGCCAAATAACACCGATCCGTCGCCAAGGCATCCTCTACAAGCCCGTTAATTATTACATTATCTATTAGTGATCACATCATTACAAAAGAATTGATTTTTGATTTTGAGATAGAAATAATTTTTACTTTAAAGTTTTTACTCTATACCAAACAATTACTAAAATTTCTAAATGTATCACTTCAAACTGATTTTTAAGCAATATACCAAACTCTACAAACTTGTACATAAAATCTCATATGATAAAATTTTAGCGAAAGTAGACAAAATATCATCAGTAAAAATAATCTGGAAACGCAACTTAATGTTTGATTAATGTTGGTAGGGCAATAGAGGTTGGAATTTAGTGTTTTGTATTAGAAAAAACCAATTTCATTACAAGTTAAATAATTTGAGATAAATATATCCATCTTGGGGTTATTACATATACCCCCTGTTAGATAGGGACATTTTATCTAAGGGCCACTTAGTTCAACAATAACATCCAAGTTCAAAAAGCTAATAATCTGTTGACCAGCTTATAAGCTGAAATCAATTATGGGACAAACAAACATGGCCTTAGTTGTAGTCTTTACCTTTTTACCTTTCTAGGTTAAATTTCATTTGCCAAAAAACGGCTCACACCCGCCAAAAACAAACCTCTCCGTCTTCTCTTCGTCGTCTTCACTCAACCACCAAAATCATCCCTTAATCATCGAAAATCAAACTGTAATCGGCCATTATAGCACGTATAACATCGAATTCCGGCGTATTCTCACCTGTTCGCAGAGATATTTCGGCACTGTGAGGTAGGGTTTTTTGTTCATACATGTAAAGGTTCAATTTTGTTGTTAGTTTTTGTGTTATTCATGTACGTATTCATCTAAGTATCCACAATTTAGGTATGCGATTTGAGTGGATTGTATCAGTTCAATCTGTGATTTATAGCTAGGGTTGTACTGCTTAATATTAATCTGTTTATATGTGTGTTTTGATGCTTGTTACAGTTTCAATGGGGGCAAAATTTAACATCAGACTTCACCTGGGTAGGGAGGAATTCATGTTGGTTGACGTTGATTCTTCAAGGTACACACATGCTAAACTTATGAAGGATGTTGATGCTATATTAAAACGTGTGGAAAGTAGGGGTTCTCTGTTTTTTACAAAGGTGGCTTATGTTGAGAATTCTTTTGAAACAATAGATGTTATAGATGATGCAACTGTGAGGTTGATGTTTGAGAGAAATATGCGAGGACTAGAAGTAGAGTTGCATTTAACTACTTTTGATGTTGAACCTTTAGCTATTGATATGTCTTGCTCCAAAAAATTCAAAAGCTTTGTTAATAGTGATGTTGATGTAGAGTATGTACCCTCCACCAAGGTCCATATTGAAACAACTGCTAGAAGAAATCTGTTTAGAACTTGTAAGCCGAGACCACATCCCACACATTCCCCTGAGTATGTTGATTTGACTGATGTCCCTAGTGATGATGAAACACCCCCACCCCTGTCACTCAACCAACACAGTCTACTCCTCCACAATCTCCACCTTGTGCTCAAACTCCACCTGCCCAAACTGCTACACCTACTAAAACTCCACCTGCCAAAACTGCTACACCTACACAAACTCCACAACCATCTGAAAAAGCCAACAAAGAAACCCCTAGTCCTTACATTCCAAGACATGTTGAGCCTACTCCTGTTAAGTCTGTAGGGAGTGAATTTCAGGCTGCAGATGAAGAGTTTGAGACTCTTTTGTCAGATATCTTTTCTCAACATATCAAAAGTCTTGAACAATCAAAAACAGGGGAACAAAGCAAAGATAAGTCTGTGGTGGATGATGTGGTAGTTGAGGATTGGGTTGATGATGATAAATTGGAAAAAGTGAAGGGAAAAATGTATGAGAGTGAGGATGAGGAGAACAAAACTGGCAGTGATGATAGTGATGATGAGGATTATCATGACCAAGGTGTGGAGACTGAATCACATGAAAGTGGGAATGCAAATTCCTATGAGAAAGAGAGTGCGAGCGACTTGGTAATGAAGAAGTTCAAAATGAGGGAGCTGAGGAAGGTGAACAAAGTGATGGTGACAGGGAAGTGTTTGACTGGGAGTATGAGGCTCCAAAAAGTCAGTATTTGCATGATAGTGAGGATGAGGAGATAGGTTTTCATAGGGTGATACCTGCAGATGATGAGAATGAGGAAACTGGGGGTGATTTGCATGAAAATCAAGGTGATGTTGTAGTGAATGATGAGGCTGATGCAAATGCTACTGCAAATGCCACTATGTCTGCTGAGCCAAATGAACACAATGAGAAGAAAGAGACTGCCCAACCAGAAGATTCATCTGAAGATTACTATCCAAGTGGAGATGATGAACTGAGTGAACAAGATTGGATAGGTGATGAATTCCAGGAGAACTGTCAGGATTGGGATAAGGAATTTCATGAGGGTGATGTATTTGGTAGTATTCATGAACTGAGGAGAAGGGTGAAGGAGTATGTACTGAAGGTAGGGTTCCATTTGGTAAGGAAGAAGAATGACACCCACAGATACACAGTACATTGTGGTGGGAAAGGCTGTCAATGGAGATTACATGCAGGTCTGGTTTGGTTATGAAACTGTCTTTTTTGTTCTCATTTTGTGTATTTGGTTTTCAAACTGTCATTTCATTATTCTTGCATTTTATGAATTGCAGAAGTGATGGATGATGAAATGTCATTCATGATTAGGACCTATCATGGAGGACATAGATGTGTGAGAAAGGTAGATCCAAAACAAGCAGATTCAAATTGGTTAGCTACCAAGATACATGACCAATTGAGGGACAACCCAAGTATGAGTGCCAAGAAACTAGAAGCATGGGTTTCTGAGAAGCTAGGGGTAGTTGTCCCTTATATGAGGGTTTTCAGGGCAAGGCAGAAAGCCTTAGAAATAATTGGAGGGAACCCTAAGGAAGCTTTTAGGATCAGCCCTCAGTATATGGAGATGATAATAAGATCTAATCCTGGCTCAGTTGTAGAGATGAGTGTGAAACCAGCCATTGATAGGCCACCCTTGTTTCAGAGGTTTTTCTGTGGGTTGGAGGGACTTAGAAGAGGATTCCTCAATGGATGCAGCCCTTTCCTATTCTTTGATGGGTGTCATCTTAGAGGGAGATATGGTGGGATGTTATTGAGTGCAGTTGGCACTGATGCCAACTGTGGTATCTTTCCTGTAGCTTAGGCAATAGTTGAGTCAGAATGCAAAGAATCCTGGGGATTCTTTCTCCAATGTCTTGAAAGATTCTTAGGACCATGGGATGCTGAGACACATTGGCACTTCATGGCAGATAGACAAAAGGTAATGTTAACAATCTCTCTGATTACTTGATTTCTTGTTTCATAACTCAATCTTGATTGTCATTGATGCATTACTTGATTTGAATGTAGGGTTTGGTGCCTGCCATTGAAGAACTTGCACCAACTGTTGTGAATAGAAAATGTGCAAAGCATATCTATGACAATTTCAAGCAAAAATGGAGGAGTGTTGATCTGAGGAAGTTTTTCTGGCAAGCTGCAACTGCCTACACTCACTATGGATTCAACAAGGCAATGGTGAAGATCAGAACTACAAGTGAACAAGCCTATGACTACTTGATGAGGATTCCACTTGGATTTTGGGCAAGACATGCCTTTGATCCAACACCTAAGATAGATCACTGCACCAATAATGTCAGTGAGAGCTTCAATGCTTGGGTGGAACCTGTTAGAGGATTTTCCATTCTCAATATTATGGAGGTAACTGTAATACATATCTAATTTGTTAACAAGTTTTAAGTTTTGTTCTTCACAACAAGATCTCTAGTAACAATTTGTATTCGTTGATGTCATGTAGGGTTTGAGAACTCAAGTCATGCAGAGAATTGTTGTGAGGAGAAAGAAAGGTAATGCATGCACATCAGTGGTCATGCCAAGGATTCTGAAAAAGCTGAATGATGCACATGATGAATCAAGAAGATGTAGATTGGTTTCTGAGGCAGGCAACATGTATGAGATTGGGGACTACACATACAGGTTCATTGTTAATCTTGAGGCTAGAACTTGTGATTGTAAGAGATGGAATATGAGTGGCATCCCATGCAGGCATGCTTGGACTGCTATCAATCACAATAGGGATGATGGAGAGAAATACTTGAGTAACAACCATACTAAGGCAGCTTATTTGAGGGCATATGACATGATGATTAAGCCTGTTCCCCAATATAGGTTTTGGCCTAATGATTTAACTCAAGATGAATGTTCACCACCTGATGTTCTCAGACCACCGAAGGCTCATGTATCTAGGATCAAACATCCTAGTGAAGGTCCTAGTAAAAAGGCTAAGGTTCCAATGCAGAAAACAAGGAGACCACCTAAGTGCAGTTTGTGTGGAGTGAGAGGGCATAACTGCAGGAAATGTCCAACCTTGGTAAGTATATTTGAGTGTTTGTTTGTTTGTTTTAAGATACAAATTACATGGTTCCTTATATGCATGTTTTGTTTGAATTAATTGCAGAATAAGGAAGATGATGAAGAGCCCAATCCAAATGACTCAAAATCAACCTCATTCTTCTACTCACCAAAGAATAAACATCTTCTTCTCGACCAAGAATAAGCATCTTCTACTCAACCTCAACAAAATGAACAAGCTGATGTAAGTGAAATGGCTTAACTCATTCTTTGTCATAATTGGGAACTTGTTAGTTGTAGTTAATGATTGAAATAGGCTTGTGATTGAAATTTGTTGAGTTTGGATTGAAATAGGCTGCAAATGCAAACAGAGGAAGAAAAAGAGCTAGGGAACAACTTTGTGGAGGAAGGGATCAAGGCGTAAGCAATGGCACCTTTGGTAAGGGGCAATGGCACTGGGACTGGCACCAAGAGGGGAAGGGGATTAGGACATTGGTTTGGGCTATAGAGTTGAGCAAGTAGTTGGGTGGATGTTTTGGTGGTATATTTTGATTATAACCTTATGATTTGGAGGTATATTTTGATTATAACCTTATGATTTTGGTTAGGCTATTTTGATGATGGCACATTTGATACTACTCAATTTGCAACTTGTATTGAAACATACATTGGAAAAATGTTCAATACATGTTACTTCTTCTACTACATGCAACTTCTACTACTTTGCCTACTTAATCTACTTGAATGCATTACTTATTTGCACAAGCAGGTACACAGCAAACAAGAATAGGTTTAGGCAAATGAGTTGTCTAACTCTCATGTATTTGTCTTCTTGAGTATCCATGGCATTTGTACATCTCTTCTTTTGTTTTTGTTTTACCATTGCATCATCTTCACTTGTAGTTTGCACACTTGTAGCTTGGTGTTCCATATTTTGGCGCCTTGAAGTATGTTGATGTGGTGGAACAAATTCAGATAGCAATTTGGCTTGCATGATATCTCCTCGTCCATTTTGAACGTTTTCTTCAACAAGACACCATTCAGACCACCCATGTGTTGGACATCTCCAATAGAATCTTCCTTCATGCGGTTCACACCTTTTAACGGAGAGAATAGTTAAACGCTTTGACACTTCAAGTCTTGAAATCGACGAATTTCATCGGTCTTCTCCATTGTTAGTTTGAGTGAAGAAGGATCAGTAAAAATGGATGAATATGGAATGTTTTGGGGTTTAAATTGGCTCAAAATAACTACCCAACGGCTAGTTTTTTTGAAAATAACGGCCATATATCAATTACATTCTAGTACCTGATACTAAATTATCAATTACATATAGGTCCACACGTGCCTCGTGACGCGTATGATAAGCTAATTTGTTTGGCGTAAATAAAATATGATATTTGAACAGGGGTATAAATGCCTTTTCCAGGTTTTAATTCGCCAAAAGTCAAATTCAAGGACTTATATGTAATTGATTTTTATCTAACAGGACTTATATGTTATTGTTGATCTAACTGTTACCAAAGTGTAATTAGAATATCTAAGAGGGGTACTAGATGAAATTCACCCATATATCTTTATATTCAAGCCAATTTTAAAGAATTTACATCTCATACTAGTTTTATTCAGAAAAAATTAAGTTGTTTATTTCAGAAAAATTAAGTTTGTAAACAATATTTATTCAGGAAAAATGAGTTTGCAGACATTATTTATTGCACAATTTAAATCTTAAGCACCTTTTACAAAAAATTCCCCCCAAAGTTGAAATTGTTGCAATGAAAAAGTTAGCTGCTTATCACCACATAATGAGGGCAAGGAGTTGCTGACAGACCTGCTTCAGGACAGTTCTTAATCAACTTGTGCAATGGATCTCTCAATAGCAAACTCAACAACTATTTCACAGTATCATTGTTTGTCTCCAAACCCAACTGCTAATACAAGAAATTTTGCTGAGAGCTCAGCTTCATGATCATGTAAAAGCAACCTGATCCACCCAAAGTATTTTTAGAATGAATTCTATGAAAGAATGAATGATAAATCACTTAAGTTAAGCAAGGAGTGGCTTTCTTTTTCAAGCAGCTTTGCAATTATTCTGAATGTACTAGAGACAACTGTAGAGCTATATGAACATGACTCACGATAGTCTTCTCGGAGTTGTTGAAGTAAGGGTTCCAACCTACGCTCATTACCATCTTATAAACACCTCGATTTGCTAATCCAGCCCAACCAAAATAAACTCCCGAAGGATGTTCCGAAAGAAGAGCTGAATAGCCCTCCGCAGAAAGATTAGCTAGACGAGATAGCAGAAAGACACGGAACAATCCATCAAAACCATAATTATAAAACACCAGTATTGACTGTTGTAAAATAAGGACACAAGAACCAACGGTTGTTGGCTCAAGTGGTAAGGGACTTCAGTTCACTTAAGCAAGGTCTCGGGTTCGAGCCTTGTGGATGTAAAAAACACCGCTCCGCCCCCTCAAAAAGGGCCCGACTGGATTAGTCGCATGTAGCAGATACCAGTGAGAAATAAAAAAAAATAAGGACACAAGAAAGATTGTATTTCCGATCCTTCGACCTCAGGAGTCTTCCGACTTGGTCGGTTGGTCATATACCATATTCTCATGAATTTTATTCTTCTCAAAATAAGCTTCCAATCCAAAAAAAAATTAGTGCAGTTTGCAAATTTCATCTTGTATGTTTCTGTGAAGTCGAATAGGTCCATTATTTTTGGAAATGATATCATGTGATCTCGAGTTTCTAGATTAAGTTACTAAATCATGTACTAATGAAGCTTTTAGTCATACTCATACCACAATGGTGCTTCAGCAGGTGGATTCTGAATGATCTAGAGGGTAAAACGTAGAAGCATTTCAATACTTCTAATTCTAGACTATCTGGAAAAGCCTATGCATACAAAGAAAAGAACTTTCATCAAGTGATGGTGGAAACAGATTAAAATTCAGCAGTAGTCATGATTAACAACCAGGCCAAATCTGAAACTGGAAGTGTACAGGGTAAGAAGTTGAAATAACAAGTAGACTCTTTCCTACAGATGGCCTTTTGAAAATTAAGAAAATTGCTACACATGGACAAAATTACCCTCCTTATACAAGAAAAGGGAGACAAAAATGGTTGAATTCTCAGGTGTACTTTGCTCAGTTTGGAGCTTCTCTACCTCTAGGAAAAACTTCAGGGTAATTTTCACTGCCTCTAGCTATTTGGGTAGTTGGATGGCAATCTTTCTTTGATAGCACACACTTTGTTACTCCTGAACTTATCTCCAACCACCCTTCCTTGCTCGAAGACACACTTTAAGTGAAAATTGCCCAACTTCACTACACTACTAGGCAGGCTGAGGTTTTCAAAGGCCGTCTCTTTGTTAACAACACAACCGTTTCTTTTGGCATGTTACTTAGGATCTGGGAGAATATCACTCCTCTCTAGTACCACTTGGAGATCTCTCTTTGGACAATATGATGGTGGAAAGTCTTATGATGGAAGAAATCAGTATCTACTGCTCTTGAAACTACATTTCATATCATACATAGTAAAGCTGGCCCAGAACTGTATTGTGGCATACTCATGGTAGAAGCCATTCCTTTTTGTGAAGTCGTCATTTTGATGTGTACATGAGTCTGCTGTACAGAAAATTGGAAGGGAAAAATACAGGATACAATAGGACAGCATGGAATGAAGGGGAAAAGGCTGCTGGGGTTGAGGGGGGAGGGGGTGCAGGAGGAGGGAGAGGAATTCTTTAAGTATCAGAAATCTTTTCAAGAAAATAAAAAAGTAGCACAGAAGTGTGCGTTCTAGTAGGGCCCAGGCTCAAATGTACATAAACCTCTATGTGCTGGGACTTTCTTTGGACCTATGTAAGACTCATTAATGATTCAAAAAAAGGCACCCTGGTCACATCTATGTTGCCATTACATTGCAAGTGCTTTTTAGAAACATAATGCTTAATCCCTCTGCCATCCGTTCATCAGGTGATTTAAGAGAATGGTTTTGCAGTCCAAATTAACAGTTATATTTGTTCATCAGTGTGATCTCAGATTGGTTTTGCAGTCCAAATTAACTCTCTTGGTGTGGTTAATTCTGGAAAATCATGTTGGGAAACCAGGGATTAAGCATTATCGACTCTTGCATAGATACTTCTCCGAAAATCTTTCACATATGCGATTTCCGGGCGGTTTTTTTATTTTATCTTTGGGTCATTATGGAGGAAGCCTCATCTTTTCAGCACAATGCACACACTATGATCACCTTAATAAGTGCTCAATCACCTAAAACATCTTACACTAAAAGATAAAGGGAGTACAATTAAGAGTATTCACTAGTCAACAAACCTGTCGGGATTCCAAGCACCTTTGAGCCACGTCCAAAACCTTTGATGACAGGACCACCAATGTACCAAGGTTCTATAGGTAAAGTACCTTTATCCCTGCAGAAATTAGTTAGGTCAGTGCATCAGCCTTGAATATGCTACTAAAGCAGAAAACAATTTAAAAGAGTCTCACATGAAACAAGCTTCCTGAAAGGAGTGGGTATTGACATGCTGAAGATTATGGCCGAGCTGAAGCAAAAATTATGATCTCCTTAACAACATCTAAAATCTCGTATGACAAAATGGGAAGCTCGGAAGAACTTATCCTGTAAGAAAATGAATTCGACTTGTAAAACAAGATCAAATAGCGCAGAAATAACAAATACTACTAATCTGCAACTATGTTCAACTAGATTCATTTAGATATCCATAAAATAAGCAGCTCAAGTTCCCCTAATGTCTATGGCTTTTACACAACACGATACCTATCACATTCCCGAGCCTTACGGTTTACTTTAGTTTTAATTTACTCATACATATAGAAATCAAGCAAGTCGACGAAAGAATGCATATCCTAAATCAAACTCCAACGTTCAAACCTGTTGATAATTCTCACTCTGTTGAAACTACAGAATGATCAATCAAACGACACAAAAGGATTTAGCAAAACTGAACAGGCAAGCACAAAATGTAAGCATACTAAATTAATTGAAAAACGGAAACGACCTTGGATATTCGAACCCAACAGCCTTTTCCAACCATGTACTAATTCTTAAGACTGAGAAAACAAAGTTTCAGAATCGACAGTTGCCGATAATTATTACAAATATAAAGGACTTGGGCAAATGGAGAAAATTGAGATTGAGATTCTCGCATAAAGAGTTGGAATTGAAAAGTTAGTATGTGGGTACCTGATCTCCCAAGGAGCTGCTTTGTTCACCTGACCTGACAGTTGATTGGAAGGGTATCGTTTGTAGGAAGGAAGCATATGTGAAAGCGGGATCTATTGTCTGTTTGTCTTGAACTCGAATTCACGCATCCAGAATTACACTAATTTTTAAAAGAAAACGAAAAGACATTTTAAAAACTTTGAGAAGCTAAAACTCTAACAGTTGACTTGCAAAAGATACCATTTTCAAAAGCAGCGCTAAATATACAAGTTTTTGCAAGCTAAAAGTTACAAAACCCCATTTATCCCACTTTCACTCAAGTTGCTGAACGTCTACCCGACTTGGTCCTCCACTAGATTCTGAAATCTACAAGAAGGTAACAAATCAAGTGTGACATAAAACTCAGTGAGGTTCTGTGCTAAGTGAACAACGAATTATATAATAACGAAGTATGGTTTTTAAAATCAAACGAATCATAATATAAAAATAATCGAAGAAAAACATGTAATGAAGCGAATAAATTATCGTTGGTGCAGTCAACCTTATAACCCCAATCCAAGCCCTTATCACTCCAGACAGGGTGCTACCACTGTCAAACGAAGACGAAGACCCTGCCATGGTACAGGGGTGGAACACTACTACTCCCAAAGACCTCGGCGACTTCTGCCTCGCGTCTAGGGATAGTAAGCAGAGGTACTTCATGAACAACTCGACAGACACAACTGCCCAAGTATGTCCACTCAGAAACCTCCACCACAATTGCGCACATATCGGTCGAAGCGAATCAATCAATCAAATCAAACGAAGATCATAATGAATCATATACATATATATCTTTTTAGAGCGGAAGCATGAGAAAAAAGATTTGATGCAGTTTTCAGAACTTGATTTCATGAGTTCCACAATATTTGAGATGCAATACTATGTATATATAATATTAAAATAGCTTCTTGTAGTTTCGCAAATATACATATACTTTTTGGGTAGAACACTCACCTTAGAGGACCTTGTGAAAATAGCAAATCCGCAAATCCTGATAAAAGGTAACACTACTTAACACTTACGCAAAAATAACTTATCGATACCCTTTAACCCCCACAACCGACCATAAACGATCAGAAACAACTAAGCATATAATTACATAACAAATTAGCAATTTTATCACTAACAATTATGAAAATAAAATAAAACAGATTAATGAGGAAACCTAGAACACACAAACTTTACTCGCAGTAAATGTCTCAAGCATAATAAGAACAGTACTAGTTAACCGATAAAAGTTCTTTACCACTAGGACATCACAAAGGAACAATCGACATCAGGCTATAGTACTCATGTAGTAATTCAACAAACAGACATGTCAAGCTAATGAAAGGAATAAGAACAGTAAATGTCTCAAGCAGAATAAGAACAGTACTAGTTAACCGATAAAAGTTCTTTACCACTTGGACATCACAAAGGAACAATCGACATCAGGCTATAGTACTCATGTAGTAATTCAACAAACAGACATGTCAAGCTAATGAAAGGAATAGCTAGTCCAGCAATTAATTAGCTAATCCATTAATTCATTAACCACAGCCAACAACAAGTAACACAACAAACAGGTATCTACAACAGGTAGAGAAGAGAAGTAATCACACTACACTGGTCGAAACTAAACTACCATAGTTGGAAAGAAATTGAGATAATAATAATAAAAAAAAATCAAATTAAAATCAAGACGGAAATAACATTGACAATCGAGACCACAGGAATCGGTTAAGCTAACTGTAACCATTACAATTTACAAGCATATCGAGCAACTAAGACAATACGCATTCTGGAAATAGCACTTATAATAAATATCTTCAATCAATAAACGGACAATAAGAAATCCCCAACCAGTGACACCCTAAAACAACAATTGACCACCAACAAGCATGAATATCAAATTGCAACAAGTAATCAAACAAACGGACTACATACTTGGCAGCACTAGTTTCAACACCAAAATTCCTGAGACTTATAGGGAACAGAGCAAGGCATATACAAAAACAAGCAAAGTCGACTGTAAGTGAATAACCAGGTGAATCACACAAGATGAGTTCACATTGGATTGACACATTAACATGGCAATAGATCTACCAGATCAGAGTACTCTACAGTGTAGCCTTGACAAACATTACCAAACACAAAGAATTGCAAACACTACTTAAACAACAAGAAATACGTCTCATATTGCTTAAGATGATCTCAAGCTCAGCTGATACACTAGCCAAAAGACAATCGGGACAATCAGGTCAATCTTAAACACATAGGGTCAGATCAAGAAACCAAATAACTAGCATACTTCAGATATAGACCATCATATAATAAATTTACTAGATATAGACTGTTTAACTTAAAAGGGACTTAATGCAAAGTAGAGTATAATTGTATGAGCAACTAGTTCAGCAGTGATGGATAATACACAGTATAACCATTTGAGCAACTAGTTCAGCTATGATAAATAAAACAAGACTAAAGCTAGATAACAGCTGGGTTGTCAAAAAAAAAAAGCCACCATCTAGCAGACACCACAAGCTAATTGACTGGGAAAAAGAAACCGGCAGACGAACACGAAAGCTTGACCAGAGAACAGAGACTGCCAAAATCGACTAACCAGCACACACAGACTGAACAACAACAATAATCTTGCACGTCAATTTCAACAAGAACAAGACAAATTACGAGTTCGACTTGAACAACAAAAGAAACCCAGAACTGTACAGATTAAGGCGCAAGAAGCATAATAGACAAGGGGATAAATTCGACTACCAATGTAAAGCGAGCCACCGATCGTATGCGAAAGGTAAAGAGCAGAAAGTAAAGTTGCTCAAATAATATTTTGTTGATCTTGATAAAAGCGGGGTACAATTCTCTAGTCTAGTCCTCTGATTCTAGTCTTCTAAAGCGGCGAACTTGGATCTTCAAATTCTTCTTTTAGGATTTACGACTTCAAAGTCGGGCAAACGTCGATGCGACGGCTTCTCAGCTTGATCTCGGATCGAATTATGAACTTGGGAGTGCTTGATGCAAGCGATGACGAACTTCTTGGGGATTGATGAACTCCACGAAGAACGCTTCTAGATCGTCGCAGGATTTGACCTTTGATCTTCTTTAGAGGAAGTTTGGCCGGCAGGAAACGTTTCTCCAAGGACTTTTGAGCTTGATCTTGGATCTAATGCAGCTTTTGGGCGAAGAACTTGAAGAAGGTTGATCGGGCTTTGGCTGGGCCTTTAGGTTTGATCTTCCTTCGGCGGCCGTTGTTCTTCCAATAACGTTTCTCCAAGTGCGCAAGGGCTTCTTCTTGGATCAAACGGTGACTACTCCTGAATTTCCGTATAAACTTCTTGAGTGCTTGCTCGAACTTCAAGGCGGATCTTGAGAAGACTTGTGATTCTTGCTCTTGATCTTGCCTGTTGCTCTTCTTTTTGCTCCTCTTCTTCTTATGCTCCTCTTGATGTGTTGCTTGGCTTTGCTTGCTCTTGCTTGCTCTTCTTTTTGCTCCTCTTCTTCTTATGCTCCTCTTGATGTGTTGCTTGGTGTGTAGAAATAAATGAAGGGGGTCCTCTATTTATAACACTTTGAAAGGGCATAAAAAGAGCATATTCCCCTAGAATATAGGAGCCCATGGCCCAACTCTTCAATTCTAGCCCATTTTCACTACATGGAGCCCTAGTCCATTACCTATGGCCCAATTTATTTACATGTAGCCCAATTTATCCACACGTAGCCCAATTTACATTATTTACTTTCACGTTGGCCCATGTGACATAATTTGATTTAAATTTATAAATATATTAGAAAATAATCTAGCAATTTTATTTTAGAATTTAATTTAGTAAAATTCTAAAAATGCTAGAAAATTGTATTTTTGTTTTTCTAATATATATATTTTAAATGTCATTTTATAGTAGACGAATTTCGTTCGTCTACAACTTGAAACATTGGTTGAGGGGACCACACCATATCCATGTATCCATGGCCTTCCTAACAACATCTTGTAAGATGTTTTGGCATCTATAACATGGAATAACGCGGCCGAATACATGTCACCAATTGACAGCTCCAATCGTACAATTCCAAGTGCTCTTTGCCCCCCTTGATCAAAACCTTGGATCATCAAGCGGCTGCTGGAAAGTTCTTCCATTGGTATTCCAATTTCTTTCACAGTTTGCATTGGCAAAATGTTGACTGCAGAACCTCCATCAATCAGGATCCTCTTTATCTTTTGCTCACGAGTGTAGCCAGTCACAAACAACGGTCGGTTGTGAGGTTTAGAGCCAAGTAAAAGGTCTTCGTCGGTGAAGGAGATAGTCGACATGCATTGATCAATCTTCAGTTCTTTTGTGGGAAGACTTGCTTTGCTTTGGGAATGGTCAAGGGAACCCGCATTGGTTGTCTCTTTCTTGTCATCAATAATTTCAAGGGATGAGGTAGTATTAGCACTTGCATTTTCCTCTTCTAGTAAAATTTTTCCTTCTCGGGCCAGCTTCATAATCTTTTCCTTGAAAACAAAGCAATCTTGTATTGGATGACTTACGAGGCGATGATATTTGCAGTACTTGGGATCATCTGTCCGTCCTTCTTCATATGGCCTTTTCATTTCAGGTAACTCGATCAAGTTATTCTTCAGTAAGTCGTCAAATATTCCAGGGACATCAGAGTCAAGGAATGGGTATTGTTTTGCCAACATCTCTTCCAATGTTAACTTTCTTTGTTCTTCTTTTTGTGGGGCATGACTTACATGGACCACATTTCCCTTAGCTTTATCCTTGGGAGCTCTTGGTACTTTGACCTTTGCAACATTTGTACTCATGGCTTCTCTAACATCGAATTGAGGCTTGCCCCCTTTCAAACTATTCACCTTGGATGCATCATATCTAGGAGGGCCATCAGCTCCGCTTGAAGACATACTTAATTCCATGTCATGAGCCCGAGTTGCCAGTTCCTCAAATGACCGCGGCTGGATAGCTTGGAGAATGTATCGGAGTCGCCAATGCATCCCTTGGATACACATCTCAATTGCCGAGGATTCAGACAATTTGTCTTTGCAGTTGAGGCTCAAATTTCTCCACCGATTGATGAAGTCTATGACATGCTCTTCTTTCCACTGGCATGCGTTAGTGAGCTCCACCATATAACAGTTCTTCGTGTGCTGTAGAAACGATTAAGGAATTCTTGTTCCAGCTGATTCCAACTATCTATGGATCCAGCCTCCAAGTCGGTGTACCAGTCAAACACATTGTTTTTCAGCGAGCGGACAAATTGCTTCACCAGATGATCGCCATAAGTTCCGGCATTGTTGCATGTCTCGAAAAAATGGGCAATATGTTGCTTTGGACTCCCCTTACCATCGAACTGTTGAAAGTTAGGGGGTTGATATCCAGCTGGCATTCTCAGATTGTCAATCCTCCATGTGTATGGCTTACTGTATGTGAAGGATGATTTGGAACCTTCATCAAGACTTTCTTTCAGAGCTCCCCTGATGAATTCCTTCAACTGATCGGCCGGGATCATTCCACTGGAGTTGATTGACATATCTCCTTGTTTTGATATCGGCTTAGCGTATGATGGTTCCTCATACACCACATGGCGCTTTCCTACCGCCTTGCTAGTTTCAGCTGTTTCCTTGCTCAAAATCTTCTCGGGTGTGAATTCTCGTTCCATAAGCTTTGCAATCTTGAGGTCTTGTTCCTGAGTATGCTTCATGAGGAACTCCATAGATTTCGTCAAAGCTAACACCATTTGGTCGAGTGAAGGATTACTCATTGTTAGGAGCTGAGGAGGGACTTCTCTTGTCTTAGGAGATGATGGCAAAGACCCGTCGTCATCATCGGATGTTTCTTCTCCATCTCTTTTGGTGGCAGTTGCACCTAGAGCTTCAAAGGCTTTGCTAGCCAAGGTTTGCGGGTCTTCAGAACCCCTGGATTGCGCTTCATCTGAGGCTTGAGAAGAGTTAATCGTCTTCCTAGGAGGCATAGTGCTTCACTAGAGATGAGAGGTAGAGATGTCCCACTGGGCGTGCCAAAAATCTGTAGCAAGTAAAGTTGCTCAAATGATAATTTTATTGATCTTGATAAAAGCGGGTATAATTCTCTAGTCTAGTCCTCTGATTCTAGTCTTCTAAAGCGGCGAACTTGGATCTTCAAATTCTTCGTTTTAGGATTTACGACTTCAAAGTCGGGCAAACGTCGATTCGAGGGCTTCTTAGCTTGATCTCGGATCGAATTATGAACTTGGGAGTGCTTGATGCGAGCGAGACGAACTTCTTGGGGATTTGATGAACTCCACGAAGAACGCTTCTAGATCGTCGCAAGATTTGACCTTTGATCTTCTTTAGAGGAAGTTTGGCCGGCAGGAAACGTTTCTCCAAGGGCTTTTGAGCTTGATCTTGGATCTAATGTAGCTTTTGGGCGAAGAACTTGAAGAAGGTTGATCGGGCTTTGGCTGGGCCTTTAGGTTTGATCTTCCTTCGGCGGCAGTTGTTCTTCCAATAACGTTTCTCCAAGTGCGCAAGGGCTTCTTCTTGGATCAAACGGCGACTACTCCTGGATTTCCGTATGAACTTCTTGAGTGCTTGCTCGAACTTCAAGGCGGATCTTGAGAAGACTTGTGATTCTTGCTCTTGATCTTGCTTGTTGAGCCCAGCCTATCAAAGATGGATGAATGTGGCAATCTATCTCCCTGCCGATTTGGATCATCCTCATTTGAACATTTCTCACACTCACCAGTGTAGTTGCATGTCGCTCGGTTTATGGTGATGCGAATGGGTTTAGATTGTTGAAAACCAAGACCTTCTCGAGTTTGCAAATGGACGCCAAATTTGTTTGCCATGGATTTTCATAACCTGCAAATGGACATTTAAAAGAGGCAAAGAAAAACATGAACATGGAATTTTTATTTGATAACTTGCGGGTTACAACTTTCGTTGATCTCTTGATTCCTCTCTCTAAGTACCAGGGCCTCAGCAGCTTGATCCGGATTTTGGGTTTAACCTACAATTTGGTAGTAGGGAGTTTGATGGAGTCGTTTGTGACTTAATCCATCTCTAACTGTGAAACCCTAATCAAGATCTCCTATTATAAGAGAATTATGACTTAGGGAGCAAGATACAGTCTTCATCCCAAAACTAGATGAACTCTAAATGGCTAAGATTTGATATTCTCCATATATCTAATCTAAAGACACCACAAATTTACGAATTTTCGGTGTCTACAAATGCCCCCTCGAGACCAGTTGTAGAGACTTGATGGCGGTTGCAACTTGGTCTCAAAAACTTGATGGAGAACTTGAAGCTTGGTTTGACATGCCCCCAAAGGTGATTTAGCATGCCCCCATTGAATCTACAAACATGGATTTTTAGATAGTGGAGATGAAGAGCGAAAATCGTCCCACTGGGCGTGCCAATTTGTTTGCCATGGATTTTCATAACCTGCAAATGGACATTTAAGAGAGGCAAAGAAAAACATGGAACATGGAATTTTTATTTGATAACTTGCAGGTTACAACTTGCGTTGATCTCTTGATTCCTCTCTCTAAGTACCAGGGCCTCAGCAGCTTGATCCGGATTTTGGGTTTAACCTACAATTTGGTAGTAGGGAGTTTGATGGAGTCGTTTGTGACTTAATCCATCTCTAACTGTGAAACCCTAATCAAGATCTCCTATTTATAAGAGAATTATGACTTAGGGAGCAAGATACAGTCTTCATCCCAAAACTAGATGAACTCTAAATGTCTAAGATTTGATATTCTCCATATATCTAATCTAAAGACACCACAAATTTACGAATTTTCGGTGTCTACAAGAGCAAGTCGAATTCAAAAGAAGGAAAGGGGATTTCGATTCAATTACACAGAAACAGGATGAAAACACAAACACCCACCCCGAGACTAAATCACGAGAAAGAAAATTAAGACTCGAGACGTACCGGAAGGCGAACGGAATCGACACGGCTGAATTTGATCCAGAACGAAGAAGAAACGGCGAGGTTGAGGACGAATGATGTTCGTGTGGCTTGGTATCGAGGAGCTTATCAATCCGAATCCACCCAATCTATCTATCGATTCCTGTTAGCGTGTGATTGGGACGGCGTAGGTATAGAAACGAGAAGAAGAAAAGAGGCAGCTTTTCGGCTAAACGCAACACAAATATTTTGTAAGTTGACGGAAATGCCCTTAGCTAAAAAATAAACTTATGAAATACGAAAAAAATTTAAAAAACTCGTATATGCAAACACGAAAACATTATGCGAACATGTACGGACACTAAATAACAACAGTAAACACAAATCGAAAAAAATTTCGAAATATTTTTTTTTTCTTCGAAAAATATTTCGGTTATAAGAATATTTACAAAAATCTTGAAGTAATTTCGAAAAAAAAAAAAATTTAACAAAAAAAAGGAAACTTATGAAATGGCTTTTTAAACAAAGATTTTTTAAATCGCGGCTTTTAAACCGCCACCATAACTGAGCTTTTTATTTTTTACAAATTGGAAGTAATTTGGAAATTAAAAAAAAATAGGAAATCGGAAGTGGCCGGTTTAAAACCGACCAAATCATGATAAAACCGGCCACTTTATGATTTGGCCGGTTTTAAAACCGGCCAGTTCATGTTCCGGTTTTTTTTTAATTTTTTTTTCTCGTTTTGCATTTTTTATTACCTGTTTATTTAATAACACTACTATACGTAAGCTTTAACGAGGTCGAGTAAGACTTGACTCGATAATGACCAATTGACATCGGTAGAATCCGTTCAAAATTTCAAATTTACATGTATTACTTAATCACGAGCTACTCGAAACAAATGAGCCGAAGTTTAGGTTAGTTATTGTGACTCGAGCTTGTAAAAATTAGTTCATTTTGTTAGCGAATCGAGCCGAGTTTGAACTCGATTACAACTCAAGTCGAGCTCGAAAAATGTTATACTCGACTTGTAAAAAGTCACTAGTAATTAAAGGGGGAAAAACAATAGAACCCTTAAATGAAAAGACTCTGACTAGGTGAAAAATGCAAGATAAAAGGAAATAGTGCTGCAAAAAAACGAAAAGAAAAAGAGAAAAGCATGTACAGGGAGCTAAAGTGATTTGTTTACACTCTGGGAGTTTTTACATAAACATAGAAGAGAAAGAAAGCAAAATTACAAAGAGAAAGCAGATGGGGCGTGGCTTACTTTTGCTTTATCTCTCCGACAGGAATCTTTGGTTTTTTGGTTCATTGACTACAACGTAAACCACTGACGTAGCCGAACGGCATAATGTTGCTGCCAATGCGTTGTTCTTGCCTCAGTTTGATGCGCCCAGGTTGGACAGAGTGGTGTGTTAGGAATATCTGTTAGTATTTTGATCACTCATCACATGTTCTTATCTTAGCCAGAAAGGTGATTAAGTACTCTTGGTTCACTTGAACATTGTAAAAGAGGAAATCACTGAGTATGATTAGTCTAGTAAATCTTGTATTAGGAGGTCTCTAAGTGTAATTTTTTTATTCCAAGAAGACCATGAAGATCAATCCTAGCAATGGAGTTTTTCTGATGAATAGAAGACTGAAGATTGCACAAGGTTTATGAAGACACAAAGGTTTAGTCTAACTCAGAAAGACTATGTCCTTAATCCTTTCTTAAGTATGTTAACTTACTTTTGAAATATGATTCTGGACATATAACATCATGAGTATAGAGCATGCAAGCCATCAGAAAGGCTCATGTATCCGTTGAGAAAGGCACATGTATCCGTTGAGACTAAAGGACAATGAACAGTACTATGCATTAAATGCATCGGCAGAAATGCTGCAAAAAGCAGTCCTCTCTGAAAAATGAGATAGTGACTTCTGAGTACAT
Organism: Plantago major; assembly: GCA_026545765.1. Classification (NCBI taxonomy): domain Eukaryota; kingdom Viridiplantae; phylum Streptophyta; class Magnoliopsida; order Lamiales; family Plantaginaceae; genus Plantago; species Plantago major. The sequence goes on along the minus strand of CM048843.1, from coordinate 38,726,310 downwards.
AGTTCAAGATATAAACGGATATAATTTGATAGAGAGCACAACGGATACAATTCAAACGCCTCTCAAATTTATCTATATATATCACACACTTAGATGCTTGAAGAATATACCTTAGAACGCTCTATCTTGCAAACCTACCATCAAGCAAAGTATTCTCTCAAGCACTCTACTACCCTTTCTGAAAGCTTTTTGTTGCTTGAAGAATCACTAGTAGTTCTAAGTTGTCCTGAACCTTAACAAGAGATTGTTATTCGTGAAAGAGTTGAACTATCAGATACCCATTCTGAAGCTCATTCTCCAGAACGAACATCAATTACTTGGGTCAGTAAAGAGCAGACTGCCATCCATTGAACAAGTGTATTAAGTAGTCTTGTACTATTAGGCTCTCTGAAAAACATAACTGAAAAGTTATACGAGAAGCCTCTCTGACAAACCATATAACCAACACCATCAAGGCGTGGAGTAGAGGAAGTACTTGATTTGGGAAATCAAGGAATAACTCCAAGGTTATCTGAGTAGAGGAAGTACTTAGCTCTAGGAGATGGGGAATAACTCAGGGGGAACATTTGGTTGGGAACCATTTGTTTAAGAATCTTAGAATAGGATTATTGTAAGGTGAACTCAATTATCTGTTCTAGTGAATTCTAGGTCTCAGAAAGACCGAAGTGGATTAGTTGGAGGATTAAGCCACCTCCAGATACCACTATACTTGCTGTGTCATTTACCTTTCTGTATTTACATTTCAGCAAAGCACACACACATACTTATTGTTTCTGCATTTACCTATCTTAAAGTCTTCCGCGCTCTGAATTTAAGTATCAGAAACCCCTGTGTTTCGAGAAACCGTTTATCGACAAAAGTTTTAAGAGACTATTCACCCCCCCCCCCCCCCCCAGTCTTTTACTTTGCCGTTATCTGGACCAACAAGTGATATCAGAGCAGGAGGTTTACAAGCCTTCTGCACTGAACCTAGATCCCCAGATAGGTGAAGGAAGTTTGTCCCTTTCTGAGGACTATATAATTTGTGTGTTAAGTGTGCAGGTATGTCTCTGAGTGATGCACCCGTTCTGAAGCCAGAAAACTATAAGAAATGGAAGAACAACATGATGCTCCATCTGGAGGCCATTAGTGATGAGATGATCTATGTCATCAATGAAGGGCCTATCAAAATCAGACAACTCAAACAAGTTACTGAGGTGTCTGATGGAAGAAAAGCCTCAGACAAGGAAGATGGAAGCGAGGATATGGCTGCTAGTGATAGTGGTCATGTTGCTCGTGGAAGCATTATATATGAAGACAAGCCAAGAGAGCTCTGGACATCTGAAGATGCCAAGAGACACAGATTGGATGGTCAAGCTCGTAATATAATTATCAGATCAACACCTGAGCACATACAGTGTAAACTGTGGGGTGCTAAAACGACGAAAGTTACCTGACAACTAATTGAAGAAATATGTGCCGGAACTGAGAAAACCAAAGAAAACAAGTTCGAAGTTCTTGAATTGAAGTTCCAAAACTTGAAACAAGGTCCCACTGAAACTCTGGAAGAACTTGATTTCAGATTTACTACTCTTATGAGTGATATGGCTGCACTTGGTGAAAGCAATAGATACTCCCAGTCAGAAAAGATTAAGACTATTGTCAGAAGTCTCAATCACAACTAGGAACACACTAAGTTCTTTTATTTCAACCAAGGGATGCCAAATATTACTCCAGTAGAGCTCTTCTCTCATCTTGCTACTGTAGACTATGAGACAACTCAAAGAGAACAAACAGCTGAAAAGTTGCAAAGTGTTGCTCTAGTTTCTCAAGGTACTTCTGAAAAGAAGGATACCAAAGATGCATCTGAAGAAAATGCTCTTGCAGTAAGACACATGAAGAAATTTGTGAGTCGAGAGATTGAGAGAAGAAAAGCTAAGGAAAAGCTGAAAAAGCACCTTGGCTCAAACTATCATCAGTACAAGAACTTACAAATGAACAACTCTCTGAACACCCCCATTCAGAAAGGTGTTAGTACTGAAGTTGCAGAAATAGGAAATGATATATGTTTCTATTGTCAAAAGCCTGGTCACTTCAAGAGAGATTGTCCTACTTTAAACAAGCTCAAGACAGGTGACAAGAAGGACAGAAGAAATTTCAAAAGAAATCAAAGGGCCTTACTGACTGAAGAAAGGAAGAAGATTCAAATTCAACTTGATGCTCCAGACATTGAGACAGATTCTAAAGATGGAGATTCAGATGACTCAAACCTACCATCACCAGAATTGTGTGGAATCACCCACGATGTAATCGACTTCGGCCTTAAGAAGAATGAAATGTGTGGAGTTCTTTGGATTCGGTCCAGACATCTCCAACATTGAAATGTGTCTTATGGCAGATGAGGTAACTAACAATTCACAATTTTTGTACTATGAGAGTGATGATGGAATTGAGGATCTGGAGTTGGTCAAGAGTGAATTGGATCGTTATGGAAAGAATTTCTGGAAGCACAATCCAAAACCAGAATTCTAGAGGAAAGCAAAGAAACTCTTGAAAAAGAGGTTTCTGAGCTAACCAGAGTATCTGAGAACAAGAACGCTGAAATAGCCTTTCTGAAATCTCAGATATCTGATAATAAAAATTCTCACAAACTAGCCTTGAATGAACTCAATAAGAAATTGATGAAGCTGCTTTCTGAAAATGAAGAACTCAGAAAGAAAGAGCTATCCTTCCAATCTTATGCAAAGGCTAGTGACACTCTCACTGAGGTTCAATCCTATCTGAGAGATCCCTCTGAGAAAGGTGGACTTGGACTTGATGAACAATCGAGTAATTCATCTCCTCTGAAGAAGAGTGATGAAAGGTTGACCTTTGTAAAAAGTCAACAGAACGGTTCTTCAACCACCTATAGCATTGGTCAGAAAGCTAGGGTAGTTGACAAAGGAAAAGGAGTAGCCGACCTTTGAAAGAACAACAAGTTCACAAGAAACTTGTGGATAAGGTTTCTGAAAAGAAACATAACCCTCAGACATGCAACCATCCACATTGCTACATTACTAGGAAAGGAAGAATTGCTGGCATAGGCAAATTCTCTACTGTTCCATTTTATGAAAATAAAGATGGTGCAGAAACTAGTAGGACTTCTGAAGAACGTATTCAGAAAGCCAAAGGTGTTCGAAATGGCATTGGCTATCGTGCTATTGGAAAAGTTCTTCTGCAACAATATAAGGAAGGACAAGAACAATGGCGCAAGGCTGATATTGCACGCGTAGCAATGATGAAGTGGAAGAAATCTCAAGCCACTGAAAAACTGAATGCCAGAGCTAGACGGAACCTGGCCAGAAAGGCTAAGTTTGCTGAAAAGCAATCCCAGAAACCCAGGGTCCAGAAAGCACCAAAAGGAACACCTAGAAACACCACAAGAAGGAAAATTGAGATCAAAATTACTGATTTTATTGCATCTCCTTCTGATCAAGTTAGACAAAAACAAACTCCCAAGAAATTCACTGAAATGTGGATTCCTACTGGAAGAATGTTTAGTCTAAATGGTTCTATCTCTGAAGCAAGAACCTAACTCCTGTTTCCTGTTTTGTGCAGAACGCCTCTTGGACTAAGGCTCAATGGCTATTTGATAGTGGATGCGGAAAGCACATGACAGGAGACAAAGCAAATCTGGTCAACTACAAAGCTTGCAACAATGGACCAGACATCAGATTTGCTGGAGGAGAATTAAATCCCTCTCTGGGATTTGGCAACGTCAAATTAGGATCATTAACAATCACTGACGTATTACATGTTAAGGGTTTGAAATATAATCTATTTAGCATGAGCCAGTTTGCAGACAAGGGATTTACTGTGAAATTCAAAGCAAAGTATTGCAAACTTATTGACAATGAGTCAAAGCAGACAGTCTGTTGGTTGCTCGGCGGAAAGGAAGTCTTTATGTTGCCGATTGGGCATCTGCCACAACTGAAGAATGTCTCATGGTGAGTCAATCAGGTCACAGTAAGAGCCGGTTATGGCACAAAATAATGAGTCACTTGAATTTCAAAACTCTGAACAAACTTGCCAAGAAAGAGTTAGTGGTTGGCCTTCCCAAAACATCTTTCAGAAAGGATGGTATCTGTTCTGCCTGTCAGATGGGAAAACAATCTAAGATCTCTTTCAAGTCAAAAATCAGACACTCTAGTGTTAGACCACTGCAACTATTACACATGGATCTTTTTGAATCATCTGTAACTAGTTATGCAGGAAAGAAGTATGGTCTTGTTGTTGTAGATGACTTCTCAAGATTCACTTGGGTTGTCTTTCTGAAGCACAAATCTGATGCAAGGGTGGAGATACCAAACTTGTTGATTAAGCTTGAAGTCATGAAAAATGAAAAGGTATCTGCAATCAGAACAGACCATGGTACTGAGTTTGTCAACCAGTACATTAAGGAGTTTTGTACCAGCAAAGGTATACAACACCAACTTTCCTCTGTAAGAACACCACAACAAAATGGTGTTGCAGAAAGGAAAAATAGAACACTTAAAGAAGCAGCAAGGACAATGCTAGCTGACACTGAGATAAGTGAAGTTTATTGGGTTGAAGCTGTAAACACAGCATGCTAAACTCAAAACAGATGTTTGATAAACAAACACCATGACAAGACCCCATATGAACTCTTGGTTGGTAGACCCCCTAATATCAAACATCTGAAAGTGTTTGGTTGTAGATGTTTTGTCCTTAACAATGGAAAAGAGTATCTAAGAACATTTCAACCAAAGTCAGATGAAGGTGTGTTTCTTGGTTATTCTATGAATAGCAAAGCATACAGGGTTTACAACAAAAGAACAAAGAAGATTGAAGAATCAGTTCATGTTGTATTTTATGAAGGAAGCAAGAAAACACCCCTTGCTGATGAACTCTCAAAAAGGTTCAAGGAACTAATGATAAAGGATTCTGAAGAAGAACCCTCAGAAAGTAAAAACATCATTGTGGAAAGAGAGGATGACTCTGACGAAGAAAAGCATGAAATGCCTAGTAACAACCAGATGATTCTCAGACATGATGAAGAATTTCCTATGAGAATTCCAGAAATGGAAACTGAAGATGTTCATCAGAGAGCTAATTCTGGAAATGACCTCTCTGATAGGCATGTCCCAGAAAGCTCTCACACTGAGCAAGTGTCAGACATTCACCGCCCTTCTGAGGTGCAAAATGTCACAGATACTGAAAAAGTATCAAGTCATAATCATAGTGATTCACATTCAGATCACATAGATGTTGACTCTACTAGCCCTAAACCCATGATGAGATGGATCAAGGATCATCCTGCAAAAGATGTGATTGGACCAATCAATCAAGGTGTTAGGACTAAGAGAGCAATAGCTGAAAATGCTAATTCTCTCTTTGGATATTTTATCTCAAATATTGAACCAAAAACTATAGAAGAAGCATTAAGAGACCAAGACTGGATCTCAGCAATGCAAGAAGAGTTGGATCAGTTTGAAAGAAACAAAGTCTGGAAACTAGTTTCATTTGTAGAAGGAATATCTGTGATTGGAACTAAGTGGGTTTTCAGAAACAAGATGAATGAATCTGGTGAAATAACCAGAAACAAAGCAAGGTTGGTTGCCAAGGGATTCACCCAGACTGAAGGTTTAGATTTTGATGAGTCATATGCACCAGTTGCCAGATTGGATGCAATAAGACTCTTTCTGGCCTTTGCAGCTCACAAAGATTTTAAAGTTTATCAGATGGATGTCAAAAGTGCATTCTTGAATGGTGAACTTGCTGAGGAAGTCTATGTTGAGCAACCACCTGGTTTTGAAGTTTCCTCAGAAAGTAGAATGGTCTATAAGCTACAGAAAGCTCTTTACGGACTGAAACAGGCTCCAAGAGTATGGTATGACACTTTAGCCAAATACCTTCTGGAAAGTGGTTTCAAGAAAGGTGAAGTTGATAAAATTTTATTTACTTTAAATCATGATGGGAAAGTACTCTTAGTTCAAGTATATGTTGATGACATCATATTTAGATCTAAGGACAAGAAACTTTGTGATGACTTTGCAAATCTCATGAAAAGTAAGTTTGAGATGAGCATGATGGGAGAATTGAACTATTTCCTAGGATTGCAAGTCAAGCAACTCAATGATGGAATATTCATTAGTCAGACAAAGTATGCAAAAGACATGCTCACAAAGTTCAATCTTAAGCCTTTTGAAAAGAATGCTAAGATACCTATGAGCATAGGAACCAAGATGACCTATACTGAATCAGATAAGAGTGTTGATGAACACAAGTATAGGAAATTGATAGGTTCACTACTTTACCTTACTGCAAGCAGACCTGATATTCACTATGCAGTTGGAGTGTGTGCTAGATTTCAAACAAATCCAATGCAAACACACTACAACATTGCTATGAAAATGTTAAGGTATGTGAAAGGTATAGTAGATGTAGGTTTGTGGTATCCTAAAGAAAGTGGATTGAGTTTGGCTGGTTACTCAGATGTTGATTATGCTGGATCAATGCTTGATAGGAAAAGTACCTCAGGAACTTGTGGGTTTACCGAACTAGACTTATCTCATGGTTTAGCAAGAAACAAAACTCAATTGCAACTTCTACCACAGAGGCTGAATATATTGCTGCTGGTTGTTGTGCAACACAAATTCTGTGGATTCAACAACAACTCAGAGACTATGGACTCTATGAAGAGAAAACTCCCATTTTCTGTGATAACACAAGTGCTATTGCAATCACACAGAACCCCAAATTCCATGCCAGAACAAAGCACATTGATGTTAGACACCACATCATCAGAGACCATGTTGAGAAAGGCAATATAGAGATACTCAAGATTGGCACAGAAGACCAACTTGCAGATATCTTCACTAAGCCCTTACAAGAAAGCCGGTTCTTGACCTTAAGACATAATCTTGGATTAATGGAGTTGCCTAAGGACTGAAAAATTGTCCTGAATCTCTAAAGTCTGAGTAAGTGAGGTAGAAAAGTAGGCCTCGAGAAAGTTCTCAGAAAGCCAAGTTGATAAGAAGTGATGCAAAGGTTTCTGAGTAGCAATACTCAGAAAGGCAAAACATTTCTGGAACGGGTATCCAGAAAGGCAAAGGTTGGTACACACTTAATAAGTAAATAAAACTATAACTTACTTACTGAGAGTGGGTCAAATACATTCAAACAACTGAAGCTTCTGACACCTGAATTCAGAAAGCTATTTAGTCATAAAGAGAAATGGACACACAAAGCCCAAAAGGTATAAGTTCTGAAAGTCAAACATGTGCACTGTCTTGTATTTTTACCATTTTGATGATAAACAATATATAGATAAGGACTTGACACTCAGAATGATAAGCTCAAACGATTAAGTGTTCCTACTCTTTACTAAGTGACACAATGAATGTAGCATATTAAAAATCCATCAAGTCGGCACATTACCATTTGTTGATTGATATCACTACAAGATATTCAATATACGCCCTTGATGAATAACCGTTTGATCTCAACAGTTGAGATTAAAACAAAGCAAGTAATGTCTGTTGAGAAATGCAGACATGGCCCACTACGCATTTAATGAAGTACAAAGGACGTACCACGCCTATGCAGATGCAAAGACACGCATTCATATTCAGCTATATGTATGTTGTATCTATGAACATTTTGTCTGCTATATATATAGGATTTGGGCAAAAGACAAACACTTTTACCAATTCCGAAATTTCAAACTTGCATCAAAACAGCAAAATCTCTCAAGATTTCTGCAAAACCCCTTCTGCAAACTTAACTTCTTGTGCTTAGTCTTCTGAAAAGATAGACTAATCCCGATTAATCTTGCAAAACCCCTCTGAAAACACTCATTCAAAATTCAATATAAGAGATGGCACCCAAGAAGATGACCACCAAGAACCCTAAGGCCGCATCAACTGCTCCTGCTGAAAAGCAAGGAGGAAAGGAACTTAAGGTGTTGAATAAACGCCTTCTGGGAAAGTTTACCCCATCGGACTGGAACCCTAAGCACAAAATGAATTGGGGAGCTTTTCTAGTAAAGAGATATGTACTAGCAGTTGTACCTTCAAGACCAGAAAGGAAACTGATATTGGGGATGCTGAAGAATTCCCATATCTACAAGCTTCTGTCTGCTGCACCCAGTGGACTATCTACACTGGATGTACTGGAGTTCTATAACAACTCCAAAATCTTCACAAAAATTGTGAATGATGAAGAAGAGAAATACATGCAGACTGAAGTCCAAGGACAAGAAATTGTTCTAGACTGCAAGACTTTCTGCAAGATATTCCGATTGAAAAATCGAGGAACATTTGAAGACATCAACATCAAGGACGCTTCCATGATTCAAGGCGTCAAAGAGCTATTTGAAGCAATCCAGTTAGAAAATGCAAAAGGTTGCCCAGGAGACTTTGTTCTAAAAGCCATCAGAACTAGTCATCTCCAGAAACACTGGAGCACTTTAGCTCTTATTCTGGTCCGTTGCTTTGATGGCAACAAAGGAGGAGTAGACCAGATAAGCATGGAGAGATGGATGATGATGCATCTTCTGAACAAGAAGCATGAAGGCGTGAAACCCACTTCAATTGGAAATCGCCTTGACAAATTCCTTGCACATATTGAGGAATTTGAGCCCAAAATCATCAATGGCCTTGCTGAGCCAAAGGCCAATATGCACTTTGGTCTCAGAATCTGTTACATTCTGGAAACATTGGGAATCACTCTCAGAGAGAGGCAGGAAATCCCAGTCACCAACTCCCTTTTCAGACACGCTTTTGAAGAAAAGGAGAAACTTGCTACTGAGAACGCACTCATAAAAGGCAAAAGAAGAAGAAGAAACTGCACAGCAAGGTGAGGAGGTCTCTGAGCAAGCTCAAACTAAACCTCCAATTGCCAAGAGAAAGAGGACTCATAGCAAAAGAGCCTCTAAGCCCCTAAGCATACAAGAGGCGCAACCTTCTGGAGACAAGGTCTCAGAAGATGTTGGATGCTCAGAAAGGCAACTCCAGAATGCCCCAAGAGTCCTGAACCAAAATGCTCCAGAACTCTCCAGAGATGATAGAAATATCATAGATGGGTCTGCACCAACACAGAATAGTGATTCTGAGGATGATGAAGTACTTGCAAAAGTACTCAAAAGATTCAAGTATGAGACTTATGGAGGATCATCAAGCTCAGCTCTTCAGAAAGACAAGAGCCCCTCTGCCCAGCAGGAAGAAGAAGGCCTGGGTGAGGAAGATAGAATGATGGAAGATGTTGCCATTGCTTCCACATTCACAATGCCAGCACTTAATATTGCTGAAGAAAACCCTGTTCTTGAACAGGTTCCTCAACCTTTTGAGAGAGCTCAACTCTCAGAAAGGGATCAAATTGAGAAGGAGACTCAGAATGATACTGCAGAGGAGAACAACAATGAGCACAGAGAGACTGTGAAATCACCATAAGTCCAAGAGATCAATGATCAGCCTGACTATATTCAGGTAACAAAGATAGTTTGTATCTAACATGTCAACATAATTGTATGTTAACTTGTTACTCATAAGCTGTATTTGTTACAGGCCAACATGGAGACACACTTTCAGGGGGAACAAAACTTGTCCACCCCCTTGAATCAAGAAGAGGTTCCTCCAACCTCAGAACATCAAGAAGAGCCTGTCCCACAGGTAGTAAAGTTATCTCTGAACAAGAAATAACTAAAAATTCTGTTATCTTATGTTCTAATATTCTTAATGTCTCTTCTTAGGCTCCAACTGAGGAAGTAGTGGTGGTGGAACCAACACCCCAAAACCTAGAGATTCCAGAGGCTGAAAATCTTTCTGAAGAAGTGTTTACTGAGCCTTCTGCTGAGAAGGCTCAGTCAGAAGAACAATTGGATGGAGAAACAGTTGTGTTAACTCCTCCAAAGGAAACTAAAATCACGAACAAGCGATTCCAGAAAGGTTCGAACCCCCAAGGTTTCTGAGAAAGATGCCGCTGAGCTTCCTCACTTGGAAGTTCAAGCAGAAAGAAAGGTTGATGAGGATAAATTTCTCCTCACACCAAAGTATCTGAGTCCTCTGTGCCCAAGCAAGCAGAAGTATAGGATAATGATCCTAGTGTTTCTACACAGGTATGCTCAGAAAGCTTACTTTTGCACACAGATACTAACTCAAGTGGTTTGAACAAAACTAACTTGATCCCTTTCTTTCAGGCTCAAAGTCTAGTGCCAGTTGATTTACTCAAGGCTTTCCAGAAGCACACTTTAAAGAAACATCTCAAGTGCTTCAGACAATGGCGTAAACTCGTAAAGGCACCTTTCCAAGCAGCCAGAGTAATCGACGTCCCAGAAAAGAGAGCAATTGCCTTAAATCTGGAGGATTATATCCATGCATTGTTCCCAACAGAGTCCTACACATTTGCCACTCTGATGCATGAAGACTTCATTCATGAAGTAGCACAAAGACTTATAGCAGATTTCAAGTCTGCGGATGCTCAAACCCAAGAGCAGATGGTTACCCATCCTGCCTTGCCCAGCAAGCTCACTACTTATCCTGCTGAACAAGAAGAAGTTAATGGGAGGATGATTACATTCCCAAATGTGATCAACCTGGTTTCAGAAGATGACGAGGAGATGGACGAAAATGATTATCAAGAACCGCCTCCTGAGCATCCAAACCAAGAAGCAAAGAAAAAGGATGATGATGATGATGATGATCAGAATGATGATCCCCAACCTGGACAAGGCGGGATTCAGAAAGCTAGCAAAGAAAGTGGAGAAAAGGCTACTCCCTCAAGTGCTCAGAAAGTCCCATCATCATCATCTCCCAAGTCTCATCAAGATACCCAACAGGCTTAACACAATGATGCCATAGAAGAAATTTCAGCCGCTGAGTTTAGGATTGAACAACTAAGAAAGGTATTGGAAGAAGAGAAGAGAATCAACATTGAGACTCAAGCTCTTGTTGATGAAAAGGAAGCCAAAATCAAGAAGCTCGAAGAAGCTAATGCCAAGGAATTGGCACTCCTAGATGAGCAAAGAAATTTGAAAAATGCCATTGTTGTCACAGCTGCTGAAATAGATGCCATGGATGACAATGATGATGAAGAGCATGATGCTGAGACTGCATCAGAAAGACCTTCTACATCTTCTCAGAAGGCCAGCACACTTGATGGAAAGCAGAAGAAGGTTGTCAATCTGCAAACAATTCAAGAAAAAGATTATGATAGTGATGCTGAAACCCACAACTTGATTACTGAATCAGAAGATGAGAGACTTGTCACTCAGCACAAAAGAGCCCTACTTGCTCCTCATATATTCTCTGCACCAAGTAGTTCAAGAAGTGAAGAGCACCGTACAAGGAACAAAGGTCTTTTAGAACTCGGAAAGACACTAGTTGCCCAAGACATGAAGTGCTAAAATCCGTCCCGGAAGAGATGAAGCCATTGGTCACGCTTTACTCAACAGAGCAACCAGCATAGCTCTCTCTCAGAAAGACCTAGGGTTGGTCAGGGATGAGGATTGTAACAATGCTAATGCAGCATTGAATGAAGCCAGCCATGCTGTTCTGCAAGCCAACGCCATCCTAAGGCCACTAGAAGAGCTCAACATAAAGGAGCAGGAACTGGTTAGACAGAACAAAGAGCTGAAGAAGGAACTTCAAGAATTGGTCAGGGTGCACAACAATCTCCAGAAAAACTTTGAAACTCTCTCTGAAGCTTATGCTATCATGAGTCAGTCATTCATGACTAAGGGGGAAGAAGAGATGCCTCAGAAAGGAAGAGGAAGAAAAAGAAAACAATCAAATCCTCCCTCCTCAAGTCAACTTGTCATTAAGGACACCACTGGAGACACCCTTGCTGAAGAAGTTGTTCCAGATCAACCAGCCAGAAGGCTGAGAAGTATGGTCACTAGGGGAACCAAGTCCCTTAGAATCTCAGAAGAGAAAAAGACTTCTGAAGAAGAAGAAGAAAAGGAAGAAGGAGAAGTGAGAGGCCAAGAAAGCTGCAAGTCTCCAATTTTGGACGTCAATGATGATGAGGATGATTCTAATGAACATCCACTTCACAAGAGAAGAAGACAAGCAATTACTTCACAACCTCCTCTGGCAGCAAAGCCCTTAGCAGCCAGAACTCCTTCTGGCAACACCAAGTCTATACAAGGAACATCCACCAAAGACAAACCAAGGCGGTGAAGAAAGGGTTAGAGGATCTCTGACGTAAGGCCACCAAACAGAAAAGCAAGAAGGGATTTCCAGTTTGGCAGAGTAAACAATGAAACACATCAAGAAAGGCCAACTGATGCCCACATTGAGTATATGAAGACTAGTAATGAAGAATCTTCATATAGGTGCATTCTGAACAAGAGAGGGTATTGGATTCTGGAACTACAACATCTACTTGTCAATGATAAGTTTCCAACTCCCATCCTCAACCAGATCTTGAAATGGAGAGAAGGCAAGCCAGAATTGCTAAAACCTGAGCACCTTCATGCCTGGCTAAACTTTGAAGTAGAAAAGAGGAATGAAGCCAGAAAGATGGATCTTTCTTTTGCCTGTCCTTACCCAAAACCTGATGATGTACACAAGGTAAGAAAACTGGATGGTAGTTACAGCAGGAAGAACAAACTAGGTGTTTCAACCTATGAGTCATTCTATATGACATTGGATGAATACCTAGATGATATACATTACCTGGAAGAAATATACAAGTATTTCAACCTATCTCAGATGCAAGTAGACCATGCCTGGGTCTGGGGAAAGTACTTCTGGGTCAAACACTTTATGCGGAAGAATCACAAACTTGGCAAGAGTTACCATGAAATATGTGACTTATCCAGAAAGACAGAGCTCTCTGTCAGAAGGATTCTTTATGACTATGTCCAAGAATGCAGAAAAGTGGATGATCATGTCAACTGATCCAGAAAAGGTGCTGAAGAACTTGAGGTATCTAAAACCAAGTTGCGTTTCTGAAGACTTGAAGACTAGTAACATTAGAATACTCTCTTGGAGCTTGGAATCTCCTTTGTTCTAATTTACTTAGTATGTTTTATTACTTTTTGTAATCTTGCTGATTGTTTCTAAAATTCTCTATATGTAAAAGTTGCATCTCTTTCTGTAAACTGTACCTATCTGAAGATCATACTCACAGATAAATTTTAATAGATGACAACTTATCAGCAAAGATCACTTCTTCTGATTTGGTTGATGTTTACTTTCTGCACTTAATTCAACTAAAATTGAATATCATTTGAAATGATTAAGTGGTGGATTGTTTTCTCTTCAAGGATTACAACTTTGTAATAGTACTTAAAAGATAGTCAGAAGGGGGAAATTTGTTAGGAATATCTGTTAGTATTTTGATCACTCATCACATGTTCTTATCTTAGCCAGAAAGGTGATTAAGTACTCTTGGTTCACTTGAACATTGTAAAAGAGGAAATCACTGAGTATGATTAGTCTAGTAAATCTTGTATTAGGATTATAGGTCTCTGAGTGTAATTTTTTTATTCCAAGAAGACCATGAAGATCAATCCTAGCAATGGAGTTTTTCTGAATAATAGAAGACTGAAGATTGCACAAGGTTTATGAAGACACAAAGGTTTAGTCTAACTCAGAAAGACTATGTCCTTAATCCTTTCTTAAGTATGTTAACTTACTTTTGAAATATGATTCTGGACAATAACATCATGAGTATGGAGCATGCAAGCCATGAGAAAGGCTCATGTATCCGTTGAGACTAAAGGACAATGAACAGTACTATGCATTAAATGCATCGGCAGAAATGCTGCAAAAAGCAGTCCTCTCTGAAAAATGAGATAGTGACTTATGAGTACATAGTTCAATATATAAACGGATATAATTTGATAGAGAGCACAACGGATACAATTCAAACGCCTTTCAAATTTATCTATATATATCACACACTTAGATGCTTGAAGAATGTACCTTAGAATGCTCTATCTTGCAAAGTATTCTCTCAAGCACTCTACTACCTTTTCTGAAAGCTTTCTGTTGCTTGAAGAATCACTAGTAGTTCTAAGTTGTCCTGAACCTTAACAAGAGATTGTTATTCGTGAAAGAGTTGAACTATCAGATACCCTTTCTGAAGCTCATTCTCCAAAACGGACATCAATTACTTGGGTCAGTAAAGAGCAGACTGACATCCATTGAACAAGTGTATTAAGTAGTCTCGTTCTATTAGGCTCTCTGAAAAACATAACTGAAAAGTTATACGAGAAGCCTCTCTGACAAACCATATAACCAACACCATCAAGGCGTGGAGTAGAGGAAGTATTTGATTTGGGAAATCAAGGAATAACTCCAAGGTTATCTGAGTAGAGGAAGTACTTAGCTCTAGGAGCTGAGGAATAACTCAGGGGGAACATTTGGTTGGGAACCATTTGTTTAAGAATCTTAGAATAGGATTATTGTAAGGTGAACTCAATTATCTGTTCTAGTAAATTCTAGGTCTCAGAAAGACCGAAGTGGATTAGTTGGAGGATTAAGCCACCTCCAGATACCACTATACTTGCTGTGTCATTTACCTTTCTGTATTTACGTTTCAGCAAAGCACACACACATACTTATTGTTTCTGCATTTACCTATCTTAAAGTCTTCCGCGCTCTGAATTTAAGTATCAGAAACCCCCAGGTTTCTGAGAAACTGTGTTTATCGACAAAAGTTTTAAAAGACTATTCACCCCCCCCCCCCTCTAGTCTTTTACTTTGTCGTTATCTGGACCAACATGGTGGAAGTGGACTTTCTCGGCCAACGCGCAATCTGATGTAATGGTTGTTGTTGACAAACGCGATTGTCCACTCTTGATCTACCGGTGGGGGTCCGGAGAAGCTGAATCCATGTCCGTACGACATTCCAAGGGCAAGTATGTGTAAGACCCATGTCTTACATATGAGGAGAATACCGTTGATCCGTCAGAATGAAGCGTTAGCATATCCGTAGTGTAAACCAATAAACGTCTTCGTCTACGCATGATCCTGCAAACCAGTTTAGTGCATTCGATATTTCTAGGACCCGGCGTGCCCCCATTTCCGCGATGTACAGATATGCGTTGTCCGTCAACTCCTGAAGAAGATCTTGCCTGACGCGTGGCCACTCTTCTTGTGCATTGTATTGGAGCTGCGCGATACATCTAAATCATAGCTTCCATCCGCATTTAACGTCATTCCAACCTCGAATGTTGCGTAGACCTTGTGCTGGCATCTTATTTTGATATAAGAATGAATTAACAGTACTTGTATACGTGCCTGTATTGTTGGAGGGAGTTTGTTGAGATTGACCGGCAGGTTGATCTTCCCAACTCGACGGGATCCTCCTCCCAGTTGCTCTAGGATTTCTGCCAGCTTTCTTCTTGTATCTGATTGGTGGCTCCTCCAGGTACGTGTATGACGTGCTCTCATTTTCGTAGTATGACCTGAGTTCCTCCTCCGTGGCAGACTCCCTACGGTCCCTTGCCCAATCATCGAATCGTCCTGCATCGCTTGTTGCCTTATGCAGTATGGTTCTCCCATATGAAGTGTACTCCAGAACTCGTGAATATCTGTGATGGGATTTATGCTCCTCCTGCTCACACTCTTTTGTTGCTGTTCACATGCGCATGCTAGTCCCCAACTGGTACGCAATGCGTGATCGCATTCACCGGCATCAACGGTGGATCTTTCATGGACCATTAACTTTATAGCGAGATGTGAAACTGCACCTCCAAGCTCGCGTATATTCCATTCCACGGGAGATGTGGATGCTTCGTATTTCTAAAACTCGAGCGCATAGCATCATAGTGCATTTGAAGGTGTTATGCACTTGGGAACCCCGTGAAACTTCCGTTTGAAGCCCCAACCATGTCTTGTACTGCATGCGCATTTCTTCGACCCTGCAATTACATTGTTGAATGTTAGTGATCAGTCGATAGTAGTACATAACGAAATAAATGTAGTACCAAAATTCAATTACCTGTTGGTCGTGTCACAACCAAAGTGCAGGATGTCTTTCGTCCAAGCGTGTACAAATCGAACGTGGTATGGGTCCAACCATGTTTTACGCAAGTACGCAATGAACTTAGGTTGACGAACCCAGGCCTCTACCATTTCGGCAACAGCCTGCTCATATTGTTCCGGAGTACTTGCATAAACGATACGTTCCCATCTTTTTTTTGTCGCACGTTCATACTTTTTGGTACCCATTAGCCCACTTATATACCTCGTGACATCCTTACATATATGCCTCCGGCACAGTATGTGTGTTGATTCTGGAAATACTTCCTCTATGGCATGCATTGCAACTAGCTCTCTGTCCGTAACAAATACCCCTGGTAAAACACCACATTCTGTGAACAATGCCCGCAACCGTGTAAGCCCCCAATGATAACTTGACGTCTTCTCGTCCGAGACGAAAATAAAAGCTATGTGGTAGTTTTACCCAGTCGGTAAAACGCCAATCACTTCCACCAATGGCATGTCGTACATATTTGTCTTATACGTGGCATCCATGAGGACAACTTGAGGGAACAAATGCAGCATTGACTTCGTGTTAGGATGAGCTAAGAAAAATCCAGCCATTACGTCAGTTCCCGGATGTTTGACTGCATAATATATATGTAGCTATGTTGTTGCAACAAATGGATAAAATATTCCATAGGCTCCATTTCACCCATCTCCTGCCGTTGAGCTTTCTGGTCAGCATTGTATATGTGTCGTAACCCACTGCAGTTGAGTGGGAATTCATCTACGAGTTGAACAAGCGTTTCTTTAGGTGTCATTCCGGAACGCAACATCTGCACTACTCGCACGCGCTCTTCATCAGTCAACTTCGCTGTGGAAGTGTGCCAATGGGGGTATTTCCCGAGGGGGTGGTTGTGTCTTTCGTGATTCTTCTGCATAGCAACTCTCCACTCGCCCAGTAACTTCTCCACGATCTTCACCTGAAATGGGCAAGAAAACTTTTTAGTACCGGTTGAGTTTCTGAAATTTTCCTCCGGGTTTGTTTTCGTCGTGACCCTATGTGCACCAGCACGCTCACATGCCATGTACACGTGTTTTGGTCGAGAATGTGAGATCGCAAAAAAACATATTTTCTTCTCGGCCAGTAACACGTGTCCATGCTATTGCCCTTTCTCGAGTATCGAAAATCTGATTGTTGATGAAAATGTTCGTGCAGTCTGGAAATTCATTAGGCACGATAATCGAATAATCTTGATTGGCTCATATTATACGTATGGGATTTTGAGTGTTTGGGTAGTTTAAGTTGTCGGGAATGGAGTGTTTGGGTATTTTTCAAGTGGTAGGGTATGGAGTGTCTATTTTAAGTGTTAGGGTATGGAGTGTTTGGGTATTTGAAGTGGTATGGTATGGAGTGTGTTGGAAGAAGATTAGTCCCTCCCTCCTTATATAGAAGTATGGAGGAGTATTATGGGGTCCATAAGACGAATATTTTTACTAATGCCTCGAACGAATATGAATATGGAGTGCCAATGTCTTGAAATAATACTAGAATTGAAATGGGAAGGTAAAAAACAAACGGGAGTGACAAAAGCCCGCGATCGGCACGCTTGGCGCGCACTATGAGCGCACCATTGGCGCGTGACTTGGGCGCAACCAGCGCCCAAGTGCGCGCCAGCTGGTGCCGTCGGTGTTCATGAATAGTGACGGCACCAGCCCGTGCCTTCACTGTTCATGAACAAGGATTTGTCGATCCGTCACTATTCATGAACGGATGTGGCGGATCGACATGTCGATTCTTATTCACTGTTGATCGGTCATTCATGAACAGTACCGGTCCGATTGCCCGGTTCAGACCGGTCGATCTATCTTTTCCCATGAAAACCGGCCGATTCGCCCGGTCGGACCCGAAAATTGACCTACGATTTCTATAAATAATAGGGTTCAGATTGATTTTTCACACTCCCGACTCCATACTCATACTCCTCTCTACTTCATCTTCATCTTCATACTCTCTCATTTTCACACTTCAATAAAACTAGCAATCCCGACTATCAAGTGGAGACCACGTTGAAGGTAATAATACTAATACATCAATAAACCATTGCATTTTTCTAATTGATATATGATTAGAACATGAATATTCATAATTTTTTATGTTGATACTACTCTCAACTTTGTACATAAATTGTATAAGGGCGGTGCATCCAAAGATGGTGGTGCTGAGGGATCAAGACGGAGCAAGAGATTGGTCAAGGAGATTCCAGAAATACTAGTCGATCAATATTCTGGACGACTGAACAACATTGGTGGCAAAACTAGAGGTCCAATTGATCAATCAGCTAGAGCAATGAGGGACAGATTAATGCAACAACCTGAGGGAAGTTCTGATGAAATGGAATCAACCCCGCCGAGAGAAGACTCGTACGTGACACCCGGTTCTATCCGCTCAGAGTCTATGCGTAGAGATGAAGCTAAAATTCCTTTTATGAAAACTTCACCCCACATAGACAGTCTATGCGTTCAGGCCGGAGATCGATGTCAGTTGAGCACAACATTCATAACACTGGTGGTAATGTTTACAACCAGCACATTTATGGTTCTTCTGTCAGGGGTGGCCATAATCAACGAGAGGGTACAAGCGGAGACCGTGTGCATGAAGCAGAGCCTGATTATGAGGCAGAGCCTAATTATGAGGGTGGAAGCGGAGACCACAGATGTGAGAACCTAATGAGGCGTGGAGAGAACTCACACACGGTATTCCTGGTGGCCCTACAAATGCGGAGTTACTCACCGGATTTCTAGGCCACATTGCTCACTCCATATGGATAGGAATTGTAAGTTACTTCAATTTTTCACAACTGTTCATTCCAGTTCTTTAAAATTCGACTATTCTTATTGAGATTTGAAATCCACAGGACCGCGATATTCTCGAGGGATTTGACAAGCCCCGGTCTTTAGGCCGTTTCAGAGACTATCTGAACGATGGTGTCATTCATATTGTCAACAACACATGTCTGGTACGATTGCCCAACTATATGCATCCGAAGATCAATATGCCTTGATTAGTGCATTTGTTGAACGGTGGCATCCTGAAACTAATACCTTTCACATGCCATTTGGTGAGATGACAATAACACTGCATGATGTCCACTATTTTCTCGGAGTCCCTGTTCATGGTCGTGTTGTTAAGACAAAAGCCGCACCAGAAGCACTTAAGGTGGCATTAGCAACTCATATGCAAATGACTGAAGCCGCAGTGAAATCCAACTTTAAAAGTGCTGGTTTCAAGCGTAGCACCATTGAGGCAACTTTAAAATCACAAACTCTACCACCGGAATCACACACTATCATGTACTTGTTGTGGTTGTTAGGCACATCTCTATTTGTCGACAAATCTGGTCATCGAGTGCCTGTCGGGTTTCTACAATTCCTTGTTAACCTGAATGAGGTTGACTCATACGCATGGGGAGCTGTTGCACTTGCAAATCAGTACAGACAGTTGGGGAAATTGCAATACGTATCAATTGCAAACAGATAGATGGCTGTCTTTCACTTCTGCAGGTTCGCCCCCTCTATATTATATATATATAATTTTTACATAACTTTAGAAAAGATCATTTCAATCAAGTCTTTAAACTATTTCAGGCATGGATATACCGGTATTTTCCCCAACTTCAGAGATGGAACTTGGGAACCGACGATGAAGCTTCTATACATCTTATGTACAGAACTGCATTGGACAATGTTAAACCAAATGAAGTATGACATTCAATAAAACACATAGAGGGGTCTATATTAAGTTTTACTCTTCTTTCAATTTTTTTTTTAATTATATACACTTATGTTTCTTGCCTCTCATGTAATAGGTGAATTGGACACCATTCGGAACAATGGCGGATGAGGCAGTCCCCATATCACAATATAGGGGAATTATTCATTGTCTGAAGGTTACAGAGGCTTACATGCTAGACCGTGTTATGCGGCAGTTCGGATACCTCAGTACATTCCTAAGGAACTGATAAAACCATTGCTCGTACAGAAGCCACCACAACCATCACTCTACCGATGTTCTCATTCAGTTCGGGACTCATTCGAAGACTTCATGAACTATCGATGTAATTTCGATCAACAAGCTCTTCGAGTGCAATTTGGTCACGAAACAATTCCGGCGTACCTAAACTGGTTTCGACAACGTACGCATATCCAAGTGACCTCGCCCCAATCATTTAATCCAACTCAACAATTCCAACTGGCCAGTATGGATCCAAGCGTGGTATGTTTCATATACATTCAATATATATATACATACACGATGTTTGCTCGTATTATCAAAATCCTTATTTCTATTTCATTTTTATTTGTAGAAGCTACGTTTGGTTGCTGCAATGCTCGGACGCATCACTCCACTAAACAGGCAGTATCTGCAGATGCAAGACATATTAACGGTTGTTGATCAAGCTTGCGAACACTTGCAAGATTTAATTCCAAATTAAGTATCTAGTCTTTCCGGTCACATCATATTAGTACGTTATTTGATATTATATTCTAGTCGTATTGTATTACTTTTGATGAAGTTATCGATGTAATATTTTCCTATTAAAGTTTGTATCCTTGTTCAAATTTCAAACCCGATTGCAAATTTGAATTAGCAAAAACAAACAAATAATTATATAAATCAATTTGTACAAAGGACAATAAAAAAAAATAGAATCAATTTCCAAAATTAAAAAAATAAGAAAACCAATTAAAATTAATTAAAAAAGCACAAAAACAAATTAAAAAAAAACAGGAAATAAAAAAAAAACAGAAAAAAGAAAAAACCGGAACCATGAAGTGGCCGGTTTTAAAACCGGCCAGTTCATGAAGTGGCCGGCTTTAATATGGCCGGTTTTAAAACCGGCCAAATCCGATTTCCTATTTTTTTTTCATTTTCCAAAATACTTCCAATTTGTAAAAGAAAAAATAAAAAAATAATAAAAAAACCCAGATTAATGAAGTGGCCGGTTTATATTATGATTTGGCCGGTTTTAAAACCGGCCAATTCATGTTCCGGTTTTTTTTTTTAATTTTTTTTCCAAACTTTCCAATTTGTAAAAAAAAAAAATTTTAAAAAATAAAAAAAGGCCAGATTAATGAACTGGCCGGTTTTAAAACCGGCCAGTTCATGAAGTGGCCGGTTTTAAAACCGACCAGTTCATGAAGTGGCCGGTTTTAAAACCGACCAGTTCATGAAATGTCCGGTTTTAAAACCGGCCATTTCATAAATTTCCTTTTTTTTAATTTTTCGAAATTACTTCAAGATTTTTGTAAATATTTTTATAACCGAAATATTTTTCGAACAAAAAAAAAATTCGAAATTTTTTCCGATTTGTGTTTACTGTTGTTATTTAGTGTCCGTACATGTTCGCATAATGTTTTCGTGTTTGCATATACGAGTTTTTTTAATTTTTTCGTATTTCATAAGTTTGTTTTTTAGCTAAGGGCATTTCCGTCAAGTTACAAAATATTTGTGTTGCGTTTAGCCGAAAACGTGTTGCGTTTAACAACGCCCAAAAGACATGATCCCCAA
Source organism: Plantago major (assembly GCA_026545765.1). NCBI lineage: Eukaryota > Viridiplantae > Streptophyta > Magnoliopsida > Lamiales > Plantaginaceae > Plantago > Plantago major. Next base: position 38,704,821 of record CM048843.1, on the reverse strand, counting down.
ATCAACTTGGACTCTAAACCAAACTATATTTAATTAGGTTATCCCCCAATTAAACACTAAGAAAATTATTCACTACTAAATAAGGAACTAAAATTAAAATTAAAAATAAAATGATTTAATGAAAAGTCGGGGTTTTACAAGAATTTACTAATTCGCGATTTAAGAATTTGGAGAAAGAAGCTCATGAGGGCTGCCAATGGTTCTTCGCTGCTCAATGGTTCGTTTATTTAGATCACTAATAGTCTGGGACGGTTAATTGGGTATATGGCCCGACCAGATCGGGTTTGAGTTTTTTAAATCTGAAAGCGAGTTCGAGTAGAACATTTAGCTCCCCAGCACAAACCCAATGAAATTCGAGTAACCATGTTTGAACCGCCACAACCCCACCATGAATCTATCACTGCTCATTCGCGGTCGTAGTTCGACGGATTCCGATCGTAGTCCACCGAAATCTTCAAAAAGACATCGTAATATAGTACATAGACTCGAACCATTTCTCGATTTGCATCTATGTTTGTTCTCAAACCCTTCTGTTTTCTAGATGTGGTCCTTAGTATTTTAGGAAGAAAACCAAGATTTTACTCACCAAGAATCTTTCTTTGCGATTTTGAAAGAGGAGAGCACTGTGCACGTGTTTATCAACCAAGATAAAATTATAAAAAAATAAAGTTGAAACAAAGTATCAGTTGTTAGAATATGAAATGACTTGGTTTGAATAATATTATAAGTTTTCTTCAAAGCTAGTACTACTATTCTACTAGCGATCATTGTAGAAATTAAGTATAAATAAATGTACATATTTGGAACAAAAAAATCAATTTGGGTACCCAATACCCAGAAACGGGTACCCAAAACTTTTAGATTTGATCGGGTACCTGATACACGAAAATGTAAAAAATTCGATCCGATCCGATCCAGTCATTGTAATGCATGATGTTGGGTATCACCTGGTAAGAGAATTACGTGTGTTTGACCATGGTCTAGGGGGCGAAGCAGTATTTCATCATGCCTCGGGCTCAATTTAAAATTTTATTTTTACATATACAGACTAATACATTTATTTGCTCCATGAGATAAAAATAATAATAGACTTAAAAATAATATAACCTAATTATGTTAAGATAACCACAATTACACTGTATTTAACATTTACAAAACATATTTGGGTGAGGCTCATGTTCAATATTTTTTAACCTAATTTATTATTTTTGGGGTGGGTTTGCTTTCGCCCTTGACACTGTCTCAAATTTGAGCATGTGTATGTGGAAAATGTCGTTGGAATAGTTACCCCGTAAAAAGCTCATGTCAGTGTTCAGCCTCAATAATTGTATGCATATAGCATATACAAGTGGGAAACAGGATAAGAGAAACGGTTGTTCTACTAGGCTTAAGTAGGCTTATGTTACTTATTAATGGTTAATAATCATCATCTTCAGGCGTGCACACTTATTACTCTCGTTAAGTGTTTCTTTCTTTCTCATTTGGTATTGCCTGAACTGTTGCAGACTTCCAAAAATTTGGTATGGATTGGAATTTAATTATATCACATATTTTCCTTATCTTTTTACGTAACTTTAAATGAATGCTTTAAATTGAACTATCGGTCAATTAAACCAAGTATAGAAAAGTGAGAATGAAATCTGAAAGTTCAGATTGTTCATTATTATAAAAAGTGCATATGTTTAATCAAAACAGTACAAAAAGTAAGTAAAATTAATTTCCATGGTGCTTAGGAATTATGATACCCTTGTCCCCCCCTATATTCGAATATGTCAATTTGCACACTTGTATTAGTCGGAGACCTAAGGTGGCCAGGAGTAAGACCTTCGGGGGAATTGATATTTTTACCCTTCATGAGAACAAAAGTTCTCAAAAACCTCGCATAATTCAGTAAGAACCTTACAAGTGTCATAGGTAGCTCGTTGAAAGTGAAACCCTATATCCAAATATGTCTGATGGATGGATATAAGGCACAAAAAACGCTCATATCAATTCTCCCACGTTGGTCCCAGTAAAGATAATTTCCAGGAGTACTAGGTAGCTTCATGAGGTTCCATCCTGGCAGTCTTAGGGAACTTTTCCTTGAGCGATCCAACACCAATTTCTTCCTTTGATGGAGTAAGAGCCATAGGAGGACTCCTGGGTCTTTTGGTGACCGAAAGAACGGGTACTGAAGCTCCTCTGGTCGACATGATGTAGCATTCCCAGGTTTCTCGAACATTGCCCACTTCTTCACCTACGCCGTTCGGGGTTGGGAATTTTACCCTATTGTGTAGGGGAGATGCGATTGCCCTGAATTGGTTAAGTCCTGGACGGCCCAGGATCACGTTATAGTCAAATGTGCTATCGACCACCACAAAGAGGAGCGTCTCGGTCACCCTCGTCGGGAAGGCACCCATAGAGACTTGTAGTGATATACTTCCGATGGGACGCACTACAGATCCCCCGAAACCCGCCAAGGAGGTATGTACACGCCCATATTGAACATTGCCCAGGTGCATCTGTTCCACGGTCCTCTTGGAGATGACGTTGGAGGAGCTTCTTGTGTTCACAAGTACTTTGTTGACCTTGTAAGTGGCGATAACCAGAGAAACTACCAAAGGAACGTCAAGGTCTTTGAGATCTCCTCCACCAGACGTTGGTGGGGGGATTTCGCTATCATCGAAAGTGATGACATTTGTGCCCTTCAGGGCTGAAGGAGGATCCTGTCGGAGGTTCCGAACCACGCTCCTCCCTTCTTTGTTCATTTTTCTGGTGTCTGGAGGGTTCCTCCTCATATACAGGTTCTTTCAGCTTTCCGCTCCTTATCAGCCCTTCTATTTCTGTCTTCAACTGGACACAATCCTCAGTTGAGTGACCTTTTTTCTTGTGAAACCTACAGTATTCCTTTGAAGCTTTGTTCCTCCTATTGTTCCTTGTAGGTTTTGGCCATTGTATATCTAAGTTTTTCTCAACAATAGAAGCCAAGATGTCGGATCTTGGTCTAGTGAGGCGAGTATACTCGGCGTATCTCCTTGGCGGTGTCCTCTCCCTGCGGAACTCCCTCTTGTCTCTAAGTTCCCTCTTTTGTTCAAACTTTCCATGGCGGGGAGGAGGTTCTTGTCTTATTTGCTCTTTTCCCTTTCTGGCTCCAGCTCTTATTGGGACATTTCTTATGTATTCTTCTCCATACAAGAATCCTTCGTAGATATCTTCCAAGTACTTTTCAGTTGTGATTTCTTCATTGGAAAGCTTCTTCTGAGATCATCGTTGTAAGTGTTAGCATATAGGTGTCGGACCCGTTCTTTGATGCTATGAGGTTCTACCTGGCGTACTTCGGCATTGAAACGGTCAAGAAAGGTCCTAAGATCCTCATGCTCTTTCTAGATTACTCCTGCCAGGTGCTCAACTTATCTTTTCCTCTTCTTTGATTTCTCAAGCCTTTTCAGGAAGAGGGAAGCGATATCTGCATAGGACTTGATGGAGCCATTGGGCAAAGAGGTCCACCAATCCATTGCTTCCCCAAAGAGTGTAGTGGAGAAGTTTAGAGCTTTCATGTTGTCATTCAGGCCGTTGGTTTCCATCTTACTCTCGTATCTAGTAAGGTGCCCCATAGGACAAGTATCCCCATAATAGTGCTCAAGAGTTGGGATAGTGGAGTCCGGGCGCTTCCTTTCCCTTCTTATCTCATCACATAAAGGATTGGGAGCTCTAAGAGTCACCTTCTCATGTGCCTTCACCATCTTGCTCAAAGTGGCAATCTGAGTTTCCAAGGCCTTTTGTTGGACATAAATCTGCTCGGCGGTTAGCTTCTCGCCAATCCTTGGGTTGATGGCCACATATGGAGAAAGATCATCAATAGGGATTATCGAGATGCTCTCTGCCACGTGGTCTCTTGGTGCATGCTGTGGATCCCCACGTCGGCTAGTACCAGCTTCATCCGCCCGTGGCATTACCGGACATCTCCCCCACTGTTCGTGAGAAGCAGCGGCCCTCCTGTTGAGAAGGTTCCTTAGGTCCTCTGGTTGAGCTGGTTCCCCTAACCTTTGTTGAATTGGACGATGTTCATTCCTTGATTGTGCGGGTTCAGCTTGTCTTGGAATTGCCAAAGGAGGAGTGGGTTGAGGAGGCTGAAGGTTGTTCGATCCAAAGCATCCTTGAATAGTGGTGAGTAAGAGGCCAAACTAATTTTCATTCATCCCGAACTCGCTTGGACGAATGATCTGCCCATTTGGAAGAGTGAAGTTTCTTCCTGGAGGAGGACCATGTGTTCCTGGCGGAGGAACCTGTCCTTCGACCCCGAGTACTTGGGTTCTTATCGGCGTATAAATGGCTCTTTCCTCCTCTGAAGAGAGACTGGCGGTGTGGCCATCGCTTGGACAGTCCATCGTGTTTCTGGAAGGGGTTCTCGCCACTCTTCCCCTCCGAGTGGGAGGTCTACCTCTTTTCCTTGGAGCAGGCATGCCAATTGCAGTGGCGTTGGTTCTTACGGACCTTCTTGTTCTTGCCATTACTGAAGAGAACAGAACTTTTCGTAAAGATTCCCACAGACGGCACCAAAATGTTGAGGGTAAAAGTCCCCCAACCACTTAGAGATTATTCTACTCCACGGGTAATGACCAAGGTATCCTTAAGCAAGAAGCTCTATATTCCGTAAGAGCCAACGTGTAAGAGCTCGGTAAGAACCTGCACAAGTGACTTGGAGGGGGAGTTAGGACCCGGTTTGCTAAGTGTCAAACCGGTCTGAGACTTTACTCAAGAGAGACTGAAGATCTACTCTGTGTAATGTTCAGAATTAGTCTGTAAGGGCAACTTGACTTAACTTCTAACATGGGGAAGTGTGCCATATATATAGGAATATCTCAAAGAGGAAGGACTCCGCTGGATCGTTCTAAGTGTCTGGCTCAGATCGAGCCAACAATGCCTCAATAGGCCCATGACCCATTAATGACTTCCTAACCCATTCCCTTTTGGGCTTTCGGGGGTAGATTAGTCATTAATGTAAGAGCTTGGAGACCTTGTTGCAATCTGCTGTGCATGAGATCCGAGGAGGTAGATCCGGACCATAGGTCCGAACTGCACTAGACTGGACTGGAGATTTCCAGTCCAGGTACTGTCCGAAGGAGGCGGTCCGGGACGGGTGACTCGGACCTCGATGCTCTCAAGTTCCAGTTCACTTGGTTGCTTGTGAGATTGTCATTGCTGGATCCGGACAGTCGTCCGGGTCGGATCCCATGGTTACGGACCATTGGCAGGGTCGGACCTATTACCCTTTGAACCCTCGGTGTCCTTTCCTTTTAGGATGGGTCGGACTCGAGGGGCCTAAGGTTGGACCTACGGTTCGGATTATACTGTCTCGGATCCTCAGGCAACTTAGGACGCCTCATGATTCGTTCCAAAGGCGTCTATGACGAATTGGACATATTCCTGTATAAACACTCACCATGGTGATTCCATACCTCATACTCAGGCAGAAATCCATTACGTTTCAAGTGATCGATTACAGCTGTAGGAGTCAAATATTGCTTGTTTCTGCATTTTTTCAATTTGCAAGGGCACTTTATCAAACCCCCCTTTACACAAGCCGGATGTGTCATCGTAAATGCGATGAAGGCTTCAACCCCTTCCACAAAACTAGATTGAAGTCTGAAATTAACAGTACGACAGTACATCCATGAATGGTGGACGTTTGGTCGGAGAACCGAGAAGACGAAAATTTCGAAGACGGGAGAAGAAGAAAGAAGCAGAGAAGAAATGGGGGAGAAGGAAGAAGCTATTCCCGTTTATGTCTGGGAATCAGCGACGGATAGCATTTTTTAATTCTTTTTTAACGGATAGAATTTCTGTTTTTCTTTTTTTTTTTAAAGTCAAACGACGGATAACTATCCGTCATTAAGTAACGACAGATAGAATTATCCGTCCTTACTTAACGACGGATAGAATTATCCGTCGCCATTTAGCGACGGATAATTATCGGTCGCTAAATGGCGACGGATACGTCGACGGATAGGGCAAAACGCCCTATCCGTCGTCAAATAACACCGATCCGTCGCCAAGGCATCCTCTACAAGTCCGTTAATTATTACATTATCTTTAACTTGATTATCTATTAGTGATCGCATCATTACAAAAGAATTGATTTTTGATTTTGAGGTAGAAATAATTTTTACTTTAAAGTTTTTACTCTAACAAAAACAATTACTAAAATTTCTAAATGTATCACTTCAAACTGATTTTTAAGCAATATACCAAACTCTACAAACTTTTACATAAAATCTCATATGATAAAATTTTAGCAAAAGTAGACAAAATATCATCAGTAAAAATAATCTGGAAACACAACTTAATGTTTGATTAATGTTGGTAGGGCAATAGAGGTTGGAATTTAGTGTTTTGTATTTGAAAAAACCAATTTCATTACAAGTTAAATAATTTGAGATAAATATATCTTTATATTCAAGCCAATTTTAAAGAATTTACATCTCATACTAGTTTTATTCAGAAAAAATTAAGTTGTTTATTTCAGAAAAATTAAGTTTGTAAACAATATTTATTCAGGAAAAATGAGTTTGCAGACATTATTTATTGCACAATTTAAATCTTAAGCAACTTTTACAAAAAATTCCCCCCAAAGTTGAAATTGTTGCAATGAAAAAGTTCGCTGCTTATCACCAAATAATGAGAGCAAGGAGTTGCTGCAGACCTGCTTCAGGACAGTTCTTAATCAACTTGTGCAATGGATCTCTCAATAGCAAACTCAACAACTATTTCACAGTATCATTCTTTGTCTCCAAACACTACTGCTAATACAAGAAATTTTGCTGAGAGCTCAGCTTCATGATCATGTAAAAGCAACCTGATCCACCCAAAGTATTTTTAGAATGAATTCTATGAAAGAACGAATGATAAATCACTTAAGTTAAGCAAGGAGTGACTTTCTTTTTCAAGCAGCTTTGCAATTATTTCATCCGTAAAATGTAATGTCAGTTTATATAATTGAACGCAATGGCCTGCTGGTATAGTATCAAGCATACCCAATTACATACATGCCCAAGATTATCGAGTCGCATTTGGCCAGAAAATCAAAATCAGCAAAACAGATGCACGATTTGGCCAATGACTTGTCAGAATCAGCAATAAGTTAGTTGTTTAATTGCAGGGAACTTTTCACATATGGATCATCCTTGTATTTCAAATAAAGAGGGAGTTCGAGAGCTTTCTCCGCTGTGTCCCTGCCCTCGTGAATCTTTGCCACTAGGCTTTCAAGGGATGAGAAGTTCGCCTGTACAATCATGAACAAATATCTGTTCAAAAAACAAATTTAGTGTTTTTATGAAGAACAGTGTAAAGGTAGTCACATGATATTACCTCTGGCCTTATATAGCCGACTATAGCAAGACGAAGATCCTCGCCATAAAAGTCCTCATTGAAGTCATGAAGTAACCATGGCTCCTATTATAATAAGGTTATCAGCAAAGAATAAAAACATAAATAGAAGATAGAGCAATTCTGAATGTACTAGAGACACTGTAGATCTATATGAACATGACTCACGATAGTCTTCTCGGAGTTGTTGAAGTAAGGGTTCCAACCTACGCTCATTACCATCTTATAAACACATCGATTTGCTAATCCAGCCCAACCAAAATAAACTCCCGAAGGATGTTCTGAAAGAAGAGCTGAATAGCCCTCCGCAGATAGATTAGCTGGACGAGATAGTAGAAAGACACAGAACAATCCATCAAAACCATAATTATAAAACACCAGTATTGATTGTTGTAAAATAAGGACACAAGAACCAACAGTTGTTGGCTCAAGTGGTAAGGGACTTGAGTTCACTTAAGCAAGGTTTCGGGTTCGAGCCTTGTGGATGTAAAAAACACCGCTCCGCCCCCTCAAAAAGGGCCCGACTGGATTAGTCGCATGTAGCAGATACCAGTGAGAAATAAAAAAAAATAAGGACACAAGAAAGATTGTATTTCCGATCCTTCGACCTCAGGAGTCTTCCGACTTGGTCGGTTGGTCATATACCATCTTCGCATGAATTTTATTCTTCTCAAAATAAGCTTCCAATCCAAAAAAAAATTAGTGCAGTTTGCAAATTTCATCTTGTATGTTTCTGTGAAGTCGAATAGGTCCATTATTTTTGGAAATGATATCATGTGATCTCGAGTTTCTAGATTAAGTTCCTAAATATCATGTACTAATGAAGCTTTTAGTCATACTCATACCACAATGGTGCTTCAGCAGGTGGATTCTGAATGATCTAGAGGGTAAAACGTAGAAGCATTTCAATACTTCTAATTCTACACTATCTGGAAAAGCCTATGCATACAAAGAAAAGAACTTTCATCAAGTGATGGTGGAAACAGATTAAAATTCAGCAGTAGTCATGATTAACAACCAAGCCAAATCTGAAACTGGAAGTGTACAGGGTAAGAAGTTGAAATAACTGGTAGACTCTTTCCTACAGATAGCCTTTTGCAAATTAAGAAAATTGCTACACATGGACAAAATTACCCTCCTTATACAAGAAAAGGGAGACAAAAATGGTTGAATTCTCAGGTGTACTTTACTCAGTTTGGAGCTTCTCTACCTCTAGGAAAAACTTCAGGGTAATTTTCACTGCCTCTAGCTATTTGGGTAGTTGGATGGCAATCTTTCTTTGATAGCACACACTTTGTTACTCCTGAACTTATCTCCAACCACCCTTCCTTGCTCGAAGACACACTTTAAGTGAAAATTGCCCAACTTCACTACACTACTAGGCAGGCTGAGGTTTTCAAAGGCCGTCTTTTTGTTAACAACACAACCGTTTCTTTTGGCATGTTACTTAGGATCTGGGAGAATATCACTCCTCTCTAGTACCACTTGGAGATCTCTCTTTGGACAATATGATGGTGGAAAGTCTTATGATGGAAGAAATCAGTATCTACTGCTCTTGAAACTACATTTCATATCATACATAGTAAAGCTGACCCAGAACTGTATTGTGGCATGCTCATGGTAGAAGCCATTCCTTTTTGTAAAGTCGTCATTTTGATGTGTACATGAGTCTGCTGTACAGAAAATTGGAAGGGAAAAATACAGGATACAATAGGACAGCATGGAATGAAGGGAAAAAGGCTGCTGGGGTTGAGGGGGGAGGGGGTGCAGGAGGAGGGAGAGGAACTCTTTAAGTATCAGAAATCTTTCCAAGAAAATAAAAAGGGGTTATTACATATACCCCTGTTAGATAGGGTCATTGCATTTAAGCACCAGTTAGTTCAACAATAACAAATAAATGACGATTAGAGTATTTCTATTACATGTAAGTCCAAAAGTCAAACAAATTTAAAGTGTTGCCAAACATAACCTTTCACAAGTTTTTACTGGAAATTACAAATTTGACCCTAACTTATAACAAATTATATATTTTCCCCAAAATCAAATTAATTTACAACCCCTGGGCCAAATTAAATAAAAGATTTAAAAAAAAAAGAAAAATTAAAACTCCGGTGACCGGAGCAGCTCCGGTCGGAGCTGTGTGAACAGCTCCGATCTGGAGCTGTTGTGTGCAGCTCCGACCGGAGCTGCTCCGGTCATATTTTTTCTTTTTTTTTTAATTTTTAATAAACTTCCAGTTACGTTCAATTTGGCCCTAAATTTGTTTCTGATTTTGCAATTAAGTCCATAAATTATTTAGAAAGTTTAATTCATGTTATTAAACAATAAATTGGGTACTCAACAAAAAATATTGGAAGATAAAGGACTTAAGTTGAATTAGAAAGACATTAGGGATATCATTTCAAATTGACAAAATAAGGCCATGTTTGGCATGCATCATTTGGTCAACGAAAATGGACCTATATGTAATTGTTGAACTAACTGTGCCCAAGTGTAATTAGAATATCTAAGAGGGGTACTGGATGAAATTCAAGTAGCACAGAAGTGTGCGTTCTAGAAGGGCCCAGGCTCAAATGTACATAAACCTCTATGTGCTGGGACTTTCTTTGGACCTATGTAAGACTCATTAATGATTCAAAAAAGGGCACCCTGGACACATCTATGTTGCCATTATATTGCAAGTGCTTTTTAGAAACATAATGCTTAATCCCTCTGCCATCCGTTCATCAGGTGATTTAAGAGAATGGTTTTGCAGTCCAAATTAACAGTTATATTTGTTCATCAGTGTGATCTCAGATTGGTTTTGCAATCCAAATTAACTCTCTTGGTGTGGTTAATTCTGGAAAATCATGTTGGGAAACCAGGGATTAAGCATTATCGACTCTTGCATAGATACTTCTCCAAAAATCTTTCACATATGCGATTTCCGGGCGGTTTTTTTATTTTATCTTTGGGTCATTATGGAGGAAGCCTCATCTTTTCAGCACAACGCACACACTATGATCACCTTAATAAGTGCTCAATCACCTAAAACATCTTACACTAAAAGATAAAGGGAGACAATTAAGAGTATTCACTAGTCAACAAACCTGTCGGGATTCCAAGCACCTTTGAGCCACGTCCAAAACCTTTGATGACAGGACCACCAATGTACCAAGGTTCTATAGGTAAAGTACCTTTATCCCTGCAGAAATTAGTTAGGTCAGTGCATCAGCCTTGAATATGCTACTAAAGCAGAAAACAATTTAAAAGAGTCTCACATGAAACAAGCTTCCTGAAAGGAGTGGGTATTGACATGCTGAAGATTATGGCCGAGCTGAAGCAAAAATTATGATCTCCTCAACAACATCTAAAATCTCGTATGACAAAATGGGAAGCTCGGAAGAACTTATCCTGTAAGAAAATGAATTCGACTTGTAAAACAAGATCAAATAGCGCAGAAATAACAAATACTACTAATCTGCAACTATGTTCAACTAGATTCATTTAGATATCCATAAAATAAGCAGCTCAAGTTCCCCTAATGTCTATGGCTTTTACACAACACGATACCTATCACATTCCCGAGCCTTACGGTTTACTTTAGTTTTAATTTACTCATACATATAGAAATCAAGCAAGTCGACGAAAGAATGCATATCCTAAATCAAACTCCAACGTTCAAACCTGTTGATAATTCTCACTCTGTTGAAACTACAGAATGATCAATCAAACGACACAAAAGGATTTAGCAAAACTGAACAGGCAAGGTAGGAAAAGGAAGGCATGTTTTTACGTAAACTCATCATATAACAAACTGAGACATAGTGTAGGTAGCTAGAAGCCTAGAACTGTGTAATCAGGAGGGACCAAAAAAATAAGAAAAGAGAAACTGGAATCTTCAGTCATTATAACATCGCATGGAACTCCAATGAAAATGCAATTGTAGCTTATATTAATAAGCCAAGGGAAGGGTATAAGATTCAGGTTTTAAAAAACACAACAGTAAAATGAGTTGGGTAATTTCTTGCCGACCCATGCACAATTAGTAACTATTGGCATTCAGCAGCTACTCATTTGTCAGCTACTCATTTGTCCTCAAAACCCACTAAGAGGAGAGCTGATAAAAGTTTTATGTATTTCAGTGATTAAAAAACCCCATATAATAAAGCAAACATAGATGAAGGGCAAGTTACATTACTGCTCAGAAAATATTGGAGTGATTTCTGATAGAAGTTTATCCGAAGTTATTGGAAGTCCATAGTCTTCAATGACCGCGGTTGCAGCTTCATAAGGTGTTTTTCCAACAATTCTATGAGTTCCTCTTTCATCCCATTGCTTTCCGTACTTAACCAAGTAAACCTTCAGAATATCTCTCACAATGCCATCTGAAGAAACAAACACCTTATATTAATTCCTTATAGCTAGTGGTATCAAATATTTTGAACAGCAAGATATACAGGACACAGGTAAGTCTGGGATAAATAAACGCCTCATCTAACCGCATTAACACACTTTCTAGGTAAAAATTCATCTGAGGGAAAATATGGAGGCACTACCCATGATAATTTTAGTACGCATGAACAAGGAAAAGCTATTTTATACATTTCCTACATCTAATTAATATAAAACACATCAACTCCCAGCTGCTTCATGAACATAGAGATGAAACAAAATAAAATAACTACAAGTGAGTGTAACATAATCCCTTACCTGTGTTAACAAGTGTTCCGTCCAAATCGAGAATGACACATGAAACAAGCTTCCTGAAAGGAGTGGGTATTGACATGCTGAAGTTTATCCGAAGTTATTGGAAGTCCATAGTCTTCAATGACCGCGGTTGCAGCTTCATAAGGTGTTTTTCCAACAATTCTATGAGTTCCTCTTTCATCCCATTGCTTTCCGTACTTAACCAAGTAAACCTTCAGAATATCTCTCACAATGCCATCTGAAGAAACAAACACCTTATATTAATTCCTTATAGCTAGTGGTATCAAATATTTTGAACAGCAAGATATACAGGACACAGGTAAGTCTGGGATAAATAAACGCCTCATCTAACCGCATTAACACACTTTCTAGGTAAAAATTCATCTGAGGGAAAATATGGAGGCACTACCCATGATAATTTTAGTACGCATGAACAAGGAAAAGCTATTTTATACATTTCCTACATCTAATTAATATAAAACACATCAACTCCCAGCTGCTTCATGAACATAGAGATGAAACAAAATAAAATAACTACAAGTGAGTGTAACATAATCCCTTACCTGTGTTAACAAGTGTTCCGTCCAAATCGAGAATGACACATGAAACAAGCTTCCTGAAAGGAGTGGGTATTGACATGCTGAAGATTATGGCCGAGCTGAAGCAAAAATTATGATCTCCTCAACAACATCTAAAATCTCGTATGACAAAATGGGAAGCTCGGAAGAACTTATCCTGTAAGAAAATGAATTCGACTTGTAAAACAAGATCAAATAGCGCAGAAATAACAAATACTACTAATCTGCAACTATGTTCAACTAGATTCATTTAGATATCCATAAAATAAGCAGCTCAAGTTCCCCTAATGTCTATGGCTTTTACACAACACGATACCTATCACATTCCCGAGCCTTACGGTTTACTTTTGTTTTAATTTACTCATACATATAGAAATCAAGCAAGTCGACAAAAGAATGCATATCCTAAATCAAACTCCAACGTTCAAACCTGTTGATAATTCTCACTCTGTTGAAACTACAGAATGATCAATCAAACGACACAAAAGGATTTAGCAAAACTGAACGGGCAAGCACAAAATGTAAGCATACTGAATTAATTGAAAAACGGAAACGACCTTGGATATTCGAACTCAACAGCCTTTTCCAACCATGTACTAATTCTTAAGACTGAGAAAACAAAGTTTCAGAATCAACAGTTGCCGATAATTACAAATATAAAGGACTTGGGCAAATTGAGAAAATAGAGATTGAGATTCTCGCATAAAGAGTTGGAATTGAAAAGTTACAGTGTGTGGGTACCTGATCTCCTAAGGAGCTGCTTTGTTCACCTGACCTGACAGTTGATTGGAAGGGTATCGTTTGTAGGAAGGAAGCTTAATGTCTGTTTGTCTTGAACTAGAATTCACTAATTCGCGATTCAAGAATTTGGAGAAAGAAGCTCATGAGGGCTGCCAATGGTTCTTCGCTGCTCAATGGTTCGTTTATTTAGATCACTAATAGTCTGGATCGGTTAATTGGGTATATGGCCCGACCCGATCGGGTTTGAGTTTTTTAAATCTGAAATCTGGTTCGAGTAGAACATTTAGCTCCCTAGCACAAACCCAATGAAATTCGAGTAACCATGTTTGAACCGCCACAACCCCACCATGAATCTATCACCGCTCATTCGCGGTCGTAGTTCGACGGATTCCGATCGTAGTCCACCGAAATCTTCAAAAAGACGTCGTAGTATGGTACATAGACTCGAACCATTTCTCGATTTGCGTCTATGTTTGTTCTCAAACCCTTCTGTTTTCTTGATGTGGTCCTTAGTATTTTAGGAAGAAAACCAAGATTTTACTCGCCAAGAATCTTTCTTTGCGATTTTGGAAGAGGAGAGCACTGTGCACGTGTTTATCAACCAAGATAAAATTATAAAAAATAAAGTTGAAACAAAGTATCAGTTGTTAGAATATGAAATGACTTGGTTTCAATAATATTATAAGTTCTCGTCAAAGCTAGTACTACTATTCTACTAGTGATCATTGTAGAAATTAAGTATAAATAAATGTACATATTTGGAACAAAAAATCAATTTGGGTACCCAATACCCGGAAACGGGTACCCAAAACTTTTAGATTTGATCGGGTACCTGATACACGAAAATGTAAAAAATTCGATCTGATCCGATCCAGTCATTGTAATGCATGATGTTGGGTATCACCTGGTAAGAGAATTACGTGTGTTTGACCATGGTCTAGGGGGCGAAGCAGTATTTCATCATGCCTCGGGCTTAATTTAAAATTTTATTTTTACATATACAGACTAATACATTTATTTGCTCCATGAAATAAAAATAATAATAGACTTAAAAATAATATAACCTAATTATGTTAAGATAACCACAATTACACTATATTTAACATTTATCTTCGCATTGGTTGGTCACATGACATGTTTTGACACCTCGAACTCCGTGCAATGGCCAAATCAGCGTATTTGCTTAACTTTCCCGATTTCGCCCAAATATGACGTTTTGGCACCCGAGATCGTGCAATTCCTCAAAAACACGATTATGACCTACAAAATACACAAGAATTTGGTAATTGGCTATAATATGATACGAATATTGAATCTTGGGCAAAAAACGAGTGTCTAAAAGCATGCAAAATCGCACATTTCATTGTCACATCATTGAGCATATTTCTAGTGTTGCATGTTGATTTGTCTCATGATTTTGACTTTCAATAAAATATGCCAGTAGTTCTTCAATCCTACATATGCTACTTTGCTCAATAGCTAGATGAAATAGCTTGTTAACCATTTGATAAGTTGATGTCTTTGGCGTAGTATCTTGGCATGGCCATTTGCTTTCGGTATAGATGTGGACATATATATTTTTGTGGACTGATATACTGTTGATGTGGAGGGGGGATTTTGAATGAATAACGAAAATGCCATCCATTTTTTTGAATTTTGCTTTTCTATAATTTCTTCTTTCCTTTTCCTTTTATTTTTCCTTTTCTTTATTCCTCCTTTATTCATTTTATTGCCAACCAAGTCCCTAGTCTTAATCTAATTCTCCAAAACTCACCCACAGCTTTTCTTGAAAAGCTCAATCAAGTCCTAAAACTTTCATTTCCAATAGTAACATCAACCAAATTTCATAATCGTCACTCTTGAATCGCCATCTTCACCACACACACAAATCGAGCTCCCAATCGGAGCCCTTAAGCTCCGGTTTGGAGTTGTAAGAACAGCTCTGGCGAGCTGCAAATTGAAGAGGATTATGGGGCGAACACAGCAAAATAAGTCAGGGGTAGCAATCGTTATAAATAAATAAAAATTATAATTAAACTACCCTATTCATCTCAAATATAACATCTTTAGATGTCTCATTTTGGTACATTGAAACATATTTATGGTAACTGTTAGGAATATCTGTTTAGATTTTGATTAGCAACCTAATGACTTATCTTAGCTCAGAAAGGTGGTTAGTACTCTTGGTTCACTTGAACACTGTAAAAGAGGAAACTCACTAAGTATGATAGTCTAGCAAATCTTGTATAGGATGTTAGGTCTCTGAATGTAATTTTTATTTTCTTGAAGAAGACCAATCCAGCAGGAGAAGTTCAACAAATTTGAAGATCTGAAGACTGCACAAGATTGCTGAAGACAAAGGTTTTTCAGATACCTATGTCCAGATATCTTGAAGAAACAAGTGTTTCGAAACACAAGTGTTGCAAAAGATATCTGAGAACAAAAGGTTTCTGAAACGAGGAAAAGTGCTCACAGATATCTACACTCAGATACCTTGGATAAAGATTATGTTTCCGGGAAACAATATATTTTTAACAAGTGATACCTGGAGTTGTGATAGTCTCTGGAAAAGGACGTGCAAGGCTTCAGAAAGCATGCATAGTTCCGTTGGCACTACAGGACAAAGTATAGTACAGTGCATTAAATGCGAGGACAGAAATGTCTGAACAAAAATGGTAGCTTCTAAAGAAGAAGACAAACCTACTACAGTACTATACTTAGATATCAATAGTTTGAAATTGAGTTAAGCCTAACGGATACTATTCAAACGGCACTCAAATTCATCTATAAATATCAACACTTAGACTGCTTGAGAACACACCTTAGATCACTGAACTTATATTGAATACTCTCACAAGCTCTCTCAAAGCACACTACTTACCTTCAAGCTTTCACATTGCACAAAGCTCTTGATTCTAAGTAGCACAAAAGTTCTAAGTGTCCTGATCCTTAACAAGCATTGTTATTTGTGAAAGAGTTGAACTAAGATTTCATATCTGAGATTCATTCTCTTGAACACTTAGCATAGACTTGGGTCAGTAAAGAACAAGATCCCATACATTGCAAAGTGTATTAAGTATACTTGATTCATAGAGCTATCTGAATAACTGAACAAGTTATTAAAGAAGCTCACCTGACAAACTACTTTAACCAACACCTTAATCAGCGTGGAGTACATGAAGTACTTAGTTTGGAAAAATAAGGAATAACTCCGAGGGTACTGAGCATAAGAAGTACTTAGTTTGGGAAACTAAGGAATAGCTCAAAAGGTTTCTGAGTACAGGAAGTACTTGGCTGTGAAAACCGGGGAATAACTCAGGGGGAACACTTGGTTGGAACCTAGTGTATTTAGGAATCTAGAGAAGATACTTGTAAGGTTACCTCAATTATCTGTCTTAGTGGATTCTAGGTCTGAGAAAGGCCGAAGTGGATTAGTTGAAGGATTACGCCACCTTCAGATACCACTATAAAATAACTTGTGTTATTTACTTTCTGCAGTTTATTACTTGCTTTATTTATCTTGCAAAGTATTTACACTTATCTTGCTGAGCACGTGCACTTATCACCGAAAAGTCTTCCGCTCTCTGAAATTAAGTATCAGATATCTTCACAGATATCTGAGAAACTGTGTTTATCGACAAAAGTTTTAAAAGACTATTCACCCCCCCCCCCCCTCTAGTCTTTTACTTAGCCGTTATCTGGACCAACAAGTGGTATCAGAGCAGGAGGTTCCCAAGCCTTCTGCACTGAACCTAGATCCCAGATAAGTGCCCACTAACTGCTTTTCACCTACACTTGATTCGTTTGTTTAGTGTGTTTTCTGCAGGATGTCTTTAAGTGACGCCCCAATTCTCAAGCCAGAGAATTATGAGAAATGGAAGAACAACATGATGCTCCACCTAGAAGCCATCAGTGACGAAATGATCGACGTAATAAAGAATGGCCCAATAGTCATTCAACAACTCAAACAAGTCATAGAGGTTTCTAATGGTAGAGATAGAGAACAAAGCGATGGGTCTTCACAGACAGATGCGTCAACCAGTGGGAGACCTGCCAGTCAAGTTATTTTCGAACCAAAGTCCAGAGAGCTCTGGACATCGGAAGATGCCAAGAGAAATCGATTGGATGGTCAGGCTTGTAATATCATCCTACGTTCTACTCCAGAGCACATACAGTGTAAACTGTGGGGTGCAAAAACGGCGAAAGTGGCCTGGCAACTGATTGAAGAAATCTGTGCCGACAATGAGAAAACAAAGGAAAATAAGTTCGAAGTTTTGAAGCTCAAATTCCAAAACTTTAAACAAGGTCCCACAGAGACTCTTGAAGAACTAGATTTCGGGTTTACAACACTTATAAGTGACATGGTTGCACTTGGTGACAGTAATAGATATACCCAGTCAGAAAAGATTAAGACTATTGTAAGAAGTCTAAATCATAACTGGGAGCACACAAAGTTTTTCTACTTTAACCAAGGAATGCCAGATATCACTCCAGTGGAACTTTTCTCTCACCTTGCCACCGTTGACTATGAGACAACTCAAAGAGAACAAACAACTGAAAAGTTGCAGAATGTTGCTCTAGTTACTCAAGGAACTTCTGAAAAGAAGAAAGGCAAGGAGGTAACTGAGGATGCTCTTGCTGTAAAGCAAATGGGAAAATATGTCAGTCGAGAAATTGAGAGAAGAAAAGCCAAAGAGAAGCTGAAAAAGCATCTAGGCTCAAACTATCACCAGTACAAAAATATGCATAGCTGAACAAGCCGGCTCAGAAAGCATCAAGTACTGAGGAAGCAGAAATCGGAAATGATATCTGTTTCTATTGTCAGAAACCTGGTCATTTCAAGAAGGATTGTCCTGCCTTCAACAAACTTAAGACAGGTGACAAGAAAGATAGAATAATCTTCAAAAGAAGTCAAAGAGCTATGCTCACTGAAGAAGGAAAAAGATCCAACTTCAACTGGATGCTCTAGACATTGAGTTTGATTCTGAGGATGAAGACTCAGATGATTCCACACTGCCTTCTCCAGAAATGTGCAGTGTTTCTCATGAAGTAATTGACTTTGGACAAAAGAAGAAAGAAGTGTGTGGAATGGCTGAAGAGATCTTTCCAGATATCTCCAGCATTGAACCTTGTCTAATGGCTGATGAGGTAACACATACTTCCTGTTATACTTATGAAAGTGATGAAGAAGGAATCAAAGATCTGGAAAATCTCAGAAGAGAACTTGATCTCTACGAAAGAGAATTTCTAATGGTCCGAGCTAGAGCCGAAATTCTTGAAGAAGAAAAGAATTCTCTTGTAAAGGAAAATTCACAAATACTCAAGATATCTAAGAAAAAGGATGCTGAAAATGCATTTCTCAAGGCTCAGATATCTGAGACCGAAAAGTCACATAAAGAAGCATTGGCCAATCTTCAAAAGAAATGTGAAGATCTTCTTTCTGAGAATGAAGAACTCAAAAAGAAAGAATTATCTTTTCAATCTTATTCCAAGCTAGTGACACTCTTACTGAAGTACAATCTTATTTAAGAGATCCTTTAGAAAAGAGAGGAGTTGGGCTGGACACACACACAGATAGTGCTACCACTCTGAGTAAGAGTGATGAAAGACGAACATTTGTCAGTGCTCAGCAAGGTGATTCCCAAACAATCTACAATATCGGTCAGAAAGCTAAGGTTGTTGACAAAGGTAAGGCAGTTGCGACCAAACCTTTGTGTGAAAAACAAGTCCCAAGGAAAACTGTTGGGAATGTTTCTGAAACGAAACATAACACTGAAAAGTGTAATCACCCACAGTGCTATGTCTCTCAGAAAGGAAAAATTGCAGGAGCTGACAAATTCTCCTATGTCACGTTTTATGGAAAGAAAATAGATTATCCAGAGACTAGCAAAGCTACTGAAAAAAGATCTCAGATAGCACCAGGTGCTCGGAATGTTATTGGCTATAAACCCATCAGGAAACAACTTGCTCATGAGTACAAACAAGAGCAAGAACGATGGTTAAAGGCTAGAATTTCTCACAACAATTATCAGAAGTGGAAGTTGAATCAAGCCACTGAAAATCTGAATGCCAGGGCTATAAGAAATCTGGCTAGGAAAGCTAAGTTTGCTGAGAAGCAGACTCAGAAACCTGACAGGTATCTAAAAGCACCAAATGGAGCACCAAGGAAGAAAATAGTTCTTAATAACAATGATACTAATCATTTAACTAAAATTCCTCCTTAAGTTCCTGTTAGACAAAAGAATGTCCCTAAGAAATTCATTCAAAAATGGATTCCTACTGGAAGATTCTTTAGTCCAGATGGTTCCATTGTTGGTATGAGAACCTAATCTCCTGTATCCTGTTTTGTGCAGAACACTCTAAAGACTAATTCAAAGTGGCATTTTGATAGTGGATGTGGGAAGCACATGACAGGAGACAAAGCAAATCTGATTGACTACAGAAAGTGCAATGATGGACCAATTATCAGGTTTGCTGGAGGAGATGAAAATCCAACCATAGGTTTTGGCAATTTGAAGTTTGGAGCCCTTACAATTTCTGAAGTACTTCATGTAAAGGGATTGAAATATAATCTCCTAAGCATGAGTCAACTAGTAGACAAAGGGTACACTGTCAAGATCAAGTTAAAACTATGTAAAGTGATTGACAATGAGTCAAAGCAGACAGTCTTGGTTGCAAGGCGTAAAGGAAATCTTTATGTTGCTGATTGGGCATCCGCCACAACTGAAGAATGTCTCATGGTGAGTCAATCTGGCCACACTGAAGAAAATTGGCTATGGCATAAAAGAATGAGTCACTTGAATTTCAAAACTCTGAATAAGCTAGCCAAGAAAGAGATGGTGGTTGGTTTACCCAAAATGGCTTATAGAAACGAAGGTGTATGCTCAGCTTGCCAAATGGAAAAACAATCCAAAACATCTTTCAAGTCTAAAACTAGACATTCCAGTGAAAGGCCACTGCAAATGTTACATATGGATCTTTTTGAATCCTCTGTAACTAGTTATGCAGGAAAGAAGTATGGTCTGTTGTTGTTGATGATTACTCAATATTCACGTGGGTTGTCTTTCTCAAACACAAATCTGATGCAAGGGTTGAGATACCCAACTTGCTGAATAAGCTCGAAGTCATGAAAAATGACAAGGTATCTGTAATCAAAATAGACCATGGTACTGAGTTTGTGAACTAGTACATAAAAGAGTTTTGTACCTGCAAAGGTATACAACATCAACTATCTTCTGTAAGGACACCACAACAAAATGGTGTTGCTGAAAGAAAGAATAGGACCCTGAAAGAAGCAGCAAGAACAATGCTTGCTGACACTGAAATAAGTGAAATCTATTGGGTTGAAGCTGTAAACACAGCATGCTACACTCAAAATAGATGTCTGATTAACAAACACCATGACAAAACTCCTTACGAGCTTTTCATTGTTAGACCCCCTAGTATCAAACATCTAAGGGTGTTTTGTTGCAGATGTTTCGTTCTTAACAATGGAAAAGAATACTTGAGAACATTTCAACCAAAGGCAGATGAAGGAGTATTTCTTGGTTATTCTCTGAATATCAAAGCCTACAGAATCTACAACAAAAGAACGCAAAAGATTGAGGAATCTGTTCATGTAGTATTCTATGAAGAAAACAAGAAAGTACTCTTGAATGATGATCTCTCAGATAGGTTCAAAGAACTGATGATTAAAGATTCTGAAAAAGGATCCTCAGCAGGAAATAATTCTATCATTCAAATAGAGGATGAGTCTGACGATTAAAAGCAACCTATGCTTAGTAACAACCAGATGACTCTAAGACATGATGAAGAATTTCCTATGAGAATTCCAGAAATGGAACAGGCTACTGAGAACCTTCATCATGAAAAGGTATCTGAAAATGAGATTGCTAAAATGCAAGATTCAGATATCTCTAACACTGAAAGAGTGTCAGATATCCATGGCATTTCCCATATGTCAGATATCTCAGATACTGCACAAGTATCTCATCAAGATCATATTGATTCACATTCAAATCAAAATGATATTGATCCAACTAGTTCAAAACCCATTATGAAATGGATAAGAAATCATCCTGCAAAGGATGTGATTGGTCCCATAGACCAAGGAGTTAGAACTAGAAGAGCAATCGCTGAAAATGCAAGTTGTCTCTATGGATGTTTCATCTCAAAAATCGAACCAAAGACTATAGAAGAAGCATTAAAAGATCAAGATTGGATCTCTGCAATGCAAGAAGAGTTGGATCAATTTGAGAGAAACAAAGTCTGGAAACTGGTTCCATTTGTTGACGGAATATCTGTAATCGGAACCAAGTGGGTTTTCATAAACAAAATGAATGAGTCTGGTGAAATAACCAGAAACAAAGCTAGGTTGGTTGCCAAGGGATTCACTCAGACTGAAGGACTAGATTTTGATGAATCTTATGCACCAGTTGCAAGATTGGATGCAATAAGACTCTTTCTAGCCTTTGCAGCTCATAAAGACTTTACAGTTTACCAGATGGATGTCAAGAGTGCATTTCTAAATTGTGAACTTGCTGAGGAAGTCTATGTTGAGCAACCACCAGGTTTTGAAGTTTCCTCAGAAAGTAGGATGATCTATAAGCTTTAGAAAGCTCTGTATGGGCTGAAACAAGCTCCAAGAGCATGGTATGATACATTGGCCAGATACCTACTAGAAAGTGGTTTCAAGAAAGGAGATGTTGATAAAACACTCTTCACATTGAACCATGATGGGAAACTACTTTTAGTTCAAGTATATGTTGATGACATTATATTTGGATCTAAAGACAAGCAACTTTGTGAAGACTTTGCTGAACTCATGAAATGTAAATTTGAGATGAGCATGATGGGAGAATTGAATTACTTCCTAGGGCTGCATGTCAAGCAACTCAATGATGGAATATTCATTAGTCAAACAAAGTATGCAAAGGACATGCTCAATAAATTCAATCTAAAGCCTTTTGAAAAGAATGCTAAGATACCAATGAGCATTGGAACCAAAATGACCTATACTGAATCTGACAAGAGTGTTGAAGAACACAAGTATAGAAAATTGATTGGATCTCTACTGTACCTCACTGCAAGTAAACCTGATATTCAATATGCAGTTGGAGTGTGTGCTAGATTTTAGACAAATCCAATGCAATCACACTACAACATTGCTATGAAAATATTGAGGTATGTAGAAGGTACTGTAGAAGTTAGATTGTGGTATCCAAAAGATAGTTGATTGAGTTTGGTTGGCTATTCAGATGCCGACTATGCTGGATCATTGCTTGATAGAAAAAGCACCTCAGGAACTTGTCAATTTCTTGGTGCTAGATTGATATCGTGGTTCAGCAAGAAACAAAATTCAATTGCCACATCTACCATAGAGGCTGAATATATTGTTGCTGGGTGTTGTGCTTCACAGATATTGTGGATACAACAACAACTCAGAGACTATGGACTCAATGAAGAGAAAACTCCCATTTTCTGTGACAACACAAGTGCCATTGCCATAACTCAGAATCCTAAGTTTCATGCAAGAACAAAGCACATTGATGTTAGACACCACTTCATCAGAGACCATGTTGAAAAAGGCAATATAGAGATATTCAAGATTGGCACTGAAGACCAACTTGCAGATATCTTCACTAAGCCACTACAAGAAAGTAGATTCTTAGCCTTAAGACATAGTCTTGGACTAATGGAGTTACCAAAGAACTGAAAAAGTTCAGATATCTGAAGAAGATATCAAAGGAGAGAGAAAAGGAATCTGGAACAGGTATCCAGAGAAGAGGAATCTGGAACGGGTATCCAAAAAAAGAGGTATCTGGAACGGGTAACCAGAAAAGAGGAATCTGGAACGGGTATCCAGAGAAGAGGAATCTGGAATGGGTATCTAGAAAAGAGGAATCTGGAACGAGTATCCAAAAACCAAGGACTAAAGGGTAAAATGGCTATTTGAAGATTTCTGAGACGGGTACTCAGATATCTAGATCACTCAGTGAGGGGGAACACAAAAGAGAATAGTACAACTGTCTGCAGTCAACTACTATCTTGAAATTTGTATTATATCTTTGTGTAAAACTTGGACAGATATTGAGTATGAGATAGACTCAGATACAAACAGTGTTCTTAGTCACACAGAATTGTGATTCAGATAGCAAATCGCCAAAATTCATTAATTGGGCACAATCACAATTGCTGATTGTGATCATTGCTGAAGAAGCAATATTGACCCTTGATGAAATGGGCATTTGATCTTAACGGACGAGATTAATTCTCTGTAAATAGTGGACTGTTGAAATTCAGACGTGGCCCACTATGCATTTAATGCCGAACAAGCTTTTACCCACGCCTGTCTGCAATACACAGATACTTACACACAAAATTAATTTGTATGTATATGAATGTTGAGATTACATTGCTATATATATAGGATTTTGGCAAAATAATTCACTTTCGCCTAATCCAACATTCAGACTTGCACTAGAATAGCAAAATTCTTTCTTCAACTTCTCTGCAAATCTCTGCTCCTCAATTAGTTTTTCTGCAAAGAATTTCTAATCTCTCACCCTAAATCTCTTACAGGCCTTAAAAAACTCACGCTATAAAGAGATGGCTCCAAAACGTGCTTCTACCCAGAAATCCCAAAATACTACCACTGGTACTGCTGAAAAGCAAGCACCAGAGTTGGTAATTGTAAACAATCGGTGGGTAAGAGACTTCAATCCCGATCATTGGACTTCAAATCACAGAATAATTTGGGGTGGTGCCATGATTGAGGAATACCTCACGGCTGCTGTTGAAAATCAAGCCGATAGAAAGCTGATACTTGACATGCTTGAAAAGGCAAAAATCAAGGGTTTTCTATCAGCTCTTCCCAGTAGAATCTCTTCACTAGATGTGTTAGAATTCTACAACAACTCCAGGATTATATCCTGTGTTTCTGAAGGCACTGCAATAGTGTCTATAAAAACTTCAGTCCAAGGAAAGGAAATCCTTCTGGACTTAACAACTTTCTGCAAGTTGTTTGACCTTCAAAATCTTGGAAAGGATTTTGAAATAGACACCAAGGATGATGATCTCCTTGAAGGTGTAAAACAACTATACAGTGATGTGTGTGATCTTGAAAAATCAGATACACCCACTGGTTTCAAGCTTGCTGACATTAGAACCAGACATCTGCTGGTTCACTAGGATGTGTTGGCATGCATTCTTCACAGATGCTTTGATGGTCTACAAGGAGGTGCTGACCAGATAAGCCAAGAACGCTGGATGATGATGTTCTTGTTGCAACAACCCAGGTTGGAAAAACGGATCTATAATACAGTAAAAGAAGAAAAGAAGTCTTATCTTAGATATTTGGGTAGCAAAAGGGAATATAAGGAATATGATTTTCGTCTTAGGAAGAGAACAAAAGTAGGAAATGCATAGAGATTTTTATTTAATACTACTTAATTACAATATGCAAGATTTTATTATCCAGCTTTTTTTTGTAGTGAAGTTGATCCCAACTTCCACTTAAGGAACTTCTCTACAGTATTTACAGTATTTTTTTTGAGCCTAAAATCGCTAAGGGACTTGCTGAGCCTAAGGCCACAGTAAGCTATGGTCAAAGATATGCTACTTGCTGGAGAAGTTTGGCATTGAGCTCAGAGAGAAGGCTGATATAGCAAACAGTAACCTACTCTACAAATATGAGTATACGAACTTGATGAAAAAGGTTACTGGATCTCAGAAAGGTTCCTAGAAGCGAAAGACTGAAGAGGTATCTGAGGGAAAGGTTGCGACCAAAAAGCCCATAACTTCACGAAAGAAGTCTGCTGGCAAATTAGAAGGCACACCCATTGAGGTTGTCGATTCCCAGATACCTGTCGTCGCTACAGATGAACTCATCAATGAAGATGAACTCATCAATGCTGCAAAAGAGATATCGACTACTGAACAAGTAGACTCAGCAAGAGAAAGTGCTTTCAGAAATGTTAAGACTATTGCCGAAAGCCTTGCTGATGAACTCATCAATGCTGCTAAAGAAAGTAGTGATAGATACCAAGCCCTATCTGCAGAAACCGCAGGGATTATGGACCAATCAGTTCCTAATGCTGATGAGAGCTCTGACGATGAAGATGATGAATTAGTCATCTCTCAAGTCCTAGAAAAATCAAAAAGGGCTAAGGTTACTGAAAAAGTAACTGGTGTAGAGGTATCTGAAGAAGAACCTACACCACAAGTTGCTGAACAAGCACCTGTTTCAAAGGTTGCTGAGCAAGCACCTATAGCAAAGGTTGTTGGTGCCAACACACTATCAGGGAAAGTCACGTATAAAAAACTTCAAGAAGCCCTGATGAGTGGTGACCTATTGTTGGCAGACGCTGATGTCAACACCACACTTAAAAATTTGGAAGAGCTCTCAAATGCTCAAACTTCTGCTTCCAGACAACCACAACAACCACAACCACAACAGCCACAAGTGGTTGATGAAATGGTCAATGAACTCCATTTCGACATACCAACAATGCAATATGCTGAAGAAAATCCTGCAAAAGAGCAGGTTCCCCAACTCAATGAGAGGGATCAAATTGAGACATCTACTCAGAATGATCAACCAGGGGAGGCAACTGAGTTGCATACTCAGGAAAGGTCTGAAGTACCTCAAACTTCCAACAAAGAAGTAGTCCAAGAACAACAAGACCAAAACATTGAAGGGTCACAAGTTCCAGAGACCAATCAGCCTGACACTGCTCAGGTAGCTGAATGGTTTAACTCTCTACTTGTGATAATTTGTGTTTATTAATCTTGTTAGTTAATAAAATTTCTTTGTTACAGGCTGAATTACAAACACAAGAACAAGAGGAAGCTGGAAAGCTTGCCTCAGAGACTGAGAAGGAGGCTTCAACAACCTCGCCTCGTAAGGAATCTGAGCCTGTGCTATAGGTGATAAAGAGTTCCTTAAGATATTACTTTTCAGTTATATGTTAATATACTTAATTAATTAATTAAGTGGATGTTTCTAATAGGCTCCAACTGAGAAAGAAGAAGATAAGGCAGAAATGCCAGATAAAGACCCAGAGACCGTCAATGTTTCTGAAGAAAATGTCATTGAGCCTTCTAGTGTGAAGGTATATAAGACTCAGTGATAAACATTCTTCATCATGGGTTAATATAAATTCTTCTCTAAATTACTCAATACTTTCTACTTACAGGTTCATTCAGAAGTAGAAGTGCAAGGGGAAAGAGTTGAGACATCCCCTGCACCCATGGAATTTGATGAAGCCCCCAAGGCAACATCACCAGAAAGAACACCAGAAACTGAGAACGTTTCTGCGAAAAATGATTCTGAGCCTCTTGTTGAGGAAGTGAGTGGAAAACTCAGAAATCATTGAAGCTTAATTGCATAAATTCTTTCATGATAATTTCCTAAGTATTGTGATAATTTTAATTCTCAGGATCAAGCAGAAAGAAAGGTTGATGAAGACCAGATTTCCAAGTCTCCACCTCACAACAAGATATCTGAGGCACCCCCTGCCTCAGTAGTACAAGTCTCTGAGTCTGATGTACTCATTCAGGTAACTCAGAAACCTAACTACACTCGTACTCAGATATCTACACAAGTTTTGAATCTAACTCAAAACTCTCTCTTTCAGGCTCAAACAAGTGCCACTAATTAAGGTCCCTGTTGATGAGAAAGAGGACCTGTTTCCTTTCTTCAAGGAACACACTTTGCCAAAGCATCTGAAATGCTTCAAGAAATGGCAAAAGTCTGCGTCTGATCTATCTGAAATCTTAAAGGTGACTGATCACCACACAAGGAGAGCACGAGCCCTTGACTTGGAAAACTATGTCCATGCAATGTTCCCCACTGAACAATATTCTTTCGGAACATTGATGGATAAGGATTTTGTTAAGGAAGTGGCCAGAAAGCTGATCCAAGCTTTTAAACAAGCGGATGGTCAGACCAGAATGCAGATGGCATTCAAGCCTACTTTTCCCCAGACTCTATAGTATATACCCTCTGAACAAGAGGAAGTTAATGGGCAAACGGTCACTATTCCAGAAGTGATCAACCTGGTCTCTGAAGATGAGGAAGAAAAGGAAACTGATGAGAAAAATTATGAAGATCCTCCTGCTGACCATCACAAGGATGAGGATGATAAGAAGGATGATGATGATACCCCTGCACCAAGGACAGGAGGGATTACACAGAGGAAGAGTGCCTCAGCTGCTGAAAAGCACACTGAGAGGACATCACAACAATCCCCTCCTCCATCTCCTCAGAAATCCACCCATCCATCTCCCCAACAAAAAGACTCTATTGAACAGGTAGTTGAGCACTCTGAGGATATAACACTCAGAAAATATTGAATGCACAAGCCAGAGTTGCTCAACTCAAACAACTGTTGGAGGAAGAACAACAGCTAAATCTTCAACTCGAAGAGAAGATAGCTGAATCTAAAGCAAAGCTCCAAAATATTGAAGATCAAACAATCAAGGAAATGGAAGCTTATGATGAAATGAAAGAGCTCCAGGATGCTTTAAATGCCATTGCTAAGAAGCTAGATACTGAAGAAGTATCTGAAGAAAAGCATGATGCTAAGGCTGCATCACCTTCAAAAGATATACCATCCTCCTCTCTGAAATGAAAGAAGCCCATCTCTGAGATGGTTGCTGGACTAGAAAATCTTGAAAATGTCCAAGAGGATGAAGATCATTGGGCTGATGACTCAGTTGATGAAGAAGACAAGACATTGGCAGAACACCGCAATGAACACTTAGCGGTTTCTCATCTGAAAAGGAAGCTAATTGCTCCTGAAGTATTCAACAAACTGCCAAATGTCCACTCCCAAGAATACATGAATAGATACCAAGTTTTGGTACATCTTAAAAAGGAGTTTCATCACAGAACAAAGAAGTAATTGCCACCGTCCCCTCAGATACGAAGAAATTCACTGAGCTCATCACTCAGAGAACAACCAGTATGGTCCTTGCTCAGAAGGATCTGGGAATGGTAAGGGACAATGATATGACATTAGCTGAAAAAGCTTTTGATGAGGCAAGTTAATTACACTATTGGCAAAGCAAAAGCCATACTAGGCCCATTGGCAGAGCTCACTAATAAGGAGAATGGACTTATCAAACAAAATCAGGAGCTCAAAGCTGAACTTCAGAAGTTGGTCACTGCCTATAAATACTTACAAGGACATTTTGAGTCTCTCTCAGAATCTTTTATGAGACTTAGTCAGCCAACAATGACTAAGGGGGAATGATCGTACAAATCTGGACCTAAAAGTCAGGGGGAATGGGAAGAAGGAGAAGGATATAAGAAGAAATCTGGAGCTGGTGCTGCTCAGAGAGGAAGAGGAAACAAGAAAACTTCCCAGCCACCACTCAGAATCAATGAGCCCTCCTCAAGTCAAGCTGCTTTGCAAATAGTAGCTACTTCCTAGAAACCAACTGAAGGAACTTCAATGACAACAAGGGCCAGAGCACAGAAACCTCCAAGGAGTACCAAGGCTCCAAGGAGAAGATAAGTAAGAGGGTTTGATGAGTCTTCTTCTTCTGAAGAAGAAGACAAATCAAATCCCTGGGCAATGAAGAAGGCTGCAAAACTCTCACAAGAATTAATCTTGATAATGATGATGAAGAGACTGATGAAGATGAAGCTCCCTTCATAGAAAAAGAAAAATTGATAGCCTAATTTCATTTAGTCGCAAAGCTGGCAGCTAAAACACCCTCTGGAAATACCAAGTCAATCCAGGGTGGTTCTTCAAGCAATCCAAGGGAAAACTCAAGGCAAAGGAGGAATAGATTGAGAGCTGAAAGAAGAAAAGGTCAACTTCCACTCAGGCAAAAAGAAGACAGAATTGAGTATGTGAAGACTGACAATAACTCCTCCTCCTACAGGTGTATTCATCAGAGGAATGAATATTGGATACTGGAACTCAAGCACTTGCTTGTAAATGAAAAAGGATTTCCAGTACCCATCCATCAACAACTTATGGCATGGAGAAAAGATAAGCCAATCTTGATCAACACCAATCATGTCAAAGCTTGGTTGGATTTTGAAGTTGTCAAGAGAGTTGAAGCAATGAGAAAGGACCTTAATGATGAATGTCCTCATGGAAAACCTGATGATGTGCATAGAGTCCCAAACCTCACTGGAACAGGCACAAGGCCAAGACTTGCTGTGGAACCCTTTGAGTCATTCTACATGACTAAAGATCAATACAAGGGTGACATCAGATATCTGAGGATCATATATGATTACTTCAAGCTATCAGATATCAGAATTGAGCATGCCTGGAAATGGGGAAAGTATTTATGGGTCAAACACTTTGCCAAGAAGAATCCCACCAAATCATACAAAGAAGTATGTGGTTATGCCAGAGACACTGAGATGTTGGTCAGAACTTTGCTCTATGACTACTCAGATGATATCAAAAGATTTGGAGATAGGAAATTTGCAGATTGATCCATGGAACTGCTTTTGAAGACTTGAAGTGTTGAAGACTTGAAGACTAGTTTATTAGGATGTCTACTTGGAGCTTGGTTACTCATGTTGTCCTAATCTACTATGTATCTTGCTGATTGAGCTGAATTGTGTTATGTACTAAAGTTATCTGTAAACTTTCTTTGTAACATATCTGATGAACCTACTCTCAGATATCAATCTATAAAAGATAACTTGTCAACAAAGATCACACCTTGTGATTTGGTTGATGTTTACTTTCTGCACTTAATTATACGAATTGAAAAATCATAAGAAATGATTAAGTGATGGATTGTTTCTCCATCCAGATCTGTAATAGGTCAGATAGTCATCGTTGACTGATCAAAATGGGGGAAATTTGTTAGGAATATATGTTTAGATTTTGATCAGCAACCTAATGACTTATCTTAGCTCAGAAAGGTGGTTAGTACTCTTGGTTCACTTGAACACTGTAAAAGAGGAAACTCACTAAGTATGATAGTCTAGCAAATCTTGTATAGGATGTTAGGTCTCTGAATGTAATTTTTATTTTCTTGAAGAAGACCAATCCAGCAGGAGAAGTTCAACAAATTTGAAGATCTGAAGACTGCACAAGATTGCTGAAGACAAAGGTTTTTCAGATACCTATGTCCAGATATCTTGAAGAAACAAGTGTTTCGAAACACAAGTGTTGCAAAAGATATCTGAGAATAAAAGGTTTCTAAAACGAGAAAAAGTGCCCACAGATATCTACACTCAGATACCTTGGATAAAGATTATGTTTCCGGGAAACAATATATTTTTAACAAGTGGTACCTGGAGTTGTGATAGTCTCTGGAAAAGGACGTGCAAGGCTTCAGAAAGCATGCATAGTTCCGTTGGCACTACAGGACAAAGTATAGTACAGTGCATCAAATGCGAGGACAGAAATGTCTAAACAAAAACGGTAGCTTCTGAAGAAGAAGACAAACCTACTACTGTACTATACTCAGATATCAATAGTTTGAAATTGAGTTAAGCCTAACGGATACTATTCAAACGGCACTCAAATTCATCTATAAATATTAACACTTAGACTGCTTGAGAACACACCTTAGATCACTGAACTTATATTGAATACTCTCACAAGCTCTCTCAAAGCACACTACTTACCTTCAAGCTTTCTGTTGCGACCAAAGCTCTTGATTCTAAGTAGCACAAAAGTTCTAAGTGTCCTGATCCTTAACAAGCATTGTTATTTGTGAAAGAGTTGAACTAAGATTTCATATCTAAGATTCATTCTCTTGAACACTTATCATAAACTTGGGTCAGTAAAGAACAAGATACCATACATTGCAAAGTGTATTAAGTATACTTGATTCATAGAGCTATCTGAATAACTGAACAAGTTATTAAAGAAGCTCACCTGACAAACTACCTTAACCAACACCTTAATCGGCGTGGAGTACAAAAAGTACTTAGTTTGAGAAACTAAGGAATAACTCCGAGGTTACTGAGAATAGGAAGTATTTAGTTTGGGAAACTAAGGAATAGCTCAAAAGGTTTCTGAGTACATGAAGTACTTGGCTGTGAAAACAAGGGAATAACTCAGGGGGAACACTTGGTTGGAACCTAGTGTATTTAGGAATCTAGAGAAGATACTTGTAAGGTTACCTCAATTATCTGTCTTAGTGGATTTTAGGTCTGAGAAAGGCCGAAGTGGATTAGTTGAAGGATTACGCCACCTTCAGATACCACTATAAAAGAACTTGTGTTATTTACTTTCTGTAGTTTATTACTTGCTTTATTTATCTTGCAAAGTATTTACACTTATCTGGCTGAGCACGTGCACTTATCACAGAAAAGTTTTCCGCTCTCTGAAAGTAAGTATCAGATATCTTCACAGATATCTGAAAAACTGTGTTTATCGACAAAAGTTTTAAGAGACTATTCACCCCCTCTAGTCTTTTACTTTGCCGTTATCTGGACCAACAATAACTTTGCGACAAATATTACTTAAGCCACATCCATTTCATTTCATGGTTTATTTTTTTCTTGTGGTTTGTAGACTTTACTGCAGTATAAACACAACGAGACATTGTAGTGTATTATGTAAATAAAGAATAAATCTTTTCATACATTTTAACGATTATCTATACATTCACTCACTCAATTTAATGTATTAAAATTTTCATCTGAACTTTTAAAATTTGTACTCATGTAACTAGACAAGAGTGATGAGCCCAAGTTATTTATATTTATTTTTGCGTAAGTGGTGCAAACTAAAACTAGATTGAGAGACAATATATAAATGAAAATAATCTCCATTCCAATTTATCTTATTCCCAATCTCTCCCCAAAAACCCTTCTCAATTTTACTTTTACTTCTAAATTTACAGCAGCATCTGCCGAAGTGCAGGAAAAGGATTTTGTAGCCCATCTTCATAATCTCTAAAGAAATCGTACAACCAAAATTATGCAGAAAACATATATGCAATAGTTTAGGGGTTTCTTACTAAAAGGAAAATGAAATTGGGTGACAAGAATCCAAGGAGTCGAAGATGGGTGATGCTAGTTGTTGACTGAAGTAGAAAGAGATGTTACCCCGCAAGGATTTGTCGACGAATTTTTCGGGTTTTATTTCATTTGTGTTCTAATTTACTTCTAAGTTTCAAATAGCAATACATTATTTAAGACTTTAAGTTAATTTTGGTGTTAATTCTTTAAAGATTTTGCTAGTTTTTCGTTTTTCCAGTATGTTTGTTGATGTGGTTGGATTTGGACGGTAATCTCTGAGATTTCTCTATTCTGGTAGGAGAGTGTGAATTAAAATTGTATATTCATGAATAAATCAACCACCTGGGGTATAATAGTAATTTTACAGATAAAATTCTGCCCCTTGCGCCTTAGTATTGACTGATGGGGGTGGAGGGGGAAGGAAGAAGATTAGGGCTGGGGTCGGGCGGGATATTTGGGATTTTGGGATTGGGACATATTTTTCACGTCCCAATCCCATCCCAAATAAAGTCGGGATTTTTCAGGATTGAGACTTTGGGATTTAGGCAGGATCGGGCGGGATTTCGGGATCCCATATATTTTGAATAATTTTTACAACACTCTTGATAATTTTGGACAAGCATTTATAATTTTACAAATACTAGTTTACATTAAACATAATTATATAATCCTACTTTTGAATGACTTTAAAAACAACTTACACCTCTATATGTATAAACTAACAATCTACAAGGTAGTACAAATTCAACTCGTATCATAAACTAACTTGTTTTGTTTGCTTTTTCATAGATTAAACTTACAACGGATAGTTAGATAAACAAGTACTACCCAACAACAATCTTAATGATAGAATTAAAGAAGAAAAAAAAAAGTTACATCATAAAAGAGTTGTCTTTTTGTGTAATATACAACAATATTAATTATTTATTGATTTATTCATTATCCCATTTGGATCCCATATCCCAATCCCAATTGAAATGCAAAATCAATTCTAATCCCATCCCAAAATTATATATGGGAATTCGGAATTTATCCCAATTGAGATCGAAAATTTCGGGATCGTGAAGTTCGGAATAATCCCAATAGGGATCGCGATTTTCCCAATATTCCATACCAAACCCCCACCCCCAAAAGAAGATGGAGGAGAGGAAGGAGATGAAAAGAAAATGAAGTGGGTTTCTACTTTTCTATTTTATTTTTCATTTACTTTAATTTTTTATTTCTAATTTATATTTATTTTTCCTCTTTCTCTTATTAATATTACAACCAATTAATTCCACGTGGAGAGAGTGGTGATGGTGGCAACTCATGGACTTCATCAGGGAATTTGTAATTCTCGCCAATTTTGGATGAATCTGTAATTTGTCCAATTAACCAAAAGTAATTCTACCTTTTGCAGTCGTAATAGGAGTTTAATTAGAAACGCGGTTAAATAGGTTTCTTTGAAAGTTCGTTTATGTTAGAAAATTGGTTACAAATATCCATATCCCTGTTACAAGTGGTTGATGTATTGACTAGTATTGAGTAGTTGTTCCAATCCAACAAGCAAGTTGCAGGCGACTCGGTTTGACGGGTCTAAGTCGTCTTTACCGATTCAACTCTCCCTCCATTACAAAACCAACTGTATATACTACATACTTGTTCTCAATTTGTTATCCATTGATCCACAAATCCTCCTTATTCTGCATAGCTAGTTTGACAAGTAAAGATGAACGATCTATTCTCAGGTTCATTCTCTCGATTCAGGGAAGAAAACCCCCAATCATCACCGCCAAACTCACACACAATCGAGATGTCGAACTCAACGGGAGGCGTAAACCTGGACCGATTCTTCGAAGACGTAGAATCGGTGAAGGAGTCGCTGAGCGAACTGGAAACACTGTACAATGAGTTACACGGGTCACACGAGAAGAGCAAGACGCTGCACAACGCGAAAGCGGTGAAAGAGCTCCGATCTAAGATGGATGGGGATATCTCATCTTCACTCAAGAAGGCCAAGCTCATTAAAGTTCGGCTTGAAGCATTGGACCGATCGAATGCGGCTAATCGCAGTTTGCCTGGCTGTGGACCGGGAAGCTCATCCGATCGGACACGTACTTCTGTGGTTAATGGACTCAGGAAGAAGCTTCATGATAGTATGAATCGCTTCAATGATCTCAGGAACAAGATGGGATCTGAGTACCGTGACACCGTTCAGCGAAGGTATACATCTAAATTTTAGCTTTAGGTTTTAAGATTAATTCGTGTTTAAATTGAATTTCATCAACTTGCAAAAATTCAAAACTGAACAAATTTCGTGTTTAAGTTAGTTCTATTCAGTTCGGGTGCAGACGAAGAGAAGAGAGACTTACTACTTACTATTATAAAATTAAATTTTGTGGTATTTTTATTGTTGTAGAATTTTTACCCAGGTAAATTGAGCAAGTACTGGGGAATTGGTAAATTGACTAGGGTAACTGGTTAAAGATTCTTCCTTATAAGAGGCCGGGTCTATTAGACCGGGCGGGCCTGATAATGGGACACTTGGAAATGAGTCTAATAAACACTTGTTTCAAATTTGAAGTGGAAGCCAAGGTCTATAGATTAGAATAAGCTAATGAGCCTGGCTTGCAGAATTATTTTTAATAGACTCCAATAATAAACTTGGACAAGAAGATAGTTTTACTTCAAATAAGATTCCTTTAGAAAATGTTACGATAGATACAGAAAACACATTAAAGATAATTAGTTTGAACAGACTATATATATTACATTGATGCATTGTACTTTAGTGGGCGATTGCAAATTTGCAATAGATTATAGTAGTAAGTTGTATCTTAGTATAATTTAAATTAAGGAAAAGCTGAATGACCAAACTAAAGAAATGAAGTAGTACTAATATTCTTTTAATGAGAAGTTGGTGAAACTAGATGCTGGTTTGGTTATTTGGTGTGAATTTGATCTATTTAAGTATTTATGATGGTGGTTTGGTGTGAAATTCATCTGTTTATCCAGCAATGATGATGATCCTTCTCTATTTTGGTGAACCACTCGTTGCATTTCAATTAACCAGCAACTCGTTCCCGCGTGCAAACAATTAGATATTATATTACCGAAATGTCACACAATTGTGAAATTGATTTACTTTTACTCTGTCGTTAATATCAATTCCCTGACTTAGGACGGTGGCGAGTGTACATGTTTAGGAGTCATAGGTAGCGCAAACAGGAGGTCTCACTAGCATTTAATTTGGAATATGTCTAACAAGTCCCACAATGCCACTCCTGGTTCCACCATGAATAAAACTAGAGAAAGTAGCATAATGCTTATATATATCTAATGGTTAATTTGGCTGTTGACTACTAGATACTACACAGTAACGGGTGAGAATCCAGATGAGAAAGTGTTGGATAACTTGATAGAGACAGGGGAGAGCGAGTTGTTTCTGCAGAAGGCTATTCAGCAGCAGGGGAGAGGACAGGTGATGGACACGATCATGGAGATTCAGGAAAGGCACGATGCAGTAAAGCAGATGGAGAAGAACTTGATGGAGTTGCATCAAGTTTTCCTTGATATGGCTGTGCTCGTACAGAGCCAGGGCGAGCAGTTGGATGATATCGAGAGTCATGTCAATCGAGCAAATTCATTTGTTAGAGGTGGTACGCAACAGCTTGAAGTAGCGAGGAAGCATCAGAAAAATACAAGGAAGTGGGCTTGTTTTGGTATTGTGCTAGTGTTGATTATTATCTTGATCATCCTTCTCTCTGTTCGCCCATGGGAGAACAACAGGCCACGATAGACAATTCACCTTTTAAGAGAGATACTACTTTTGTTCTCATTTTTTCATTTGATTGGTGTACCTAGCTAATCGAACATTGCCTACTGCTGTAATATTGTCTTTTATCTTCTTAGTGGTTTGTTTTCAAGTTAATTACCTCTCATCAGAAAGGTCCCACCGCTACATGAGATGGCACTAATTAAGTAGCAATTTAATTTTCCCATAGTAATTCTTATCAGTTGTTGTTGATACTTGACCTGCCGCGGTGAGAGGTGAGGATACGGTAAGGCAAAATTGAATTTTCCCATAGTAATTCTTATCAGTTGTTGTTGATACTTGATATCATGACATCAGATATTTTATGTAATTAATACAATATCCACATGTTTGCATAATCCCCTTGCAATTCATTTACCTTTTTTCCTTTTCCAAAAAGTAATACTTTATGACCCGTCGAACTCGTCGGTATGGTGAATAAGTAACAAAACATGTGTTATTTCACAAGTTTTACAATAACATGCTCATTTACGAACATATAAAACTTACGATCAATGAATATTTATAAGTATGATGTATTTATGATTCTAGTTAATATCAGAGATAAAATATTATACTGTCTCAAAATTTATTGAACACTTCTTTGTACATCATATTGGCTGTCATATGATTTTTTATATACCATGATTGGATCAGGCATTACGATAAGTATCTTCATGCTTTTGTGAGAGCAACATACATCGGACCTTGGCTAAATATTGGCCTTCCTCCGAGCGCATGTATGTTTCACTAAGCTAAAGCGGGGTCTAGTCGTCATACAATTTGTCTAGTTTCCGGTCTTGAGGGGTCAACATTAGATATAGACAAACTTGATCTCATATAGTATAGTAGAGAGTTGGGGTATTTTTACTTTACTACACTTGATATTGACTTTATCTTGTGAGTGATCTCTAAAGTTCGAGGTTTACTTTAGTGATGTTAATTAGAATAGTGTTCTTCTATTCTAGGTCTATTGTTTATAGTTTAATCGATCATTTTGTGATTGCGTTAAACTTAGTTTTATAATTCTACTTTTTTCTGATAGTGAAATTTTAGCCTACGACATGGTTAGTATATATATATACCGGCTAAAAGTAATTTGTGATTGTCAGTTTATTTTTTCGCTACTTACTGTTATGATTAGTTTATTGCTTCCAGTGATTGTTGACAACAGTGTTGACTCAACATCATAGTCAACAATATTAACAAATACCTTTTCAAGGAGCTAACTAGGCAACCAAGCGTTTAGAGTAATAAACGTGAATGTTTGCAGAATAAATAAACGAGTTTGATTTGGTAGAATTATACTAAATGCAACTAACATAAGTAGAATCCCTACATCACTACCACATTCAATACACGTTTAGCTACTCATTATCATGCAAACAGTATACGAAATCATCATCAATGAAAAGATGCTCATAAGATTGATAAAGAAGATAAATTGAATCATGAATCATAAACAAACGCAAGAGATCAAATTGCAAGAAGAATATGATAATCAATTGAATCTCTAATCCTCGAATGAAGAATCCAAATAACGTATAAGATAACACTAAGCTCTAAATATCCAAAGTTCAAATATAAGGCTTTTTTTTTGGGGGGGGGGGGGTGGGGTTGGGAATAATTAGAATAAAGTATGAATGTTAAAACGAAGCTAAAAATCGTTTATATATGCAACAGAAGAATTTCCCGTCGAAGCCCCATGCATCCTGGCCTTCAAATGAAACCACTATTCAACTCGTAACATGAAGACGTGTCTTGGCTTAATTGGTGGAGACACGTCCTAACTGATGAGACAATATTCTAGAGTCTCATCTCGTTCTTTTTACCGTCTTTTGTTAGTCTTTATTTCCATTTTATATGTTTTTTGGGCGTTTTTATGTGTTTCGTGTTTTAGTTGTGTTGTACAGGTTTCTGTAAGTTTAGGCATGGATCTGGAGGAAAAACGGCATTCTTGGAAGTCGTATTAGAGTTGAAGACTCAAGAAACTCCATTTGGTGGTCCAAAATTCGAGTCCAGTAAAGAAATGGCCAAAAAGAAGCCCAGGCGCGTTTAAACATTAAGTCCAGACGCGTCTGCACAGGGCGCATTTCAAAAGCATCCAGAAACCAAGCCAGACGCGTCTATGCAGCTCGCATTTTCCATACGTGTCCAGAAACCAGTCCCAGACGCGTCTGTGCAGCTTGCATTTTCCAGATGCGTTTAAGATTTTGCTCCAGCGCGTCTGGGCCCATTCAGCGAGATTTCTTCTGATTTAATTACTAGTCGACTTTAGACATTGAACAGACATTCTTCTCTACGTTTTTACTCCCAAAGGCAAGAACGTGCCCTAGTTTTCACTTTCTTGCCTTGGTTTCTCATTTATTCGATTTGTAATTGCATACTTGACCTTGGATTCATACTTTGAGGTTTGATTATCAATCTAAGTATTCTTTCTTTCACAATTTCATCTCTTATGATTGATTTATTGGTTACATGCTTATCTTATTCTCTTGTATGTTTAATTCAATTGTGACGATCAATATGCATGTTCTTGATTCGATTATGAGTAGCTAAATCCTTAGTGAATACGGTAGTGATGTAGGATTAATTGAGTTAGGGTTCTAACCTATAATCGTTCATACGTGTTAAGCTAAATCAAGATCTTCGTAAAAACCTTAATTCAGTACGCTCACGTTTCCAACCTTCACATCATTTCGGTTAAGAATCAATCGTCTGACAATCGATTGATTTCACTACTTCTGAATTTTCAAATGATGTTTCGGTTAAACTGAATTTATGCTTTTCTAGACAAATAACTGTGACAAACGTATGAACGATAGGTTTAACTCTGTATTCGATTTCTCCGAATTGCTACCATGTTCATTATTTCTCTTCTTTGATCTAAACTCTCTTTTAGTTTACTTAGATTTATCAACTTCGATCCTTCAAACCAAACCATTTCAACTGTTACTGCAAATTCTTACGTTTACACTTCGAAACGCTATAGTTGCCTAGTTAGCTCCTTGAGAACGATCTCGTAGTTAAAGTCTGTTTACAACAATTGCTTAAGTTACTTTTTTTTTTTTTTTAAGAGTACTAATTTGAGCACATCAAATTTAGCGTCGCTACCAGGGAGTTAACTCCTACTGTGGTGTTTAGAAGTGTTAATTTGTTTTTGTTTAACTGATCTTTACTTCACTAACAAAAACTAAAAAATCTCTTGAAGTTGTTGTTTTGTGAGGTTGTTGTCACAGGTAGGTAAGAGTCGGCTCATCTCAACTATAATGAGTGCCACAGTCCATCACGGGGTTACCCCATGTGTATTCGGAGAATATATGCAGCCTCACTTGGTTAAGGCTCCTGGATCTTCGATTGTACTATCGCAAGAAGCAAGGAACATCGAGATAAAGGCTCATCACTTCAACAATGGTCCCCAATTCTTTGGGTATACTAATGAAGATGTGATGCAATTCCTGAGGGAGTTTGGGGCTCTGATTGGAAGGATACCACTGCAGAATGGTCTTAATGTGAGTGACGATGAGCTGAGGATGAAAGTTTTCCCTATGTGTCTCCACTGTTCGGCTAAAACATGGTTGTTGAATCTTCCAGAAGATTCGTTGGTTACTTGGAGCGATGTTTACCGAGTTTTCATGGCAAAATATTATCCGTACTCTAAGACTGCGAACTTTCGCGATAGAATTTTGCAGTTTGAGCAAGGACACGATGAGTCCATGTATGATGCCCGAGAGCATTTCAAACACCTCCTAGCTCAGTGTCCCCATCATATGTTCGATGATTTGTCTTTGTGCAGTAGCATCTACGAGGGGCTTCGTTACGAGGAACAGTCGATGGTTGACTTGAGCCTTGGGTGTTTGATTTTGGAGAAAGCTCCTGAAGAGATTGTGGGTGCATTTGAAAAACTAGCAGTTGTAACAAAGGCATGCGTGGAAAGGCCAAAAGAGCGAGAGAATACAATAAGGAGAACACTTAAGGAACTTGTCGATCTCAACACACTCAGAGCATGGAAAGTAGGCTGATGGAGTTTATGGTTAACTCTGAAAATTTCTATCGCACTGCTGCACAGAACCAGGTAAAGAATGAGGAGAGGTTTGAGGCTATTGAACAATCTCAGAAGAATCTGGAGGCTGCTGTGGGAGAATTGGTTCATATGGCTCGAAAAGGGGAATTCGGTGAGCTCCCTAACAGGATAGAGAGAGAATTTCTCGTGGAGATAGCGGGTGATCTAGTAGACAAGAGGAAAGCTGATGAAGTGCCTATGATGATAAGTCGCAAGTGTAGGGACCACACCCCTGCACTTAAAGAGGCTGAAGTTGTGGAGAGTTTTAACAACTCGATTTTTGAGGAACCCCTAAAACCTCATTGATGCTCCGGTGGTGGAATCTAATCCACCGATATCCCTAAAGTGGAGAAGAGTGTGACTAATATCAAGAGTTTTGATTTAGCTATTGGTATTGGAAGATGTGAAGGTGTAGTTGGTATTGTTGACACAGGAGCTAGCTGCAATGTAATGACTTTTAATACATATGAGGAGCTTGGTTTGATTTCGTTACAGAGTCTGTAATCCCAAAATACGATCAGAAGATTAAATTTATAATTGCCAGAGCTCACTAACACACAGTTTATAGCCGTAAGCTAACTTAAGTTGTCATTCTATCGGGAATAATGATCGATTGAAATAGAATATTAAATGGTTGATTTTCAATAAAAAGTAAATAACATATTTTTTGGATTTTTAAATAAGGAAAATAAACACGTAAGTAGGAAAAGTAATTTTAATAAGATTTGATGAACTAAGAACTTATAGAGAAAAGCATGTAAGCGTTAACCTTCACTTTGCTAAATGGTTTATATCAGGAATAATAGATAGCGATAGTTACGGCTGAAGAGTCACATAGGTCACATATCATATACCAAGGCGCAGTTAGCATGGATACCCTATGTAGACTATCGTCTAGCTCAAAGCTGTCTCCAGTTGCTAGCTCAACTTCATACCTTAGGCAGAATATCAACCTATAGACACAGCTGATACCTCCTAATCTAATGCAATGAATATTCATGTCTCGCGAAAACATAAACGAGCAAAGCATCTTTCTTAAACAGCACAAATATGAACAACAATCGCATAACCAACATAGATGCTAAAACTATCCCATCATATATAAACTAAATAGTCAAAGATCCCCACCAACCATTACACATGTGAATTAGCCTGACATAACTAAAAGTAAATAAATAGAAAACTGAATTGAAATCATTTTTGAAACAACTAAACCGTAAGAAGATGGCGAGTGTCGACCCCCTACTTCTCCTCTTCGATTCCTCCTTGCTTGATCGATCTTGATGTCTTCTTGAATGCTTGCTGGCGCTAGAGTTTTGGGGTTTCACTTCCCCGGGACTGGTTCTCTCTCAGGAGAGATGCTTTTGGGGTTTCACTTCCCTGAGGACTGGTTCTATCTTAGGAGAGATGCCTTGTGAGCTTGTTCTGATTCTGAGACCCCTGAGGTCATATTTATATGTGAAATTTTGACCTCCAAACCGCCATTCTTCAATAAGGAAGGTTTAGGAAGGTGCCTCACCGACAGCCGAAGCGATCTAAAAGCATAACGGTGCATCGCGTCACTGGGACCGCAGTGACCCTCTCTATGCCATCTACGATTCCCCAGCTTCTGTCTATAAATCTTCGTTCTTCAATTTTGGGCTTCGTAACTTCATTTCCTCGAAAAGTTTTCTTCTTCACAGTTGTAGCATCTTCAATTATCTTCGCACTGGCTGGTCACATGACATGTTTTGACTTGTCGAACCCCGTGCAACGGTCAACCCGGCGAATTCGCTTCATTTTCCCAATTTGGCACAAATATGCCGTTTTGGTGCCTGAAATCGTGCAAATCCTCAAAACCGCAATCATGACCAACAGAAAACATGCAAAGTTGGTAATTGACCATAAAACGATATAAATATTGAATCTACGGCAAAAAACAAGGGTCTAAAAGCATGCCATATCGCACACTTCATTGTCACATCACACCCCCAAACCAGTTTCTTGCTCATTCTTGAGCAAGGCAAAAAACGATAAAAAGTGACAAAGAAATAATGCCAACTCGACACTTTAACTTAAAACTTTCCCAGGATGAATTTTTCAAGATCAACCATGTTTAACAGCTAAGCCAGAGATCGGAGATCATGAAGCTAGCAGACAAAAACGAACATCGATCTGTATCGTCGGGTTCCCAAGTAACAAGATCAATCATAATGTACATAAGAACCTTACGGCATGAGACTCATGCTTCCCTTCAAAAAGTAATTTACCGTATACACAGACTTATGAGGCAATCAGAGATTTGTCGAGAAAAAGGATTAAGGTAGGATAAACATAAGTAAGGGTAAATGCTGAGTTATAGGTCCTCCATGCTCCTTATGAATACTACCTAGTCAAAAGTTCATCCCTTCTTCTCCTACTTCTCAAAATAATAAAGTCTGATGATCTTCTCTCTCTCTCTCTCTCTCTCTCTCTCTCTCTCTCTCTCTCTCTCTCTCTCTCTCTCTCTCTCTCTCTCTCTTTTTTACATACTATTTTTTGCGGCCGTTTCGACCCGTATGTTTTTATTGGCCATCATTGGGCTCTTTTGTTGGCCTCATTGGGCTCTTTTAGTCTCTCCATTTTTTGGCAGTGCCTATTTTACCGAATTCCGCACTTTTGTGCATGCTGGTTTAGTATACATGCCATCAGCCCTCACGGACATGTAGCTTTTTAGGGCCACGCCGATATGTGGGTAGTATCTGTAACATGCCCAACACGAAAACGGTGATCACAAGGACCATAGATCCACTCTGATATTTTTTAGTACCTTTGCTTTTTATGGTACTTTACTTCTCTCTTTTATTGGTACCTTAAGTTTTTCAGTGCTTCTTTTTTTTTTTAGAGAGAGAGAACAAAACAGAGCAAAGCAACCATAACTTCCTTCTACTTCTCCTCCCCAAACCTGTTAGTTTCACAGGATTTACTTCTTCCCAGAATCCCTCTTAACTAAGCAGACTCACTTAGAGCATGAAAGACTTCTAAATAGTGTGTATAAGTGAATCAAAGAATAAGGAATGAAAAATATTCTAAGACTGCCTCTTTATCTTTGTGTTACATGGCAAAAACTCATAAGTAGCTGCATGTAAAGTGTCTCGGTTCAAAATGTAAGATGAGTATCTCTTGCTGATGAGAACATGGGTTCCTAAAAAATCGACGTAAGTAAATGAAAGGACTTCAATCAAAACAATGAAAGACTTAAATATTAAATAGGCTTGATAAATAGACTTCGAGTCACAACTCGGTAAATAAATAGCGAGTCATAGCCAGTAAAAATCCAAAATAGGAAAGAAATAAAAATGCGACAACCGGAAACTAAGTGAATAAAAGCAAAAATAAGGCCCTAAAAATTTTGAATTTTGAGTTACCGTTACCCTCCCCCAAACCTACGC
This sequence comes from Plantago major, assembly GCA_026545765.1. Taxonomy (NCBI): domain Eukaryota; kingdom Viridiplantae; phylum Streptophyta; class Magnoliopsida; order Lamiales; family Plantaginaceae; genus Plantago; species Plantago major. Next base: position 38,661,227 of record CM048843.1, on the reverse strand, counting down.
TTGTGCTAGTCCCTTAGCATAAAGCAGTAATAAAGAAAGTAATGGTAACGAGAAAACTCCCATGTCATGTATTGTGGCCGCTCCTTGGTACATCACTCTTAATCTTCATAATTTGTATCGTATGGGTGGTGCTCAGGCGCACATCATTTCATAGCTCCTTCCGGATATTCCTCCTCATGAACAAAACCTTTCAAGTGAATGACCCCGCGTTGTAGCTCCTCTTGCTCCCCAGGTTCCTGCTCTTTAAGTCCATGCACTGTTTCTTCAAAGTCATTCCAGTTAACACATGGTCTTTTATTTTTATGAGTAGGGTCAGTTTCTCCATCAGTGAGATCAACAAAGTTAGCTTGCTCTCTCATCGAGCTCATCTTGTCCTAAACAATTTGCTTCTTCTTCACTGCGAGCACGTGACTTGGCCTACACCCTCATGTAGTCTTCCTTGCATTACGCCTCAACCTTGGTAAAAAAGATGGTTCTCCTTCTTCCTATGTGTTGAAGTCACCTTTTCTCTTTTCTCCAAACTTCTCTTCACAGAAACGATTGCGAGCTCTCCTCAAATCTTCCTCCAACTCCTTCCTAGCTCTTGAGAGTTCTTCATCCTTTTCTTTCCTTATCTTCTCTCTAGTTTCCAAGAATTCTTCCTCCAACTTAGATAAAGCCTCCTTATGCTCATCTTGCGACCTTTTCTTCTCCCAACGATACCAACCTTCATGATCCATTATCAAAATCTCATACTAGTTATGTCGATACTTCTCCTTGTTCTTCTTCTCATGATACTGAAGCTTGTGTGCCTCCTCCAACTCATCAGATGATCCTTCTTCCCTAGTCTTGCTACTTTCACTACGTTCCAAGCTTTTGAAAGCTTCCAAGCCCTTGCCTCTTCCAACTCCACCTACAAAGAGTTTCTTTGCCATGTTCCTAAGAATGGTGATGAAAACTTATGAGATTAGTTCACATCTCCTCCAAACCTAAACGAGGCAAGGCGGATAGAAATAGCATGCTTTGGAAGACATGCAAACTTCCGACCTTCCATGCTCAATGCGAATGTATCAAGACATGCATTACGTGTACATAATCATAAATCATGCGAGAAGAAGTAGTGAGAAGAGTAGAGTTGAAGAGTCGTACCTTGAGTTGTCGAAGAACTTGAATTCTTGAGAGAAAAGTAAGTAAGAATACTTATTCTCTAATGCAAGTAGAGTTGAAGAGTCGTACCTTCAGTTGTCGAAGAACTTGAATTCTTGAGAGAAAAGTAAGTAAGAATACTTATTCTCTAATGCAATGCTTTTGTGCTTGTGAATTTGTGAGTTTAGAGAAGGTAAATATTCATATAAATAAACTTAGAGTGCTAACAATTGAAGGAAATTCGAGAAAGAACCTTCCAAAAATGAGAAACAAGTGAAAGGAAATTTTCTAAAAACCAAAAAAGGCAAAAAATCTCGCAGAATCAGGCCACTGCGATTACCTAGCAGCCGCAGAAGCACTGACTGCAGCCCCCTAGCGGCCGCAGTCAGGGTTCTATTTCTTCGGTTTTGTTTGTTCGAAATTTTTTTCTCGTTTTCTTTTGTTTTTTCAATTTTAACTTGCTAATCTCAAAAAGAAACTTTCTAAGGAAAAGATAACTAAATGCAAATGACCTACTTGTGCGATTTTTTTTTTTTTAAATGTGAAATGCAATAAGCGTAAACACTTACAAAACGTTGGGTTGCCTCCCAACAAGCGCTCGTTTATAGTCATTGCCCGACTATGCATCGATCTTCAGCAAGTCCAACCTGTACGTCTCCGTCTGGTTGATGTGTTGTTGATCTCCCGAGATGTAGGGTTTAACTCTATGCCCATTCACCTTGAAAATCCCCTTCGTCTTGTAGTCTAGCAACTGGATCGTTCCATACGGATATACCTTGAGGACTTTGTACGGTCCTTTCCACTTGCTCCTCAACTTACCTGGAAACCACTTCTGACGAGAGTCGTAAAGAAATACTTCTTGGCCTTCCTCGATCTGCTTGTTCCTGATGTGCTTGTCATGGTAGGCCTTAGTCTTCTCCTTGTATATATTCGAGTTGGTGTAGGCCTGATTCCTGATTTCAGTCAGCTCGTTGAGATCCAGCAATCTCTTCTTCCCGCTTGCATCCAGATTGAAGTTTAGAGTCTTGAAGGCCTACCATGCCATGTGCTCCACTTCAAAAGGTAGGTGGCATGTCTTCCCGTATACAATCCTGTCTGGGCTTGCTCCCAGCACTATTTTGTACGTTGTTCAGTATGCCCACAGAGCGTTCGGCAAGGCATGAGACCGATCCTTCCTGCTTGGTTTAACCACTCTCTCCAATATAGCTTTGATATGTCTGTTCCTCACCTCCACTTGCCCAGATGTTTGCGGATGATATGGAGTTGCTATCTTGTGCCTGATGTGAAACTTGCACATACAGTCCGCGAATAGCTTGTTGCAGAGATGCGTACCTCCATCGCTAATGATCGTCTTCAGTGTTCCATATCTGGTAAATATGTTCTCCTCGAGAAACTTCAGTACCACCAGTGCGTCGTTTGTTCTTGTGGCCTGTGCCTCCACCCACTTCAAGACATAGTCGACTACAACCAATATGTACTCATTCCCATCTGACTTTGGAAATGGTCCCATGAAGTCTATACCCCAGACGTTGAAGATTTATGCCACCAGATTAGTAGTCATAGGCATCTCGTCCCTTCTGTTGATGCTCCCTGTTCCCTGGCACCTTTCACAATTCTTGCAGAAGGTTATTGCGTCCTTGTAGATTGTCTCCCAGTAGAATCTTGATTGAAGAACCTTGTGGGCGGTTTTCCTTGGCCCATAATGCCCTCCACACTCAAATTCATGACAGTGTCTCAGTATGCCCTCCTACTCGTGCTCCGGGATGCATCTTCTGTAGACCATATCTCCTCCTTCCTTGAACAAATGCGGTGGCTCCCAGATGAAACCTCTGCTCTTTGTTATTAGAGCAATCTTCTCGGTTAGTGTCCAATCCATCTTCAACTCTCCACTTGTGAGAAAATTCACAATATCTGCATACCACGGCTCCTTCTCAACACTGAAAACCTGTTCTCCAGGAAAATCATCATCAATTTCTTCTCCTTCAATAGGCGCGGTGATCCTGGAGAGGTGATCTGCGATACTGTTCTTTTTCCCTGGCCTGTCCACTATCTTGTAGTCAAACTGCTGCAACAGAAGTACCCATCGGATGAGTCGTGGCTTTGTGTCTGTCTTCGCTATCAGATGTCTCAGTGCGGCGTAATCACTGTGGATGATAACCTGATATCCCACAATGTAACTCTGGAACTTCTTGATGGCGAATACGACTACCAGGAATTCCTTCTCCGTGGTGTAGTAGTTCTTTTGCGCGTCATTCATAGATTTGTTGGCATAGTAGATTGCTCTGAATCGCTTGTCCACCTTCAGTCCTAATACATCTCCAACAGTAAAGTCCGATGCATCGCTGATGTGCTCAAATTAATACTTAGAAAACCAAGTAACAAGCAGTTGTTGTAGACAGACAAAGCTAAACCACAAAGTCGTTCGCTAAGGAATTAATTAAGTTACGTAGCAGTGAGAGTAAACAAATACTTGCGAGTACCAATCTAATTGATGGTTTGGTTATACTTCTAACTAGTTTAACTAACGCTAAGATTACGATTAACAATGAGAGAAAGATGAATACAGTAGCAAGATCCAATTATGCTAATTCGAACTAGGGATAACACTCATATTTGTCACACGGTCGTTGTACAATAAATCAATGAATCTGATTCAACCAATTGTTCTTAGAAAATATTATACTGGAGAAATCGTGAGTCGTCAATTCACGATCCTTAAACATGAACAATTTAGAGAATTTAATACGGACTTATCGAATTGAAGGTTTTTACGAAGATTTTATACGAGACTAACCTATATGAGTGCTTTGATAAACCCTAGAACGAATATGCATAATCTTCACATACTACTGTATTCAAAGGTGTTTAGCTACTCATAATTGATAATTTCATGCAAAGATTCATGGTAATAATCATGTGAAACATAGATGAAAAGCTCGCATGCAACAAGAAAACCAAAACGTTTTAGAGAATCTTTGAACTAGCTTATTGGATTGAAAGGTTTTTACGAAGATATTTGAACGAGCCTAACCTGTATGAACTAATCCTAACCCTAGAAGCGAATACGCAATTACCGTCACATCACTACCGTGTTCGGAGTGGTTTAGCTACTCATAACAGATAATTGCATACAGAGATTCATGGTAATGATCATACGAAACATAGATGATAAACTCGCATGCAATAACATACAATTCAATCAATGAGAATAAAAAACGAATTGTAAAGAACAAGGCAATGGAGAAATCAATACCAATAATCTTGATGAATAAAATCAATGAATAACCAAGCTCCAAAGATGTCTCAATGCCAATGTGTGTCTCTAGGAGCTTTTCCTATGCATATCTAGGGTAAAAGGAGTTATGTCTGAAGTTATGGTGAAAAAAATCTATTTAAAGGAGAAAAAACGAGTAGAATCCTAGCAGAATTCGACCAGAAAATCGCCCAGCAAATAAGCTCTCGGGAAATCTCGCCGCGGCACGCCTAAATGTGTCACCGCGGCGAAGATGCTTTCTGACAGTCAACTTGCGATGTCTGTATCGTTTTCTTCAGGAAGAATTTGCCGATGCTTCCAAAACTAAAATTGTAGCTCTTTGAATTATCTTTCCGTGGTCACCGAGCGCAGGTCAATCGGACATCATATGAGAGAGTTATGGCTAAAATGGCTAGACTGCTCCGTAAAACTTCACTTTTGCAAGCTTCGCTAAAATGGCTCTCAATTCTTCGCCCGAACTCTGAATCCACTTCCGTTTTCGCCCAATTACTCTTCATTCAGAGATCTATAACCAATGTCTTCACTCCGATTTTCACCTTCAGTACCAAATAACACAAAAAATCCTACAAAACACAAACAAAGTACCAAAGCATAAAAACGTACAAAAACACCATAAAACTAAGGTCAAAGACTAACAAAAGACCGCTAAAAAGGACCAAATGAGACGTTAGAATATTGTCTCATCAAAATCCTCAAACCGAACCTTTGCTCGTCCTTGAGCAAACACACAACCTAAACAAACTAGATTCGAAACAAAAACAAACAAGAAGCACATAAAAGAGTTGAACTCCCAAGTGACCGAATCTACCATTGTAAACATTAAATTCACAAGATGCAAAGGTTTTGCACTCAACTAACCTTGGCAGAATAGTGCACAGAAAATCAAACAAGAAAGTTTCTCAAGTAAATAGCACTTAAGTCTAACTCGCTAATCCCTCACAAGAGGATCCTATGCAACTCTCTCTCACACTCTGAAGTGTCCAGTGGGTTAATCACTCAAGAATATCAAGAGAAAGGAAGGTGCCTTTCGTCACAAAAGTGCCTCAAATAACTCATTCAATGTACTCAATCAGTTAAGTCAGAAGGGACTTTTTCCTTGCACATAGCAGCTTGCTAGAACATACAAACCAACTTCCATATCACCACATTCTTGCATACTATGAATTATATGCTAATCAATTGGTCATAATGGACTTCTTTAGTCTCACTTTTTTGGTAGTGTCTGTTTTACCGAAGTCCGCACTTTTGTGCGTGTCAGTTTCGTATACGTGCCATCAACCCTCACGGTCATATGGCTTTTTAGGACCACGCCGGTATATAGGTAGTATTTGAAACACGCCCAACACGACTACGGTGATGACAAGCACCACAGATACACTTCGAGACAAATCAAAAACAGGGGAAGCAATACAAATTACAAGTATAAAAATAACATTATCAGCACAGCAGAATTCTTATCCCCAAACCGTTTCTTTGCAATGGATTGACTTCGATAAAATAGATCATGAAGAGCATGCCGTTCGTCATACTTAACTTACACAGAGTACACATGAGCATGATGAAGCGCAAACAAGGGAGTTTGCACTTCCCGAATAAATCACACAGGTGCCGGTACAATATTTTTTCATCGGCTAATGGTTTCTCACCGGCTTTTTGGACCAAAGAGCTACACAGACTTGCTATTTACAAGAAAAACAGGCTTATAGGATTTTAAATCCACCACGTCACTTTCAGTCAAATATCATGCAAAACATAAGCAGCAAGCAAATTTAATAATCACAATAGATGCTCGACTTGGGAGAACAACTCAGACTCACCACAAGAATCAGAAAGTAGGCAAAAAGACTCTATTTTAAAAAAAACTAGGCTACATGGCTGTGAAAAGTCTCGCCATGAAGTTTCTGAACGAAAAAAGATTTATGGGGAAGGGTCTCGCCGCGGTGAAGCAAAAGGCTCGCCGCGGCGATATTTTACGAAACTAAATCCCGTCCTCTCGACTTATCTCGCCGCGGCGAGGGCAAAATTTCGAATTTTTTTTTTCTTTGACTCTAATGCGATCTCACCTCGCTAGATCGAAATTCCATGCCTCGGCTAGAATTTCACGAGTTTCCTCGTGTGAGTACAAAGGTTCCGCTCCCACAAACATGTACAGACATAAACTGAAAACAAAACACATGAAATCCCTCCCCAAACCTAAACTTTAGCTCGTCCTCGAGTTTCAAGTTTAAGAAAGCGAAGGAACAGAAAAGAAAAAATAACAAACTGATAATAAAGAAAAACTTACCCCCGGGTTGCCTCCCGGGAAGCGCCTTTTATTATAGTCGTTGGCTCGACTTTTTGGGAATGCTGCTATCCATTATCAAACGGGAACGAATCCCTTGCATCCTTTCCGGTATCCTCAGCATTTTGTGAGCCATCCTTAGCTCCTCTCGTCAAGTTCTCTAAAAATTCCATGATTCCCTGCAAACTAAAATTAATCAAATTAGAAGATTTAAAAACTAAAAAATAACTATGGGAAACAGGGGGAAAATAAAAACGAGAAATTGGGTCGAAACTCCCTGGGCAATCCAATGTATGGTGATGGAACCAATACGTGCGAATCACAAGCATGTAATGGAGTAGAATGTATTTCATCTTGTTCTGTGGGGGAAGATTCGAAAGTTAGCTCAGCAAGGCAGTTTGTCTTCTCACGCTCGATGTTCTCATGCCACAACATCGTCTCTTTATAAATACAAACCTGCGCATTGATAAACTCAAAGAATTGTCCAAGTTCGAACTCATCTATTGGTTGTCTCGCAGCTTCATCTAACATCATTCTACAACTCTCAGTTAATCCCCAATAGAAACATCCTATCCATTCCTTATCCTCCAATCCATCATATATGCACTCTTCTTGCAGCTCTAGAAACCGAAACCATGCTTCGTCAAATCTTTCTCCAAAAAATTATCGAAAGCTGCGAAGCACTTCCCTCTCTGTTTGGCGGAGCTGTGCTCGCTCGATAAGCCATTCTCCATAGGTTTTTGATTTTACGATTGGGGATTTGTATGGCTTCTCGGTTGTCATAAGTTCCTGCACACACAAAGACAGGAAACCACGACTAGTTCCGACAAAAAAAAAAAAAACAAAACAAAAAACTAGCTAAACAAATAAAAACTATAAACAAACAAAAAATCACACTCAAAACGCTACAGTAGGAATTAAGTCCCCGACAGCGGCACCAAATTTGATGTGCTCAAATTAATACTTAGAAAACCAAGTAGCAAGCAGTTCTTGTAGACAGACAAAGCTAAACCACAGAGTCATTCACTAAGGAATTAATTAAGCTACATAGCAGTGAGAGTAAACAGATACTTGCGAGTAACAATCTGATTGATGGTTTGGTTATACTTCTAACTAGTTTAACTAAAGCTAAGATTACGATTAACAATGAGAGAAAGATGAATACAGTAGCAAGATCCAATTATGCTAATTCGAACTAGGGATAACACTCATATTTATCACACGGTCGTTGTACAATAAATCAATCAATCCGATTCAACAAATTGTTCTTAGAAAATATTATACTAGAGAAATCGTGAGTCGTCAATTCACTATCCTTAAACATGAACAATTTAGAGAATTTAATACGGACTTATCGAATTGAAGGTTTTTACGAAGATTTTATACGAGACTAACCTATATGAGTGCTTTGATAAACCCTAGAATGAATATGCATAATCTTCACATACTACTGTATTCAAAGGTGTTTAGCTACTCATAATTGATAATTGCATGCAAAGATTCATGGTAATAATCATGTGAAACATAGATGAAAAGCTCACATGCAATAACATACAATTCAATCAATGAGAATAAAGAACGAATTGTAAAGAACAAGGCAATGGAGAAATCAATACCAATAATCTTGATGAATAAAATCAATGAATAACCAAGCTCCAAAGATGTCTCAATGTCAATGTGTGTCTCTAGGAGTTTTTCCTATGCATATCTAGGGTAAAAGGAGTTATGTCTGAAGTTATGGTGAAAGAAATCTATTTAAAGGAGAAAAAGCAAGTAGAATCCTAGCAGAATTCGACCAGAAAATCGCCCAGCAAATAAGCTCTCGGGAAATCTCGCCGCGGCGAAGATGCTTTCTGACAGTCAACTTGCGATGTCTGTATCTTTTTTTCTTCAGGAAGAATTTTTCGATGCGTCCAAAACTAAAATTGTAGATCTTTGAATTATCTTTCCGTGGTCACCGAGCACAGGTCAATCGGACATCATATGAGAGAGTTATGGCCAAAATGGCTAGACTGCTCCGTAAAACTTCACTTTTGCAAGCTTCGCTAAAATGGCTCTCAATTCTTCGCCCGAACTTCGAATCCACTTCCGTTTTCGCCCAATACTCTTCATTCAGAGATCTATAACCAATGTCTTCACTCCAATTTTCACCTTCGGGACCAAATAACACAAAAATTCCTACAAAACACAAACAAAGTACCAGAGCATAAAAACGTACAAAAACACTATAAAACTAAGGTCAAAGACTAACAAAAGACCGCTAAAAAGGACCAAATGAGACGTTAGAATATTGTCTCATCAATCACACATTATCTCAAATGGGATCTCCCAGTTGGGTGCAGTCATAATCGGAGAGGTTACCAACTTCTCTTTCAGGCTGCTCCATGCTTTCATACAATCTTCGTCGAAATCAAACTTGACATCCTTCCTCAGTAGATTGTTGAGAGGTTTAGCTTCCACTGACAAGTCCTTGATAAATCTCCTGTGAAAGTTTATATGCCCCAAGAAGGATTGAAGTTCCTTGACGTTGGTTGGCGGCGGTAGCTTCGATATCGTCTCCACCTTCGCTTCGTCCACTTTGATCCCTTCCTTTGAAATAATATGTCCCAGCACTATTCCTTCCTTACCATAAAAGTACTCTTCTCCCAGTTCAGAGTGAGATTGCATTCGATGCACCTTTCCAGAACTAGTGACAACTTCTGAAGACAGTCTTCGAATGAGTTTCCAAACACTGAGAAGTCATCCATGAACACTTCTATGAACTTCCCCACCATGTCACTGAATATAGACAGCATGCAGCTTTGGAAGGTAGCCGGCGCATTGCATAGTCTAAACGGCATCCTCCTATAAACAAACATTCCAAAGGGGCAGGTAAAAGTAGTCTTCTCCTGTTATTCAGGTGTGATGGGAATTTGGAAAAATCCAGATAGCCCGTCCAAGAAACAGTAATACTCATGCCCTGTCAAACTGTCCAGCATCTGATCTATAAAAGGTAGGGGAAGTGGTCCTTCCTTGTAGCTGCATTCAATCTCTTATAGTCGATACACATCCTCCATCCTGTACCAATCCTTGTGGCGATATTGTCTTTTACCGTTATTCCAGACTTCTTAGGAACCACGTGTATTGGACTCACCCAATTGCTGCTCTCAATAGGGTAGATCAGCCCATTGTTTAAAATCTTGTGGATCTCCTTCTTCACCACTTCCATTACCACTGGATTTTGTCTCCTCTGAGGTTGCCTTACTGGGTTAGCTCCTTCCTCCAGTGTAATAGTATGTATGCACCTTACGAGGCTGATCCCCTTGATATCGGTTATATCCCATCCTGTTGCTTCCTTATACTTCTTCACCACCTCTACTAACTTCTCTTCCTGATCCTTAGTCAAAGATGAAGATATAATGACAGGAAAGAACTCGTCGTCAGATGACAAAACGTACTTGCGATCTGTTGGTAGCGATTTGAGTTCCGATTTTGATCGTAGCACCTCCTCCAATCAAAATGCTGGTGGTTCATCCTTCTCCTGCTTCTCCATTGCTTCCACAGCATACAGTTGCTCGAGCCTGTCATACTGTTCTGTGTAAAAGACTTCTTCATCCTCCTCTATCAGATCTGGCATCAAATATCCAAATTCGACTTCATCTCAAAGGTGGAAATCATCTGCGCTTTCCCAATATACTCTCTCTATCCACTTTCCTTCTTTCAGGAGTTCACCTTTAGAATTGAAACGCTTCTTCTGCCCTTCTATGATCAGTGAGTAGGTCTTCTCCCCCGTGTCGACTACAGCTTCCATCTGGTGTAAGGCTGGTCGTCCAATAAGTGTTTTAGATCTTATCACGGTTCCCTCCATGTCCATCACTAGGAAATCTAGCCTTGAACTTATACCTCCTATCTCTACAGGTAAACCTCTGATTTCTCCAGCACATTTCTTTATCGAGTTGTCGGCCAGCTGGACGCTAGTTCTGCATGGTTCTATCTCGTCTTCAATCCCTACCTTTTTGCCCTTCACTCCAATCGTCATGCTGAACTGTCCCGGGTCTCCTATTCCTCTCCTGATGATATCTGATCCTTCTCTCCATGCCACTCAAACGTAGGCTTTCTTCCGGTTATGGAAGTCCCTGATAGCTACCATGTAGTCGGATGGGTAAAGTAAACAAATCGGGCACCGGCACTGGAATAGATTGGTTCTCCAGGTTTCCTTTAGCCTTCATCTTTGTAGCGTTCTTGACATCATTCGTGAGCCTTCCTGGAAAAGGTAAGTCTTTAAGGCAAACAATTCCTCCATCTTCTGCCTGGACGTATCCTCTTTCCATCAGGTCGTCGTCATATCTTCCTCTCCTGGCTGCTAACCTCTCTTTCTGCATCTTCTTCTCCCTTGCTTCTTTCTCAGACTTCCCACATTCACCTTTTCCGACTTCTGCTTCTACATCCACTATCTCAGCATCCTTCCTCTTTCTGGCTCTTTCCTCACTTCTAGGAATAGAATCCGGGGTTGTTATCCCGCTCCCAGTATTGATAGCCCCAATGCTCTCCACCTGCTGCTCCTTAACTTCTTCCACCTTTTCATCCAGCTCCCTAACTGCATACTTCATTTTGACCAGATCGTCCTTAACGGCATCAACTTCACCACTTAACCATTCTATTGCTTCCTCAGTTGAGGCGGCATTCTCCGTGAACAGCTTCACCAAGTAGTGTGTCTCCTCGCTTCCTTTTTCCAATTCCTCCAGCACTGCTTTTCCTCTCAGGTTATGATGTTCCTTGAGGGTCTTGATCACCTCTTCCAAGCCCCTTTTAGTAGTTACAATGATGTCGACCACCTGTTCGCTGCTGATCTTGGAAACTTCATCCTTTCCTTCGACAATCAGCTCAATAGGTTTCCCTTCTGGCACTTCCTGACTTACTTCCTTTGATATGCTTCTCTTATCCAGATACTCAGGAGTTCCTACGCTCTGCCCTATACCCCATTGTGCTTCTTCCTCAACTACGGCTATTGTCCTTACTTCTTCCACGGCCTCCATCTTGTTGAAGATCTCATTCTCCTTCAGCTGCTCACTTCTTCCAGTACTTGCTTAGCAGAACTCCCCATGAATGATCCCTTCAGAGCTACGTCTATAAGGTCTCTGAACTCCTAAGTAGAAATACTCACAGAGCTATCGCGAAGTAAATTGCTGTTGGGGGCAGTTGTACTGCATCTCTTTAAACCTCTCCTATGCATCGTGAAAAGATTCCTTCTATTTCTGAGCGAAGTTGGAAATCATCCTCCTTTCTCTCATAACCCTTGCAAGCCCCAGAAACCTCTTCAAAAACATACTCCTCAGCTCTTCCCATTCGCTGACATCTTCTTTGATTGAATCTATCCATCTCCTTGCTGCTCCCTCCAGTGTCTTGAATGAAGAACCAGAATTTCAGCTCACCATCGATTAACCCCTTCGTCGGAAACTTCTCGACAATAGACTCGAGTGCATTCATTCTCTCCTTCTCTGCATCCGAACTTTGGTAGTGCGCTAATCAGAGCTAGATCAAATCTGTAATCCCTTACATGCGGCTGGATCCTAATTCCACTCCTTCTTGGTTTCGGTATACTAATCTCCCTGATAGTCCTTTCGTCTTTTTCTTCCATCTTGAGTTCTCCTGTGAAACAAAAGTAGTTACTGCTCGAAAATAACCAAATAAGTTCTATGCAGGCAATCTACTAATTATTCCTCGGCAGCGGCGCCAAATTTCTGATGCGTACTCGGAAATCTTGATTTCGTTATAGAGACTGTAATCCCCAAATATGATCAGAAGACTAAATTTATAATTGCCAGAGCTACTAACACATAGTTTATAGCGGTAAGTTAACTCGAGATGTCGTTCTCTCGGGAATAACGATCGATCAAAATAGAATATTAAATTGTTGATTTTCACGAAAAAGTAAATAACTGATTTTTTTTTGGATTTTTGAATAAGGAAAATAAACAAGTAAGCAGGAAAAGTAATTTTAATAAGATTTGATGAACTAAGAACTTATAGAGAAAATCATGTAAGGGTTAACCTTCACTTTGCTAAATGGTTTATATCAGGAATAATAGATAGCGATAGTTACGGCTGAAGAGTCACACATGTCACATATCATATACCAAGGCGCAGTCAGCAAAGATACCCTGTGTAGACCATAGTCTAGCTCAAAGCTGTCACCAGTTGCTAGCTCAACTTCATACCTCAGGCAGAATATCAACCTATAGACACAGCTGATACCTCCTAATCCAATGCAATAAATACTCATGTCTCGCGAAAGCATCAACAAGTAAAGCATCTTTCTCAAACAGCATAGATATGAACAACAGTTGCATAACCATTATAGATGCTAAAACTATCCCATCACATATAAACCAAATAGTCAAAGATCCCGGCTAACCCTTACACAGTTGAATTAGCCTAACATAACTGAAAGTAAATAAACAGAAAACTGAATTGAAATCATGTTTGAAACAACTAAACCGTAAGAAGATGGCGAATGTCGACCCTCTACTTCTCCTCTTCGATTCCTCCTTGATTGATCGATCTTGATGTCTTCTTGGATGTCTTGAAGTCTTCTTAAATGCTTGCTGGCGGCTAGGGTTTTGGGGTTTCACTTTCCCGAGGACTGGTTCTCTCTCAGGAGAGATGCTTTTGGGGTTTCACTTCCTCGAGGACTGGTTCTCTCTCAGTAGAGATGCCTTGTGAGCTTGTTCTGATTTTGAGACCTCTGAGGTCTTATTTATAGGTGAAATTTCGACCTCCAAACCGCCATTCTTCAATAAGGAAGGTTTAGGAAGGCGGGCTTCAGCCTGACAGGCCAGAAAGCAGTCCAAAAGCACAACAGCCGGTGCACTACGGCCGCCTGGGGACCGCAGTCACCCTCTCTGCAGCCACCAGGTGGCCGCCATCTGCGATTCCCCAGCTTCTGTAAGTAAATCTTCATTCTTCAATTTCGGGCTTCGTAACTTCGTTTCCTCGAAAAGTTATCTTCTTCAAAGTTGTAGCATCTTCAATTATCTTCACACTAGCTGGTCGCATGACATGTTTTAACTCCTCGAACCCCGTGCAACAGTCAACCCGGTGAATTTGCTTCATTTTCCCAATTTGGCATAGTTATGCCGTTTTGGTGCCTGAAATCGTGCAAATCCTCAAAACCGCGATCATGACCTACATAAAACACGTAAAATTGGTAATTAACCATAAAACGATATAAATATTGAATATACGGCAAAAAACAAGGGTCTAAAAGCATTCTATATCACACATTTCATTGTTACATCAGAAGGGAATGGTTCCAATGAAGGCTATGATGTTGCTTGCAGATGGCTCTAGGACTAGGCCTATGGGTGTTGCTGAAAATGTCACGATTAGATTGGATGGTGTGCATGTAATTTTGGATTTTGTTATAGTAGAGTCCCCTAGAGGAGGGAAGGGGGACTTGGAAGAGACATGCTACTTTTGGGACGACCCTCATCAACACCACCCGGATGGCGGTGGACTTGCACTCTCGTACCTGCACTTTTGAGGTACATGGCCAGCAATGCAGGTTGCGAGCCTATTATGACCCTTTTGTGTCTATTTCGCAGGATTTGACCAAAGTGCATGTGGGGGCATACACTGGCCCCCTATATGTTTATTCTCACTTGCAGGGATGCAAAGGAGCGAAGAGGGTGAACTTCCAGAGTACCCGTTAACCAATACGGAAGAGTCTTGTACATGACTATAAAGGTACAACCCTTGTAAGGTGTTTTCGCTTACCTTTCTGATGCTTGGAGACAAGCTTCTCTTTGTTGGGGGAGGGAGAGATTTCATCATGTATGTGTTTCTGTTTCCTTTTTGTGTCTGTGTGTCTTTGTCTTGGTTTTTGTTTTCCCTGTGTCTTTCATTTGAGTCTGAGTTAACCTCTAAGTCGAGCTTCCATTGCTAGTTATAAACCTGCTTGATGCTTACGTTTTGAGTGATTATTAACTTGTGGTGGGGAGTAGGAATTTTTTTTATAAATTTGTTTCCTCTGTAAAAAGGAAGTCTAGTTAGTTCTATGGTCCAAAAGCCTGTGAGAAGCCTTTCTTACCGATGAAAGAATGTTGTACCGGCTCTGTTGTGAGTGGTTTATGAGTTGAGCAATTTCTTTTAAGTTATTACGCCGCTTCATACTTATGTGTACTCGTAGTAATTGGGGATGACGAACGACATGCTTATTTTTGGATTTATTCTCTTCCAAACCCGTTCCAAGGAACATGTTTGGGGGGTGGAGATTTTTCTACTTATGTGACTATCTATCGAGCTGTTACTGCATTTTACTAAGAATCTGTTTGCTGCTCCCCAAAGGTTTTTACGATTGAGTCTCGGGGTGGATCTGTGGTCTTAATTGATCATCGTTGGTCGTGTTTGGCGTGTTACAAATACTACCACATACCGGTGTGGCTGAAAAGCTACATGTCCGTGAGGTTGATGGCACGTACACCAAACCGACACGCGCAAAAGTGCGGACCGTCGGTAAAACAGACACCTGCAAAACATTGAGACGAAAAGAGCCCAAAGAGGCCATGCAATGAGCATACAATGCAATTCTGTTTGAATTATTAGATGAACGACATGGAATAAGGGGAGCAACATCAACTATTGATCTCTAAAAATCGAGTCGCACGCCAAAGTCCCTTTTGACTTGATGAATAAGAAAATAGTGGCACCTTGTAACGAAAGTTACCGCCCAGCTTTAGTTTTGAGCATTTTAACCTGCTAGACACTTCCAGTTGTGAGAGAGTGGAAATGATTGATTACCTATGAGGGACCTTCGAACTAGCTTTAAGTCCTTTTTACCTTCGAAACAAACTTGTTCGATTCCTTCTTCTTTGCCCACCAACGTTGGTGAAAATTCAAGATTTTTGCATCTTTTGGGTTTATTGCTTGCAATGGTGGAATCGGTAGCTTGGTTGTTTAACTCTCATTTGTTTGTTTGGTTAGAGTCTAGTTGAATCTAAGTTGTTTGTTTGCTCAAGCACTAGCAAAGGTTCGGTTTGGGGGGTTTGATGAGACAATATTCTAGAGTCTCATCTCGTTCTTTTTACCTTCTTTTGTTAGTCTATATTTTCATTTTATATTTTTTTGGAATTTTATATGTTTCCATTTTATATTAGTTTAGGCATGTTCTGGAGGAAAAACGGCATTCTTGGAAGTCGTATTCGAGTTGAAGACTCAAGAAACTCCATTTAGTGGTCCAAAATTCGAGTCCAGTGAAGAAATGGCAAAAAAGAAGCCCATACGCATCTAAACATCAAGTCCATACGCGTCTGCACAGGGCGCATTTCAGACGCGTCCAAAAACCAGGCCAGACGCGTCTGACATTTTGCTCCAGATGCGTCTGGGCCCATTCATCGAGATTTCTTCTGATTTAATTACTAGTCGATTAGACATTGAACAGACATTTTGTTGGTCCAGATAACGGCAAAGTAAAAGACTAGAGGGGGGGGGGTGAATAGTCTTTTAAAACTTTTGTCGATAAACACAGTTTCTCAGATATCTGTGAAGATATCTGATACTTAATTTCAGAGAGCGGAAGACTTTTCCGTGATAAGTGCACGTGCTAAGCAAGATAAGTGTAAGTACTTTGCAAGATAAGTAAAGCAAGTAATAAACTGCAGAAAGTTTTTTTTTTCATAAATAGAGCATATATTAATAAAAGTAAAAGAGTACAAAGCGTAAAAGTAGAGATTACAAAGGAACCCACAGGCGGGTTACAACGCGAAACAAGTGCAACAAACAAAGAAATAAAAATAACATAACCCGGGATCAAGGTGATCCATGGTTGCAACCGCGGGCCTCGTTAAAACCCAGTCATGGAAAAACCCATGGCTGGGAAAAAGAGTGCCTGAGCGTTAGCATTGCGGAAACCTATAATAAGGTAAATCGTACATGTCCCTGTGTATGTGAGGTCGAATGACATCCAAAGGAGAAGTCCAGAAACCCTCTAGATCCAACTTTGAGAGAGCATCAGCGACCGAGTTGCCTTCACGAAAAATATGAGACACCCGAAAATCCATGTCAGGCATATGAGAGAGAGTCAATAGCCAACGGTTCCGGAATTTCCAAGGGACCGAGTTAGTACCATGAGAGCAAATTCGCTACATAAGTAGAATCATCTCAACCAAATTTTATTCCATACAGGTGTGAGCAAATTCAATGCCAATCATAACCGTAACTAACTTCAAAAGCATAAAGTGTACCCAGCTGATTTACAAAGCAACCCATCACGGTACCATTTGAATCTCTAAAAACCCCAGCCGCAGTAGAGGAGCCAGGAGCGGCAAGAGAACTTCCATCCGTGTTGCATTTAATCCATCCCGGGAGAGGGGGATACCATCGGACCTCAATGATATCTCGTGACTTAGGCGGGCACCCTTGAATATGAAAAGAATGAAGGACTTGTAAATCAACTTGATTATTAGCCATAGAACCAAGAGGATGGGAATTAGCCTACTTCAAGACTCAAATCAAGCAAAATAGAATGCCTAGAAACAGGAACACCATCAAATAAGCAACGATTGCGCGCAGTCCAAAGCACCCAAATGCCCGTCACAAAGGCAAGACGCCACAAAGAGAGAATCTGAGAGCTAAAATGTTGACCCATGGCATATAACAGAAGCTCTCCAAAACTAAAGCAATCTCGAAAAGGAATCTGGAAAAGATCAAATAGAGTATGCCAGATAGTCCGAGTGAACGGACAAGAGACCAGTAAATGGTCTTGGCAATCCATAGCAGCATAGCAAAAAACACACACCGAAGGACCAACAAAACCAGAGCCCCGCAGTTTCTCAATAGTTGGAAGAACACCATGAATAGCCTTCCAAACTGTGATAGAACGACGGGGTGGGATAAAAGGAGCCCATATCCAAGATCCCCAGTCAATCTTAAGGAAACGCGGCCGCAAAGAGTGATAGGCTTGCTTGGTAGAAATCGAACCGTCTAGAGATTCGGTCGGATCTGAGTATCGAAACAGATGGAGCCGGATGATAGGAGAGAATGTCGCGAGTAACATCTGGAAAAGCCATCTGGAACCCATCAAAAGAAACCAACCACCGGAGTCCAATACTCGAAATAGGGAACTCAAGTGATGTCAAGATGAATAGGAATTCCAATTACATCGGCACATGTAGAAGCCAATCATCAAGCGAAACGTGGTGAGAGCCTTGACACGCTAACCATCTAGACTTGGATTGAAGTGTGGGAAACAATCCTTAAATCAAACCAAATCAAGGAAGCAACATAAGAGCGCAAGGAAGCATGCCGAAAAAGCGGCGAAAGATATCTAGATATGGAACCTTCACGGACCAAATATCCCAAGCAAGGCGAAAGATCGCCTTATTAGCAACTGGAGAACGAATACCAAGACCACCCTCGGACTTTGGAGCACAACAACGCTTCGAGAGATAGAAGTCGATGCTCTTCGAGTATCCCCGTTTGACGAAATTACGAATCGAGC
Organism: Plantago major; assembly: GCA_026545765.1. Lineage (NCBI taxonomy): Eukaryota > Viridiplantae > Streptophyta > Magnoliopsida > Lamiales > Plantaginaceae > Plantago > Plantago major. The sequence continues at coordinate 38,643,071 of CM048843.1, read as the reverse complement.
ATCCATACGCTTAAGAAGAGTAAAAGGCCAACGATAAAGCATCATAGAGTGTAAAAAAGATCACTGTATCACTGATTGAACAAGACATACACGACCGGCCATAGAGAGAGAAGTGCACTTCCATTTACTAAACTTTGCTAGAATCGAGTCCGCAAGGGATTGTAAATGACAAGTCCGAGGTGCCCCACGGAAAAGTGGAACTCCCAAATACGTGAAAGGATGGTGACCCTCGATAATATCCATGATTACGCACAAGTGGTTCTTCCGACTCGGGTGAGAAAAGTACTAAGATAAGCCCGGACTTCGAGGATTGAAGTGTTGTCCGACCAAGCAAAGATATTTTTCCGGGATCCTAAGAATAGTCCGACAATTCAGCAGAGCCCCGCAAAAATAATCAAATCATCCGCATAAAGAAGGTGAGAAGGAAAAGTAAGAGATTGTCCAATGAATAAAGGAGTGAGCTCTCTGAATTGGCGACCTTCGAGAGAAGCTTGCTAAGAACTTCCTCCGATGCAAAAGAGAAGAGGGAAAGAGGATCCCTTGACGAACTCCCCGAGAATGCCAAAAGTACCCTTTCGAGCCCCATTAATCGAATCGAGAGCTTTGCCGAGTGAAGAATATGATTAATCCAACCAACAAAGGTAGAAGAGAAACCATATTTTGTGAGAACCGCCAAAAGAAAGTCCCAATTTAGAGTATCAAAGGCTTTCCGGATGTCAACCTTCAACACCGATTACCTTACTACAATGAAGACCAAGACTATTAACTCCTTCAGAGGCTAAGGCAATACAATCATGTATGCGTCTCCCCGGAATAAAACCAAATTGATGAAAGGAGAGCAACCCCGATAAAATCGGACCCAAACGATCGGCCAAAATCTTAGCAATAATCTTATAAAGAAAATTACCAAGAACAATAGGGCGGAAATCTTCAATACGCAACGCTTCTCTGATTTTCGGAATAAGAGTGACAAAACTAGAGTTCATACCTGCCGGGAAATGACCATGAAGGAAGAACGACCGAATCGCCAAAGACACCTCCGCACCAATAATGTGCCACATAGATTGATAGAAACTGCCCCCGAAACCATCCGGTCCAGGAGCACTATCAGGTGACATACTGAAAACAACATGACAGATGTCATCCTCGGAAGGAATATCGATTAGCAATTGATTTTGTTCATCCGTAATCGAACAATGGATAAGCTCATCTAGTTCATCGAACGAGATAACCGTGGGCTGAGTTTGTGAGAACAGATTCTCATAATAAGAAATCATATGATTCCGGATCCGAATTGCATCGTGATTGATAGAGCCATCAATTATCAAAGAGGAAATACCGAGAATACGTTTGCGAATCTTTAGAGAACGATGGAAAAAACCAGAATTTCTATCACCGTCTTTTAACCACGCAACCCGGTTCTTTTGACGCAAAAAAGTTGCCTCTTGATTCAGAATAGCATTGTAGTCCGCGATCGCCTCAAGTTCCTTGCGGGGAATATCATTTATCGGACCATGGAGGGATAATTGTTGCTGAACCAACTCCAGCTTATTACGAGCAGCAAGAAGACGAGAATTAAGCTCACCAAAGACATTAATATTCCAATCTATGATAGCGAATTTCAGCCTTTTTAATTTCCGGATAACCAAAGAAAAAGAGCCCATGGCCGTAATAGGAGTTTGCCAGGAAAGCTTAATTAACTCCTAAAACGAACTGTGACTAAGCCACATTGCTTCGAATCTGAATGGTCGAGGACGAGATAGCGCTTGTTCATGCGCACAGGAAACAAAGAGGGGGCTGTGATCCGAGCAAGTACGCAAGCCCACACGAACCATCACTGAGTCCCATAAATCCAAAAAGGATTGTGAAGAAAGAGCCCTATCAATACGTGTCTCTAGATAACCACTAGAGAAACGACGATTCGACCAAGTAAAAAAGCAGCCAGAACTAGGAATCGATAAGAACTCCCCATCATTGATAAAAGAACGGAAATCCATGGTTTCCAGACGAACTGGAGGAGTACCATTCGATCGTTCATGCGCACCAATCACAGCATTGAAATCTCCCACCAAAAGCAAGGGTGTGTTTGGCAAAAGCAGTAAATCACGCCATAAGTCTCGACGACAAATATAATCAGTACGGGCATGAAGAAACGCTAATAGGAAGTCCCGTTGAAGCCAAGAAACTTTAATAACAAGAACTTGAGAAGAAGAGAAAACTATAGAAGAACCAGAAGAAGAGAGATCTTCCAAAACCCATAAGTTAGGAAGACTGTTAGGGCGCGTATTTTCACCAAGAAAGCGCATTCCCATCGCATTCCAATAAGAATCTGGTATGGAGGAGGAAGGAACCTTTGGTTCCGCAATAGCAAACCAACGAGGACGAGTAGAAACTACATGATGCTTGAGCATATCTTGTGAGGGAGCATTCCCAATACCCCGAATGTTCCAAAACAGAACATTCATTGGGAAACAACGTGAGAGGAATCTGCATGGCAAGTAGCAGATGTAAGAGTTGTAATATCCAGCAAAGAATTATCATCATTTATATCGCCATCTACTAAGTCTGCCCATCTTGCACCTGCCGCAATCCCCATGGCATTAATAGCAGCAGGCGAGGGAGAATTAGGGGATGAAGAGGCAGCCTTAGTGGCATTAGATGGGTTGTTAATGCGTTCACGCATAATCTCAACTCAATCTTTTATTCGCAGATTAGCCTCCATAGAATCGTCCAATGAAGATGTGTTAGGGCTGTGCGCAATAGAAGTTGAAGGTTGCGTAGGCTGCTGATGCGTAACCGAATCTTGCAAAAGCGAAATCTCAGACTCACCACCCATGTTCTCATCCTCCACCACGTTCGAATCCAACAAGGCAAACCGGTTCGACTCCAACAACGGAGATACAGCCGGCGTAGCAGGCCGTTTAGGCAAATTAACATTACGTCGCGGGAGAAACTTCCTAAATCCCGTAGCATCAGGTGGATTTGAAACCACAACAGTAGAAGTCGCCAACGGACCAGCAGGTGGTAAACGTTCAGATTGTGCGTTTATAACCACCGGCGGAATAGCAACCAAAGTTGATTGTGCTAAGTTAGCATTAGCGTTTGCCCTAGGAGGCGGTGAGCTGGGCCTAGACATCTCCTTATCTTTGTTCCTGCTGCAATTCTCCATTGTATGACCAACAACAAGGCAAGAATGGCAAAAAACAGGTAAATCCTCATAATAAGCTTCAATCCAAATATCACCGACAGGAGGTAAACAACACAAGTCTTTTTATAGTGGTATCTGAAGGTGGCGTAATCCTTCAACTAATCCACTTCGGCCTTGTTCAGACCTAGAATCCACTAAGACAGATAAATGATGTAACCTTACAAATATCTTCTCTTGATTCCTAAATACACTAGGTTCCCAACCAAGTGTTCCCCCTGAGTTATTCCCCGGCTTTCACAGCCAAGTACTTCATGTACTCAGAAACCTTTTGAGCTATTCCTTAGTTTTCCAAACTAAGTACTTCCCGTGCTGAATAACCTTGGAGTTATTCTTTAGTTTCCCAAACTAAGTACTTCCTGTACTCCACGCCGATTAAGGTATTGGTTAAGGTAAATTGTCAGGTGAGCTTCTTTAATAACTTGTTCAGTTATTCAGATAGCTCTATGAATCAAGTATACTTAATACACTTTGCAATGTATGGTATCTTGTTCTTTACTGACCCAAGTCTATGATAAGTGTTCAAGAGAATGAAACTCAGATATGAAATCTTAGTTCAACTCTTTCATAAATAACAATGCTTGTTAAGGATCAGGACACTTAGAACTTTTGTGCTACTTAGAATCAAGAGCTTTGGTCGCAACAGAAAGCTTGAAGGTAAGTAGTTTGCTTGAGAGTATTCAGTGTTCTTGTTGTAAGTTTTGTGTGTTCTAAGGTGTGTGTTCTCAAGCAGTGTAAGTGTTTATATTTATAGATGAATTTGAGTGCCGTTTGAATAGTATCCGTTAGGCTTAAATCAAATTCAAACTATTGATATCTGAGTATAGTATTGTAGCAGGTTTGTCTTCTTTTTCAGAAGCTGACGTTTTTGTTCAGACATTTCTGTCCGCGCATTTAATGAACTGTACTATACTCTGTCCTGTAGTGCCAACGGAACTATGCATGCTTTCTGAAGCTTTGCACGTCCTTTTCCAGAGATTATCACAACTCCAGATCCACTTGCTAAGAATATATTCTTTCCCGGAAACATAATCTTTATCCAAGGTATCTGAGTGTAGAGATCTGAGGGCACTTTTTCCTCGTTTCAGAAACCTTTCAATTCTCAGATATCTCTTGTAACACTGTTTATTTAAAAACGCTTGTGTCTTCAAGATATCTGGTCATAGGTATCTGAAAAACCTTTGTCTTCAGCAATCTTGTGCAATCTTCAAGTCTTCAAAAATGTTGAACTTTTCCTGCTGGATGTCTTCTTCTTGGTCTTCTTCAGAAAATAAAAATTACATTTCGAGACCTAACATCCTATACAAGATTTGCTAGACTATCATACTTAGTGAGTTTCCTCTTTTACAGTGTTCAAGTGAACCAAGAGTACTAATCATCTTTCTGAGCTAAGATAAGTCATTAGGTTGCTGATCAAAATCTAAACAGATATTCCTAACAAATTTCCCCCATTTTGATCAGTCAACAATGACTGTCTGACCTATTACAAATCTGGATGAGGAAACAATCCACTACTTAATCATTTCTTATGATTTTTTAATTCAAATAATTAAGCGCAGAAAGTAAACATCAACCAAATCACAAGGTGTGATCTTTGCTGACAAGTTATCTTTTATAGAAAAAGATATCTGAGAGTAGGTTCATCAGATATGTTACAAAGAAAGTTTACAAATAACTTTAGTACATAATACAATTCAGCTCAGTCAGCAAGATACAAAAATACCTAGTAAATTAGGACAACAGGAGTAGCCAAGCTCCAAGTAGACATCCTAATGAACTAGTCTTCAAGTCTTCAACACTTCAAGTCTTCAAAAGCAGTTCCATGGATCAATCTGCAAATTTCCTATCACCAAACCTTTTGATATCATCAGAGTAGTCATAGAGAAGTGTTCTGACAATCATCTTTGTGTCTCTGGCAAATCCACAGACTCCCTTGTAGGTTTTGGTAGGATTTTTCTTGGAAAAGTGCTTGACCCACAGATACTTTCTCCACTTCCAGGCATGCTCGATTCTGATATCTGATAGCTTTGAAGTATTCATAACTTATCTTCAAATATCTGATGTCACCCTTGTATTGATCTTCAGTCAAGAAGAAGGACTCATAGGGTTCCACAACAAGTCTTGCTCTTGTGCCTGTTCCAGTGATGTTGGGAATTTTGTGCACATCATCTGGCTTTCCATAAGGACATACATCAGAGAGGTCCTTCTTCATGGCTTCTATTCTCTTGATTACTTCAAAATCCAACCAGTCTTTAATGTGGTTGGTGTTAATCAAGATTGGCTTGTATTTTCTCCATGCCATGAGTTGTTTATGGATTGGTTCTGGAAATTTTGAGTTTACCAGTAGATGCTTAAGTTCCAGAATCCAATAGCCATTCTTCTGATTAATGCACCTGTAGACAGAGGAGTCACTGTTGGTCTTCACATACTCAATCTTGGCTTCTTCAGGCCTGAGTGGTAGTTGAAGTTGTCTTTGTTCAGCTCTCAGCCTGTTCCTCCTTTGTCTTGAATTCTCCCTTGGGGTAATGCTTGAAAAACCACCCTGGATAGACTTGGTATTTCCAGAGGGTGTTTTAGCTGTCAAAGGCTTTGCAGCTATGGGCTCAGTTAGGCTATCAATTTTCCTTTTTCTATGAAGAGGAGCTTCATCTTCATCAGTCTCTTCATCATCATCAATATCAATTCTTGTGAGACTTTTGCAGCCCTCTTCGTTGCCCAGGGATTTGATTTGGCCTTCTTCTTCTTCTTCTTCAAAAGATTCATCAATCCCTCTTACTTGTCTTCTCCTTGGAGTCTTGGTACTCCTTGGACGTTTCTGTGCTCTGGCCCTTGTTGTCATTCCTTTTTCAGGAAGTTGAGTGGTGGCCACTATCTGTATTGGAGGAGGGCTCATTTATTCTGAGAGGTGGTTGTTCAGATTTTCTTTTGTTTCCTCTTCCTCTTCCTCTTCCTCTCTGAGCATCTTGATAATCTTCCCCCTTAGTCATTGTTGACTAACTAAGAATCACAAATGATTCTGAAAGGGAGTTAAAGTTGCCTTGCAGATAGTTGTAAGCAGCAACCAACTGTTCCAGAGTGGCCTTGAGCTCCTGATTTTGTTTGATAAGACCAGTATCCTTATCAGTGAGCTCTGCCAGTGGGCCTTGAATAGCATCTGCTTTTCCAGCAGCATAGCTAGCCTCTTCAAAGGCTTTTGCAGTCAAGTTTTGGTCATCATCCCTAACCATGCCTAGATCTTTCTGAGCAATGACCGGACTGGTTGTTCTCTGAGTGATGAGCTTAGTGAATGGCTTTATTTCTGCAGGGACTGATGCAATGGCGGCTTTATCTTGAGAAGATAACTCCTTTTTCAATTTAGTCAGTACTTGATATCTGTTCAAGTATTCATTGGAGTTGACATTTGGCAGCTTGCTGAATATTTCAGGAGCAATCAGCTTCCTTTTCAAATGAGAAACCGCTAAATGTTCATTGCGGTGCTCTGCCAATGTCTTATCTTCTTCATCATCTGAGTCATCAACCCAGTGATCTTCATCCTCTTGGACATTTTCATCAATGTTTTCTAGTCCAGCAATCATCTCAGAGATGGGCTTCTTTCCTTTCAGTGAGGAGGATGGTACATCTTTTGGGAATCCAGCCTTAGCATCATGCTTGTCACTAGATACTTGCTCAAGATTCAATTCCTCAAGAATTGCACGAATAAAGAAGTCGAGTTCTTTCATTTCAGCATAAGCTTCCATTTCCTTGATTGTTTGATCTTCAATCTTTTGGAGCTTTGCTCTGGATTCAGCTATCTTTTCTTCCAGTTGAAGATGTAGTTGTTGTTCTTCCTCCAACAGTTGTTTAAGTTGAGCAACTCTGGCTTGTGCATCTGATATTTTCTGAGTTGTTCCCTCAGAGTGCTCAACTACTTGTGCAGTAGTATCTTTGTGTTGGGGAGTTGGATTATTAGATTTCTGAGGAGATGGAGGAGGGGATTGCTGTTGATGTCCTCTCAGTGTGCTTTTCAGCAGCTGAGGCAATGTGTCCTTTCCAGCTTCCTCTTGTTCTTGTGTTTCTAATTCAGCCTATAACAAAGAAATTTTATTAACTCACAAGATTAATAAACACAAATTATCACAAGTAGAGAGTTAAACCATTCAGCTACCTGAGCAGTGTGTGGCTGATTGGTCTCTAGAACTTGTGACCCTTCAATGTTTTGGTCTTGTTGTTCCATTTCAGCTTCTTTATTTGAATTTTCAGGTACTTCAGACCTTTCCTGAGTATGCAACTCAGTTGCCTCCCCTAGTTGATCATTTTGAGTAGATGTCTCAGTTTGATCCCTCTCATTGAGTTGGGGAACCTGCTCTTTTGCAGGATTTTCTTCAACAATGAAAGATGCTGGTATCTGTAACTCAAGTACCATTTCAGAAGTATTCACATCTAGCTATTGTGGTTGTTGTGCTTGAGACAGACTGTTGAGTGTTGAGGCAATGGCAGTATCCTCCAACACTAAGCTATCACTCATTAGAGCATCTTCAATATGCTTCAGTCTTTCTTGCTCTGATGGTGTAATTTGTCCAGTTACCTTGGACACTGTTGCTTCTTCCACAACCTTTGAGTCAGGTGCTTGTTCAGCAACCTGTGGTGTAGGTTCTTCTTCAGATACCTCTACACCAGTTACTTTTTCAGTAACCTTAGCCCTTTTTTATTTTTCTTGGACTTGAGAGATGACTAATCATCATCTTCATCGTCAGAGCTCTCATCAGCATTAGGAACTGATTGGTCCATAATTCCTGCGGTTTCTACAAACAGGGCTTGGTATCTGTCACTACTTTCTTTAGCAGCATTGATAAGTTCATCAACAAGGCTTTCGGCAATAGTCTTAACATTTCTGAAAGCAATTTCTCTTGTTGAGTCTACTTGTTCAGTAGTCGATACCTCTTTTGCAGCATTGATGAGTTCATCAGCAGTGGCAGCAGGTATCTGGGAATCGACAACCTCAATGGGTGTGCCTTCTGATTTGCCAGCAGACTTCTTTCATGAAGTTCTGGGCTTCTTGGTCACAACTTTTCCCTCAGATACCTCTTCAGTCTTTCGCTTCTTGGAACCTTTATGAGATCCAGTAACCTTTTTCATCATGTTCGTATACTCATATTTGTAGAGTAGGTTACTGTTGGCTATGTCAGCCTTCTCTCTGAGCTCAATGCCAAGCTTTTCCAGCAAGTAGCATATCTTTAGACCATAGCTTACTGTGGTCTTTGGTTCAGCAAGTCCCTTAGCGATTTTAGGCACAAAGCCTTGAATCTTCTTCACAAACTTCATAAAGGCGTAGTTTCCCCAATTGAAAGGGTTTTCCAGCCTTTTGTCTTGTTGTTGCAACAAGAACATCATCATCCAGCGTTCTTGGCTTATCTGGTCAGCACCTCCTTGTAGACCATCAAAGCATCTGTGAAGAATGCATGCCAACACATCCCAGTGAACCAGCAGATGTCTGGTTCTGATGTCAGCAAGCTTGAAATCAGTGGGTGTATCTGATTTTTCAAGATCACACGCATCACTGTACAGTTGTTTTACACCTTCAAGGAGATCAACATCCTTGGTGTCTATTTCAAAATCCTTTCCAAGATTTTGAAGGTCAAACAACTTGCAGAAGGTTGTTAAGTCCAGAAGGATTTCCTTTCCTTGGACTGAAGTTTTTATAGACACTATTGCGGTTTTCGTAAACACAGATATAATCACGAGTTGTTATAGAATTCTAACACATCTAGTGAAGAAATTCTACTGGGAAGAGCTGATAGAAAACCCTTGATTTTTGCCTTTTCAAGCATGTCAAGTATCAGCTTTCTATCGGCTTGATTTTCAACAGCAGACGTGAGGTATTCCTCAATCATGGCACCACCCCAAATCATCCTGTGATTTGAAGTCCAATGATCAGGATTAAAGTCTCCTACCAATCGATTGTTTACAACTACCAATTCTGGTGCTCGCTTTTCAGCAGTACCAGTGGTAGTAATTTTGGATTTCTGGGTAGAAGCACGTTTTGGAGCCATCTCTTTATATAGCGTAATTTTTTCTAAGGTCTGTAAGAGATTAGGGTGAAAGATTAGTGATTCTTTGCAGAAAAACAAATTTGGGAGCAGAGATTTGCAGAGAAGTAGAAGAAGAATTTTTGCTATTCTTGTGCAAGTCTGAATGTTGGATTAGGCGAAAGTGAATTCTTTTGCCAAAATCCTATATATATAGCAATTTAATCTCAACATACATATACATACAAATTAATTTTGTGTGTACGTATCTGTGTATTGCAGATAGGCGTGGGTAAAAACTTGTTCGGCATTAAATGCATAGTGGGCCCTGTCTAAATTTCAACAGTCCACTATTTTCATAGAATTAATCTCTCCGTAAAGATCAATCGCCCATTTCATCAAGGGTCACCATTGCTTCTTCAGCAATGAACACAATCAACAATTGTAATTGTGCCCATTTAATGAATTTTGGCTATTAGCTATCTGAATCACGTATCTGTGTGAATGAGAACATTGTTTGTATCTGATTCTATCTTATACTTGTTGTCTTTTCAAAGTTTTTCACAAAGATAGAAATAATTCAAATTTCAAGATAGTAGTTAACTGTAGACAGTTGTACTATTTTCTTTTGTGTTCCCCCTCACTGAGTGCTCTAGATATCTGAGTTTCCGTCTCAGAAATCTTCAAATAGCCATTTTACCCTTTAGCCTTTGGTTTCTGGATACCCGTTCCAGATTCCTCTTTTCTGGATACCTGTTCCAGATTTCTCTTCTCTCTCCTTTGATATCTTCTTCAGATATCTGAACTTTTTCAGTTTTTGTTAGCTCCATTAGTCCAAGACTGTATCTTAAGGCTAAGAATCTACTTTCTTGTAGTGGCTTAGTGAAGATATCTGCAAGTTGGTCTTCAGTGCCAATCTTGAGTATCTCTATATTGCCTTTTTCAACATGGTCTCTGATGAAGTGGTGTCTAACATCAATGTGCTTTGTTCTAGCATGAAATTTGGGATTCTGAGTTATGGCAATAGCACTTGTGTTGTCACAGAAAATGGGAGTTTCTCTTCATTGAGTCCATAGTCTCTGAGTTGTTGTTGTATCCACAATATCTGTGAAGCACAACACCCTGCAGCAATACATTCAGCCTCTGTGGTAGATGTGGAAATTGAATTTTGTTTCTTGCTGAACCATGATATCAATCTAGCACCAAGAAATTGACATGTTCCTGAGGTGCTTTTTCTATCAAGCAGTGATCCAGCATAGTCGGCATCTGAATAGCCAACCAAACTCAATCCACTATCTTTTGGGTACCACAATCCAACTTCTACAGTACCTTTTACATACCTCAATATTTTCATAGCAATGTTGTAGTGTGATTGCATTGGATTTGTCTGAAATCTAGCACACACTCCAACTGCATATTGAATATCAGGTCTACTTGCAGTGAGGTACAGTAGAGAACCAATCAATTTCCTATACTTGTGTTCTTCAACACTCTTGTCAGATTCAGTATAGGTCATTTTGGTTCCAATGCTCATTGGTATCTTAGCATTCTTTTCAAAAGGCTTTAGATTAAACTTGTTGAGCATGTCCTTTGCATACTTTGTTTGACTAATGAAGATTCCATCATTGAGTTGCTTGACTTGCAGCCCTAGGAAGTAATTCAATTCTCCCATCATGCTCATCTCGAATTTACATTTCATGAGTTCAGCAAAGTCTTCACAAAGTTGCTTGTCTTTAGATCCAAATATAATGTCATCAACATATACTTGAACTAAAAGTAGTTTCCCATCATGGTTCAGTGTGAAGAGTGTTTTATCAACATCTCCTTTCTTGAAACCGCTTTTTAGTAGGTATTTGGCCAATGTATCATACCATGCTCTTGGAGCTTGTTTCAGCCCATACAGAGCTTTTTGAAGCTTATAGACCATCCTACTTTCTAAGGAAACTTCAAAACCTGGTGGTTGCTCAACATAGACTTCCTCAGCAAGTTCACCATTTAGGAATGCACTCTTGACATCCATTTGATAAACTGTAAAGTCATTATGAGCTGCAAAGGCTAGAAAGAGTCTTATTGCATCCAATCTTGCAACCGGTGCATAAGATTCATCAAAATCTAGTCCTTCATTCTGCGTGAATCCCTTGGCAACTAACCTAGCTTTGTTTCTGGTTATTTCACCAGACTCATTCATTTTGTTTCTGAAAACCCACTTAGTTCTGATTACAGATATTCCGTTAACAAATGGAACCAGTTTCCAGACTTTGTTTCTCTCAAATTGATCCAACTCTTCTTGCATTGCAGAGATCCAATCTTGATCCTTTAATGCTTCTTCTATAGTCTTTGAGATAAAACATCTATAGAGACAATCTGTATTTTCAGCGATTGCTCTTCCAGTTCTAACTCCTTGGTCTATGGGACCAATCACATCCTTTGCAGGATGATTTCTTATCCATTTCATAATGGGTTTTGAACTAGTAGGATCAATATCATTTTGATTTGAATGTGAATCAATATGATCTTGATGAGATACTTGTGCAGTATCTGAGATATCTGACACATGCGAAATGCCATGGATATCTGACACTTTTTCAGTGTTAGAGATATCTGGAACATGCATTTGAGCAGTCTCATTTTCAGATACCTCTTCATGATGAAGGTTCTCAGTAATCTGTTCCATTTCTGGAATTCTCATAGGAAATTCTTCATCATGTCTTAGAGTCATCTGGTTGTTACTAAGCATAGGTTGCTTTTCATCGTCAGACTCATCCTCTATTTGAATGGTAGAATTGTTTCCTTTTGAGGATCCTTTTTCAGAGTCTTTAATCATTAGTTCTTTGAACCAATCTGAGAGATCATCATTCAAGAGTACTTTCATGTTTCCTTCACCGAATACTACATGAACAGATTCCTCAATCTTTTGCGTTCTTTTGTTGTAGATTCTATAGGATTTGATATTCAGAGAATAACCAAGTAATACTCCTTCATCTGCCTTTGGTTGAAATGTTCTCAAGTATTCTTTTCCATTGTTAAGAACGAAACATCTGCAACCAAACACCCTTAGATGTTTGATACTAGGGGGTCTACCAATGAAAAGCTCGTAAGGAGTTTTGTCATGGTGTTTGTTAATCAGACATCTATTTTGAGTGTAGCATGCTGTGTTTATAGCTTCAACCCAATAGATTTCACTTATTTCAGTGTCAGCAAGCATTGTTCTTGCTGCTTCTTTCAGGGTCCTATTCCTTCTTTCAGCAACACCATTTTGTTGTGGTGTCCTTACAGAAGATAGTTGATGTTGTATACCTTTGCAGGTACAAAACTCTTTGATGTACTGGTTCACAAACTCAGTACCATGGTCTATTCTGATTATAGATACCTTGTCATTTTTCATGACTTCGAGCTTATTCAGCAAGTTAGGTATCTCAACCCTTGCATCAGATTTGTGTTTGAGAAAGACAACCCAAGTGAATCTTGAGTAATCATTAACAACAACCAGACCATACTTCTTTCCTGCATAACTAGTTACTGAGGATTCAAACAGATCCATATGTAACATTTGTAGTGGCCTTTCACTGGAATGTCTAGTTTTAGACTTGAAAGATGTTTTGGATTGTTTTTCCATTTGGCAAACTGAGCATACACCTTCTTTTCTATATGTCATTTTAGGTAAACCAACCACCAACTCTTTCTTGGCTAGCTTATTCAGAGTTTTGAAATTCAAGTGACTCATTCTTTTATGCCATAGCCAATTTTCTTCAGTGTGGCCAGATTGACTCACCATGAGACATTCTTCGGTTGTGGCGGATGTCCAATCAGCAACATAAAGATTTCCTTTACGCCTTACAACTAAGACTGTCTGCTTTGACTCATTGTCAATCACTTTACATAGTTTTGACTTGATCTTGGCAGTGTACCCTTTGTCTACTAGTTGACTCATGCTTAGGAGATTATATTTCAATCCCTTTACATGAAGTACTTCAGAGATTGTAAGGTCTCCAAACTTCAAATTGCCAAAACCTATGGTTGCATTTTCATCTCCTCCAGCAAACCTGATAAATGGTCCATCATTGCACTTTTTGTAGTCAATCGGATTTGCTTTGTCTCCTGTCATGTGCTTCCCACATCCACTATCAAAATGCCACTTTGAATTAGTCTTTAGAGTGTTCTGCACAAAACAGGAAACAGAAGATTAGGTTCTCATACCAACAATGGAACCATCTGGACTAAAGAATCTTCCAGTAGGAATCCATTATTGAATGAATTTTTTAGGAACATTCTTTTGTCTAACAGGAACATAAGGAGGAATTATAGTTAAATGAATAGTATCATTGTTATTAAGAACTATTTTCTTCCTTGGCGTGTTCCTTGGTGCTCCATTTGGTGCTTCAGATACCTGTCAGGTTTCTGAGTCTGCTTCTCAGAAAAACTTAGCTTTCCTAGCCAGATTTCTTCTAGCCCTGGCATTCAGATTTTTAGTGGCTTGATTCATCTTCCACTTCTGATAATTGCTGTGAGCAATTCTAGCCTTTAACTATCGTTCTTGCTCTTGTTTGTACTCACGAGCAAGTTGTTTCCTGATGGCTTTATAGCCAATACCATTCCGAGCACCTGGTGCTATTTGAGATCTCTTCTCAGCAGCTTTGCTAGTCTCTGGATAATCTATTTTCTTTCCAGAAAACGTGACATAGGGGAATTTGTCAGTTCCTGCAATTTTTCCTTTTTGAGAGACATAGCACTGTGGGTGATTACACTTTTCAGTGTTATGTTTCTTTCCAGAGACATTCCCAACAGTTTTCTTTTGGACTTGTTTTTCCCACAAAGTCTTGGTCGCAACTGCCTTTCCTTTGTCAACAATCTTAGCTTTTCGACATCAGATTGTTTGGGAATCACCTTGCTGAGCACTGACAAATGTTCGTCCTTCATTACTTTTATTCAGAGTGGTGGAACTGTCTGTGTGTGTGTCCAGCCCAAGTCCTCTCTTTTCTGAAGGATCTCTTAAATAAGATTGTACTTCAGTAAGAGTGTCACTAGCTTTGGCATAAGATTGAAAAGATAGTTCTTTCTTTTTGAGTTCCTTATTCTCAGAAAGAAGATCTTCACATTTCTTTTGAAGATTGGCCATTGCTTCTTTATGTGACTTTTCGGTCTCAGATATCTGAGCCTTGAGAAATGCATTTTCAGCATCCTTTTTCTCAGATATCTTGATTATTTGAGAATTTTCCTTTACAAGAGAATTCTTTTCTTCTTGAAGGTTTTCGGCTCTAGCTCGGACCATTAGAAATTCTCTTTCGTAGAGATCAAGTTCTCTTCTGAGATTTTCCAGATCTTTGATTCCTGCTTCATCACTTTCATAAGTATAACAGGAAGTATGCGTTACCTCATCTGCCATTAGACAAGGTTCAATGTTGGAGATATCTGGAAAGATTTCTTCAGCCATTCCACACACTTCTTTCTTCTTTTGACCAAAGTCAATTACTTCATGAGAAACACCGCACATTTCTGGGGAAGGCAGTGTGGAATCATCTGAATCCTCATCCTCAGAATCAGACTCAATATCTAGAGCATCCAGTTGGATTTGAATCTTTTTCCTTTCTTCAGTGAGCATAGCTCTCTGACTTCTTTTGAAGATTCTTCTGTCTTTCTTGTCACCTGTCTTTAGTTTGTTGAAGGCGGGGCAATCTTTCTTGAAATGACCAGGTTTCTGACAATAGAAACAGATATCGTTTCCGATTTCTGCTTCCTCAGTACTTGATGCTTTCTGAGTCGGCTTGTTCAGCGAGCTTTGCATATTTTTGTACTAGTGATAGTTTGAGCCTAGATGCTTTTTCAGCTTCTCTTTGGCTTTTCTTCTCTCAATTTCTCGACTAACATATTTTCCCATTTGCTTTACAGCAAGAGCATCCTCAGTCACCTCCTTTCCTTTCTTCTTTTCAGAAGTTCCTTGAGCAACTAGAGCAACATTCTACAACTTCTCGGTTGTTTGTTCTCTTTAAATTGTCTCATAGTCAACAGTGGCAAGGTGAGAGAAAAGTTCCACAGGAGTGATATCTGGCATTCCTTGGTTAAAGTAGAAAAACTTTGTGTGTTCCCAGTTATGATTTAGACTTCTCACAATAGTCTTAATCTTTTCTGACTGGGTATATCTATTACTCTCACCAAGTGCAGCCATGTCACTCATAAGTGTTGTAAACCGGAAATCTAGTTCTTCAAGAGTCTCTGTGGGACCTTGTTTAAAGTTTTGGAATTTGAGCTTCAAAACTTCGAACTTATTTTCCTTTGTTTTCTCAGTGCCGGCACAGATTTCTTCAATCAGTTGCCAGGCCACTTTCGCCGTTTTTGCACCCCACAGTTTACACTGTATGTGCTCTGGAGTAGAACGTATGATGATATTACAAGCCTGACCATCCAGTCGATTTCTCTTGGCATCTTCCGATGTCCAGAGCTCTCTAAGCTTTGGTTCGTAAATAACTTGAGTGGCAGGTCTCCCACTGGTTGACGCATCTGTCTGTGAAGACCCATCGCTTTGTTCTCTGTCTTTACCATTAGAAACCACTATGACTTGCTTGAGTTGTTGAATGACTATTGGGCCATTCTTTATTACTTCGATCATTTCGTCACTGATGGCTTCTAGGTGGAGCATCATGTTGTTCTTCCATTTTTCATAATTCTCTGGCTTGAGAATTGGGGCGTCACTTAAAGACATCCTGCAGCAAACACACTAAACAAACAAATCAAGTGTAGGTGAAAAGCAGTTAGTGGGCACTTATCTAGGATCTAGGTTCAGTGCAGAAGGCTTGGGAACCTCTTGCTCTGATACCACTTGTTTGTCCAGATAACGGCAAAGTAAAAGACTAGAGGGGGGGGGGTGAATAGTCTTTTAAATCTTTTGTCGATAAACACAGTTTCTCAGATATCTGATACTTAATTTCGGAGAGCGGAAAACTTTTCTGTGATAAGTTCACGTGCTCAGCAAGATAAGTGTAAGTACTTTGCAAGATAAGTAAAGCAAGTAATAAACTGCAGAAAGTAAATAACACAAGTCTTTTTATAGTGGTTTCCGAAGGTGGCGTAATCCTTCAACTAATCCACTTCGGCCTTTTTCAGACCTAGAATCCACTAAGACAGATAAATGATGTAACCTTACAAATATCTTCTCTTGATTCCTAAATACACTAGGTTCCCAACCAAGTGTTCCCCCTGAGTTATTCCCCGGCTTTCACAGCCAAGTACTTCTTGTACTCAAAAACCTTTTGAGCTATTCCTTAGTTTCCCAAACTAAGTACTTCCTGTGCTCAATAACCTTGGAGTTATTCCTTAGTTTCCCAAACTAAGTACTTCTTGTACTCCACGCCGATTAAGGTGTTGGTTAAGGTAAATTGTCAGGTGAGCTTCTTTAATAACTTGTTCAGTTATTCAGATAGCTCTATGAATCAAGTATACTTAATACACTTTGCAATGTATGGTATCTTGTTCTTTACTGACCCAAGTCTATGATAAGTGTTCAAGAGAATGAAACTCAGATATGAAATCTTAGTTTAACTCTTTCAGAAATAACAATTCTTGTTAAGGATCAGGACACTTAGAACTTTTGTGCTACTTAGAATCAAGAGCTTTGGTCGCAACAGAAAGCTTGAAGGTAAGTAGTTTGCTTGAGAGTATTCAGTGTTCTTGTTGTAAGTTCTGTATGCTCTAAGGTGTGTGTTCTCAAGCAGTCTAAGTGTTGATATTTATAGATGAATTTGAGTGTCGTTTGAATAATATCCGTTAGGCTTAAATCAAATTCAAACTATTGATATCTGAGTATAGTACTGTAGCAGGTTTGTCTTCTTTTTCAGAAGCTACCATTTTTGTTCAGACATTTCTGTCCGCGCATTTAATGCACTGTACTATACTTTGTCCTGTAGTGCCAACGGAACTATGCATGCTTTCTGAAGCTTTGCACGTCCTTTTCAAGAGATTATCACAACTCCAGATACCACTTGCTAAGAATATATTGTTTCCCAGAAACATAATCTTTATCCAAGGTATCTGAGGGCACTTTTTCCTCGTTTCAGAAACCTTTCAATTGTCAGATATCTCTTGTAACACTGTTTATTTAAAAACGCTTGTGTCTTCAAGATATCTGGTCATAGGTATCTGAAAAACCTTTGTCTTCAGCAATCTTGTGCAATCTTCAAGTCTTCAAAAATGTTGAACTTTTCCTGCTGGATGTCTTCTTCTTGGTCTTCTTCAGAAAAAAAAAATTACATTTCGAGACCTAACATCCTATACAAGATTTGCTAGACTACATACTTAGTGAGTTTCCTCTTTTACAGTGTTCAAGTGAACCAAGAGTACTAATCACCTTTCTGAGCTAAGATAAGTCATTAGGTTGTTGATCAAAATCTAAATAGATATTCCTAACACATTCTTCTCTACGTTTTTACTCTCAAAGGCAAGAACAAACCCTAGTTTTCACTCTCTTGCCTTGGTTTCTCATTGATTCCATTTGTAATCGCATACTTGACCTTGGATTCATACTTTGATGTTAGATTATCAATCTAAGCATTCTTTCTTTTGCAATTTCATCTCTTGTGATTGATTTATTGGTTATATTCTTATCTTATTCTCTTGTATGTTTAATTCAATTGTGACGATCAATATGCATGTTCTTGATTCGATTATGAGTAGCTAAATCCTTAGTGAATACGGTAGTGATGTAGAATTAATCGAGTTAGGGTTCTAACCTAGAATCATTCATACGTGTTAAGCTAAATCAAGATCTTCGTAAAACCCTTAATTCAGTACGCTCACGTTTCCAACCTTCAAATCATTTCGGTTAAGAATCAATCGTCTGATAATCGATTGATTTCACTACTTCTGGATTTTCAAATGATGTTTTGGTTAAACTGAATTAATGCTTTTTTGGATAAATAACTGTCACAAACGTATGAACGATAGGTTTAACTCTGTATTTGATTTCTCCGAATTGCTACCGTGTTCATTATTTCTCTTCTTTGATCTAAACTCTCTTTTAGTTTACTTAGTTTTATCAACTTCGATCCTTCAAACCAAACCATTTCAAATGTTACTGCAAATTCTTACGTTTACACTTCGAAACGCTATAGTTGCCTAGTTAGCTCCTTGAGAACGATTTCATTGTTAAAGTCTGTTTACAACAACTGCTTTAGTTACTTTTTATCTTTTTTAAGAGTACTAATTTGAGCACATCACTAACCAAAAATCACAAAATTGGGAGTTGAACTTGGTAGTTGGTACCTTCTAATGGAGTTTTGAGCTTTCTACGCTAGCATTCGACCTTCCAAAGTCATCGTCTTTCCTCCAATTTTTCACCTAAAAATAGAAAAACATACACAATACAACAAAACCATAAAACGAACAATAAATACTATAAAATACCAACAAAGACTTGCGTTATGCAGTAAAAAAGACATGATGAATCTTTAAATTATGGTATCATCAATATACTAACATTTGTACAATGTTTAGTGTACTATAGTTAACCATCACATGGAAAATAATTTTTGAGAGAAGGTTTTCATACTTTACATTAGGGCTGTACAAACAAGCTGCCCGACCGACACGTCAGCACAAACCGCGCCCGCATCTCACCCTCATACGCCAATTTTTTTTTAAATATGCGGGTTAATTTTTTTTAACCCGCCAATTGGTGGTGGGTGGTGGGTTAGTTGGTGATGTGACAACGAAATGTGCGATATAGCATGCTTTTAGACCCTTGTTTTTTGCCTTAGATTCAATATTTATATCGTTTTATGGTCAATTACCAACTTTGCATGTTTTCTGTAGGTCATGATCATGTTTTTGAGGATTTGCATGATTTCAGGCACCAAAACAGCATAATTGCGTCAAATCGGGACAAGGAAGCCAATACGCCGGATTGACCGTTGCATGGAGTTCGAGGAGTCAAAACATGTCATGCGACCAGCCAATGCAAAGATAATTGAAGATGCTACAACTTTGAAGAAGGCAACTTTTCGAGAAGACGAAGTTACGAAGTCCGAAATTGAAGAACAGAAGAAACAACTTCAAATCTGCAGGCATCGCACTTGGCGGCCACGAGGACATGATGGGTCATGCGGTCTCAGTGACCGCATGATGGACTCTTGATTCGATCGCTGCTACGGCTGTCGGGGCTATGGCCCGTCTTCCTAAACCTTCCTTATACACCAATTGTTGTTTGAGCTCGAGATTTCACCTGTAAATAAGACCTCAGGGATCTCAGAAACAACAGAAGCTCACAAAGCAACTCTCCTGAGAGAGAACTAGTCCTCGGGGAAGTGAAACCCCAAAAGCATCTCTCCCGAGAGAGAACAGTCCTCGGGGAAGTGAACCCCAAAACCCTGGCCGTCAGCAAGCAACCAAGGAAGCCATCAAGATCGATCAAGGAAGGAGGAATCGAAGAGGAGAAGTAGAGGGTCGACACTCGCCATCTTCTTACGATTTAGTGGTTTCAAGCATGATTTCAATTCAGTTTTCTGTTTATTTACTTTCAGTTATGTCAGGCTAATTTACCTGTGTAAGGGTTAAACGGGATCTTTGACTATTTGGTTTATATATGATGGAATAGTTTTAGCATCAATGCTGGTTATGCGATTGTTGTTCATATCTGAGCTATTTAAGAAAGATGCTTTGTTTGTTTATGTTTTCGCGAGACATGAGTATTCATTGCACTAGATTAGGAGGTATCAGCTGTGTCTATAGGTTGGTACTCTGCCTGAGGTATGATGTTGAGCTAGCAACTGGTGACAGCTTTGAGCTAGATGATAGTCTACATAGGGTATCTTTGCTGACTGCGCCTTGGTATAAGATATGTAACTTGTGTGACTCTTCAGCCGTAACTATCGCTATCTGTTATTCCTGATATAAACCGGTTATCAAAGTGAAGGTTAACGCTTACATGCATTTCTCTATAAGTTCTTAGTTCGTCAATTCTTATTAAAATTATTTCCTGCTTACGTGTTTATTTTACTTATTCAAAAATACCAAAAATCTGTTATTTACTTTTTATTGAAAATCAAGCATTTAATATTATATTTCAATCGAGCGTTATTCCCGAGAGAACGACATCTCGAGTTAACTTACCGCAATAAATTGTGTGTTAGTGAGCTTTGGAAATTATAAATTTAATCTTTTGATTGTATTTGGGGATTACAGTCTCTACAACGAAATCAAAATCTTCGGATACACATCAGTTGGGTGCAACCCGCAACCCACCCGCCCACCTGCCATATTGTTCACATAACAAAAAATGTACATATATGTGAAATAAATTAAATGTCACTTAACTGAATAGATAGAAATATAGAATAGATTAATAGCGGTAAAATTAGCGTTATTTCATATATATAAACTAAGAAACTACGTATGTGAAAATGGTACCTTTTTTTTTAAGAAAAACCACCTACTTAGAGGAACTTGCAGCAAATGAAATGTAGCCACACTGAAAAGAGTATTAAAGAAGATTGATTCTAAAGAGCTCTTTGAGATAACTGAATAAGTTATAAGAGCTAGCTCACTTAACAAACTACCATAACCAACACCAACAGATGTTGAGCACATGAAGTACTTAGTTTGGAAAACTAAGGAATAGCTCAAAGGTTACTGAGTAGAGGAAGTACTTGACTGAGAAAGCCGGGGAATAACTCAGGGGGAACACTTGGTTGGGAACCTAGTGTAAAAAGGTGAAAGTGTAAAGTGCAGATATTAGCTAAATATTGGTGCAATACTAACGTGGCTTAGTATTGTCACAATATTAGCTGACAGTGCATTGGACTTTCTATTTATGGATTTTGCATTACTTCACTTTGATATAGTTCCACGTTTTTAGTTTAGTCTTAGCAGGTTTAGATATCTTATGGAGAAAAACTCTTGAAGTTTGGATACATGAAGATATTAAGGAAGATTAGGAATTGGAATCCTACTTGAAGAAGGATTCTATTCAAAGAAGGAATTCTATTCAAAGAAGGACTCGACTTCTATTCAAAGAAGGACTTGACTTCTATTTAAAGAAGGATTCTGGATGCTAGAAGATATTGAAGAAGGATAGGAATAAGAATCCTAATCGAAGAAGGTTTCTACTTATCGGAGAAGGATTCTACTTGTATTCCTACAAGGATTCTCAATGCATGGAAGACTGAGAAGAACTAGGAGAAGAACATGGTGAACCATTCGACCTGATCAAGACTTTCAATCAAGATAGAACTATTGTACTAACGCTACAAAAATACTCTCATGGTGAACCGGTCAAATGCCCGGTATGGCGGATAAAAAATCCGTCCTTTGGAGCAGTGGCGACGGATAGATAATCCGTCGTCCAATTCGCGACGGATTATCATGTTTGACTTTTTTTTTTTAAATCGATTATTGGCACCGGATAAATTCTATCCGTCGCCAAATGTAACGACGGATAGAATCTATCCGTCGCCCAATTTAATGACGGATAGAATCTATCCGTCATTACATTAGGTAGCGACGGATAGAATCTATCCGTCGTTACATTGGGCGACGGATAGAAGCGATCCGTCGCCCAATGTATTATTGGAATTAGTGACGGAATCTCAAATTCCGTCACGAAATAAATTTTTTTTTAAATTTTGTTTTTTTAATATTAATCCCTATTTTTCGTATTTCACATATTTAATCAATATAATGCTCGATAATAAATCAATAATACGGAAAATGTTTCAATAAATGATAAATAAAAAATGTAATATCCGAATAAGTCTAAATTATCCGAACAAGTCTAAATATAATAAATCTGAACGTACATAGTACATATACATAACTAGCTACCAGACGGGGGTGGGTACTGGCCGAACTTGGACATGAAAGCCTCCATCTGTAACCGAAGGCGCTCGTTTTCCTCCCTTCGTTCTCTGTCGTGCCGCTCCATCTCGTCCCTTTGTTGCTCCATCTCTTGAGTTAGCCGTGCAACCTGTTCCCGGACCTGCGACTGCACCATTTCCGAGACCTGGTCCTGTGTGAAAACCGGACGTCTAGACTGCTGGGATGATGATGAGGAGCACCCCGGACTAGCCAAGCTCAAACCGAGGCTCCCGAGTCCATATATTCGTCCTTTGTTGTCCCGTTTGTTGACCTCTAAGAAGATGTTGTCAACTTGTTCAGTTGATGACATCACCCGCCTCTTCCTCCGCCACTACGAAAGCATCAACCTCAGCCTGAAATCGTAAATAGCAAATATCATGATCAGTTACTGTTTTTCAAAATTAACTTGTCATAGTGTACAAATATGAACTTTAAGCAACATAAACATACCGCAATAGACGAGGCCCGGGAGTCAATACATACCTCGCCCTTCTGCTTGGCCTTCTTGAAGATGTCATACTTGGATTTCACCTCCCCCGTGACATCTGAACAACATATATAGTCAACAATTTATCATCTCACAAGTAATAGATCAGAGACACAATACATACACGTAATGCTAGATTGAAAAAAAAACATATATATACTTACCGATTGGTAATAATCAGTGAGAGTAGATCGCCTCCCAAGGTGGTGAACGGCCCTTCCTGCCGCATCAGACTGAGACGCCCGGTTCTGTCTGTTGATGTAGGCATTGTCCTGGACATCAGTTCGACGCCAGTAGGCATCCCAAAGGGCCCACTCCGCTGCATCAACCTGTGGAGGCATTGGGCCATTCCGATCCCGAATGGCCTTCCAAGTACAGACCATATCCTCAGGTTTAGATCCCATACCTCGTAAACACGCCAGATCTGTGGGATCAATCTGCTGCGAATGAAGTACTCCTTCTACATTCCCAATTTCATACAACATCCAAAGTCAATATATATAAACGTCACCATGTTACATCAATTTAATAAGATACAACAACATAACAGATATGGTGACTAACATATCACCCAAACAAAGTGGCTAACATACCACTCACATATAGTGGCTAACATACCACTCACATTGTCCTAAATTTTACTAACACAATGGTGACTAACATATCACCCAAATAAAGTGGCTAACATACCACTCACATACAGTGGCTAACATACCACTCATATTAAAACGATTATAATAACAAATAAAGGAATGTCATATTTTAACTTACCCTCAGCTCATCAAAGTACTCGGTCCTCATGCGGTCCGAGATGTGAGACCAACACTCACCACCCTGCCCCGGTGGCTCTCTCCTGCTCCGAAAGATGTCACCTAGTTTGTTGTGGACCTCCCGAGGCCATAAACTGTTGTCAATGTATAGAATACAAGAAACAAATATTTATTACTTTAGTACAACAATTTATACTTGTCAACTATCATAAGTTATGTTTTACATATTTAAGAAGAATATATAATACTTACTTGGCAGGGCCAAGAGGAAAAATCACAGGCAACCCGTCCCACGTGACGTTGGGATTCTGTGGATCAAACACGAGGTAGGGACAATCGTCATGGCCGTCCTCCACAGAACTTGTGACGCTCCCTACCACAGAACTTGCATTCCAACAGATCTACATCCTCCTCCCAATACACCATGCACATGTTCCAACAACCAAAAACATACTCAATAGGCGGCCCCAAACCCCGTCTCTCCCTCCATACTTGGTATTCCATGGACGGTGCTTCCTCACCGTGATGAATCCATACATGATACTCAGGCATGAATCCATAACGTCGCAAGTGCTCGAATACTGCTGTAGGAGTCATAAATTACTTGTTTCTGCAGGTTTCCAATGTGCAAGGACACTTTATCAACCCCCCATTTGCACAAGCCGGACGTCCCATGGCAAACGCGATGAAACCTTTAACCCCTTCTACAAAACTCCTAGAAACTCTGCCATTTACCGTCGTACGATCGTACATCCATGAACGGTCGGAATTCATTGGATACTTTTTTAACCTGACACGTTCCAATTGATTAGATCGTATTTAATTTATTAGATCGATTCCAATTCTGCCGAGATTGTAGAGATTAATTGTTAATTATTTACGTTCCATATAATTTCATGATTAATTATTAAGTGTTCGATATGTTACAAAATTTCCCATGTATTTTAACCATTTCAACCACTTACTACTACGAGTTATAAATTATAAATTACACGTTAATATAACCAACAAATGGTCTCAAAACACTTAACTAAATCCTCGTTATCTAGTACATATACGAATTTATCAAATCAAAACTACTTAACATTATACTAATTAACAATCTAAGTGATAGCAATCTCAAAGTTAATTTACTAAATCTTAACATTATACTAATTAACTAGTAATACTAATTTGATATATATACTTAACATTAAACTAGTCGAAATTAACAAAATTCCCAAATTAGTAGAAAAATTAGGGTTTCAAAACACTAATCATAATACATATACAAAAACATCAAACATGAAAATCAAGCTTAATCAATTAAACATCAAACATGATTTTTCATGCTTAATCAATCATCGAACAATAAATCAATTTCACAACAAAATCAATCAATTGACAACCCAAGCTTAACCCACTACTTCATATAACATATACAAGCAACCATAATTGTTTACAAACATACAATTGATCCAAATTATCAAAAATTACAAATTTAGAATAGTTAGGGTTTAGCCTAATACCTCAAATTGCGGTAAAAATAACCCAAGAAGGATGAAATTGATCGACCACCCAAGCTCCTTGTCCCACGAGCTTCGAATTGATACCAAGATTGGCCGGAACGACGGATTATTGGACGGAATAGCTGAAGAGCGGAAGAAATTGAAGAACTGGAGCAGAATCGGAAATGGAGATTGTTAGGAATATCTTTTTAGATTTTGATCAGCAACCTAATGACTTATCTTAGCTCAGAAGGGTGGTTAGTACTCTTGGTTCACTTGAACACTGTAAAAGAGGAAACTCACTAAGTATGATAGCCTAGCAAATCTTGTATAGGATGTTAGGTCTCTGAATGTAATTTTTATTCTCTGAAGAAGACCAAGAAGAAGGCATCCAGCAGGAAAAGTTCAACAAATTTTGAAGATCTGAAGACTGCACAAGATTGCTGAAGACAAAGGTTTTTCAGATACCTATGACCAGATATCTTGAAGACACAAGCAATTTTAAATAAACGGTGTTGCAATAGATATCTGAGAAATAAAAGGTTTCTGAAACGAGGAAAAGTGCCCACATATATCTACACTCACATATCTTGGATAAGGATTATGTTTACGGGAAACAATATATTTTTAACAAGTGATATTTGGAGTTGTGATAGTCTCTAGAAAAGGACGTGCAAGGCTTCAGAAAGCATGCATAGTTCCGTTGGCACTACAGGACAAAGTATAGTACAGTGCATTAAATGCGCGGACAGAAATGTCTGAACAAAAATGGTAGCTTCTGAAGAAGAAGACAAACCTACTACAGTAGTATACTCAGATATCAATAGTTTGAAATTGAGTTAAGCCTAACGGATACTATTCAAACGGCACTCAAATTCATCTATAAATATCAACACTTAGAATGCTTGAGAACACACCTTGAACTTACACACAGAACTTACATTGAATACTCTCACAAGCTCTCTCAAGCACACACTACTTTCCTTCAAGCTTTCTGTTGCGATCAAAGCTCTTGATTCTAAGTAGCACAAAAGTTCTAAGTGTCCTGATCCTTAACAAGCTTTGTTATTTGTGAAAGAGTTGAACTAAGATTTCATATCTGAGATTCATTCTCCTGAACACTTATCATAGACTTGGGTCAGTAAAGAACAAGATACCATACATTGCAAAGTGTATTAAGTATACTTGATTCATAGAGCTATCTGAATAACTGAACAAGTTATAAAAGAAGCTCACCTGACAAACTACCTTAACCAACACCTTAATCGGCGTGGAGAACAGGAAGTACTTAGTTTGGGAAACTAAGGAATAACTCCAAGGTTACTGAGCATAGGAAGTACTTAGTTTGCGAAACTAAGGAATAACTCAAAAGGTTTCTGAGTACAGGAAGTACATGGCTGTGAAAGCCGGGGAATAACTCAGGAGGAACACTTGGTTGGGAACCTAGTGTATTTAGGAATCTAGAGAAGATACTTGTAAGGTAACCTCAATTATCTGTCTTAGTGGATTCTAGGTCTGACAAAGGCCGAAGTGGATTAGTTGAAGGATTACGCCACCTTCAGATACCACGATAAAAAGACTTGTGTTATTTACTTTCTGCAGTTTATTACTTGCCTTATTTATCTTGCAAAGTATTTACACTTATCTTGCTGAGCACGTGCACTTATCACAGAAAAGTCTTCCGCTCTCTGAAATTAAGTATAAGATATCTGAGAAACTGTGTTTATTGACAAAAGTTTTGAAATACTATTCACCCTCCCCCCCCCCCTAGTCTTTCACTTTGCCGTTATCTGGACCAACAAGTGGTATCAGAGCGGGAGGTTCCCAAGCCTTCTGCACTTAACCTAGATCCCAAATAAGTGCCAACTAACTGCTTTTCACCTACACTTGATTTGTTTGTATAGTGTGTTTGCTGCAGGATGTCTTTAAGTGACGCCCCAATTCTCAAGGCAGAGAATTATGAGAAATGGAAGAACAACATGATGCTCCACCTAGAAGCCATCATTGACGAAATGATCGACGTGATAAAGAATGGCCCAATAGTCATTCAACAACTCAAGCAAGTCATAGAGGTTTCTAATGGTAGAGATAGAGAACAAAGCGATGGGTCTTCATAGACAGATCGTCGAACCAAAGGGAGACACCAAGTTAGTTATTCTGAACCAAAGCTCAGAGAGCTCGACATCTAAGATGCCAAGAGAAATCGATTGGATGGTCGAGCTCGTAATATCATCATACTCTACTCTAGAGCACATACAAAGCGTAAACCGGTGCAAAATGGCAAAAGTGGCAAATCGATTGAAGAAATCTGCAAGACCGAAAACAAAGGAAAAGAAGTTCGAAGTTTTGAATCTTATGCACCAGTTGCAAGATTGGATGCAATAAGACTCTTTCTAGCCTTTGCAGCTCATAATGACTTTACAGTTTATCAGATGGATGCCAAGAGTGCATTTCTAAATGGTGAACTTGCTGAGGAAGTCTATGTTGAGCAACCACCAGGTTTTGAAGTTTCATCAGAAAGTAGGATGGTCTATAAGCTTCAGAAAGCTCTGTATGGGCTGAAACAAGCTCCAAGAGCATGGTATGATACATTTGCCAGATACCTACTAGAAAGTGGTTTCGAGAAAGGAGATGTTGATAAAACACTCTTCACATTGAACCATGATGGGAACCTACATTTAGTTCAAGTATATGTTGATGACATTATATTTGGATCTAAAGACAAGCAACTTTGTGAAGACTTTGCTGAACTCATGAAATGTAAATTTGAGATGAGCATGATGGGAGAATTGAATTACTTCCAGGGCTGCAAGTCAAGCAACTCAATGATGGAATATTCATTAGTCAAACAAAGTATACAAAGGACATGCTCAATAAGTTTAATCTAAAGCCTTCTGAAAAGAATGCTAAGATACCAATGAGCATTGGAACCAAAATGACCTATACTGAATCTGACAAGAGTGTTGAAGAACACAAGTATAGGAAATTGATTGAATCTCTACTGTACCTCATTGCAAGTAGACCTGATATTCAATATGCAGTTGGAGTGTGTGCTAGATTTCAGACAAATCCAATGCAATCACACTACAACATTGCTATGAAAATATTGAGGTATGTAAAAGGTACTGTAGAAGTTGGATTGTGGTATCCAAAAGATAATGGATTGAGTTTGGTTGGCTATTCAGATGCCGACTATGCTGGATCATTGCTTGATAGAAAAAGCACCTCAGGAACTTGTCAATTTCTTGGTGCTAGATTGATATCTTGGTTCAGCAAGAAACAAAATTCAATTGCCACATCTACCACAGAGGCTGAATATATTACTGCTGGGTGTTATGCTTCACAGATATTGTGGATACAACAACAACTCAGAGACTATGAACTCAATGAAGAGAAAACTCCCATTTTCTGTGACAACACAAGTGCCATTGCCATAACTCAGAATCCTAAGGTTCATGCAAGAACAAAGCACATTGATGTTAGACACCACTTCATCAGAGACCATGTTGAAAAAGGCAATATAGAGATATTCAAGATTGGTACTGAAGACCAACTTGCAGATATCTTCACTAAGCCACTACAAGAAAGTAGATTCTTAGCCTTAAGACACAGTCTTGGACTAATGGAGCTACCAAAGAAATGAAAAAGTTCAGATATCTGAAGAAGATATCAAAGGAGAGAGAAAAGGAATCTGGAACTGGTATCCAGAGAAGAGGTATCTAGAACGGGTATCCAGAAAAGAGGAATCTGGAACGGGTATCCAGAAACCAAAGGCTAAAGGGTGAAATGGCTATTTGAAGATTTCTGAGACGGGTACTCAGATATCTAGATCACTCAGTGAGGGGGGACACAAAAGAGAATAGTACAACTGTCTACAGTTAACTACTTTCTTGAAGTTTGTATTATTTCTATCTTTGTGAAAAACTTTGAAAAGACAACAAGTATAAGATAGAATCAGATACAAACAGTGTTCTCATTCATTAAATGGGCACAATTACAATTGTTGATTGTGATCATTGCTGAAGAAGCAATGGTGACCCTTGATGAAATGGGCGATTAATCTTTACGGCAGAGATTAATTCTCGGTAAATAGTGGACTGTTGAAATTCCGACATGGCCCACTATTCATTTAATGCCGAACAAACTTTTACCCACGCCTATCTGCAATTAACAGATACGTATATACAAAACCAATTTGTATGTATATGTTTGTCTGAATTACATTGCTATATATATAGGATTTTTGCAAAAGAAATTACTTTCGCCTAATCCAACATTCAGACTTGCACAAGAATAGCAAAAACCATTCTTCAACCTCTGCAAATTTCTGTTAGTCTTTCTGCAAAGAATCACTAATCTCTCATCCAAATCTCTTTCAAACTTTCAAAACACTTGCACTATATAAAGAGATGGCTCCTAAGTTCGCTCACCAAGAAACCCCAATCTTCTACCACTGGTACTGCTGAAAAGCAAGCACCAGAGTTGGTTATAGTAAACAATCGATTGGTAGGAGACTTTAATCCCGATCATTGGACTTCAAATAACATAATGATTTGGGGTGGTGCCATGATTGAGGAATACCTCACGGCTGCTGTTGAAAATCAAGCCGATAGGAAGCTAATTCTTGACATGCTTGAAAATGCACAAATCAAGGGTTTTCTATCTGCTCTTCCCAGTGGAATTTCTTCACTGGATGTGTTAGAATTCTACAATAACTCCAGGATTATATCATGTGTTTCTGAAGGCACTGCAATAGTGTCTATAAAAACTAAGGTCCAAGGAAAGGAAATCCTTTTGGACTTAACAACTTTCTGTAAGTTGTTTGATCTTCAAAATCTTGGAAAGGATTTTGAAATAGACACCAAGGATGATGTTCTCCTTGAAGGTGTAAAACAGTTGTACAGTGATGTGTGTGATCTTGAAAGACCAGATACACCCACTGATTTCAAGCTTGCTGACATCAGAACCAGACATCTGCTGGTTCACTGGGATGTGTTGGCATGCATTCTTCACAGATGTTTTGATGGTCTACAAGGAGGTGCTGACCAGATAAGCCAAGAACGCTGGATGATGATGTTCTTGTTGCAACAACAAGACAAAAGGCTGGAAAACCCATTCAATTGGGGAAAGTACGCCTTTATGAAGTTTGTGAAGAAGATTCAAGGCTTTGTGCCTAAAATCGCTAAGGGACTTGCTGAAACAAAGACCACAGTAAGCTATGGTCTAAAGATATGCTACTTGCTGGAAAAGCTTGGCATTGAGCTCAGAGAGAAGGCTGACATAGCCAACAGTAACCTACTCTACAAATATGAGTATACGAACATGATGAAAAAGGTTATTGGATCTCATAAAGGTTCCAAGAAGCGAAAGACTGAAGAGGTATCTGAGGGAAAGGTTGCGACCAAGAAGCCCAGAACTTCACGAAAGAAGTCTGCTGGCAAATCAGTAGACACACCCATTGAGGTTGTCGATTCCCAGATACTTGCCGCCGCTGCTGATGAACTCATCAATGTTGCAAAAGAGGTATAGGCTACTGAACAAGTAGACTCAGCAAGAGAAAGTGCTTTCAGAAATGTTAAGACTACTGCCGAAAGCCTTGCTGGTGAACTCATCAATACTGCTAAAGAAAGTAGTGATAGATACGAAGCCCTATCTACAGAAACCGCAGGGATTATGGACCAATCAGTTCCTAATGCTGATGAGAGCTCTGACGATGAAGATAATGAATTAGTCATCTCTCAAGTCCTAGAAAAATCAAAAAGGGCTAAGGTTACTGAAAAAGTAACTGGTGTAGAGGTATCTGAAGAAGAACCTACACCACAGGTTGCTGAACAAGCACCTGTTTCAAAGGTTGCTGAAGAAGCAACTGTGTCCAAGGTCACTGGACAAATTACACCATCAGAGCAAGAAAGACTAAAACTTATTGAAGATGCTCTGATGAGTGATAGCTTAGTGTTGAAGGATACTGCCATTGCCTCAACACTCAACAGTCTGTCTCAAGCACAACAACTACAACAGCCAGATGTGAATACTACTGAAATGGTACTTGAGTTACAGAAACCAGCATCTTTCATTGCTGAAGAAAATCCTGCAAAAGAGCAGGTTCCCAACTCAATAAGAGGGATCAAACTGAGGCATCTGCTCAGAATGATCAACCAGGGGAGGCAACTGAGTTGCATACTCGGAAAAGGTATGAAGTACCTGAAACTTCAAACAAAGAAGCTGAAATGGAACAACAAGACCAAAACATAGAAGGGTCACAAGTTCCAGAGACCAATCAGCCTGACACTGCTCAGGTAGCTGAATGGTTTAACTCTCTACTTGTGATAATTTGTGTTTATTAATCTTGTTATTTAATAAAATTTCTTTGTTACAGGCTGAATTAGAAACACAAGAACGAGAGGAAGCTGGAAAGCTTGCCTCAGAGACTGAGAAGGAGGCTACTACAACCTCACCTCTTAAGGAATCTGAGCCTGTGCTACAGGTGATAGAGAGTTTCTTAAGATATTAATTTTCAGATATATGTTAATACACTTAACTAATTAAGTGGATGTTTCTAATAGGCTCCAACTGAGAAAGAAGAAGATAAGGCAGACATGCCAGAAAAGGACCCAGAAACCGTCAATGTTTCTGAAGAAAATGTCATTGAGCCTTCTAGTATGAAGGTATATGAAAATCAGTGATAAACATTCTTCATTATGGGTTAATATAAATTCTTCTCTAATTACTCAATACTTTCTACTTACAGGCTCATTCAGAAGTAGAAGTGCAAGGGGAAAGAGTTGCGACATCCCCTGCACCCATGGAAATTGATGAAGCCCCCAAGGCAACATCACCAGAAAGAACACTAGAAACTGAGAACGTTTCTGCGAAAAATGATTTTGAGCCTCCTGTTGAGGAAGTAAGTGGAAAACTCAGAAATCATTGAAGCTTAATTGCATAAATTCTTTCACGACAATTTCCTAAGTATTGTGATAATTTTAATTCTCAGGATCAAGCAGAAAGAAAGGTTGATGAGGACCAGACATCCAACTATCCACCTCACAACAAGATATCTGAGGCACCCCCTGCCTCAGTAGTACAAGTGTCTGAGCCTGATGTACTCATTCAGGTAACTCAGAAACCTAACTACACTCGTACTCAGGTATCTACACAAGTTTTGAATCTAACTCAAAACTCTTTCTTTCAGGCTCAAACAAGTGCTACTAAGGTCCCTGTTGATGAGAAAGAGGACCTGCTCCCTTTCTTCAAGGAACACACTTTGCCAAAGCATCTGAAATGCTTCAAGAAATGGCAAAAGCTCCGATCTCCGATCTATCTGAAATCTTAAAGGTGACTGATCACCACACAAGGACAGCATGATCCCTTGACTTGGAAAACTATGTCCATGCAATGTTCCCCACTGAACAATATTCTTTCGGAACATTGATGGATAAGGATTTTGTCAAGGAAGTGGCCAGAAAGCTGATCCAAGCTTTCAAACAAGCGGATGGTCAGACCAGACTACAGATGGCATTCAAGCTTACTTTGCCCCAGACTCTACAATACATACCCTCTGAATAAGAGAAAGTTAATGGGCAAATGGTCACTATTCCAGAAGTGATCAACCTGGTCTCTGAAGATGAAGAAGAGAAGGAAACTGATGAGAACAATTATGAAGATCCTCCTTCTGACCATCACAAGGATGAGGATAAGAAGGATGATGATGATGCCCCTGCACCAGGGACAGGAGGGATTCCACAAGGAAACAATGCCTCAGCTGCTGAAAAGCACACTGAGAGGACATCACAACAATCCCCTCCTCCATCTCCTCAGAAATCTACCCATCCAACTCCCCAACACAAAGATACTACTGAACAAGTAGTTGAGCACTCTGAGGAAACAACTCAGAAAATATTAGATGCACAAGCCAGAGTTGCTCAACTCAAACAACTGTTGGAGGAAGAACAACAGCTACATCTTCAACTGGAAGAAAAGATAGTTGAATCCAGAGTCAAGCTAGACAAACTTGAAGAACAAGCAGCAAGGAAAGCCTTGACTTACTCTGAGATTAAAGAGCTCCGGGAAGCTGTTGACTATATTGCTAAGGAGCTAGATGCTGAACAAGTATCTGAAGAAAAGCATGATGCTAAAGCTGCATCTTCACCAAAGAAACCATCCTCCAAAGGCAAGAAACCCATATCTGAGATGGTTGCCTCCTTTAGAAACCTTGATGAAGAAGTACAAGAGGATGAAGATCACTGGGCTGATGACTCAGATGATGAAGAAGACAGAACCTTGGCAGAACATGCAAATGTTCACTTGGGAATTTCTCACTTAAAGAGAAAACTGATAGCTCCTCAAAGCTTCAGTAAGAAACTAAATCTCAACTCCCATGATTACATGGCCAGATACCAGGTTCTAGCAACTCTAAGAAAGGAGTTGTCTAAACAAAATGAAGAAGTAATTGCATCAGTCCCTGCTGAAATGAAAAAGTTTACTGAGCTAATCACTCAAAGAACAACAAGCTTGGTCATTTCTCAGAGAGACCTAGGCATGGTAAGGGATGAAGACAATAATCTTGCTGAAAAAGCCCTCAATGAGGCTAGCTATGTTGCTGGAAAAGCAAATGCTACTCAAGGCCCACTGGCAGAGCTCACTGATAAGAATACTGGTCTTATCAAACAAAATCAAGAGCTCAAGGCCACTCTAGAACAGTTGGTTGCTGCTTACAACTACCTGCAAGGCAACTTTAACTCCCTTTCAGAATCCTTTGTGATTCTTAGTCAATCAACAATGACTAAGGGGGAAGGATTTCAAGATGCTCAGAGAGGAAGAGGAAGAGGAAACAAAAGAAAATCTGAACAACCACCTCTCAGAATTAATGAGCCCTCCTCCAGTCAGACAACTCTACAGATAGTGGTCACCACTCAGCAACTTCCTGAAAAAGGAATGACAACAAGGTCCAGAGCACAGAAACCTCCAAGGAGTACCAAGGCTCCAAGGAGAAGACAAGTAAGAGGGATTGATGAGTCTTCTGAAGAAGAAGAAGAAGAAGAAGAAGAAGAAGAAGAAGAAGAAGAAGAAGAAGAAGAAGAAGAAGGCCAAATCAAATCCCTGGGCAATGAAGAAGGCTGCAAAAGTCTCACAAGAATTGATGTTGATGATGATGAAGAGACTGATGAAGATGAAGCTCCTCTTCACTGAAAAAGAAAAATTGATAGCCTAACTGAGCCCATAGCTGCAAAGCCTTTGGCAGCTAAAACACCCTCTGAAATACCAAGTCTATCCAGGGTGGTTCTTCAAGCAATACCCCAAGGGAAAATTCAAGACAAAGGAGGAACAGGCTGAGAGCTGAACAAAGAAAACTTCAACTACCACTCAGGCCTGAAGAAGCCAAGATTGAGTATGTGAAGACCAACAATGACTCCTATGTCTACAGGTGCATTAATCAGAAGAATGGCTACTGGATTCTGGAACTCAAGCACTTATTGGTAAATGAAAGATTTCCAGAACCAATCCATAAACAGCTCATGGCATGGAGAAAAAGACAGGCCAATCTTGACTAACACCAACCACATCAAAGCCTGGTTGGATTTTGAAGTAATCAAGAGAATAGAAGCCATGAAAAAGGACCTCTCTGATGAATGTCCTTATGGAAAGCCAGATGATGTGCACAGAATTCCCAACATCATCGAGCAGCACAAGAGCAAGACTTGTTGTGGAACCCTATGAGTCCTTCTACTTGACTGAAGATCAATACAAGGGTGACATCAGATATCTGAAGATCATATATGAATACTTCAAGCTATCAGATATCAGAATCGAGCATGCCTGGAAGTGGGGAAAGTATATGTGGGTCAAGCATTTTGCCAAGAAGAATCCTACCAAAACCTACAAGGAAGTCTGTGGATTTGCCAGAGACACAGAGATGATTGTCAGAACACTTCTCTATGACTACTCTGATGATGTCAAAAGGTTTGATGATAGGAAATTTGCAGATTGATCCATGGAACTGCTTTTGAAGACTTGAAGACTAGTTTATTAGGATGTCTACTTGGAGCTTGGTTACTCCTGTTGTCCTAATTTAAACTATGTATTATGTATCTTGCTGACTGAGCAGAAATGTTGTTTTATCTTGTATTAAAGTTATCTCTGAACTTTCTTTGTAACTTATCTGATGAACCTACTCTCAGATATCAATTTCTATAAAAGATAACTTGTCAGCAAAGATCACACCTTGTGATTTGGTTGATGTTTACTTTCTGCACATAATTATACGAATTGAAAAATCATAAGAACTGATTAAGTGATGGATTGTTTCCTCATCCAGATTTGTAATAGGTCAGATAGTCATCGTTGACTGATCAAAATGGGGGAAATTTGTTAGGAATATCTGTCTAGATTTTGATCAGCAACCTAATGACTTACCTTAGCTCAGAAAGGTGGTTAGTACTCTTGGTTCACTTGAACACTGTAAAAGAGGAAACTCACTAAGTATGATAGTCTAGCAAATCTTGTATAGGATGTTAGGTCTCTGAATGTAATTTTTATTCTTTGAAGAAGACCAAGAAGAAGGCATCCAGCAAGAAAAGTTCAACAAATTTTGAAGATCTGAAGACTGCACAAGATTGCTGAAGACAAAGGTTTTTCAGATACCTATGACCAGATATCTTGAAGACACAAGCATTTTTAAATAAACGGTGTTGCAAAAGATATCTGAGAAATAAAAGGTTTCTGAAACGAGGAAAAGTGCCCACAGATATCTACACTCAGATACCTTGGATAAATATTATGTTTCCGGGAAACAATATATTTTTAACAAGTGATATCTGGAGTTGTGATAGTCTCTGGAAAAGGACGTGCAAGGCTTCAGAAAGCATGCATAGTTCCGTTGGTACTACAGGACAAAGTATAGTACAGTGCATTAAATGCGCGGACAGAAATGTCTGAACAAAAATAGTAGCTTCTGAAGAAGAAGACAAACCTACTACAGTACTATACTCAGATATCAATAGTTTGAAATTGAGTTAAGCCTAACGGATACTATTCAAACGGCACTCAAATTCATCTATAAATATCAACACTTAGAATGCTTGAGAACACACCTTGAACTTACACACAGAACTTACATTTAATACTCTCACAAGCTCTCTCAAGCACACTACTTACCTTCAAGCTTTCTGTTGCGACCAAAGCTCTTGATTCTAAGTAGCACAAAAGTTCTAAGTGTCCTGATCCTTAACAAGCTTTGTTATTTGTGAAAGAGTTGAACTAAGATTTCATATATGAGATTCATTCTCCTGAACACTTATCATAGACTTGGGTCAGTAAAGAACAAGATACCATACATTGCAAAGTATATTAAGTATACTTGATTCATAGAGCTATCTGAATAACTGAACAAATTATTAAAGAAGCTCACCTGACAAATTACCTTAACCAACACCTTAATCGGCGTGGAGTACAGGAAGAACTTAGTTTGGAAAACTAAGGAATAACTCCAAGGTTACTGAGCATAGGAAGTACTTAGTTTGGAAAACTAAGGAATAGCTCAAAAGGTTTCTGAGTACAGGAAGTACTTGGCTGTGAAAGCCGGGGAATAACTCAGGGGGAACACTTGGTTGGGATACTTGTAAGGTTACCTCAATTATCTGTCTTAGTGGATTCTAGGCCTGAGAAAGGCCGAAGTGGATTAGTTGAAGGATTACGCCACCTTCAGATACCACTATAAAAAGACTTGTGTTATTTACTTTCTGCAATTTATTACTTGCTTTATTTATCTTGCAAAGTATTTACACTTATCTTGCTGAACACGTGCACTTATCACAGAAAAGTCATCCGCTCTCTGAAATTAAGTATCACATATCTGAGAAACTGTGTTTATCGACAAAAGTTTTGAAAGACTATTAATCCCCCCCCCCCCCCCCCATCTATGCTTTCACTTTGCCGTTATCTGGACCAATAGAGATCTACAATCTGCTTCCCGTAATTTATTCTTTTGTAGCGACGGATCGCTATCCGTCGCTAGAGCCGACGGATAGTTTATCCGTCGGACCAAATTAGTTTTTTTTTAAAATGTAGCGACGGATAATTTATCCGTCGCTATTTTTTTATTTTTTAATAAAATTTTAAATAATTTTTGAATTTTTTTTAAAAATTAAAATAAAAGTCAACTATTTAGCGACGGATAAAATTATCCGTCGCTAAAGTGTCGACGGATAAAATTATTCGTCGCTCCGTAGCAACGGATAAAATTTATCCGTCGCTTAGGGTAGCGACGGATGTTATCAGTGACTACCCTAAGCGATCCGTCGCTATTGTTTATCCGTCGCCCCTTTCCATCGTTTTTCCAGTAATTTCTTGTAGTGTAATTGGATTAATATTCATAACTATATATACTAGTCGATAGGTTCTTAGAGGGTTAGACAATCTTTTATGCGTAAGATAGATATTCTCTAGCAGCTTGTTTGCATCTCTTTTACTAAGCTTTTAGTTAGTCGTCTCTCTCTTTTGGTGTGAGAGCGTCGAATTGGTGGCCCGATTCAAGTTGCTTAGTGTTTGATATTCTAGATCATAGGATTATTGTCTAGATATCTTTTTGTAATCCGTTATATTTTATAGTGGATATTTCGCCTATGGCTCGGCAGATTATGTGCTAGAAATTATTTGTGTCTTGTGTTCTTTACATTCCGCTGTTTAGACTCTAAGATAGTTTTCAAATATTGGATTTGAGTGTTGTTACAATACGTAGTTACAATATCTGTATTTGGTACTAAGTCCCGATCCATACAATTTCAAAGGGATCAAGAGATAGGATTTTGTAAGGAGAACTCATCATCTTATCTTAGTAGATTCAAGTCCTGATAAAGGGGGAGTAGATTAGTTGAAGGATTACGCCACCTTCAGATACCACTATAAAAGCACTGTGTTATTTACTTACTGCACTTTACTTATTGTTTATTGCTTGCTGAGTATTTACGCACCTTACTGCTTACTGACATGCGCACTTATCACAAAAGACTTCCGCTCTCTAAGTATATGTATCAGATATCTGAGAAACTGTTTTATCGACAAAAGTTTGAAAAGACTATTCAACCTCCCCCCTCTAATCTTTTACTTTGCCGTTCTCTAGTCCAACAATTATAAATACTACCGTCGTTCCGAATTCAACTTACCACGGGTCCGGGCGCAAGTTTTAAGAGAAAATTGAATAAAATAGGAGAGATGGTGATAAAGTATGAAAAAATTGAATAAAGTATGAGAATAGTGAATATACTAGGACATAGATCTTCCATTTAATGAATGAAAAGTTGAAATTAAGACATCACAAAAAGGAATGCGAGAATTTAAAATGGGAACGGAGGGTGTATAATTTAAGGAGTCCGTCTCCTGAGAGTCCACAATATAATGAGAGTCTTGAGAGTCCTACATAATAGATAAATATATACAATTTATACATAAAACTATACAATATAATTTTTTTCGCGGGTTGACCCGCTTGATCCGGATCGACCCACATTTTTCTCTTATAATACACAACCCGCTTTCATGTGTCCATCAAATCATATTGATACTTTGAGACAAATTGCTTATATTTGGTATATAATTGTCTATGTTTAATGTAAAATTATTGATGACAACCTATTTATCTCAAAAAAACTCAATATTTGTAAAATAAACATAGAAATCAATTTCATTCATCAATCAATAAAATGTCATTACATAAAAAAAACAATACAAAAAAATGTAAAATCACTATATCCAGCATTAAATGCCGGGCCACTCGTTGAAGATAAAAGGACATCGAACCCGTAGTACATTCATCCTCGCAAAAAAAAAAAAAAAAACACCCTTGACTTGTTCGTCAACTCCTCCATCCACGCCTCCATCCTTATCATCAATCATTCAACCACCATTTTTACGAAAACCTACTATATGCAACAAAAAAAACAACCAACATCAACAATTTACATATAGATATACACAATTTACATAAAAACCTAAACAAATTTTTTTTTTCAAAAGATGAAATAAAATACCTATATTCAAGCATTACCAATTTACCCTTAACAATCAACAAATACAGTATAAACATAGGCTATTCATACATAATAATCGAAGGAAAAAAATGAAGCATAATAACCGAAGCAAAAATGAAGCATAAAAATAGACATCACCAATTTACCCTTAACAATCAACAATTACAGTATAAACATAGGCTTCACCAATTTACCCATAACAATCAACAATTACAGTATAAACATATACTATTTATACATAATAATCGAAACAAAAAAAGAAGCATAATAACCGAAGAAAAAATTAAGCATAAACATAGGCATCACCAATTTACCCTTAACAATCAATAATTACAGTATAAACATAGGCTATTCATACATAATAATCGAAGTAAAAATGAAGCATAATAACCGAAGCAAAAATGAAGCATAAACATATGCATCACCAATTTACCCTTAACAATCAACAATTACAGTACAAACATAGGCTATTCATACATAATAATCGAAGCAAAAATGAAGCATAATAACCGAAGCAGAAATGAAGCATAAACATAGGCATCACCAATTTACCCTTAACAATCAACAATTACAGTATAAACAAAGGCTATTCATACATAATAACCGAAGCAAAAATGAAGCATAAATATAGGCATAACCAATATACCCTTAACAATCAACAATTACAGTATAAATATATGCTATTCATACATAATAATCGAAACAAAAAATGAAGCATAATAACCGAAGCAAAAATAAAGCATAAACATAGGCATCACCAATTTACCCTTAACAATCAACAATTACAACCAAAACAACAGAAAACGAAGCATATCATGCACAACAACAATCACTTCAACATTATCAATAGAGTTCAAACACGCAAACATCAACAATTACAATTGAGCATACACAATTAAGGTTAAAACATCAACAATTACACATGAAATATAAAGTTACGCGAAATCAATAAAAATCACCAAAACCAAACAAAAAATGAAAAAAAACTGAAGAATCGAGAGAAGAAACCTGAAAATCGAGGAAACGGCAAGGTTATGACGACTTATATGTGTTGTGTAGTCGGAGATCCGCCGGAGAAGATAACCGGAAAAGCTTCGAATTCCGACCAACCGTTTCAAAAGTCGACCAAATGAAAAAACGAAACCGGTAGAAAGGTAGATCGGGCGATGGACTACTCAAATATGCGATCGGATTTAAGATTGGTGGCCTGACGGCGGAGATATCGCCGAAAAAGCCTTCGAATTCCGGCCAACCGTTTCAAAAGTCGACCAAATAAAAAAATGAAACCGGTAGAAAGGTAGATCGGGCCATGGGCTACTCAAATATGCGATCGGATTGAACATTGGTGGTCGGACGGCGGAGATATCGCCGGAAATGTGATCGGAAAAGAGAGAGAGAAAGGAAGAGGAGAGGGTAGAGAGAGAGAGAAGAAAGAAGGAAATGAAAGAAAAAAATAAAAATAGGGTATTTATATTAATCTAACAACCCGTTTTTAGATCCATATTACCGAACCAGCAACTAAGGATCCGTAAATTGACCCGCGAATTTGAATAGAAACCAAGTCATCCCCAAATTGTGTATAATTGTGTATTTGTTCAGGACTCTCATAATATATAGGACTCTTTAAGTTTTAGTATAATTTAAGTACTTATGCAACTATGAAGTATTGGACACATAAGTTATCACGACTGACGAGTCATTGCTTATCGATGGCTTTTTTTCCTTCCTTTCCTTCTTCTTTTCTTTCAAGATTTAGTGCATTTGTCCATAATAACGAATACTCTCTCCGTCGCAATTTCAACTTTCTACGTTAACTTTATTCAGAAAACAGTTTACAATCACAATCTTATACTCCGTCCTAGTGAACTTCACATATAGGTGTTGAAAAGTGAAAATGAAATGATGAAAGTAAAAAATGTGACAAAATGTGCACTTTTAGTGGCAATTAAAATGTATCATTGTGTCTAAAGTTAATATTATTTATTATTTATTGAGGGTGGGTAGATTCCTTTTGAGTAATGGGTGAACATCTGTGAGACAGTGAAAAATGTCAAATGTATAAAGTTATGTCAGACGAAGGTAGTACTTCTTAAATTTTCATTATATCATTTTATTAAACCATTTACCATTATATTTTAACAGTAATTTAAGGTTAAAATTAAAAATAATTGAATGAAAGTATCTAACATGAGACATTTTATTAAATGTCTCATCGTTGTCCACAGGATATTTTTAGAACACGATTTCAAAAAAAAAATCCCGTAAACTATTTGGCGAATCAATATAATATATAATAATAGTAATAATAAAAATAATAACAATTATTATTATTATTATTATTATTATTATTATTATTATTATTATTATATAAAGTTGGTGAGCCATGTGATCGAATAGACATGCCACATCATGTCTCTTTGAATTTCATGGAATATACTTCACAAAATTAAAGTAAAAATAAAATAGTACGTTAGACATGTGTAAATTCTAAATTTGAAAAATAATTTATAGAACATTTTAGTTATTTACAAAGCAATGCACCTTTAACTTCCACTATTTATTTTTAATATGTTGAATTCATATATAGTTTTATTAATCTCGATTAAATTTATTTACAAAACTCCTAAAATTATTTAGAACATATATTAGGTTCATTGCAACACGACGAATTCATACACAAAAATCTTGAATGTTATTATTCATCAAACAAGTCATTTATTCATTAAATTAAAATATATATTTATTAAATGATACTATCTATTGGTGGTGTAAATTCTAAACTTGGAAAATAAGCTATGAAATATTTAAGTTCTATGCAATGTACCTTATAACTTCCATTATTTATTTTTGGTATGCTGACTACATTTATAATTTTTATTAAATTCATATAAAATTATGTACAAAACTTCGAAAAATATTTTGTTTGGATTCACTTCAAGAACATGAATCTATAGCCACCAATTTTAAATATTATTATTAATTAACCAAGTAATTTAGTCATTAAAATCTAAGGACGAGACACTGCCACTTTGATACATCTTCGTGTACCATCAAACCTTAATTAGAAAATAAAAAAAAATACAATAAGATATTAAATTTCACACCATATGCCTATATATAAAGAATTAATAATTTTCTACTACAGATTATCGCGCATACATTTTTCTAAATATGTTTACTAAGTTATGAAAATTAACAATAGCCAGGGACAATGTTAAGCCATGTCTGCTTATATCTTACTACATTGATATATCGTCATTTTACTTTTAAACAGGTCGGGTTCTATTTTATCTGAATTCAAAGCTGTTTGAAATAATGTTGGTCAAGTCCGGGTCGGGTATAAACTCGAACCCGTTTCATACATTTGTAACAAGACCCCAACCACAACATTTTATTGTTAGGTTAGTAAAAAGTACATTTTTTTTAATGTGGGAGGGGGGGGGGGGGGTGTTGAAAAAAACCACTATAACATGTGAAATTATTTTTGTGTACGGTGGGGGACCACACACCATTGTTGGGAACCAACCATGTTAATTGTGTTAAACACTTTTATTTTGGTTCGGATTTAGGGGATACTTTAAAAAAAAACATGTTTCAATTCCTAATTAATGGGTTATGCATGGGTAGAGCACCCGATATATAAAAAAACAAAACTACAGCTGTCCCGCTTCGATAATCCACTATTCATTTATGGACGTCCCATTAATATAGTTACTTTACTAAAATAGTCAAAAAAAAAAAAGTAAACACACTAACCACTATGCGGATTACGACCCAAATCGGACTATATCATATAAATGAGATGTGTGTGGGCTAGTCATAAGTAAATTCGCCGTTTCAATGGGTCTGGTCTCAGCCCATTAGTGGTCGGGTCGTTACAAGTGGTATCAGAGTGGGAATATTTGAAATTGCGGAAACTAAGTACCATGTGGAGCAAAGTGCTACACCGTATGGGCAGTGGGAGCCACCTCTAGAATCCCGGATGGATGGTTGGTCTTGAGACTGATTGTAACCCCCTAAAAAGTTCAACGAGGACGTCAAAGATTTAAGGGGGCAGATTGTAACATCCTACATTGTTTAAAAATGGGTGGCATAAATGGTATATATATAGACCACCACTTTCCTATGGTATGAGGGCTCTTGGGTAATATCAAAAGTAAATCCGCGTGGCGGATTACGGCCCAAAGCGGACAATATCATACCAACGAGATGTGTGTGATCCAGTCATGAATAACCTCGTCAGTCCAATGGGTCGGATCTCAACTCATTAGTGGTTGGGTTGTTACAAGAGTATTGATGAAGAAGGACTACCCACTGACACCACGACCAACGTTGTTTACAATGAAGTTTGACCATATTATTTTCTCGATTAATTTATTTTATTTTCCCCTTGTATTTATTATTAAAAGTAAACTATACCGTAGCATCTCCACGGGTTAGTACTAGTATCATCATGTATTGAACCTTGCCCTGTTCTAAATTGATTTGTCTTTAAATTTTAATATTTAAATTTTAAGTATTTGTTAATTACCTAAAGTAAATAATGTGGTGTTAGACCACACACCGTATGCGACTGGTTTGGTCGAGTCAGTCATTTGGCGACTTAGTCACGACAATGATCGTCCATTATTGGGGAGGGGTCGGGAGCCAGTGGCAAATATTTTTAATTTAATTTTATTTTTATAATAGTTATATTAGTTAGAATATTGAATTGTAATGAAGATTTGGAGTAGAAAATGATGTTTTTTATTTAAATCGAATAGTAAATTCAAACAACAGAAAGCAGGAATACAACAGAAAGCCGAAAAACAACTACAATTACAACATAATTCAGAAGGTCTTCCTATAAATGTGTTCGATCAAATCCTTCTGCAAGGCAAAGTGAGTGAGCTTATTGTGCATTTGATTTCTGTTCGCCATATATCCTTCTATGGAGTTGATCACCGATGACCGACGTGTGAATCGAATGTCATCAAACATATCGTCTTCGACTTCAAGTAGAGTATCTTTGTTGAATTCTTTGACATACTTCTCGTACATTTTGACGTTGAGATAAGTATGTCTTTCATCCTCAACGATCATGTTATGCAGACAAATACATGTATTCATAATCTTACCAAGCAATGGTATGGTATGGGCCAGTGCTGGGTTGCGAATTATGGCAAAACGTGCTTGAAGACATCCAAATGCACACTCTACATCTTTTCGGCAGGCCTCTTTTTTTTTGCGCAAACTTGGATTCTTTGTGAGTTCTAAGATTTTTGATGGACTTCACAAATGTTGCCCACGCCGGATATATTCCATCAGTAAATAGTATCCCATTGAGTACTGATGACCGTTAACTTCAAACTCAACGGGAGACGCAATTCCATTGAGTAGATCATCGAATACTGGTACGGGCAACAACAGTAAGATCATTGAACTTACCAGAAACACGAAAAAATGAATGTCAGATCCAAGTGTCGTGTGATGCAATAGCTTCTAGCACTAGCAT
Organism: Plantago major; assembly: GCA_026545765.1. NCBI lineage: Eukaryota > Viridiplantae > Streptophyta > Magnoliopsida > Lamiales > Plantaginaceae > Plantago > Plantago major. The sequence continues at coordinate 38,598,762 of CM048843.1, read as the reverse complement.
CGGGGAACCACTCTTGCCTTGGTACTGAACTTTCCATGCCAAAGGACAGTTCTTCCATTCCCAATGCATACAATCGATGGAGCCAAGCATTCCAGGAAAACCTCTTCCGGTATTGATGGCGAGAAGCTGCTTGATGTCTTCATCGTTGGCCCTCTGCATATATCTTGGACCAAAAACTGCAAGAACGGAATCACAAAACTTATGTAAAGCAGTGAATGCAGAAGTCTCACTACATTGCGTGTACTTGTCGACGGCATCAGCGGCTACACCATATGCAAGCATTCTCATCGCTGCGGTGCACTTCTGCAAGTTTGATAGCGGTGCCCTACCGAGAGCATCTGGGCCTGCTGTGAAGTACGTTGGATCATATGCGGTCACGCCGTCAACTATCCTCAAGAACAATTAGAGTCATTACGAATCTCCCATGAATTGCTTTTGCGTGTACGTGCATTTCTCGGCGAAGTAGTCCTCGACCATGGATTCATGCCACTTCTCACGCTTTTCGGTTGATGTATGTTCGAGTATGCTTCTCTCCTTCGGCGGGGATTGATGGAGAACATGAGGAAGGGCAATGCTCAAAAAGTCCAAAGCCATCTTCGAACTAGTTGAACCCATGGATGGAAAGCATTGCCTTTCAGATTCAGAGTCGGGATCTGAATCTCCATGAACTGAAGCATCTTCGAGATGTGATGAAGAAAATTTTCGTTTGTCAAATGAGAGTGGGAAAGGTTGATTAGAGTGTTTTGAGTTTAAAAGAGAGGAAGAAGGGTGAAATTTGAGGTGTGAAGAAACATATCAACACTGGTCTCTATTTATAGATCTCCAAAAATATTTATTATTTTTAATATTCAAAAGTTAAAAAAAAAAGAAATACAATTTAAATTGTCCGGTCCTTATAAGTGTCACCAGCCTAATGTAGGCTGGTGACATAGCCCCAAACGGCTCCTGGTGGTCGCTCCCCGCAACTGCCCACAGTGGGGCGGTACCGCTCAGCGACTTCTCTCCAACTGGGGCGGTTTTAAGTTATATGGGTTAGTGTAAAGGTATGAAACATGTGCATTTGAGCGAAATTAATGTTTTGATTGAATACAAGTGGCAAGGCCCGGTAGACATGCGATATGCGGTACACACAGTCCACAGTACCCTGAGATGAAAATTGAAAATATAATATGGTTTGTGTCGTCTCGTCTCGTCTCGTCATCATCAACCAAAAAAATTCAAACTGAGGGAGTATTTGAATTGTTCAGTATCCCGCTCTCTCTAACTATCTACAGCATCTATCTTTCTTCCACAATCAATCTGCTTTGCTTGGTGGATCTGGATTAACTTTCAAATTCACAAACTCAAACTCACTCAGCCAAGTAGCCAACCATGTCGGCGAGACATGAAAGGGAAAAAGGAGTAAACGTTCAAGTTCTTCTTCGCTGCAGGTAGGTGCTCGCTCGCTCAATTAGGTTTTCCTATCTCATTCTGCAATTTCTTCTTCTTATTGTGCTTTTTTTTCAAAGTATCGCTCAATTAGGTTTTCTTAATTCATCTTGCAATTTCTTCTTCTTCTACTTCTTGTTATAGTGCTTTTTTTTTTTTTTGAAACTATCGTTTTTAGGCCTTCAAGCGAAGATGAGTTGCGAAACAATGCCCCGCAGGTCGTGACTTGCCATGAGTACCAGAGGGAGGTTAATGTCTCGCAGAATATTGCTGGCAAGCATATTGATAGGGTCTTTACTTTTGACAAGGTATCACTCACTCACTCACCTCCCTTTTTAACCTTTTTCAATCGAATCTCTCTTCATTTTCGAAATTTCACTTCCCTAATTCTTCTCAGACTTGTTGTTGCTTGGCTGTTCAGTAGCATACTATACATTTGGTTGTCGATTTGGGTTTCTCCTGGTTGTTTGTTTCTACTAGCATATTTGCGGACGAATCTTAAACTACTTCTTCTCGTGTTTTCGTGGTTGCTAGTCAAATCAAATTTTGATCAGGCACATTACCAAATTAAAATCTTGCCAGTCGAAAGATGCTTTTTAGTTTTGATATCCTCAATTCCATCCCAAGCCCTTGTTTGTTTTGCAGGTCGGCTACAACCTACGGCACATATTAGTTGTAGCCTGTAGTGTCTGGGATTTTAGGTTGTTTTTCTTCTCTTTTTTGGCAAAAAATTGTGTAGACGGTTAGACACACCTTAGAACTATACCATCACCCACCCAAATGTTAGGTTTATTCGTGTAATTTCCAGCAATGTTTGACTTACCTTTTGAAACGGCCTATTTGAGTTCAGTGAAATGTGTCTCGTCAATCGTTCTCGACTTCTCGTTTTCGTGGTTGCTAGTCAATTAAAATTTTGATCATGCACATTGCCACGATATTTGCTGCAGAATTGGAATATTGCCTGAGCTCATACTTAAAGTACTTATGCCATGTTTTTTTCCTCTCCAGGTGTTTGGACCAAAGGCCCAACAAAGGGATCTTTATGAGCAAGCTGTTGTCCCAATTGTGCACGAGGTTTTGGAAGGTTTTAACTGCACAATTTTTGCCTACGGACAGACAGGCACAGGAAAGACTTATACCATGGAGGGTGAATGCAAGAGGGCTAAGGTATTTATTATTCATGCACACTGTCTTCCTTATTGCCTTTGAATTTATGGTGTGATCTGCTACTCACTGTTTTGTTGTGTCTCAAAGAGTGGCCCAAATGGAGAGCTACCTCCAGAAGCAGGAGTCATACCCAGAGCTGTAAAGCAAATTTTTGATACATTAGAGGGTCAAAATGCAGAATACAGTGTGAAAGTCACTTTCTTGGAGTTATATAATGAAGAAATAACTGACTTACTAGCCCCTGAAGACTTGAGTAGAGTTGCAGCCGAGGACAAACAGAAAAAACAACTGCCACTAATGGAAGATGGGAAAGGGGGTGTTCTTGTCAGAGGGCTGGAAGAGGAAATTGTGACAAGTGCAAGTGAGATCTTCACTTTACTGGAAAGGGGATCTGCTAAACGCCGAACCGCAGAGACGTTGCTAAACAAACAGTCAAGGTTTTCTGTTATTTTTAAAAAGATAGTTGTGGCATGCTGATATTGGTTTCTTCGCTTTCTTCTTGTCTAATTTTTTTCCTTTTTAATTTATTATAAATCTTATTGTGATTCTTTTCTGTCTCAGTCGATCACATTCTCTCTTTTCCATAACAATTCACATAAAGGAAGCTACTCCTGAAGGTGAAGAACTGATAAAATGTGGCAAGTTGAATCTGGTTGATTTGGCAGGTTCCGAGAACATTTCTCGTTCTGGTGCTCGGGAGGTATACTCTTCGTCTCCTATGAAGTCTGAACACTGTCACTTACTCTCCTTAAGATTTTGTAGATGCATTTTATTAGTGACACTGTTTTTTGATAATTCCAGGGGAGGGCAAGAGAAGCTGGAGAAATTAATAAAAGTTTGCTAACACTAGGTCGAGTGATAAATGCTCTTGTGGAGCATCTTGGGCATATTCCTTATAGGTTGAATTTTTGGAATTGATTGCATCACTCTTAAACTAATCTCTTATTTATGGTTATATTTGTCATCTTTCTCACTAATCATTGCATGGTTATATTTGTCACCTTTTTCTACCAGGGATAGCAAGCTCACACGTTTACTGCGAGATTCCCTGGGAGGAAGAACAAAGACCTGTATTATTGCTACAGTATCACCGGCAGTTCACTGTCTTGAGGAGACCCTTAGCACGCTGGATTATGCTCATAGAGCTAAGAACATAAAGAATAAACCCGAGGTTCATTGAAGCTTGCATGTGAACCAATTTTGTAAATAGATATAAAAATTTGTGCATCTCACTGATTGGCCTGTTTCTGGTGAAAGGAACCTGCCATTCAGACAATCTTCTCTATGTAGTGTTTTAATTCTAAAATTACTGCAGTCTAAACTATTCCTCTCTTTCTTCTAGGTCAATCAGAAGATGATGAAATCAACTTTGATTAAAGATCTCTATGGTGAAATTGAACGTCTTAAATCAGGTAAATCCTATGGTCTCTCTTGAATTTTCTGTACATGGTTTTATTGCCACTTCTTTGCAGGTCTCCTTAATTTTATTTTACATTGTTTTTCCACTCAATATTCATTTAATCTCTTCTTTCCTCCCTAGAGGTTTATGCTGCACGCGAGAAGAATGGGGTCTATATCCCCAAGGACAGATATTACCAGGAGGAGAGTGAAAGGAAGGTGCTAAATTTAGATATGGCAGTCTAAAGTCATAGCATACCTTTTCCATAGCTTTGTGAACTTCTTTTTGGCTAGATTGAAGTGATGCTATATTTAACAATTCTTTTGTTAGTGCTATATAATTTGTTTTGGGGAACTTCGGTTTTCAATTGTTCTTAATATCCAAAATCTGTCCCTTTGATTCAGACAATGGCTGATCAGATTGAGCAACTGGGAGTAACAATCGAGAACTATCAGAAGGCCAGTTTACATATTCTTACATTCACACAGTATGAAATGATAGTTACTATTACATAATTCTAAAAATGTGTTGATATATGTATGCAGCAAAAAGAGGAGTTACAAGCTAGATATGATGGTCAGGTTCAAGAATATTCTGACTTGAGCAACAAACTTGGCGCGACACAAGTAAGTCATCTTTATGGCGTAAAGTCCTGCTTTTATTTATTTTATTTGTGAGTTCTATCTTCACTTTTCTACAGAAAGACTTGGATCAAACAAGCAAGTCACTCGCGAACACTGAGGATGAATTAAGGCGATGTCAGTATTCTCTCAAGGAGCGAGACTTTATCATATCTGAACAGAAAAAAGCAGGTGGAATATGCCATCCACTAGAAATAATTATTATATTTTCATCGAGTATCTGATTTTTTTTGTCTGATACAATTGATTAGAAAATGCACTGGCTCATCAAGCATGTGTTTTACGTGCTGATCTGGAGAAGTCACAGAAGGATAATGCCTCCCTATTTCATAAAATTGGTCAGTAGCTGTGCTGCTTTTCATTGAGAAGTTGTTGACTTCCAATGGCCAACTCAATGCTTTGAATTCTTGTCACTTTTCAGCTCGAGAGGACAAACTAAATGCTAAGAATAGGTCGACTGTGAACAATTTTCAAGCTGATCTTTCTCATCAGCTTGATACCCTTTGTAGTGTCCTGGCTGCTTCCATGTCTCAACAAAGTGAACACATCCATCGTGTTGAGAATCTATGTAACTGTTTCCTGGAAGTCCATAACAAGGTGCTTTTTTACTAGCTGTTCTACCAAATTGTTGGCTTTGCAAGTTTGGTATTTTTTGGGATATCATAGTGCATTTTCATCTGCAAGAAGCTTTGACACTTGAGTCTCTTTCTTTGACAGATTCTTATTTTGCATAACTTTAACTGCAGGCTGCCATTGAGCTAAAGAAGAAAGTAAGTGCTTCGAGGGCTTTGTATATATCTCATTTCGAGGCTGTACAAAATGTTGTGCGGCTACACAAAGCAGGCAGTAATGCTGCTTTGGAAGAATTATCATCTTTGGTTTCTTCTAATTCATATGCTACTGGCGAAGTAAGTAACTTTTGTTTGCAGCAGTCACTTGTTTTACTAGTTTGCTCTCTTTTTCGGCAGAATCTCACCCTTTTTATCTTTAAATTGTGATGTAGTTTTTAGATGCAGAAGCAGTTGAAGTGAATTTGATTTTTGATGATCTTCAACAAACTCTATCAAGTCACCAGGGGGAAATGGCACATTTAGCAAAAGAGCTTCTGCAGGTTTGCATATCATTGTAGATATTGTTCAATTGTGTTTCACTTCTAAGGAAGTTCTGCTATATTCCTTGACGGATGATATCTGGACTTATGCAGAGATTTAATACTAGCATGGATAACTTGATCAACACCTCAGAATCGGTTCATGAATTTCTGGACAAGATCTTGAAGGAATCCAAGAGTCTTGAAAATCATGCAACCCAAGTTGACACAGTACAAACAAAATGCATTGCTGAATTTAGAAAGGCTTATGAGGTTTGTGTTATATTCCAAGTTAGTTGTCAGTGGCAAATTTGACTCTTCATCTCACGCTTCAGTTTGGTGAGTCAGGAACAGTCCAAGTCTGATGAAGAAAAACTGATTGCTGATATGATGAATCTGGTTTCCAATTGTATGCGCCGTCAGAAAGAGATGGTTCGACTGTTCTCTTTTTCTGCTTCACTTTCTTATTTATCACACCTTTTCTTTTTTTGGATAAATGCTTAATCTTGACTATTACCAGGTGGATGCAAGGCTTGGTGATTTTACAGATAGTGTAACTGGAAATAAAACGTTTCTGGATGGACACATTTCTACAATGGAGGGAATCACAACTGATCTGAAAAGGAAATGGGAGGATTGCTTTACACAATCCGAGAACAGCTTTAAAGATAATGCTGATTTTTCTGCAGCAAAGCATTGTCGTATGGAGTTACTATTGCAAAAATGGTGAGAATATGCTGACTCTGATTTCCTGCATGTGACTACTCCATGAAGTAGTCATCTAGTATCATTTGATATCCTACTTTTTTTTCTTTCTATTATCTTATTGTGATGGTCATTGATGTTTCAGCAATTTTGCTCTACAACCTGGCTGTTTTTCTTTGCTGCTAATTAATATTCATTTTTACAGCGTTAATACTGCTGATACAGCCGCAAAGAGGTGGCAGAGAACACAAGAGTCACTGAATGTCATGGGAAGGGAACATACCTCAGCATTTGCTTCAAATGTTAGGTTCGTTGTTTAACTATGGCTGCCATTTTGAATTGTTTGTCATTTTCTATTTTGGAATCAATACAACTTGTTAGATACATGCCTGGAAATTGCCTTGACTTCGAATCAGATGGATTGGTGTTTTGAATCTATGTAGAATTAAGGCTATAATTATTATTCACTGTTTTATACAAGGAGTTTTCTGCAATCAAGAAATTTATCAGAAATTTTCTAGTGAGTTGAGAGAGCCATCAATGTGCATTTTACAGTAGTCAAGCACTTGTTCAAATGAAGGATCCATGATTATGCCATTGCATGACTAAGTTTTTGAGTCAGATTATATCGTCAGTTAAACATTGAAACTAGTGATAGAGCAGATGATTTAGGGATAAAGAAAGATGATTTTGGTGTAGCAAAAGCTACTTTTTCTGTAAGTTTATTGAAAGAACTAAAATAAAGTAAAGTAAAAGACTCCAATCTCCAAAGAGACGAACCGCCGAAAGGGTGAAACCAACTCCTAAGAGCGAAATAGACCAAGACTTCTCCATAATAAACCCACTCTCTTTCTTATAGGAGTATATAAAACTTCTTCATTTGACTAGAACTCTATTATGTAACTTCCTAATTTTAACTTGGAACTCTAATAGGTAACTTGCCTATTAATATTAAAACTCTATAATAGTAATAAGTATTAATCCTAATAATATGTTAGGACTCTAGGTCCATAACAATTCTTCCACCTTTGTTTAAATTATTACTTTGCATGTTCTTTCTTTTTCTTTTTACTCGTTGAATCTTGGATTAAACTTGTAATTAGGTTGAAACCTTTGTTTCTTTAAGATTATATCATCTAATCATGTATAGCCATATACATGTGGCTTGCCTTCAATTATTATTTAGTTTTATAAGCTTATTTTTTTAAGCGTTTGGTTTGATATGCATCACATTTACACACTCGCACAATTTGATAAATTCTGCCTCAAGTGTTATCCTTAATTAAACTCTTTGATCCATGGTATTGGTAACTTATGCTCTGTATGTTATCCTGGAAAATAGGGGAAATGAAAACAATTGGGAAAATCAAATCCCCCAGGAAAATTAGTACGGAAAGTCAAACTCCCCCGCCCCGGAAAATTATAATGGAAAGTCAAACCCCAGGAACTTATGCATCATATTAGTTTCCAGGGAATATAATTTATCTTCCTAATCTTTAGCATACTACTTTATATGGAAATGTAGTTTTAAAGATTTCATTTTATTCATATTTTTAAAATTCCTCTCCTTTTTTATTCTCCAGCAATTCCAAAACACTAAAACATCAAAACTAGAATTTCCCCTGTTTGTTTTCCTTCCCCCATTCTTCTGGTTACGAAATGCAGCATTAATTTCTATATATCGTAAAGCAGTGGCATTTTACTTTGTTGATAAAAAGGCTAGTTTTAAGGTATTTTGTTCTTATGATAATTGCCCATCTTGTGTGATGTCAGATTTAATTTCTTAAAATATTTGGTAGCACCATTATAAATCAACTACTTCATAGTAATTGCAAATGATTACAACTGACATTTAGATCTCAAAGAAATATTCATTAAATACATGACACCCTATATTGTACAGTGAGGTAGTGCTACTATTTTGTGCAACTGGTTCCTGTGGCTGTTTGCTTTGCGTGGGAACCTCTGCAGCAAGATACTTAGTTTTCCTGCTCTCACCTGATTCATATGCTTCAGGAACATGACTGATGGTAATAACCAACATGATGTTGAGGTTGAATCTGCAAGATTGGCAGCTGAGGAAGATATCAAACAAAACAGTAACGATATAGTCCTTTCTTTTGATGGTAAATTTACATGAACCTATTCGATGTTTGTTTGTTAATTTCGTTTGAAGTTAGATCATGGTGTTTCAGATTTTGAGTTTCTTTTGATGTTCTTACCTATCTGATTATGAACAGTTATAGCTAAATTTATTTTGAGACTTTTATTAATTAAAAATGAGGTTTTATCTAGAAATTTATACATGTTACTAAATTGAGGCCTAAGGTTATTAATTTACGGATTATTTATTGAAAGGGGTTCTATTTATATCTTTGATATCTCATTGTTTGCTGGTTTAAGCTAATCTAATTTTTGCCTCTTCATGAAAGTACGTGTAAGAGCAAACCAGTTGGTGTAATACCATCATAACGGAAATGTTAAAACAATTCAACAACTAGTTTATAAAAGTACATGTTATGAGGATTTAGAAAAAAGAAGAAAAATGTCTGTTCTATCTTGCATATGTAATTTTAATATATCCTTCAGCACATGATCAAAATCCTAGCTTCAGCAGAGATTCTTATTTTCTCTAACCTCCCTTTATGTGATTTTTCAGAAAGGCTTGATGAGAACTTGACATAACATTTTTCACAATTCAATTTTACTACTGTAGGTTTGTCAGACCAAGAACGAGCATCAATTTCTGAGATTCTAACATCTTCTAGAGCTCACTTGGAAACTCTAGATAATCTTCAGAGAGATCATTCTCAGCAGTCGGCATCCATTGAACAGAACGCTGTTGAGACATTTAAACAAAAATATATGGTATGTCCAATCCTATGTTTTGAATTGTGTTATACAAACCATGAAATGCTATTCTGTTGATGAATTTTCTGAATACCCAATATTCTGGGTTGCGCTATCATTTGGGTGTTTGAACAAACCAACAAAAGTTATTCATGGAGCACCGTTTTGTATTTATTCACCTCTCGTAGTTGTAGCTGTGGCAGTACTTATATATCTTCTTTGTGGATCTCCATTAAGAATTGCAATTTTACACTCCAACATTTAAGTACATAGCATGTTCTCTTTTAGGAGAAAATATTATTGTTAACTGTTGTAATTTTCTTTGGAATACTGCAAGTTGCCTCATTGTTACTCTAAAAACACTGCTGATACTGCAAGTTTGCCTTTTTGTTACTCTAATAAACTGCTGTATATTTTAGGAATATGAACCAACAGGCACAACGCCGGTAAGGTGTGAGGCAGATATTCCTAGCAAGGGCACTATCGAGTCACTTCGAGCAATGCCAGTGGAGGCTCTTCAAGGAGAGTTCCGAGACAACCATTCATACGAGTCAGTAGGGAAGGAACTAAAACCATCCCTGATCCCTCGCCCCCCACTTTCGCAGATCAACTAGTGTGTCGCCTGTGTTTTGCTTATTCTGTATTTGTATGATTCATTATTCATGCTTAATGCGATCTGAGAGGAAATACAGCAAGATTCCATAGTGTTGGTAAGGATGGTGTAGGTACAAAATATAGGCCTATCGTTCGGAATAAATCCCTTCTCGGGATTTGCTGGTCATTGTTGTAAGCTTGTCATTTTCCCCAAGTTGTTAACTAGGAAGTGCTCATGTAAAATATTACGTTAAATTACGGTGCTTGAGTTCTAGTATCAATGTAATACTCTCAAGTATGGATTTTACTGTAGTTTACAGATGCTACTTCTTCTGTCTCTAAGAACTTAAAAGTGAAAAATTAAAAAAATGATTGCATTGAAAAACTTCATACTTTAGTTGAAAAATTAAGATAAATGATAAACTATAACAGTTCGAAAATTCATAAATCGAATTAAAGCGTTTTGAAACGAATTGAGCGTTAGAGCCTAATTTGCGGAGCATGGATCATGGGCCTGAGTTTGCTACCTTGTATATCAACCCAATTCTTTGTTTTTCTGAGCCCATTCTTTCCTAAACCTAGCCCAAATCAACTATCTCATTTATTCACATTTACTTATATTAATCATGTAAGCTGTTTTCTGGGAGTGCAAACGTACGTTCTTCTACTTAGCATCACCTCCCTCCCTGTGTTTCTTTACACCGATCAACCGTCTCCATCAAAGCCTTGCAGAAGCTTTTCTTGTCCGTTCTCTTCACTCTTTTGAATTTCAGCACGAAGATTTCTCTCGCAGTTTCGGTTGCGTCTTCATCTTTTGGAAAAGGCAAGTTCCCCTAGGTCCATTCACGTTTATGTGATTGTGTGAATTATAGTTCATGTTGTGTGCAAGAACGCCTATGGTTTCATTAACGATTATATGATTATGGTAGAGTTAGATTTCATATGTGAGTTCCTTTAAGAATTTAAATAGGCTTAATTCAAGATATATGTATAAGGAGTATATGATTTTTGATGCCATGTATCTCGCTGTTGCATCTCTCCTTTCCTATTAAGTATGCACTTCAGGTGTTTGATGATTTGCTAGTGCATATTATCTTCCACTATGTTTGTCAAGCTAAAGATCATTTACAAAGGTTTCTTCTAAAGTGTTTCTACATTGCCGCATTAGACGGGAAAAAGGTTATGGTTAGTAAGGGTTTATAATTTTATAAATCTCTCCAGGAAAAACAAGTTTATGTGATAGGCAATAACCCACTAGTCCTTTGTTTTATTCTGTGACTGTATTAAGCTCTTTGTTATGTATCAAAAGGTTCATGCTATTCTATCTAGTTAAAGTTGCCTGCCTTTTCTTTGTCTAGTGTTCAGTCTAAGATTTCTAGTACTAAGATCATGAAGTAAGGGAAAAGCTACCACTTTGTTGGACTATGTGATTTGAGTATCAGTGACTTGAAATATTAATTATTCTGCAACTTGCGTGGATTCAATGTTCTTTGCTTTGGTGCCTCAGTTAACTCGTTATCACTTGTTCTATATTTGCAATGTCCTGTTTTCCCTTGATGTTAATGATCAATGAATTACATTTGCTATGTGATTCAATTATATATTGTTCATGGTTTATTGTTGTGATGTTATGCACACACGTTAGTTAATTCATTCATGAGTTAAAGTTTAGAATTATGCATTCACTTAAAAAAAATGTTAAGAGTTTAAAGTAATGCAAGTTTTAAAGTTAAAGAAAAGTAAGAGCTCGTAAGGATACCACCCTAAGCATTTGTGGCAATTTCAAGAGTATCGGCTAGAGTGCGATTAGTGCCTCTGGTGGTGTTTTAAGAGTTTTAAGAGGCCATCATGGGCTGGGGTAGGACCTTGCAATGCCAAGTGAGCTCGCGATCATGTTAAGATTTTAAGACGTTTCAAGAAAATGTTTCAAGACAAGTTTCAAGTTCAAGTTAAAAAGTTTTCAAGAAGAACAAGTTTAAGTGTTCAGAGTTAAGTCAGGTCATAGGGTTGCATTGCATTAAGCAAGATTAAAAGATTTAAAAGACTTGAAGATAGAACCTCAAGTCATGGCACGTGCATGGAATTTGCTCAGCCAATGGTCACGGCTGATCCCTTTCTAAATATCAATTTTAGGTATTTGAAGCCGAGCTATTGGAGTGGAGCGTTGCCGGAGCAATGATCACTACCACAAGCATCTTTACTATTTTAAGTTTAACGATTTCCAAGACTATATATTATTGCAAGATTTCATGCCATTTATAGTTTCGCTACATATTTTCACTAGTTCACGAATTAATACCAAGAATTTCATGCCAAGTCTTTTTGACGCGCAAGGCGTTCAGTAACGTTTTAAAATTTTATAATTCAAGTTCGTCGAATTTTCAAAATCACGAACTAGCGCGATTTTTATTTTCCTTAATTCGTCTTTTAAAAATCAGGGCGCTACATAAACTATGAAAATACAATAAAAATGTGTGGTTTTAGTGGGATGTGCAATTTATGTGATCTTTTGGTGCTCCCTTCGTCTTGCATAACTTCACTAGTACTAACCCGTGGCGATGCCACGGTATAGTTTACTTTTATTAATAAATAAAAAAAGGGGATGACAAAATAAATTAATCGAGAAATAAGATAGTCAAACTTATGCAAGCAACGTTGGTCCTGGTGTTAGTGGGTAGTCCTTTTTCATCCAATACGACACTATTGAGTCTTTTTTATGCTAACTACAGAAAATGTAAAAATACGACTCATCATGACGGATATGCTTTGAAAGGGGTAGGATTCAACCTTAACCCGTTCGGGACCGTTGGGTTGGTAACATATATTTTATATCGGGTCCTACCACCTGTTAATTAGTAACATATACATGTCTAAAAAAATTAGTATTCCTCAAACATATTGCAAAATAAAATACAAGAGTATACAACACAATCAATATGGTTGTTAACAACAATCTCGTGGTGGGATGTGGTCAAGATCAAAGAGAATTTCCCTGCCAGACCCCCCCCCCCCCCAGGCCATTATGGATCAAAAAAGTAGAGAGAAGATCGAAGAGAGTTTCCCCGCCTACATAGTATCTGCTAGACCCCCGCCCAATGGGAAAATGTAGTTTTTACTAACTTAATCATAAAATGGTTACGGTAAGGTCTTGTTACAAAGGTATGGAACGGGTTCCGGTATATGTCAGATCGGACATGAACATCATTATGTCGAACGTGGTTGAATTTGAGTTGGATAGAACCCAACCCACTTAAAAGTAAAATAACGGAATACCAATGTAGTAAGATATAGGCCGAGATGATCACAACAGTGTCCCTGGCTCTTGTTAATAAATATGTATAGAAAAATATATGCTCTTGAATCTATAATAGGAAATTACTTATCATTTATACACATGATGTGAAATTTAATATCTTATTGTATACTTGGTGCAGAAAATAGATATTTATGAGTAATAACTTTGGAAAGAAGTGTATATATACATGACGTAAAATGTATAATTGATCATAATCACTAATTAATTGGATACACGTTTCCTTATAGGTTCACATGCATATATGTGTATATATAGGGAATCTACACCGAGCCATCTTTTTAGATGTTTATGAACGTTTAGGTCATTCCTCCATGATTCAGAATTTACAATGAAGTCCAATCTGAGCCTGAAGTTTGACGTTTGACAAAAATCTAGTGTGTCGAAATTGCTAGCATTTTTAAGTATATACATTATATTTTTAATTATGAGTGAACATTATATCACTTTTTATGTGTATGGACAATACCAATGTAATTAATAAAATCGCTAATATCTTTTTGGTATAACATCGGTTTTTTGTATAAGTAATGAATTTAGTAGTGAACAAAAAGATATGTTGAATCGGGAATTTCTAATTGTATTATTTGAAATTCAGAGTATATTAAAGTATTGTAATATTTATATTTTATTTGTATGATATTGTAATGACATAGAATATTTATTAGTGATTTATTTCTAAACATAACAGGTATCTAATTGCATATACTCCCTCCGTCCCGAAAATTTAACTTCCCGCTTTTTATTTTGGGACGTCCCAATTTCAATGAGGGGCATTGTTTGCTTTATTACAATATGTCTTGGCTTTATTCAATATCTTTCTACTTTATTACCATCTCTCATACTTTATTCACTTTTATCTTAAAACTTGTGCCCGGTTCCGTAGGTAATTGAAACCGGGGCGGAGGGAGTATAACTTAGTAGCTATATATGACTACTGGCAAAATTATTTCTCGGATGTTTGATAGTGTAAGGAAGTGAATAATAGATTATAATAGAATATTAATGGTTCATTGGTAGTAATCTAAATACACTTGAGTAAACAAAAGAGTACATAAAACATCTCAAAATGATAAAATTGAGTTACGATCACTATCTATATTGTGATGTCTTTGGCTAATCTATGAGCAATGCGATTTTCTTCTCTCTTAATATGTAGATAATAAGAGATTAAAATTCACCATGAGACCATCACCCTCCTGCTCCTCGATAAACACACAAATTGTAGTACTTTGGAACCTAGAAAAATGGCTAGACTATCTCATTCTCTATTATGAGTTTGACGTTGGGCCAACCAGCATCCATTGCGCAATCTAGGACCACATACTTTAGAATAATGGCTTCAACAATCTCGGTGATTGAAAGCCACTTGCAAATCAGTGCAACTTCATTCGGCTTCTAGATGATTTGATTGTCTCATACGAACCCTCTTAAACGCTTAAAAGTATCCATCTCAACCGGCTGCATATTAGTTATAGAGGATGGAGAAGATTATGAGTTGTGTCGTAAAACCTCTCCTAATCGACTTCATAATAAATCCATGAAATATAATTTGAAATGACATCTTGTTGTATCTGAAAATGAATCAACCAAATTTAGAGAATGAATCGAAAGCAAGAAAAAAGCAGAATCCAAATCTTGAGAGCCACTGGAAGGCGCCAGAAGATGCTTGCAATTCGGCGCATCTTCAGACGACTCCTTGCCGGATCGACGAAATCTCTGGGATGCATAAATACATTAATCTACAAGGTAGTACACGATGCATTAGCGATGGAAATCAAATACATACACAATATATATTTAAAATTTAACCTAATTGTATAAGCCAGTGCTGAAATATCTAAGCATTTGTTAGGATCAAATTGTGGCTTGACATGAACATTTTCTAGATCCACTGGATAATGAATCAATTAAAGAGCTTTTGGAATACTTCTCGCTGACATTTATTGGGATTATAATTTTTAGATGAACTAACTAGATAAAGAAGGGACCAAAACTTGAAGCTGCGTCAATTGCTACAAAGAACAAAAGTTGTAGCTTGTTACCGAATGGAATGAATAAGAATCCTGCAAGACGGCGTGTTCTCAGCGGGCTAGATGACGAATTAACAAAAATCTCGAGGAAGCTTGTATATCACCATGACTCGTGCACTCTTGATGACTGCTGCCCTAATAATTCAAAACCTACTGAATGAGTGAATGGTGATGGCAATTTTATATGCAAGTGTTATGCTCTAGTTTTGGTAATTTAGGGTTAGTCATTTAAATTTAGACGTAATGTTATATAGATATGATTTTTTTTACCTTATATTTAATTGGAATGTAATAGCCTATTTTTTTTGGTATGATTGTAGGTATATTGTCTAGAAGAATATAAGGCTGATTATAGTATAGAATTACCAAAAATAGTGATAACAAATTTTCACGATTTTGATGAATAAACGCGAAATTTGACTTATTGTCTTATATGTATTTGTTTTGATTTTTTTTAAACAAAAAATTATAGAAATCCTCACATTGATTCTTGCTTGAAGTGCTATTGCTAGATTTTGGAAACTGCCCTTTCTTTTATATATATATATATATATATATATATATATATATATATATATATATATATATATATATATATATATATATATATATATATATAGAACGTATCAAATTAGACACTAATTGGTAAAAAACGTATCTAATTGGTAATATATATATATAGAATACCATTAATTATGTCTTAGACTACCCGCATTGGGTGACGGCTCCGTGACGCGTCACCGGCTGGTGACGGGATCCGTGACGAGATTTTGTCACGCATTGGGTGTGACGTCATTACGAATTCCAATTTTTTTTTTTAAAAAATTTTTAAAACATATTTAACATATTATAAGAGTGTTTAGAAGTTGAAATTAATAAAATTGCATTTTTAAAAGTCGTTTTACAATTTTAAGTTTAATTAAGAGAGAAAAATGAGTTTGAGATGGGATGATCCAAACATAGTCAAGAGTGGTCTTTATTTGTAGATCTCAAAAATACAAAGCCGTTGGTGATTTTTATTTATTTTTTGCATTTTTATTTTTCAAGTTATTCGCGTTTAAAATTGGACAATAAAAAAAAAATTAAAAAAAAATAAAGGGACACATGGCGTGACGATTGGTCGCCATTTTAGACTCTCCGTCACATAGTGACGGAGAGCTACTCTAGCAGCGTCAAAGACTGACGAGCTGCATTGCAGCTCGTCTTAGAGTATCTATTGCCTAAATTAGACACTAATTGGTAAAAAACGTATCAAACAGAATAATTAATATGAGGAAATGTTGAATTCGATTATTGACTTGCCTTTTTTATAAGATTTGACCAAACAATTAGAGCATCAACTGTCATAATTAATGTATTTACATATCACAATGGATTCTTTCCTTGTATGTAATTCTTTTGATTTATTTAATCAAATAAATACAAATAAATCAAAGAAAAGATCACATTCAATCTTGGCTTTGATTCTATACAAAACTTTAGAAATAACAACTTGTCTTTTAAATATATATATATAGATTTGAAATTCTTTCTAGCATACAATCGAAATAGCTCGAACTAACATAGTACTAAGTTTCGAAGTCAGCCAAACATTTGTTGTAGACGATATCATATATAGCGTGACGCTTAGGAATATGATGAAGAGAACAATACAGTATAACTTCAAATTTAGCAGCAATTACACACTCACTATCACTCCTTAACGCTTTAAGCTTCATGCCAAGGCTTAATCTCCACTTTCACACGTTCCTAAATTCATCTGGCTTGTCAATGAGTAAAGCTAGCTCTCGTAAGCCTTCTTGTCTAAGTAAGTGATCATTGCTCATGATCTTACAAATGCAAGCAGCATACGCCGATTCTGGATGGGCAAGGTGGAACAATATCATTATTCGTTGGTTTAGCCCCACGTAGTTTCGATGTAGCAATACATCGACCTGTTTGTCAATTTAAATAGAAAAACATAAGTATTTGATATGATTTAATTTAATTTAACTATGTAATTGAAGAATAACTAACCATTAGTCAAATGTAGAAATACTCCGAATTAGTTAGCAGTAGGTTGTGTGTTGTTGTTACACTTCTGATGAATATGGGGAACGCACTTGAATGATACAGCTGCTGGAATCGTTGCCTGCTGAAACAAATTTGAAACAGAACAATTAGTTTCATGTATACAAATTTTATGTTACTACAAACACTAATATAGTATGCTAACCAAATTGTGGAATATCCAAATTCTTCAGGTCCATCGAGCATGATGAGAAGCATATACATGATTATATCATCAAGTGACTTGGTCCGACCTTCTCCATGACGTCCGGCTCGGTTGTCAACAAATCCGAGGGGTCTCTTGATGCCACGATTCATATTTGTTTTGATGTGTGGAGACTTAGGTTTGTCCTTTTAATTTATAGTGTATGAATCACCCTTTTTTTTTTTTTTGTTTTTTTGAAAGAATTGTAATGAGAATGAAGTAAATTATTTTGTGATTATGGGTGATTATTTGTGTTTTCATTTATGGTGTGGGAATCTCTTGTTTTTTGGAAAGTATTTTAATGAGAATGAAGTAAATCATATAGTGATTATTGACATGCCTTTTTTATAGGATTTGACCAATCATTTAGTGCATCAGCCGTCATAATTAGTGTTTTCACATATCACAATGGATTCTTTCTTGTATGTAATTGTTTTGATTTATTTAATCAAATAAATACAAATAAATCAAAGAAAAGCTCACATTCAATCTTGGATTTGGTTCTATACAAAACTTTTGGAATAGCAACTTGTCTTTTAAATATATATAGATACATTTCTCATTTTAGTCGTTTCAAAGAATTTCATACATTATTAAAAAAATAAGTTCATCACACCCAACAAATAATAAACAATCTCAACTTTACATTTAAATTATATAATTTGATATTACTAAAAATAAACATTTTCTCAAATTTTTTATATTTTATCACTACTTAAAATTTTTCACCCAAAATTACGCACCAATTTTAACGTAGTATGAAGTTATTCATGATGACGGAAGGAGTACTAGTATAATGGAAGCGATATAGAGGTACAATTGGGCAGCAAATAATATTAAGATGTGGTGAATTTTTTTTTTTTTTTATGTAAGAGGTTTTTTATTTATTTATTTTTTTTAAAGTAAACATCACATTAAGTTAGTCCTTTACTTGGTCCATTGCCCAAAAATGAAGTGATGAGTTGGGTTTAAACAATATAATAAGTCTCAATAATTGTCCTGTTAAAGTGTCATTAACATTACAAAAACGTTTTCACTTTCTTCAGCACTTTATTCACATTGTTTTGCAGACAAGCGTGCTTCAACTTTCTTCCGTCTCACTTTTGTGCTACCGCCACCTCGTCTTAGCATCTCTTGATTTCCCTCCAACTGAACCGTCTGATCGTCGCATATATTATTGGCGGCTTGGTGCCTATTGCTTCTCTTATAACACAGTCCAACAGCCGCACAACCCAATCGCTGCGGCAGGTCCACTACAAGAAAACAGGGGTTTAGCGACAGAATTATCCGTCGCTAAGCCCCCTGCCGATCCGTCGCTAAGGCCTTAGCGACGGATTGTTATCCGTCGCTAATAGCCACGGAATTGGCGACGGATGAGCGTTGACCCTTCCGTCGCCATTAGAGACGGATAATTATCCGTCTCTAATCTAATTAGGGCTAGAACGCCCTAATTCGTTGTTTAGCGACGGATAATTATCCGTCGCTAAACTACGAATTAAGGAGTGCTACCCTAATTCGTAGTAATAACGAATTAGGGCGTTCTTTCCCTAATTTGTAGTTTAGCGACGGATAATTATCCGTCGCTAAACTACTGTTTTTTTAATTTTTTTTTAAAAAATTATTTTATAATTTTCACCTGTTTTTTCAACCAATATAATAGTGATATGTCACAAAGGGGAAATTGCATTAATTAACAACAACGATTCGTCCAAAAAACAAATTATCCAAAATAAAGTCTACATATCCGAATATAAATCCAAATATCCAACAAAGTAAAAAGTAGCATAGTATCCAAAACATCAAGACGAGGGGCCGGGGGTATTCTGGCTCATATACAAGCGGCAGAGCTCTTCCATCCTCTGATTCATACGAGCCTGCTCATCCCTGAGATTTTCAATCTCAGTCTGGAGAGGAGTCACTGCTTGATTCACCATATGCTCGACCTGCCCCTGTGTGTAAACACCACCATGTCCCTGAGATTGCTGCTGGGACACGGAGAAGCTCTGCGTCAGTGTCTCGCCATAACTACCAAGACCATAAACCCGACCCTTGTTGTCGGGTAGGTTGACTTGTAGAAAGATCCGGTCTTGTTCTTCCACGGACAACTCTTCACCCTCGAGCAGCCTCTCCGCAATGATCCGCTCCACCTCACTCTGTAATAGTCAAGTGTATACGAAATGAGCTACAATTTCATATTTAATTTATAATACACATGCATATACAACTGTAACACTTAGCAAATACACATACCGCAATAAGCTCGGACTTCTGGTCCACCCAAACGCCGTTCTTGAACTTCCCCATCTTCATTTGCTCTAGGCAAGTCTTGGGTTGGTTCAGGTTTAGCTAAAGAACATTATATATTGCAACAAATAGTTAGTAAGTTGGTAGGAATGCAAACAAGTGGTAAATTGGTATAAATGAAAGCAATACACATGTGTACAAATCATGTTGTAATAAAAACACACATATATATACTTACCGACATCTGGTGATCAGTGACAACAGCTCGTGACCCGTAGTGATGCCTGGCAGAGCCCTTACCATCTCATGGCTCGACCGGCTCACTTTGTTCTTGTAGGACTGATCCTCGACGTGATTAATGCTCCAATACTCATGCCACATAGCCCACTCTTCATCCCCAATATGCCTATACTGTGGCGGCTTTCCTTTGTCTCGGTATTTTTTCATGTTAGCCACCATATGCCTATACAGGTCAGAGCCCAAACTCTCGAAAACAGGCCACATCTGGGGAATAAGGCCAGTCGGAATGTAGTATTTTTTCTACATTCCAATTCCATTCAAAGTAAAAATTAATACCCCAAGGTCACAATTTCAAGATAAACAATGGTGCATTTCACCCAAGTGGCTAACATACTACACAAATTGTCCTAGAATTTACTAACACAATGGTGACTAACATATCACCCAAGTAAGTGGCTAACATACCACAAAAATTGTCCTAGAATTTACTAACACAATGGTGACTAACATATCACCCAATTAAGTGGCTAACATACCATACAAATTGTCCTAGAATTTACTAACACAATGGTGACTAACATATCACCCAATTAAGTGGCTAACATACCACACAAATTAGTGAACTAGTTCATTAATCGATTCTCTCTACAAATAAAGCATTGTAACATTTACCACAACAAATTGTAACATTTAAGCTTACCCGAAGCTCATCAAAGTAGAAGTGCTTCGTCTCAGCCTTGAGTGTGCTCCACTTTTCGCCTCCCTGGCCCGGCAACTCCCTCCTAAGCTTGAATATCTTATGCAGGTCGTCTGAAGATTGCTGAGGCCAAAACCTGCAGTTATGAATGACATATAGAAGAGTACATATATTTATTAGACAATTCATGTGACATATATATAAACACTTATCTTAAGTTATGTTCTACAAATGTATATATAATACTTACTTCCTCCTGCCATTAGGGAACAACACCAACTTCCCCTCCCACATAGAACCATCGACGATCTCGGTATATGGACACCCGTCAGGAGGGTACTGTCCTGGTCCATAACCACCACCAGACGTCCCCATGCTCGATCCACTGGGAGTCTGACTAACATGAGAGTAGCTGCCCGATCCACCAGGTCTACTCTCAAGACTGTAGTGAACCACAGGTCCCACTAGACAGGAATCAGTAATCGCACTTTCTTTGCCGGGGCATCTGCAAAAAGCACATGACAAACACAAACAAATTGTATTAGTATAAATTAATACATGAATTGGCATGTAATGGGAAAAACAAGCATATAACAATTAAGATACATATACTCTACACTACACACATACTCTGATCCTCGTCACCAATGGTTAAGTCTACATATATGTCTTCGTGCAGGTCAATGTACTCATCACGAGCGTCTACAGGATTTCTCGTTGTTTCATCGACAACCTCTTCTTGGTACGAGTTGGTAGTTTATTTGTCCTTATGAAGCATTTCAACTCTGAGCGGGCTTGTATGTGTATCACGCCAACCATTCACTTATCGCGTTTTAGACTTGGATATTCAATGAACATCACTTGACGTGCCTGAGCTGCCAAGATAAAAGGTTCGTACTTAGTACGGTACCTCCTCCTATGGTTAATCTCAACCATTTGATATTGCTCGTGCACCCTCGTACCATTTTGACCGGGATCATACCAGTCGACATCAAGCGAGCGGTTCTTTTCAGAGGCACACCGGCATATTCAAGCCTCACAATTCGTTTAAGTTTTCCATAGAAATCAAACAAATCATCACCTCCATTTTGATCAGCCCCTTTCACACACACCCCACAATTGCTAGTAGACTTGGATGTGTCAGAATCCATTGTGTGAAATCTAAGACCATTTACTATATACGATGGAAAAACGGATACTCGATTGAATGGCCCCTCTGCTAAAGACTCTAAGTAAGGACATGTGACTTGGTTTACAGGATCTCGGACATAGTCCCCGAACCAATCAGGAAATTCAATTGGCAACTTCTCTTCGAGCAGTTCTTCAAGTGTGTCATCTGCCATATTTGGATCCATCATCAGACAACGCTTTTTGAAAACGTTGTGGACATGATGAAATGATTAGATAGTAGTTAGAAGTTCAAATTTATGTGTTATAATAAGTAAGCTGCTCACCTAGCAAAGATCTTCATAAATTCATCAACTTCAGCACAGTTCGAGAGGACATAATAGTGGGCTGCCTTCACCTCCTTATCTGTCAGCCATTCTGTATTCCTTTCGCCCATAGGTCTACCTGAGATCCTAAATATTGAAAGTGTAACTTCATCATCCTCTTGAACTTCATACGTGTCTGAATTTCTGGCTGGCCTAGATGCCTTAGTGGGCACGTGGTCTCCAAAGTAATAGCTGCAGAAGATGGCAGCTTCCTGTCTCACGTATGCATTGGCCATCGACCCCTCAGGCTTACCTTTGTTTGCTGACGTACTTCTTCAATTTTCCCAAATACCTGTAAGTTGTATATATATTTAGGTAAGATAATGTTCCTTTGGAAAAAAGAACATTTTAAGTAAATGGATGCCTTTATTACACACCTCTCGAATGGATACATCCATCGATACTGAACCAGTCCAGCAAGTCTCGCTTCATGTGGGAGGTGAACCGGCAAGTGCTCCATAGAATCAAAGAAGCTCGGTGGAAAGATACGCTCGAGCTTGCATAGAATCAATGGTATGTTGCTTTCAAAATTTGCTAACACTTCATCCTCAAGCACCCTTGAGCATAAATTCTTGAAAAATAAGCTCAGATCGGCGAGAGCGCTCCATATAGGCTTAGGTAGTAGTTCTCGAAATGCAATAGGGAGAAGCCTCTCCATGAACACATGGCAATCGTGGCTCTTCATCCCATACATCTTTGTCTTCTTCAAATCCACACACCCTCCCAAGTTCGATGCATAACCGTTGGAACTTCAATCCCTCACCCAATCAAACAGCTTGTTCCTAGCTTCAATGTCAATTGTGTAGGCTGCCTTGGGCCACAGTCCCTTATCATTCCGCTTTGTCAACTCCGGCCTATTACAAAATGTATCCAACTCAGATCTAGATTTAACTGTATCCTTTGTTTTCCCTGTAATGTTGCAAATCGTGTTGAAGCAGTTTTCGAACACGTTCTTCTCAATGTGCATGAAATCCAAGTTGTGACGTATAAGAAGAGTGCTCCAATAAGGGAAGTCCCAGAAGATGCTTCTCTTCTTCCATCCACAATTTTTGCTAATTTTATCGTTATGCTTCTCCGACCCAAGTTCAGTTACTTTCATAAGACCCAGCCTTTCTATCTCTGCAAGTATCTGTGCACCAGTAAGTTTTGTCGGGGGCCCTTTCATTTCTACTCGACCCTTCAAGAATTGAGTCTTGTTCTTCCTGAACGGATGATCTTTTGGTAGAAACCTACGATGATCAAACCAACATTCCTTTCCGCTCTCCTTCAGTCTAAATGCACTACTGTCGTCCAAACAATGTGGACAAGCATTAAAGCCCGCGGTTTTCCTTCCAGATAGCATGGAGTAAGCTGGAAAATCACTCACGGTCCACAGTAGTGCTGCTCTCAAGTTGAAGTTCTTCTTCGTTGACACATCATATGCTGGGATACCTTTTTCCCACAACTCGATCAGCTCCTTGATTAGGGGCTGCAAGAACACATCCACCTTCTGTCCGGATCATATGGACCGGGCACCAAAGCAGTCAAGAACATGAACGATTCCTTCATGCACTCACCAAGGGGCAGGTTGTACGGTGTCAGCATAACTGGCCAACAAGAGTACTTCCGGTCACTTCCAAAGGGGTTAAAACCATCCGTACAAAGGCCCAATCATACATTTCTAGGCTCCGCTGCAAACTCCGGATAGCTCTCGTCGAAGTTTTTCCATGCAGGTGAGTCTGATGGATGCTCCATTCTATCCTCTACCGGGATTACTCTCTCCTTGTGCCACCGCATTTTATCAGCACAAGCACTTGAAGCGTACAACCTCTTCAAACGAGGTGCTAGAGGGAAATACCACATTTTCTTATGTGGGAGATTTTTCTTCTGACGTTTCTTTGAGGCGCCCTCCTTGTATCCTTACCACAGAACTTGCACTTCAGTAGATCTTTATCCTCCTCCCAATAAATCATGCACATACCCTCACAACAATCTATGGTTTCCATGGGCAACCCCATCCCTCGCATCTTTTTCTTCGCCTGGTAAAAGTTAGTGGGAACTAGGTTTGGTTCTGGACAAAGCTCCGACATTACTTGTACCCATTCATTGAAGCTCGATTCAGATTGCTGGCCATTAGCCTTACAACTCATTAGCCGAGCCAACAATGACAATTCGGTGTGCTTACACCCCGGATAAACCGGCTTCTTTGCGGATTCCATCAAGTCGAAGAAGACCTGATCCTCAGGATTCGGAGGCTCCTCCGCATCCTCCTCGGTTACTGGCTCCCTAGTGTCCATAAACTCTGGACCGCAATATCATATACCATTTGCTCAACCCGTTCATGATCATTATTAGCATCAGATGTAGAAGTATTTTGAGTACTTCCCATCACAGTTTCCTGTTTTCTTTTACGCTTCCCCAAATTCTCATAATCCATGAACGGCTTGTATGTCTCACCATGAGAAGTCCATACCTCATACTCAGCTACAAACCCCTTACATTTCAAGTGTTCCACTACCATTTCTGGAGGTAAAAATTGCTTATTTCTACATTTATACTGGGTGCAAGGGCACTTCATCATCCCTGTTGATACGGACATGTGTCCAATCCGTTAAGGGCGCCATAGGCGTGTCCTAGAGCGCATCACGGCTTAAATAGCCAATTCAGTACTGGTCCGACCTCACATGGTCCGTCCTAAGTGAATCAACCAGTACGCTAAAGTCACTACACCCTCACAGCTAGTCCGAGCTAGCTGGGAAAAGGACTTCTAAACCTGGCTACGTCAGTACAGAAATGCCAAACGGACCGGACGAGAGAATCTCGGACGCCACCATCACATCAAGACCAAACGCATAATGAACCATCGAGATACTTCCGTGAGACTCTTGGCTCGGACATCCAGAGTTACCAAGGCGATCAACCTAGCGCAGACCGTCATCGAGGGACTAACACGACCCAACAAAGTGAATAAAGACTCAAGTAGGAAAAGGTCCAAACTACCCTCCCAGGCCCATTGATTAGTATTAGATTCTTTGTTCACTAATGGGCCACAAAAAGGTAGCATTGGTGTCCAAATCTGAAGCGTACACTTGGCATCATCTTGTGAGCCACCTCATAAGCATATGATAACTATAAATATAGCACAAGGTCCCAGACCTTAAGGTAAGCAATATCAATGTGGGAATCCCTAAGTCAATTCCCAAGTGTTATCATAATCCCTCAGAACCATTACATTGAGTGAAGTCTCTTACCGGATTGACATATGCAATCCGGGTAACCCATTCTAACCCCCCCCCCCCCCCCCCCCCCACTTAGTCCTTTCAGGTAGCAAGCTCGGACCAATACTACGTCGGACCTCAAGTCAGAGGCGGGCCTTATATTAGGTTGCTTGTAATAGTTTGGTTAGTTAGTGTTCGAGGTTTTACTCCTCAACAATCCCCCCACTCAAACAATTAGTCTGTGTCAGTGCAAATGTAACGAAGGCATCAACCCCTTTCACAAAACTAGGTAAAACTCTGCCATTAACTATCCTTTGGTACATCCATGAAAGATCGGTGTTCATTGGATGATTATATAACCTGACACGTTTGAATTGATTGGATCGTATTTTTTCAACTCGATTCCCATTTCCCCATTTCTTGCATGTTATAAAGTTTTTGTCTCTTACCAAAATTCCCATTACAAATAAAGCATTCCAACCCTTTAATACGAATTTATAAATTATAAATTACATGCATTTCTGAATGTAATCACCAAATTATATCAACACACTTCATTAATTAAATTCTCATAATTTATAATCTAGTACATGTATAAATTTATCAAATGAAACAATTGCACATCTTAATTAACATACTTAACATACTTAAATCAAAACTACGACATACTTAACATTATACTAATTAACAATTCAAACAATTGCACATCTCAAAGTTAATTAACTAGCTAGTAAATATACAATTGCTTAAATTAGTCTAAATTAACTAAATTTTCCAAATATGTCAAAAACTTAGGGTTTCAAAACGAGGTACTAAATCTTCATAATTTTACTAAATATACACCAATATCAAATTAATTAAAAGCCCTACATACTTACAAACATCCTAACATTATACTAAAAAATCAAATTCACAATCAATATATATCAATTGCACATCTCAAAGGTAAAACATTACCTAATTACAACTAAACTAAGTACTATATACTCTCCATTTACATTCAATTGCTCAAATTAGTCCAAAGTAACAAAATCCCCAAATATAAAAAATTAGGGTTTACCTTCGAATCCGGAGAAATGAGCGGATGAAATTTGAGATTGACGGCAGAATTGACCTCCTTGATTCACGAACTTCGAATGTACACGAAGAATGGCCGAAATGGTTGAGATTTGGACGGGATTTGCTTTGGCCGAAATGGGGAGAAGAAAGGAAGAAGAGTGAGGAAGAAGAAAAATGGGGAGGGAAGCATTCTGCTTCCCGTAAAAACCTGAAAGTCTCGCGACGGATAGTCCTATCCGTCGCTAGATTTTCATTTATCGATTTTTTTTTTTTAAAAAATTTCTTTTTCCATTTTTTAATTTCTTTTCCAATTTTGGTCAACGAATCTAGCGACGGATAGATTATCCATCGCTAGATTTAGCGACGGATAAGACTATCCGTCGTTAAATTTAACGACGGAAATGCTTATCCGTAGTTAGATCTAGCGACAGATTTTATCCGTCGCTAGAGCTAGCGATTCGTCGCTAATTTGTCGTGGCTAGGAACAGGATTTCTTGTAGTGGTCGATGCTAGATCCAATTGAAGTTCTAGAATCCAATCGGTACCACATAATGGATGCAATTTTCCAGTCCAGCCGCTTCAATAGCCACCAGTATATAAGAATCAAATCACTACCCATGTAAATCGGCGCATTCCAACCACTGAGCAGTAGAAAGAGAAAGTTTTCCTAACCCCTTTTCTGGAGTCGACAAGTCGGAGACGGACACCGTACGCATCACATACGTCTTCTTTCTCTTCAGGTATTTAATGTACATATAGTTCTAAGTTTGGCAAGTATAGGATTGGGATGACTGATGAGAAATCCTGAAGGTGTGAGAATTGAGGATCGCCTATTAGGTGTTCGAAGAAATTATCAAGAGATGCTTTTGCGCTATTTTGATCGATGTCATTGATCAATGTGGTGTTTTTATCAGATCTTTCTCCATTTTTCTCAAAATGTTACAGTACGAGTTCTGGCGAGGACTTTTACCATCATAGCGCCTTTCAGTTTTGGAGGAAATTGATACCCACTTTACTTTTATGAGGTGAAGTCAGTTAATGGGCTGATAATTAATTGTTTATAGTTGTAGATGTTTTCCTAATCTGTGTCCTGTTCATTTTTTTGGTTGATTGGTTAAATTTTTATTATACGATTTTATTAAATTATTTACTATTACAATTTAAGAGTAATTCGCGGTCAAAGTCGAATACAATTGACCGCAAAACAGTAAAATTGAAAGATTTCTTTGGAACGGAGGGAGTATTAGAAATATCTTGTTTTCAGAATGTGCATTTCGATCGGCATGATGTTTTTACTTCGTGCCATGTAAAAATATTATGTTGGTCTGAGGAGGGATTTTCACCTCCTTGCCAGGGTTGCTGCTCGTGACATGATCATTATTCTCAAAGGGTCAGGTACAATGTTTTACCACTTTTTTATGGCAATATGGTGAGCACTCATCATTCATTCGAACTTACCTCATGAACATGTGTTTCCTGCTATATGGTCTCTCTGGAATGTTTAAAGTGAATCATAACACTTCAGAAAGAGATTGATGATTGACTATAAACATGACTGCCCTTGCCATCACAGTCACAACTTATGTTACGATTGTTGTTGGATAAGTATGTCATGTATACAAGTTTGTAATATTTTTATGTGAATTATGTGTGTAGATTACTTGTCGATTGTCATCTCCGTATTGATCTCAGTTCAAGGAATCCTGCAAATTATCATGTTACTCTGCCTTATGTATTCTTCTTGATTACATGGGCAGTTAAGTTTGACATCTTCGCTATCTTCACTTGTTGCAGGAGCTATTTTTCGAGATCGGAAAATAGAAATGATTATCTTTCAGAAAGTGCATGGTATACAAGCTGGTTATTTATCTTTGATCTAATTTGGCTTGGAAAACTCGTGTATGAAATGCAAAAGCTTTTGTCTAATCCGACATGCAAAGGTTATTGGTTGCTACTGTTGATATGGAGTGATTGTTGGATGTGTAATATGTTGTTATTGCAAAATATATGGGCATGAGATGCTCTTTTTTTTAGTTTTTCTTGAAACTGAATCCACGTTTCTTGAAATTGAATCCACTGCTGTTTGGTGGGTTATGTATAAATTATTACCTGCTAAGAATTTTAAAGCTGTCTTCGATTTTTTCAGTGAGTCTATCTATTATCTTTCCGCGGAAGATCGATCTTATGCATTTGTATCTTAGATATGTTTTATAGAAATCTCGAGGTGTGGTCAATTGACCTCCGTTGGGCATTTTTTCGTATATCCAAGACTATTTTCCAATGTCAACTCCATTCAAATACAAAACTCTTTGTTACAACCTGTTATGATTGTTGTGTAGGTCTTTGAGTGTGCACTATGTTGGATCTTGATTAGAATATACTCTGCCCAATGTTACTTCTGCTCACATTCTCAGATCCATGTCCATTGATGCTTCATAGATTAAAAAAAAAAAAAAAAAAAAAATACACGTTTAGCGTGTGTAGGGGATTAACCGCATACCATTTTTTTTCCTTCTTAATTGATGTTCATGTGAGATAACTGCTATTTTGATTTGTATATGAATCTAATGGTTGTTATATCAGAAACGATTTATGCTTGATTCACTTGCTTACTTTCTCACCTCTACATAATGACCAATCATTATATAACATTTAGATATAAAATCTCACTTACATTATATAGATCCTACTTCAAAGTTCCTTCATGGTTTTCCATTCTTGTGCTATCATTACTCATCTAGCCTTCCTTTGTGTACGAATGAAGCTATTTGTTCGATTCCCCAGATAAGCGAAACGTATGTTCCCCACTTCTCCATTTTATGAAGATCAAAAAAAAAAAAAGAAAATCTTGAAATTCTAAATCCATCGATTTATGGTTTTGTTTGATTTCCTCTATGCGGAGGAAAAGAGGGAAAACACTCTTTGATACTTTAGATTTGTTATTTTTTAGCCATTTCTCCGGATCCTGATACTGAAAATAGTTTGCCAGAGGGCGAAGAAGAACTTGTTTAAATTTGGAGTGACATAAAAATATAATACTTTTTCTATTTTTTTTTTGAAGAGTCTATATATATATATAGTTATGAAGAGTAAATATGCTTTTTAGTATCAAACTTAAGAGTTTTTGACTTTGTATTTTTTAGCAGAGATTAAGGTTTGGAATTGCTTTTGAGTTTGAGATGTAACGCCTGTTGCTCATATCCATTATGATTTTGTTCTCTCAGATAGACTACAATTATTGAGCTTTTTTTTTGAGCATTTGCTACAATTATTTAAGATGCGGTATTTCTTGCGATTGAGTTTAATTTATCACTAAAGCAAAACCCATAAAAACCCTTCATGATCAATTGCGTGGTCCACTATTTGGTAACTTTCATTCATATACGAACTGTTTCGTACGAATTAACCGAACCTTAACTGAGATATAACTGAGAAATAGTAACTATGTTTTGTTTAGTTGTCAAAATTTGTGTTTGTTAAAGTTTTTTTTATAGCTTTTTATGGATTTTTTTTTACTTGAGGTATTTGTAACCCTCTCGAATTAAAACTTTAAAAAGTAACACTCCAGTAAAATGGTACGAATAAAGTTAAATCTATCATTTAATGTATGAAACTAAAAATTGTATTGTAAATTAGCGCGACAGTAGCAACATTAAATTGCAACACAAATCACTCATTTTAAGTTGGTCTAAGCCAACTAGCCAACCAATTCGTTGAAGAGACTCTTTCACTTCATAGGTTGGTAACACAAAAAGAATTATGCTACTTTTCGAATTAACTTGTACTCTGGTATTACACACAAATGTGTAGAAACATATCAAGTATGACGCACAAATGTGACATTTAACCATCCCAGGCACAAATGTCTCCTAGAACATAGTCAGTGAGTCCGTACGTGAGCGAAATTCGATTAATTTACAATTTATCAAAAACAATTATGGGCACCGCGCTAAGCGCGGTGTACCATTTCTAGTTTATATAATAATATCCAATCTAAATATTCAGTCAGCCGTCTATTTCTCTTCACATTCACGCGATTCGCCTTCATCGTCCCAACTGTCTTCTTCTCTATCACAGCAGAATCCCCTCTTCTTCTCTATGCTCAATTCATCATTTGCTCATCCAGTCTCCGATCGACCAGTAGTGAAAGAGAGATCACCTCTTAGCCACGAAATCAAACATCTCTTAAGGAGATGGAATTATGGAAGATCTGAAATCGAGTGATCAATAATCGATTTTTTTCACAATCGGCTCGGGTTAATTGCATAACACCTCCTCAGTTATTGCGAAACGGTTGAGTTAACGAATTAGTACCAAACCATCTTGAGTTATTAAAAATTGGCACAAAACCCCCCACGCGTTATTTTTAGAGTGTACAAGATCATCGGGTGCGATTATAGATGTTTGTTTACGTTTTGTACACCTAATCAATGCAAAAAAAAATAAAAAAAATTCATAGTTATTATAAATATGCACAAAATTTCATGGTATTTTTATAACGTCATTGCAATACCCCTATCACATTAATATCAATTTAAATGATAAATGTGTATTGTGTGCAGTTGGACTTGTTAGTCCAAAATTTTGAAATTAAAATAAACTAAAATTTGAGCTATTAAAAAATAATAAAACTCTATTTTTTTCCTGGTTAAATCAATAATAAAAATCGACCACACACGACTGGTTATATAACACTGAGATACATACATAACAATTAGAGATAACACTAATTAAAATTTTCAATACATATCAACAACATATACCCAGTTCATTATTAGTCATGTAAATGGAAAATAAAAAGTATTAAACTGAAACTAAAAATGACCAGTCCACCTAATCGCGTTAATTTGGAGTAAGAAAACGTAAAGGAACATGCCTAGTCGCACCTAAAACGAGCGTACCTCACACACTATACAAAAATAACGGCTGAGGGGGTTTCAAGCACATGTTTTAATAACCCAGTGGGGTTTCGTGCACATTTTTCATAACTCATGGACTAATTTATTAACTCAAGGGGTTTCGTGAACATTTTTTTAATAACTCAAGGGGGTTTTGTACTAATTCGTTAACTTAAGAGGGTTTGGTCCACATTATTAATAACTCAGGGGTATTGTGCATTTAACCCTGGTTATTACCCAAGTACAACACTTATTAGAAGGGAGGTTTACATTTTGGTTTGGTGTGAATTCTAAGGAAATGGAATAAAATATTAAGTGGTAAAAAGTAAGATGAAAAATATGAAAATTAAGTAAGAAAATAGATAAAATATGAAAGAGAGTGTTTGAAAAACTTAATAATTAGAGATAGTGGATTTCCCTTAAACTTAAAAAAACTCCTGAAATGGAAAAAAATAAACCTTTAAAAGAACGAAAATAGTATTTACTTTGGGTATCAAATGGGGCGCCGACGCGTTGATGGTGCGTCATGAGGCCTGCGAGGCGCGGGGTCTTTAGTGCTGCCACTTGTCCCTTCCATGTCTTTTTATTTTTATTTTTTTTGAATTTTCGTTTTTGTCCCCCCTTTAAACATATATAACTTGAAAAATAAAAATGTAAAAAGTAAATAAAAATCACTAACAACTTTATTTTTCAGAGATCTATAAATACAGACCAATCTTGACTATGTTTGGATTATTTTTCCGAGATCTATATAAATCACCAACGACTTTATTTGAACCTTAATAAATTGTAAAACGAGTTCTAAAAATGCAATTTCATTAATTTCAACTTCTAAACACTCTTATAATATGGTAAATATGTAAACAAAAAAAAAATAAAAAATTCATGATGGCACGATGACGCATCACCAATGCGGCAAAATCTCATTACATATACCATTATCAGCCGACGACGCATCATCGAGCCGTCACCAATGCAGGTAGTCTAGTGGGCAGGGTTTTACCCAACAAGTGAAACAGTACAAATGACATGACTACAACAAGACTATGACAAGATCACAAGACTAAGACCATTCTTTGTAGCATTCCTATTATTCAACTTTATCCTAAATATAAGGTAAAACAATGAAAAACAAGGAGAAAGACAACAAGTTCAGGGATCCTAAACTGGTATGGCCGTATGGGTCCACACATTCACATTCGCACACCTATTTCCAATCCCAAATGTGAGCAGGTGGAAAGGAAATTGTAGCACAAAGTTCCACCAAAATATTATTATTTAAATGCTTTGTATGTATAAATAGGTCACCTAGGGTTTTTGTCTAAAATATAAATATCCTAAATATAGTTTAGGGATGAGATAAAGAGGGTTTTTAGGATGAATTTTTAGTATCCCAACAACTAATGCTCTAAGCTTTGCGCCCATCCGAAATCAAATGCAGAGTTGGACTAGTTCGATCACTACACACCACACTCTCTAATGAGGGAACTACATTCCAAGATCTAGACAATAGTTACATCCAAAGGCAGGAAACACTTGGAACTGGGAAGTTCTAACCTCAAACCTCCGTTTTCATGTTGTGGAAATTCCTTTCTCCTCTCAAGCTTACCCTATTTGGAAGTTAACTTCTAATGGCCTCTTCTCCGTGAAATCAGTTTGGGAACTCTTAAGAACCTTCTCTGTAGGAGAGGTATACTCCTTTTCTCTTTTGTGGCATATATCAGGTTCCCTACCTTCATATCCATCTTTTTTTGAAAATGGACACAACTCTTGACTATATTTCAACCATTCGAAATTTCATTGTTTTTTCACTCATAAATTCTAAAAAGATACTCTCTACGTCCCAAAAAACTTCATACATTAGGGTTAGTGCGAAGTTTTATGTGAAAAGTTAAAGTAATGATAGAATATAGAAAATGTGGGAAAAAATGTACTTTTAGGGGCAAATTTTGTAATTTGAGTGAATAGTTTAGATTGTTTATTATTTGTTGGGTGTGGGGCCTTCCTTTTTTAGTAATGCATGAAGTTCTATGAGACATATAATTAAAAATGACAAATGCATGAAATTCTGCGGAACGGAGGGAGTATTTAAAAGTGCAATTTCATTAATTTCATCTTTTAAAAACTCTTAGAGCACTAGTTGTAGGTATCTCATAATGAATTTATATTTCGGATAAAACAATAAATTGTAGACTAAAACATTTTTGTTTGGCAAACGATTAAAGTCAAGAAAATCAGATTAAAATAAGTGTTTTTAACCAGATTTTGGTGATTTTAGTGGCCTGCCAAACAACCTATAAAACTTCAGGAATCCTATTTAAGTGCTGGCTCACATAATAATTTTGGGCTCCCTAACATATTGTCCAAATTTGAGGACTCCTTAAATTATTTTGAAGATGAATTTAGTGGGGGCCACTAATTTATTTCATACTTTTGTGATAGAAATAGGTCACCTGAGATTTTGCAAAAAATATAGGGAGACTATAATTAACATAATACATTATTTAGGGGTAATATTTAGAGAAAATTATATGCATCCTACAACCAGTACTCTTATAATATGATAAATATATTTAAAAAAATATAAAACAAAATAAAAAAATACTAAAAAATTTTGATGACCACGTTCCATTAGACAGTCATTTGTCCAGCCTTAACATAGATATTGGGAGTAGTTGGTTTCCTTCTCTGCGTGTCTTTACTACATCACGTGATGTTTTAAAGGTTGTCTGTGGTTGTCTTATGTCGTTAAATATTGTCTTATATACACATTAAAGCGTGATGGGTAGTGCGTTATCTTATAAGTAGAAAAAACCGGTTAGTCTAGTGGTCGGCATTACCGGTAGGGTCTTCTGAATGGACTCTAATCTTTATGATACCTTAATGGGCCTAATCCAAATTCGTACCAATGGACACGTGATAAATATATTATTATATATATGGTGGATTGGTGGTACTTTCCTAATTCCTATCCTAACACGGAGAAAGTAAACGAGTGGTGGTTAGTCAACAAGTTGCAGCCACATAATCTTGACCAAACCATCTTCTCTTATAAATGTAACTAACATATTTCCAGAGTTCGAACATAAAATCGCATACTCTTTACTTTCACTAATCACTACTTTAAATTAATCGATCTTCTATTCATATTCCCAGTTTATTCTTGACTTGTCACGCAGCAAATAGAATAAAGTTAAAAGTATCCATATATCTTTTCTTGAGCCTTCAATCTGCACAAAGCTCTGTTACCATGGTATGTATTTATATTAATCAATTAATTCAAAGTGTTCGTCACACTTGTAAATTATTTTAAATTTGATTAATCATGATCGTTATTCTGCAGGAGAAGAATCACGATCAGATCATTGCTTCCGGTGTCAAATATGAAGAGGTAAATTATTCATTATATACTTTAATACGACATCTATCTATCTCTTTTGTTGATTCGAATTGCAATTAATCTAAACTCAATCTGATGGCAGGATTACGTGATGAATTCTCGAGGCGGAAAGCTTTTTAGTTGCAGATGGTTTCCTGAGAATGGAGAACCGAAAGCTCTTATCTTCTTGTGCCATGGATATGCCATGGAATGTAGTATTTCAATGAGAGGTACGTACATGGAGATGCTCCATGATCATTCCCTCCGTTCAAATTCTCACCTTCCATGTTAACTTTTTTTTTTCCGAGTAAATCTTGGAAACTCATGATTCTCCTAAAGAATAGGAAAAATCCACAACTCATTAGTATATAAATTTAGGAGAGTACGCCCGACACTTGCAAGTAAGGTGTTGATTTTCTTCATGTTTATGAAAATTTTACTTTTACAAGAATTTCACTTTTTTTCCAGTCGATTTACAATTTTAAACTTGAATTACTCGGCAATGATTATATATTTAACAAAATTTAATGTATAGTATAATAAGCCACAATTTTGATTAAACTTTCAATTTAATTTAGATCTTGTCAATGTGTTGACGTAATTTTCTCTCATTTATCTATTAACTGGGGAGTATGATTGAATTCAATTTCTGACTCAGATTATTTGGAATGAACAGGTTGCGCTATTCGCCTGGTAAAGGCAGGATATGAAGTCTATGGTGTCGATTGTGAAGGCCATGGGAAATCCTATGGATTGCAGGGACTAATCCCTAATTTTGATAATCTTGTTGATGACCTCTCTGATCACTACACAAATATTTCTCGTAAGTTAATTATTTTTGCAAGTTCACTCTACATTTACGTAAGTTAATATATCATATTTTGTCCAATAATTATAATATATATTTAATGTACTTTACATCGCCACTTTAATAACATCATCAAAATTTTCATAATTTGAAAGAAATAATCGTTGAGCATTTTAACTTAGTAATGAAATAAATCAGTATTTGATGTGTACTACATGTATGCATTTTAAAGAGATGCGGATACATTAATCCTTATGCTACTGCAAAAGACACAAAATGTATATGAAAGGATCAAACAATATAAAATATAAGTTGAGAATTCTAATGACCTTCCGGTTTACAAAAAGAAAACGTAATTAAGCTAGATCATCACTTCCCCATATCAAAGTCGCAATGTCATCACGGATTATATTCATCTCAATAGATGTTTCTCTTGAATTTCCATGGTTGGTAGCACTAGCAGTGTCAGGGAGTTCTTCAAAGGGTATATAATCTGGATGACTCTCAAGTACATTAAATATTAGATATAGGTTAGTATAGGTTAGGGATATTTTCTTTATTCTAATTTAGGTTAATATATGTTAGGGATATTTTCGGAATGAAAAAGATAAGAAGCTCTTCCTTTAAACAAAAAGCTACATTGACTAGCTTATTTTTCCATTAAATTTGGTTAAAGAATTCGTTCATCTTGAATCTTTTTATTAGTCAGAAAAAAACTCATGGAATTGGAAAGCAATTTGGAAAAAGAAATAGTAACATAGTGGGTTAGAAAGTTTCTAATGAAAACCATAAAAGTAAAGTTAGAAAGTTATTAATGGAACGGAGTATAACATGTTGTACCTATAGACATCGGTGCAAAGTATCAGGATAATTACACTATTCGCTAGTATTCCCTAGATATTTAATTGATGGATAATACTCCATTCGTCCCGATTTCAATTACCTGCGAATTCGGACAAGTTTTAAGAAAAAACTGAACAAAGTAGAAGATATGGTAATAAAATAGAAAATAGATTAAATAAAGTATAAAAGATAGTTAATAAAATATGATAAATAGTGAATAAAGTAGAAAAAGATTTTCCATTAAACAGATGAGTAGGCGAGAAACTGAATTCGGGATGGAGGGAGTAATTAAATTGATTTTATGTGGATAAAATAAGTGATATACAGAGTTTTTAATTGTATAATAAACAATAAAACTATTGAATTGTAAATTAACATAGTTCAAACTGTTGAATGTAACTTAACATAGTTATTTAATTGTTACCAAATAGTCTATTTACCACATGTGGACGTGTATCACTATCCTCTACAATTCATCTAAATCTGCCTGTAAAAAAAGGATTAGATAAAGATTTATGTTTTGTATGGGTTAATAACCTTGCAAATTGAAGGCTGAGATCATGATAATTGGTA
This sequence comes from Plantago major, assembly GCA_026545765.1. Taxonomy (NCBI): domain Eukaryota; kingdom Viridiplantae; phylum Streptophyta; class Magnoliopsida; order Lamiales; family Plantaginaceae; genus Plantago; species Plantago major. Next base: position 38,561,857 of record CM048843.1, on the reverse strand, counting down.
TCTTAATTGTCGTTCTTTATAATAATGGAGCAATTTGCAAGTTGTTTGGTTACCGGAGTAATTTGCAAGCTGTTGGTTGACTATTTCCAATTCAAAGAGCATCACTTTCAAGAGAGTTTAGTCGTCAACACATCTTGTTTAGAAGATAAATTAGGAAATTGAATGCCGTCGACAGGGTACTAATTATTGGTGTCAACTAGGTCGATAATGACAGGGTGACACCAAATAAAACTTCGTATTGAGTATTTTAGCCTGATGTTTGAAACGTACGGTGAAGTTTATACCGACTTTCATGTTTAACATTGACTTGGTTTTGCAGAAAGGAGAGAGAATAGAAGAAGGCTGAGAATCCTGATGGGAGAATCAATGGGAGGGGCCATGGTACTCCGTTTGCATAGAAAGAAACCTGATTTTTGGGACGGTGCGGTACTCGTTGCTCCCATGTGTAAGGTATGCCTATAAAAAGTCCAGCCAGTTAAAAACTTAAAGTCATATTCTCTCCGTCCCGTAGAACTTTATACATTTGTCATTTTTAGCCGTCCCACAGAACTTCATATATTACCAAAAAAGAAAGCTACCCCACACCCAACAAATAATAAACAATCTCAACTTTACACTCAAATTACATATTTTGCTACTAAAAGTACACTTTTTTCCCACATTTTTTATATTCTATCATTACTTTAACTTTTTGCATAAAATTGAACGCTAACCCATAATGTATGAAGTTCTCCGGGACGGAGTGATTATATTAAACATGCTATTTGTGTTTTTCCTTTTTAATTATCAAGAGTAGTAGATACTTTGTAATTCAATTATTTAATTAAATTATTGTCCAGATTGTTGATAACCTGAAACCGAACCCATTGGCGATAAAAGTTCTATCTTCGCTGGCTCGAGTCATTCCCACGTGGAAACTCACACCTACTCCGGACATTACTGATCTAGCTTTCAGAGACCCTAAAATTAGGGAGGAGGTATAAATTATTTTAATTTTAATATATTATTCGTTATTTATTATCACAAAGTATCGTAAGAGACGGTCTCTAAATAACTTATCTAAAAACGATCTATGTTATCAATAAAATTATCCATGTTATTAATCAAAATATTTATGTCGTTAACTAAATAAATCTTTTTATAATATGAAAAGACACCAATGTTGAGAACATAAGTGTTTTTTGATTAATAACACCGATAATTTTCTTGATAATATAAGTCCGTCTCTAGATAAATTATCTAGAGACTGTCTCTCAGAATACTTACTCTATTCTTATAGATAAATTCAACATTATATATTTAACGATAGATATACTTCCTCCGTCTTGGTAAAAAATTGTTACTTTGACTTTTTTCGGCCAATCGTATTCAACTTTGACTACGATTAATCTTAAACCGCAAAAAAGTTTCATTAAATAATTTAATTAAACATTTAATATTTGCGGTTTAAAAATACTTCATAGTTAAAATTGGAGATTGTTGATAAAAATGTCGAAATGAAATTCTTGTTTCGGAAGAAAGGAAGTACAAGTTTACAATTACTGTTAATTAAATATGTGATATTTATTTTTAAAGCTATGATGTTCATCCGTAACTCTCGTTAATGAGTTTGTAACTTATTTGGCCGAGAGTGTATTTTATTTTATTTTCTTCAATTAATACTTAGCCTAGTGATAATCAGTAGTTGGACATGGTCTCTTAGGCTTAATTTAATCCGATCATGAATTGGTCACAGGTCAGATCCAATCCATACACATACAAAGGCCGACCTCGTCTGCAGACTGGCTATCAACTTTATACAGTCAGCATGGATTTGGAGAAAAGGCTTCAAGAGGTGGGGGTTTCTTTTGCATAATCCCTCCGTATATGTCTGTATATTTCAGTTGTCCACTTTAATTTTCGACGTACAAAATAAAAAGAATTATAACGCTATATAATACAAACGGAATATAACTTGTAACTTTATAAGTTGTTAGTTTGATTTGTTTAAATTACTTTTTAACTTTGTTAAAATTAGTGGGAAATATAAAATTGTAGCACTTTCTTAATTTAAATGTCAAAAAACTCTAACGAGACACCCAAAATATCATAAATAGATAATTAACGTAGGAGGGAGTACTTTTAATTACCACCATCACTTTCTCATATACTTTCTTAATAATAATAATAATAATAATAATAATAATAATAATAATAATAATAATAATAATAATGGGCCATTTAATTTGAGAACTCATCTTTTACTAATTATTAACTACTTAGGCTTTATATGGTTTGAGGGAAAATGGAAAAAAGAAAAAAATAGGGAAAAATATTATTTTCCACCATTTGGTAGTTCTTAGGAAATCCTGAAAAATTTATCAAAATCTATACAAAATATATCTATCTCCACAAAATAAGTAAAGTTATTTTTACCTCACATTTTTCAGAAAAATCTTATTTATTTATTTTTTTCCCCATTTACTCTCAAATCAGACTATCATTGTAGAATAGAGTTTAATATCGATATCATTTCATATCAAATAAACGTTATGTGCATGATTAAATAAGAGATGAATTTTGATAGGTGTCATTGCCGTTGATCGTTGTACACGGAGAAGATGACAAGGTAACAGATCCAGCCATAAGCAAACTGTTGTATGAATCAGCCGCATCCAGAGACAAGACCTTCAAGTTGTACCCAGGAATGTGGCACTCATTGTCTTATGGTGAATTGCCAGAAAATTTGGATATCGTCTTCTCAGATGTTATCAACTGGTTGGACAACCTTCTCAACGTTAATGTGGAACACCAACAAAAGCTTGTCAACGATGATAAAGGCCTCAAACAAGATGAATAAAACTACCTATTCTACTTTCATCGTTTGGTAAACCCTACACCATTTTCTAATGGTCTCACTAATCACTGTAGCATCGGATTTTATACGTACAGTGAGAAGGTGAGACCATTGGAGAGGGTGTAGGGTCTAATTTTCCTACTTTCATATGCATTTGTAATCATTTTTTATGTCAAATAGTTATTGCTCAATATAATTGTATTAATTTATCACGTGATTTCCCCCCCTTTTTTGTGTGCGCTAAGCAACCAATGAAGGTCATGTAATATTTTTATGTTTTACTCCTCCGTCCTGCAAAAATTCATACATTTACCATTTTTAACCGTTCGATAGAACTTGATACGTTACTATAAAAATAAGTTACTTCACATCCAACAAATAATAAACAATATTAACTTAGCAAACAAATTACATATTTTGCCACTAAAATTACATTTTTTCCCACCTTCTTGATATTTTATTATAAATTTTAATTTTTCATCTAAAACTATGCGTCAACCGTATTGTATGAAATTATGTGGAACGGGGAAATTACATTTAAATAAACAAGAGTTAGTTTGAAAAACAATAACATAAATAGAGTACAAAGTGGAAAACTCTCAAGCAAGTAGTTCCACATGCATCATTTGAAAAATCCAGTGGGAAAAACTATGGCATCAAATACAGTACCAAGCGCAGATATTGTTTGAGATTTGCATGGCCATGAATGATACTCCCTCTTCTTATATGTAGATAATATGCTAGCTGCTAACCTACACTAACACTACATTAGCATCCATGAACATAGAGCAGAGTATTGGATTTGTATATCACTAGTTTATCGCTTAACTTGTATTAATATTGATAATCTAATTTTCGAATTAATATATACTATGTATTACGTGGACTTGATGGACTCGATGCTCTTTTCTTTAAGAAATACTGGAAAACTATTAAAGATAAGTGTTCGATTATGTCCAAAATTTCTTCAACAATGGGGTTTTGGATGTTAAACTCAATAAAACTCAAATTGTCCTAATTCCTAAGAAAGAAAATCTTCAACAGGCCACTCACCTTAGACCAATTAGCTTATGTAATATTAGCTATAAGTTCCCTTCAAAGCTTTTGGTCAAGAGAATGAGACCCTTCCTGGATTCTTTAATCTCCCCTTTCAAAAGTCAAAGTCTTGTAAAATGTAAATTTTTTCTAAAAGACAGGAAAATCAAGGTTTTTTTTAGTTTTTTACGGTTTTTGAATTTTAGCGGTTGACTGGCCGAGTTTCTTAAAACCGTCGAGACATACATTTTTCGTTATGCTTTTAATAGATTATGTTATAATTTTAAGTTGTTAGCATTGAAAGTTTCAGTTACAGTTTAACGTATTTTGTTAATATTTTAATAGATGATGTGATGGTTTTAATGCGTCGGTACTGTATGTTTCAATTATAGTTTTAACCTCTCTTGTTAATATTTTAAGAGATGGTGTGATGATTTTAAGAAGCTACATGATAGTTTTAAGATGACTTGTTATAGTTTTAAGTGACAATCTAATATCATTAAACCACCATTAAACAAATCTAAAAGTTTTAGGGATGCCATTAAAACACCAATAAACAAACTTAAAATAAGTTACTTGAAATAATCAGTCATTACAAGATTGAAACATTCAGTCATCCAAATATTTTAAAACATTCATTCTCATAGGAAAAAAGTTACAATAAATGTTCATTCGGTGTTTTTCGATGCAAATGCAAACTGAGTTGTTAATGTAGGTTTTTTTTTTTATTAAACTTGTTGGTGCACTTCGGCTTCCTACCTTTTTGTTGCATGTGCTTGGTACTTCAATACTGCATTTGTTGGTCCAGATAACGTCAAAGTAAAAGACTGGGGGTGAATAGTCTTTTCAAACTTTGGTCGATAAAGCAGTTTCTCAGATATGTTTACATGTATCTGATACTTATATTCAGAGAGTGGAAGTCTTTTGTGATAAGTGCACGTGTTAGAAAGCAGTAATGTGTGTAAATACTGAGCAAGCAATAAGTAAAGCATGTGTATATGCGTTTAATTTTCTCCCTTTCTAGCAAAACCCTCCCCTTCTGTCTAAACATCCTATCGAATCCTATCGAAATCATCTCTCTTTGAGAATTCCTTTCTCTAGACTGAAGATTGAGTTCTCACTTTATGTGAGTCTTAATCGTTCTCGTTCTTTACCCTGAAACCTTGTGAGATCACATCCCAAAAGTTCCGAGTGATTAGTGAGATCAGTTTAAAATTTGTCGAGAGTGTTCTTAGGGTAGTTATGAAATCTGGTTTGTAAGCCTCTTGTTTTCTAGTACTTTGCTTTTTGAAATTTTTATTAAAAAAAGAACAAAAAACCGTAAGTTTTCTTAAATCTTTTCAGTGATTAACTTTCTTTTTTTTGCTTCTTTTTAACCGTACCCATAGACTGGTGCTTTGGGTGCATTTCTTTCTCTTTTGTTGTGACAGCAGGATATATTTTGTTGATATTGTGATCTGTTGGTCCAGATAACGGCAAAGTAAAAGATTAGAGAGGGGGTGAATAGTCTTTTAAAACTTTTGTCGATAAACACGGTTTCTCAGATATCTATGAAGATATCTGATACTTAATTTCAGAGAGCGGAAGACTTTTCTGTGATAAGTGCACGTGCTCAGCAAGATAGGTGTAAATACTTTCAAGGTAAATTAAGCAAGAAATAAGATGCAGAAAGTAAATAACACAAGTCTTTTTATAGTGGTATCTGAAGGTGGCGTAATCCTTCAACTAATCCACTTCGGCCTTTCTTAGACCTAGAATCCACTAAGACAGATAATTGATGTAACCTTACAAATATCTTCTCTTGATTCTTAATTACACTAGGTTCCCAACCAAGTGTCCCCCTGAGTTATTCCCCGGCTTTCACAGCCAAGTACTTCCTGTACTCAGAAACCTCTTTCCTGGAGTTGTTCCTTAGTTTCCCAAACTAAGTACTTCCTGTACTCCACGCCAATTAAGGTGTTGGTTAAGGTAGTTTGTCATGTGAGCTTCTTTAATAACTTGTTCATTTATACAGGTAGCTCTGAGAATCAAGTATACTTAATACACTTTGCAATGTATGGTATCTTGTTCTTTACTGACCCAAGTCTATGATAATTTGTTGGTCCAGATAACGACAAAGTAAAAGACTAGAGGGGGGGGGGGGGTGAATAGTCTTTTAAAACTTTTGTCGATAAAAACTATTTCTCAGATATCTGAATAGATATCTGATACTTAGAATCAGAGCGCGGAAGACTTAATAAAGAAAGTGCAGAAACAGTTAATGTGTGTGTGTGTGTTGCTGAAATGTAAATACAGAAAGGTAAATAACACAACAAGTATAGTGGTATCTGGAGGTGGCGTAATCCTCCAACTAATCCACTTTGGTCTATCAGAGACCTAGAATCCACTAGAACAGATAATTGAGTTCACCTTATAATAAACCTATTCTAAGATTCTTAACAATTGGTTCCCAACCAAATGTTCCCCCTGAGTTGTTCCCCGGCTTTCACAGCCAAGTACTTCCTATACTCAGAAACCTTTGAGTTATTCCCTAGCTTCCCAAGCTAAGTACTTCCTATACTCAATAACCTTGGAGTTATTCCTTAGTTTTCCAAATCAAGTACTTCCTATACTCCGGTAACCTTGGAGTTATTCCCTGATTTTTCAAACTAAGTACTTCCTGTACTCCACGCCAGTTATGGTGTTGGTTTTGGTTTGAGTTGTCAGATGAGCTTCTTTAATAACTTATTCAGTTATTCAGATAGCTCTGTGAATCAAGGTACTTTATACACTTTACAGCGTATGGTATCTTGTTCGATTTTACTGACCCAAGTCTTATGATATCTGTTCAAGAGAATGAATCTCAGATAGTTGATCTTTTGATTCAACTCCTTCACAGATAGCTTTGCTTGTTTAGGATCAGGACACTTAGAACTTCAGTGTTACTCAAGATCAAATGCTTTGGTCGCAACAGAAAGCTTTGTGAGTAAGTAAGTTGCTTTGAGTAAGATGTTCAGCGTTTTTATGCAGTTCAAGGTGTGTCTAAGGTATCTTCTCAAGCACTCTAAGTGTTGATATTTATAGATGAATTTGAGTGCCGTTTGAATAGTATCCGTTAGGCTTAAATTCAAACTATTGATATCTGTGTATAGTACTGTAGCAGTTTTTGTCTTCTTCTTCAGAAGCTGCCGTTGCTTTTATTCAGACATCTCTGTCCGTGCATTAAATGCATTGTACGATACTTTTTGTCCTGTAGTGTCAACAGAACTATGCTTTGTATCAGAGACTAGTGTTATCTGATTCTTTGCACGTCCTTATCTTCAATCTTCAGATACCACTTGTATTTATTGAAATAACTTTGTTTGCAATATATATGTTTCTTTTTCAGAAACGTGGTTAAAGCTCAAGGTATCTGAGAATAGATATCTGTGGACACTTTCCTTGTTTTCAGATATGTCTCTTATTTCTCAGATATCTCTTGTGACACAGTTTGTTTAAAACTATTCGTGTCTTCAAGATATCTGGCTAAGGTATCTGAAAAATAGTTTCAGTAATCTTGCGCAGTTTCTTCAAGTCTTCAATGTCGTTGAGCTTATTCTGCTTGGGTGTCTTCTTCTTGGTCTTCTCTTCATAAAATAAAAATTACATTTTGAGACCTAACATCCTATACAAGATTAGCTAGACTATCATACTTAGTGAGTTTCCTCTTTTACAATGTTCAAGTGAACCAAGAGTACTAATCACCTTTCTGAGACTAAGATAAGTCATCATGTTGCTGATCAAAATCTAAACAGATATTTCTAACAAAATATCTAACAAATTTCCTAACAAATTTCTGAAGAAATTTCCCAACAAATTTCCCAACAAATTTCCCCCTTTTTGATCAGTCAACGATGACTATCTTTACCTATTACAAATCTGGATGAGTGAACAATCCAACACTTAATCTTTTCTTAAGATCTTCAAATTATTTAATTAAGTGCAGAAAGTAGACATCAACCAAATCACAAGGTGTGATCTTTGCTGACAAGTTATCTTTTATAGAATACTATCTGAGAGTAAGTTCTTCAGATAAGTTACAACTAAAGATTACAGATAACTTTAATACATGATACAGTTAAGCTCAGCCAGCAAAAATACAAAACTACATAGTAAATTAGGACAACAGGAGTGACCAAGCTCCAAGTAAACATCCTAATAAACTAGTCTTCAAGTCTTCAACAGTGTTTCTGTGGATCAGTCTGCAAATTTCCTATCTCCAAACCATTTGATGTCATCAGAATAGTCATAGAGAAGAGTTCTGACGAGCATCTCTGTGTCTCTGGCAAATCCACAGACATCTTTGTAGGTTTTGGTAGGATTTTTCTTGGCAAAATGCTTGACCCATAGGTACTTTCCCCACTTCCAGGCATGCTCTATTCTGATATCTGAAAGCTTGAAGTATTCATAGATAATCTTCAGATATCTGATGTCACCTGTATTGATCTTCATCGGATAGAACGACTCATGGGTTCCACAATGAGTCTTGCTCTTGTGCTGTTCGGTAATGTTCGATTCATGCACATCATCTGGCTTTCCATATGGACATTCATCAGAGAGGTCCTTTCTCATGGCTTCAGTTCTCTTGACAACTTCAAAATCCAACCATGTTTTGATGTGATTGGTGTTGATCAAGGTAGGTTTATCTTTTCTCCATGCCAAAAGTTGTTTATGGATTGGTTCTGGAAATCTTGAATTTACCAATAGATGCTTAAGTTCCAGAAATCCAATAGCCATTTTTCTGATTGATGCACCTGTAGACAGAGGAATCATTGTCATACTTCACATACTCAATTTTGGCTTCTTCTGGCCTAAGTGGAAGTTGACTTTGTCTTTGCTCAGCTCTCTGTCTTGAATTCTCTTTGGGGTTGTTGCTTGAAGAACCACCACCCTGAATAGACTTGGTATTTCCGGAGGGTGTTTTAGCTGCTAGGGGCTTTGCAGCTATGGGCTCAGTTAGGCTTTCAATTTTCCTTTTTCTATGAAGAGGAGCTTCATCTTCATCAGTTTCCTCATCATCATCAAGATTAGATCTTGTGAGAGTTTTGCAGCCTTCTTCATTGCCCAGGGACTTGATTTGACCTTCTTCTTCTTCTTCAGAAGATTCATCAATCCCTTTAACTTGTCTTCTCCTTGGAGCCTTGGTACTCCTTGGAGGTTTCTGTGCCATGGCCCTTGTTATCATTTTGGTTCATTCAGTAGGTTTCTGGGAAGCAGCTACCATTTGCAAAGCAGCTTGGCTTGAGGAAGGTTCATTGATTCTGAGTGGTGGCTGGGAAGTTTTTCTTCTTCCTTTCTGAGCCGCACCAGCTCCAGATCTCTTTTTGTTTGCTTCTCCTTCTTCCCATTCCCCCTGACTTTGAGGTCCAGATTTGTACATTCTTTCCCCCTTAGTCATTGTTGGCTGACTCAATCTCATAAAGGAATCTGAGAGAGAGTTGAAGTGCCCTTGTAAATAATTATAGGCAGTGACCAACTTCTGAAGTTCGGCTTTGAGCTCCTGATTTTGCTTGATAAGTCCATTGTCCTTATCAGTGAGCTCTGCCAATGGGCCTAGGATGGCATATGCTTTTCCAGCAGTGTAACTTGCCTCTTGGAAAGCTTTTTCAGCTAAAGACGCATCATCGTCCCTTATCATTCCCAGATCTTTCTGAGCAATGACTATGCTAGTGGTTCTCTGAGTGATGAGCTCAGTGAACTTCCTCATTTCAGAGGGGACGGAGGCAATTACTTCCTTGTTCTGTGAAGACATCTCCTTTTTAAGTTGTGTCAGTACTTGACACCTGTTCATGTATTCATGGGAGTGGACGTTTGGCAGTTTGCTGAATATTGTAGGAGCAATCAGCTTCCTTTTCAAGTGAGAAACCGCTAAATGTTCATTGCGGTGTTCTGCCAAAGTCTTGTCTTCTTCATCATCTGAGTAATCAGCCCAGTGATCTTCATCCTCTTGGACATTTTCATCGATTGTATCGAGTCCAGCAACCATCTCAGAGATTGGTTTCTTTCCTTTCTGGGAGGAGGATGGTACTTCTTTTGAAGATGATGCAGCCTTAGCATCATGCTTGTCTTCAGATACTTCTTCAGTATCGAATTCTTTGGCGATTTCATGCACAACATCCCTTAGCTCTTTAACCTCAGAGTAAGCAATCATTTCTTGTACGTATTGATCTTGTAGTTGATCAATCTTATCTCTGGATTTAGCTATTTGATCTTCCAATTGAAGATGGAGCTGTTGTTCTTGTTCTAACAGTTGTCTGAGTTGAGCACTTCTGGTTTGAGTGTTTAATATTTTCTGATTGGTTTCTTCAGAAAGCTCAACTACTTGTTCAGTAGTAACTGCGTGTTGGTTAGAAGATGGATGAGTAGATTTCTGAGGAGATGGAGACGGAGATTTCTGTGAAGTCTTCTCAGTTTGCTTTTCAGCAGCTGAGGCATTGTTTCTTTGTGAAATTCCTCCGGTCCCTGGTGCAGGGGCATCATCATCATCCTTTTTGTCATTATCATCCTTTTGGTGATGGTCAGTGGGAGGTTCATCAAAGTAATTTTCATTCATTTCTTCCTCCTCATCATCTTCAGATACAAGATTGATCACCTCCGGGATAGTGATCTTCTGCCCATTAACTTCTTCTTGTTCAGAAGGTATAAATTGCAGAGTCTGGGGCAGGACTGGCTTGAATGCCATCTGTAATCTTGTCTGACCATCTGCCTGTTCAAAGGCATGTATCAAACTATGCGCCACTTCTTTGGAGAAATCCTTATGCAATAAGGTCGCAACTGTGTACTGTTCGATAGGGAACATTGCATGGATGTAAGTCTCCAAGTCAAGAGCTCGTGCTCGTCTGATTGGTTGATCTGTGATTCTCAATATTTCAGAGAGATCAGAGCACCTTAACTTCTGCCATTTCTTGAAGCATTGAATATGCTTTGGCAGGGTGTGAGCTTTGAAGAAGTGAAGTAGGTCCCTTGTCTCTTCAATGGGAACCTGCTTTGCATCTGTTTGAGCCTGAGTATGAACATCAGGCTCAGATACTTGAACCACTGAGACAATGGGTGTCTCAGATATCTTGTTGTGAGGTGGAGACTTGGAAGTCTGGTCCTCATCAACCTTTCTTTCTTGAACTTCCTCAATAGGAAGCTCAGAGTCATTTTTCTCAGAAACTTTCGCAGTCTCTGATGTTCTTTCAGGTGATGTTGCCTTGGGGGCTTCATCAATTTCCATTGATGCAGGGGAAGTCGCAACTTTATCCCCTTGCATTTCTACTTCTGAAATAGCCTGTAAGTAGAAAGTATTGAATATTAGAAGAGATAAAAGATAACCCAAGATGAAGAATACTTGTCACTTGATTGTCATATACCTTCATGTTAGAAGGCTTAGTGATGTGTTCTTCAGAAACCTTGTTGGTCTCTGGGTTTGTCTCTGGCATTTCTGCCTTATCTTCTTCCATCTCAGTTGGAGCCTGTTAGAAACATTTTTTAACATGAATGAGCACATTAACATTTTTACTGAAAAATTAGTTCTCTTTAAGAATCATTTACCTGTGGCACAGGCTCAGATTTCTCAAGAGTTGAGGTTGAAGGGACCTCTTTTTCAGTATCTGAGGCAAGCTTCTCAGCTTCCTCTTGTTTCTGCGTTTCTAACTCAGCCTGTAACAAAGAAATTCTTATGAGGTAACAAGATTTATTAGTATAAAATTTTTCACAAGGTAAGAGTTAAACCAGTCATTTGAAAGAGATTTGATTCAGTGATTCTTTTCAGAAAAACTTAATCTTGATTTTGCAGAGATTGTAGAGGGTTTGCAGAGAATCAAGAGAAGGATTTGCTATTTTTGTGCAAGATGAATTTTCGGATTAGGCAAAAGTGATTTCATTTGCCAAAATCCTATATATATAGCAGTTGAATCCCAACAGACAAATACATACAAATTGATTTTGTGTGTACGTATCTGTGATTTGCAAGCAGGCGTGAGCAAAAGCTAGTTCGGCATTAAATGCTTAGTGGGCCATGTCTGAATTTCAACAGTCCACTATTTACTGTGAATTAATTTCCACCGTACAGATCAATCGCTTAATTTCATCAAGGGTCACCATTGCTTCTTCAGCAATGATCACAATCAACAAGTGTAATTGTGCCCATTTAATGAATTTTGGCTATTAGCTATCTGAATCGCGTCTTTGTATGACCAAGAACACTGTTTGCATCTGAATCTGTCTTATACTTAGGATTTTTCCAGGTTTTTCATCAAGATAGAAATAATGCGAATTTCAAGAGAGTAGTTGACTGCAGATAGTTGTACTATTCTCCTTTGTGTTCTCCGTTTGCAGATTGATTCAGATATCTGAGTTCCCGTCTCAGAGATCTTAAGCTATCTTTTTGCTTTTTAGCCCTTTTGACTTCTGGATACCCGTTCCAGTTTTCTCTTTTCTCTTTTCTGGATACCCGTTCCAGATACCTCTTCTCTGGATGCCGTTCGGATACTGAACTCTTCTGTTCATTGGTAGTTCCATTAGTCCAAGACTATGTCTTAAGGCTAAGAATCTACTTTCTTGTAGTGGCTTAGTGAAGATATCTGCAAGTTGGTCTTCAGTGCCAATCTTGAGTATCTCTATATTGCCCTTTTCAACATGGTCTCTGATGAAGTGATGTCTAACATCAATGTGCTTTATTCTGGCATGAAATTTAGGATTCTGTGTAATTGCAATAGCACTTGTGTTGTCACAGAAAATGGAAGTTTTCTTCTCATCGAGTCCATAGTCTTTAAGTTGTTGTTGTATCCACAGAATTTGTGTTGCACAACAACCAAAGACAATATATTCAGCCTCTGTGGTAGAAGTTGCAATTGAGTTTTGCTTCTTGCTAAACCATGAGATAAGTCTAGTACCCAGAAACTGACAAGTTCCTGAGGTGCTTTTCCTATCAAGCAGTGATCCAGCATAATCAGCGTCTGAGTACCCAGCTAAACTCAATCCACTTTCTTTAGGATACCACAATCCTACATCTACTGTACCTTTTACATACCTTAATATTTTCATAGAAATGTTGTAGTGTGTTTGCATTGGATTTGTCTGAAATCTAGCACATACTCCAACGGCAATATCAGGTCTACTTGCAGTGAGGTAAAGTAGTGAACCTATCAATTTCCTATACTTATGTTCTTCAACACTCTTATCTGATTCAGTATAGGTCATTTTGGTTCCAATGCTCATAGGTATCTTAGCATTCTTTTCAGAAGGCTTAAGATTGAATTTTGTGAGCATATCTTTTGCATACTTTGTTTGACTAATGAATATTCCATCATTGAGTTGCTTTACTTGCAATCCTAGGAAATAATTCATTTCTCCCATCATGCTCATCTCAAACTTGCTTTTCATGAGATTTGCAAAGTCATTACAAAGTTGCTTGTCCTTAGATCCAAATATGATGTCATCAACATATACTTGAACTAAGAGTAGTTTCCCGTCATGATTTAAGGTAAATAAAGTTTTATCAACTTCACCTTTCTTGAAACCACTTTCCAGAAGGTACTTGGCCAAAGTGTCATACCATGCTCTTGGAGCTGTTTCATCCATCTGAGCTTTACATGGTTTATAGACCATTCTACTTTCGAGAAAACTTCAAAGCGGTGGTTGCTCAACATAAACTTCTTCCGCAAGTTCACCGCTTAAGAATGCACACTTTTGACATCCATCCGATAAACTTTGAAATCTTTATGAGTCAAAGGCTAGAAAGAGTCTTATTGCATCCAATCTGCAACCGTGCATATGACTCACAAAGTCTAAGCCTTCATGCAGGTAAATCCTTCGCAACCAATCTTGCTTTGTTTCGTTATTTCACCAGATTCATTCATCTTGTTTCGAAAACCCATTTAGTTCCAATCACAGATATTCCTTCTATAAGTGGAACTAGTTTCCAGACTTTGTTTCTCTCAAATTGATCCAACTCTTCTTGCATTGCAGAGATCCAGTCTTGGTCTCCTAATGCTTCTTCTATATTTTTAGGTTCAATATTCGAGATGAAACATCCAAAGAGAGAGTTAGCGAGCTTATTGCTCTCCTAGTCCTAACACCCTGATTAATTGGTCCAATTATATCCTTTGTAGGATGATCTTTGATCCATCTCATCATAGGTTTAGTGCTAGTAGGATCAATATCCAAGTGATCTGAATGTGAATCACTAAGATTTTGATTTGATACTTTTTCAGTATCTGAGATATCTGACATATGGAAAATGTCATGGATATCTGACACTTTTTCAGTGTTAGAGATATCTGGAACATGCATTTCAGCATTCTTATTTTCAGATACCTCTTCATGATGAAGGTTCTCAGTAACCTGTTCCATTTCTGGAAAACTCATAGGAAATTCCTCATCATGTCTGTGAGTCATCTTGTTGTTACTAGGCTTTTCAAGCTTTTCTACGTCAGAGTCATCCTCACTTTCGATAATGATGTTTCTCCTTTCTGAGGATTCTTCTTTAGAATCCCTCAATAATAGTTATTTGAACCTTTCTGAGAGTTCATCAATAGGAGGTGTTTTCTTATTTCCTTCATAGAATACAACATGAATTGATTCTTCAATTTTCTTTGTTCTTTTGTTCTAAACTCTGTAGGCTTTGCTGTTTGTGGAATAGCCAAGAACAAAACATCTACAACCAAATACTCTCAGATGTTTGATATTAGGGGGTCTACCAACCAAGATTTCATAAGGGGTCTTGTCATGGTGTTTGTTTATCAAGCATCTGTTTTGAGTGTAGCAAGCTGTGTTTACAGCTTCAACCCAATAAATTTCACTTATTTCAAAGGTCGCCTAGCATTGTCCTTGCAGCTTCTTTAAGGTTCTGCTTTTCCTTCTCGCAACACCATTTTGTTGAGGTGTTCTTACAGAGGAAAGTTGGTGTTGTATACCTTGTGTACAAAACTCCTTTATGTAATTGGTTGACAAACTCAAGACTACGGCACTGCTCGATTGCAGATACCTTGTCATTTTTCATGACTTCAAGCTTTTTCAGCAAGTTTGGTATCTCCACTCTGGCATCAGATTTGTGTTTCAGAAAGACAACCCAAGTGAATCTTGAGAAGTCATCTACAACAACCAGACCATACTTCTTTCCTGCATAACTAGTTACAGATGATTCAAAAAGATCCATGTGTAAAAGTTGCAGTGGTCTAACACTAGAGTGTCTGATTTTGGACTTGAAAGAGATCTTAGATTGTTTCCCCATCTGACAGGAAGAACAGATACCATCCTTTCTGAAAGATGTTCTGGGAAGGCCAACCACTAACTCCTTCTTGGCAAGTCTATTCAGAGTTTTGAAGTTCAAGTGACTCATTCTTTGTGCCATAACCAAGGTTTCTTTCAGGTGACCAGATTGACTCACCATGAGACATACTTCAGTTGTGGCAGATGTCCAATCGGCAACATAAAGACTGCCTTTCCGCCGACCAACTAAGACTGTCTGCTTTGACTCATTGTCAATAAGTTTGCGATTTAGCTTTGAATTTTATAGTAAAACCTCATGCAAACCGCTCATGCTAAATAGATTATATTTCAAATCCTTAACATATGTAATACGCTGATTGTTAAAGTACCCAATTTGACGTTGCCAAATCCCAGAGGGATTTAATTCTCCTCCAAAGAACGATATCCGGTCACGTGTTGCAAGTCGTAATCAACCAGATTTGCTTTGTCTCCTGTCATGTGCTTTCCGCATCCACTATCAAATAGCCATTGTGCTTTAGTCCAGGAAGCATTCTGCACACAACAGGAAATAGGAGATTAGGTTCTCATATCTTTGATGGAACCGTCAGAATTAAAAGTTCTTCCATTAGGAATCCATTTTTGTATGAATTTCTTTGAAATATGCTTTTGTCTGACAGGAACGTGAGGAGGAATTCTATTTGAATGAATGTTATCATTAGTAAGAATTATTTTCTTCCTTGGTGTGTTCCTAGGTGCTCCATATGATGCTTTCAGATACCTGTCAGGTTTCTGAGTTTGCTTTTCAGCAAACTTAGCCTTCCTTGCAAGATTTCTTCTAGCCCTGGCATTCAGATTTTCAGTGGCTTGATTTAACTTCCACTTCTGATAATTGCTTTGAGCAATTCTAGCTTTCAGCCATCGTTCTTGCTCCTGCTTGTACTCATGAGCAAGTTGTTTTCCGATGCCTTTGTAGCCAATACCGTTTCGAGCACTTGAAGCTATCTGAGATCTTTTCTCAGCAGATTTGCTAGTCTCTGGTTGGTCCAATTTCTTTCCAGAAAAAGTGACGTGGGAGAATTTGCCAGCTCCTGCAATTCTACCTTTTTGAGAGACATAGCACAGTGGGTGTTAATTACACTTTTCAGTGTTGTGTTTCTTTTCAGACACGTGCCCAACAGTTTTGTTTTTGACTTGTTTTTCCCACAAAGGTTTAGTCGCAACTGCCTTTCCTTTGTCAACAATCTTTGTCTTCTCACCGATGTTATAGATTGCATGGGAACCGTCTTGCTGAGTACTTACAAATGTTCTTGTCTCCTTACTCTTATTCAGAGTGATAGAACAATCACTGTGTATTCAAATTTCAAGTCCTTTCTTTTCTGAAGGATCTCTTAAGTAAGATTGTACTTCAGTAAGAGTGTCACTAGCTTTGGCATATGATTGAAAAGATAATTCTTTCTTCTTGAGTTCCTTGTTCTTAGAAAGAAGATCTTCATATTTCTTTTGTAATTCAGCCATTGCTTCTTTATGTGACTTTTCAGTCTCAGATATCTGAGCTTTGAGAAATGCATTTTCAGCATCCTTTCTCTCAGATACTTTAACTAATTGAGAATTTTCCTTTGCAAGAGAATTCTTTTCTTCTTCAAGGTTTTCGACTCTAGCTCGGATCATTAGAAATTCTCTTTCATAGATATCAAGTTCTTTCCGAGATTTTCTAGATTTTTATTTCCTCTTCATCACTTTCATAAGTATAAGAAGTATGTGTTACCTCATCACCATAAGATGCTTTTCTATGTTGAGATCTTTGGACCGTCAATTTCAGCAACTCCACACATTTCATTCTTCTTGAGGCCGAAGTCGATTATATCATGAGTAACTCCACATAATTCTGGTGATGGTAAGGTTGAGTCATCTGAATTGTCATCTTCAGAATCTGTCTCAACGTCTAGTGCATCCAGTTGAGTTTGGATTTTCTTTCTTTCTTCAGTTAACAAAGCTTTACGCTTCTTCCAAGATTCTCCTCTCTTCTTGTCACATCCTTAGTTTGTTGAGGCGCGGACAATCCTACTTGAAGTGGCTGTTTACGACAATAGAAACAGATATCGCTTCCAATTTCGCCTCAAGACATGATGCTTTCGAAATGGGCTTGTTCAGCGAGCTTTGCATATTTTTGTACTGGTGATAGTTTGAGCCTAGATGCTTTTTCAGCTTCTCTTTGGCTTTTCTTCTTTCAATTTCTCGACTGATATATTTGCTCATTTGCTTAGCAGCAAGGGCATCCTCAGTTTCTTCCTTGCTTTTCTTCTTTTCAGAAGTTCCTTGAGTGATTAGAGCAACGTTTTGCAACTTTTCAGTTGTTTGTTCTCTTTGAGTTGTCTCATAATCAATAGTAGCAAGATGAGAGAAAAGTTCCACTGGAGTGATATTTGGCATTCCTTGGTTAAAATAAAAGAATTTGGTATTCTCCCAGTTGTGGTTAAGACTTCTGACAATGGTCTTAATCTTTTCTCGACCGAGTATCATGCTTTCCCAAGAGTCGCCATGTCACTCATGAGAGTGGTAAATCTGAAATCAAGTTCTTCCAGAGTTTCATGGTCGTTGTTTGAAATTTTAAAATTTCAACTTGAGAACTTCAACTTGTTTTCTTTGGTTTTCTCGTTTACGCACGATTTCTTCAATCACTGCAACTTTCGCCGTTTAGCACCCCTACGCTTTACACTGTATGTGCTCTGGTGTCGATCTGATGATGATGTTATGAGCTTGACCATCCAGTCGATTCCTCTTGGCATCTTCCGATGTCCAGAGTTCTCTGGGCTTTGGTTCGTAAATAACTTGACCAGTAGATCTTCCACTAGTTGATGCATCTGTTTGTGAAGATCCTTCGCTTCGATCTCTGTCTCTTCCACTCGAAACCTCCATGACTTGCTTAAGTTGTTGAATGACTATTGGGCCATTCTTTATTACTTCGATCATCTCGTCACTTATGGCTTCAAGGTGGAGCATCATGTTATTTTTCCATTTCTCGTAGTTCTCTGGTTTGGGAGCATCACTCAGAGACATACCTGCACACTTAACACATAAATTAAATAGTCCTCAAAAGTGGACAAAGTTCCTTCACCTATCTGGGGATCTAGGTTCAGTGCAGAAGGCTGGTGAACCTCCTGCTCTGATACCACTTGTTGGTCCAGATAACGGCAAAGTAAAAGACTAGAGGGGGGGGGGGGTGAATAGTCTTTTAAAACTTTTGTCGATAAAAACTATTTCTCAGATATCTGAATAGATATCTGATACTTAGAATCAGAGCGCGGAAGACTTAATAAAGATAAGTGCAGAAACAGTTAATGTGTGTGTGTGTGTGTTGCTGAAATGTAAATACAGAAAGGTAAATAACACAGCAAGTATAGTGGTATCTGGAGGTGGCGTAATCCTCCAACTAATCCACTTTGGTCTATCAGAGACCTAGAATCCACTAGAACAGATAATTGAGTTCACCTTACAATAAACCTATTCTAAGATTCTTAACAATTGGTTCCCAACCAAATGTTCCCCCTGAGTTGTTCCCCGGCTTTCACAGCCAAGTACTTCCTATACTCAGAAACCTTTGAGTTATTCCCTAGCTTCCCAAGCTAAGTACTTCCTATACTCAATAACCTTGGAGTTATTCCTTAGTTTCCCAAATCAAGTACTTCCTATACTCCGGTAACCTTGGAGTTATTCCCTGATTTTTCAAACTAAGTACTTCCTGTACTCCACGCCAGTTATGGTGTTGGTTTTGGTTTGAGTTGTCAGATGAGCTTCTTTAATAACTTATTCAGTTATTGAGATAGCTCTGTGAATCAAGGTACTTAATACACTTTACAGCGTATGGTATCTTGTTCGATTTCGACCCAGTCTTATGATATCATTCAAGAGAATGAATCTCAGATAGTTGATCTTTTGATTCAACTCCTTCACAGATAGCTTTGCTTGTTTAGGATCAGGACACTTAGAACTTCAGTGTTACTCAAGATCAAATGCTTTGGTCGCAACAGAAAGCTTTGTGAGTAAGTAAGTTGCTTTGAGTAAGATGTTCAACGTTTTTATGCAGTTCAAGGTGTGTCTAAGGTATCTTCTCAAGCAGTCTAAGTGTTGATATTTATAGATGAATTTGAGTGCCGTTTGAATAGTATCCGTTAGGCTCAAATTCAAACTATTGATATCTGTGTATAATCTTGTAGCGATTTTGTCTTCTTCTTGAGTCGCCGTTGCTTTTATTCAGACATCTCTGTCCGTGCATTAAATGCATTGTACTATACTTTTTATCCTGTAGTGTCAACGGAACTATGCTTTGTATCAGAGACTAGTGTTATCTGATTCTTTGCACGTCCTTATCTTCAATCTTCAGATACCACTTGTATTTATTGAAATAACTTTGTTTGCAATATATATGTTTCTTTTTCAGAAACGTGGTTAAAGCTCAAGGTATCTGAGAATAGATATCTGTGGACACTTTCCTTGTTTTCAGATATGTCTCTTATTTCTCAGATATCTCTTGTGACACAGTTTGTTTAAAACTATTCGTGTCTTAAAGATATCTGGCTAAGGTATCTGAAAAATAGTTTCAGTAATCTTGCGCAGTTTCTTCAAGTCTTCAATGTCGTTGAGCTTGTTCTGCTTGGATGTCTTCTTCTTGGTCTTCTCTTCATAAAATAAAAATTACATTTTGAGACCTAACATCCTATACAAGATTAGCTAGACTATCATACTTAGTGAGTTTCCTCTTTTACAATGTTCAAGTGAACCAAGAGTACTAATCACCTTTCTGAGACTAAGATAAGTCATCATGTTGCTGATCAAAATCTAAACAGATATTTCTAACAAAATATCTAACAAATTTCCTAACAAATTTCTGAAGAAATTTTCCAACAAATTTCCCCCTTTTTGATCAGTCAACGATGACTATCTTTACCTATTACAAATCTGGATGAGTGAACAATCCAACACTTAATCTTTTCTTAAGATCTTCAAATTATTTAATTAAGTGCAGAAAGTAGACATCAACCAAATCACAAGGTGTGATCTTTGCTGACATCAACTAAGTAGTGTGCTTGAGAGAGCTTGTGTGAGAGTATTCAATTTAAGTTTAGTGTTTTAAGGTGTGTTCTCAAGCAGTCTAAGTGTTTGATATTTATAGATGAATTTGAGTGCCGTTTGAATTGTATCCGTTAGGCTTAAATAAAATTCAAACTACTGATATCTGAGTATAGTACTGTAGTACGTTTGTCTTCTTCTTTAGAAGCAACCGTTTTTTGTTCAGACATCTCTGTCCGAGCATTTAATGCATTGTAATATACTTTTGTCCTGTAGTGCCAACGGAACTATGCATGGTACCAGAGATGTTTATGCTATCAGATTTCTCTAATGATGTGCACGTCCTTTTCAAGAGTTTATCACAACTCCAGATATCACTTGTTGAAACATCTTGTTATAATATATTTCTTTTCAGAAACATAGTTTATGTCCAAGGTATCTGAGTGTAGATATCTATGGGCACTTTCCTCGTCTCAGAAACCTTTTATTTCTCAGATATCTTTTTGCAACACTATTTATTAAAAAACGCTTGTGTCTTTAAGATATCTGGTCATAGGTATCTGAATACCCTTGTCTTCAGTAATCTTGTGCAGTCTTCAAATCTTCGAATCCGTTGAACTTTTTCTGCTGGATGACTTCTTCTTGGTCTTCTTTAGAGGAATAAAAATTACATTCATAGACCTAACATCCTATATAAGATTAGCTAGACTATCATACTTAGTGAGTTTCCTCTTTTACAGTGTTCAAGTGAAGCAAGAGTACTAACCACCTTTCTGAGCTAAGATAAGTCATTAGGTTGCTAATCAAAATCTAAACAGATATTCCTAACAAATTTTGCCCATTTTGATCAGTCAACGATGACTATCTGACCTATTACAAATCTGGATGAGGAAACAATCCACCACTTAATCATTTCTTATGATCTTTTAATTCATATAATTAAGTGCAGAAAGTAAACATCAACCAAATCACAAGGTGTGATCTTTGCTGACAAGTTATCTTTTATAGATTGATATCTGAGAGTAGGTTCATCAGATATGTTACAAAGAGAGTTCACAGATAACTTTTAGATGATAAAACAACATTTTAGCTCAGTCAGCAAGATACAAAATACATAGTAAATTAGGACAACAGGAGTAACCAAGCTCCAAGTAGACATCCTAATAAACTAGTCTTCTAGTCTTCAAATCTTCAGCAGCTCCAAGGATCAATTTGCATACTCCCTATCTCCAAATCTTTTGATATCATCTGAGTAGTCATAGAGTAAGGTTCTGACCAACATCTCAGTGTCTCTGGCATAACCACATACTTCTTTGTATGATTTGGTGGGATTTTTCTTGGCAAAGTGTTTGACCCATAAATACTTTCCCAATTTCCAGGCATGCTCAATTCTGATATCTGATAGTTTGAAGTAATCATAAATGATCCTCAGATATCTGATGTCACCCTTGTATTGATCTTCAGTCATGTAGAATGACTCAAAGGGTTCCACAACAAGTCTTGGCCTTATGCCTGTTCCAGTGAGGTTTGGGACTCTATGCACATCATCAGGTTTTCCATAAGGACATTCATCATTAAGGTCCTTCCTCATGGCTTCAACTCTCTTGACAACTTCAAAATCCAACCAAGCTTTAACATGATTGGTGTTGATCAAGATTGGCTTATCTTTTCTCCATGCCATAAGTTGTTGATGGATGGGTACTGGAAATCCTTTTTCATTTACAAGCAAGTGCTTGAGTTCCAGTATCCATTCCTCTGATGAATACACCTGTAGGAGGAGGAGTTGTTGTCAGTCTTCACATACTCAATTCTGGCTTCTTCTGGCCTGAGTGGAAGTTGACCTTTTCTTCTTTCAGCTCTCAATCTATTCCTCCTTTGCGTTGAGTTTTCCCTTGGATTGCTTGAAGAATCATCCTGGATTGACTTGGTATTTCCAGAGGGTGTTTTAGCTGCCAAAGGCTTTGCAGCTATGGGCTCAGTTAGGCTATCAATTTTTCTTTTTCTGTGAAGAGGAGCTTCATCTTCATCAGTCTCTTCATCATCATCATCATCATCATCATCAAGATTAATTCTTGTGAGAGTTTTGCAGCCTTCTTCATTGCCCAGGGA
This sequence comes from Plantago major, assembly GCA_026545765.1. Lineage (NCBI taxonomy): Eukaryota > Viridiplantae > Streptophyta > Magnoliopsida > Lamiales > Plantaginaceae > Plantago > Plantago major. The sequence goes on along the minus strand of CM048843.1, from coordinate 38,539,596 downwards.
TTTGATTTGGCCCTCTTCTTCTTCTTCTTCTTCTTCTTCTTCTTCTTCTTCTTCTTCTTCTTCTTCTTCAGAAGACTCATCAATCCCTCTCACTTGTCTTCTCCTTAGAGCCTTGGTACTCCTTGGAGGTTTCTGTGCCATAGCCCTTGTTACCATTGAAGTTCCTTCAGTTGGTTTCTGGGAAGTAGCTACTATTTGCAAAGCAGCTTGACTTGAGGAGGGCTCATTGATTCTGAGTGGTGGCTGGGAAGTTTTCTTGTTTCTTCTTCCTTTCTGAGCAGCACCAGCTCCAGATTTCTTCTTATATCCTTCTCCTTCTTCCCATTCCTCCTGACATTGAGGTCCAGATTTGTACAATCCTCCCCCCTTAGTCATTGTTGGCTGACTAAGCTTCATAAAGGATTCTGAGAGAGACTCAAAATGTCCTTGTAAGCAGTTATAGGCAGTGACCAACCTCTGAAGTTCAGCTTTGAGCTCCTGATTTTGTTTGATAAGTCCATTTTCCTTATCAGTGAGCTCTGCCAATGGGCCTTGAATGGCATGTGCTTTTCCAGCAGCATAGCTAGCTTCTTCAAAAGCTTTTGCAGCCAAGTTTTGGTCATCATCCCTAAGCATGCCTAGGTCTTTCTAAGCAATGACCAGACTGGTTGTCCTCTGAGTGATGAGCTCAGTGAAAGTCTTCATTTCTGCAGGGACTGATGTAGTGGCGGCTTTATCTTGAGAAAACAACTCCTTTTTCAATTTGGCCAGTACTTGATATCTGTTCAAGTATTCATTGGAGTTGACATTTGGCAGCTTGCTGAATATTTCAGAGAAATCAGCTTTCTTTTCAAATGAGAAACCGCTAAGTGTTCGTTGCGGTGTTCTGCCAATTTCTTCTATTTTTCATCATCTGAGTCATCAGCCCAGTGATCTTCATCCTCTTGGACATTTTCAAGATTTTCTAGTCCAGCAACCATCTCAGAGATGTGCTTCTTTTACTTTCGGAGAGGAGGATGGTATATCTTTTGAAGGTGATGCAGCCTTAGCATCATGCTTTTCTTCAGATACTTCTTCAGTATCTAGCTCCTTAGCAATGACATTTACAGCATCCTGGAGCTCTTTGACCTCAGAGTAAGCTACCATTTCTTGTAAGTATTGATCTTGAAGTTGATTAAGCTTATCTCTGGATTTAGCTAGCTCTTCTTTCAGTTGAAGATGGAGATGTTGTTCTTCTTCCAACAGTTGTTTGAGTTGAGCAGCTCTGGTTTGTGTATTCAATATCTTTTGAGCTGTTTCCTTAGAGTTCTCAACTACTTGTTCAGTAGTGTCCTTTTGTTGTTGGGAAGATGGATGGGTAGATTTCTGGGGAGATGGAGGAGGGGATTTTTGTGATGTCCTCTCAGTGTGTTTTTCAGCAACTGAGGCATTCTTTCTCTGTGTAATCCCTCCTGTCCCTGGTGCAGGGGGCATCATCATCATCCTTCTTATCTTTCTCATCCTTGTGATGGTCAGAAGGAGAGTCTTCATAGTCATTCTCATCAGTCTCCTTCTCTTCTTCATCTTTAGAGACCAGATTGATCACTTCTGGAATAGTGATCTTTTGCCCATTTACCTCCTCTTGTTCAGATGGTAAGCATTGTAAGGTCTGGGGCAAAGTAGGCTTAAATGCCATCTGCATTCTGGTCTGACCATCTGCCTTCTCAAAAGCTTCTATGAGCTTGTGTGCAGCTTCTTTGATAAAGTCCTTATTTATCAGAGTAGCAAAAGAATACTGCTCTGTTGGGAACATGGCATGGACATAATTCTCCAAGTCAAAAGCTCTGACTCTTCTCAATTGGTGATCAGTCACCTTTCTTAATTCAGTTAGATATGAGCTTCTGAGCTTTTGCCACTTTCTGAAACACTTGAGATGTTTCTTTAGTGTGTGGTTCTTGAAGAATGTAAGCAGGTCTTCTGTTGAGAATGCAGAAGCCTTTTGCACACTTGTTTGAGCCTGAAAGAAAGAGTTTTGAGTTAGATTCAAAACTTGTGTAGATATCTGAGTATTTGTGTAGTTAGTGTTGGTCCAGATAACGGCACAGTAAAAGACTGGAGGGGGGGGGGGGTGAATAGTCTTTTAAAACTTTTGTCGATAAACACAGTTTCTCAGAAACCTGGGGGTTTCTGGTACTTAAATTCAGAGCGCGGAAGACTTTAAGATAGGTAAGTGCAGAAACAAAAAGTATGTGTGTGTGCTTTGCTGAAATGTAAATACAGTTTGGTAAATGACAAAGCAAGTATAGTGGTATCTGGAGGTGGCGTAATCCTCCAACTAATCCACTTCGGTCTTTCTGAGACCTAGAATTCACTAGAACAGATAATTGAGTTCACCTTACAATAATCCTATTCTAAGATTATTAAACAAATGGTTCCCAACCAAATGTTTCCCCTGAGTTATTCCCCAACCCCTAGAGCTAAGTACTTACTCTACTCAAATAACCTTGGAGTTATTCCTTGATTTACCAAATCAAGTACTTCCTCTACTCCGCGCCTTGATGGTGTTGGTTATAAGGTTTGTCAGAGAGGCTTCTCGTATAACTTTTCAGTTATGTTTTCAGAGAGCCTAATAGAACAAGACTACTTAATAGACTTGTTCAGTGGATGGCAGTCTGCTCTTTACTGACCCAAGTAATTGATGTCCGTTCTGGAGAATGAGCTTCAGAAAGGGTATTTGATAGTTCAACTCTTTCACGAATAACAATCTCTTGTTAAGGTTCAGGACAACTTAGAACTACTAGTGATTCTTTGAGCAACATAAAGCTTTCAGAAAGGGTAGTAGAGTGCTTGAGAGAATACTTTGCTTGATGGTAAGTTTGCAAGATAGAGCGTTCTAAGGTGTATCTCTCAGCATCTAAGTGTGTGATATATATAGATGAATTTGAGATTTGTTGGAATGATATCCGTTAGAAACAATTCAAATTCAGTCCATACTTATCCTGAAATGAGTACTCAGAAGTCCTTATCTCATGTCTCAGAGAGGACTGTGCTTCAGCGGCTTTTCTGCCGATGCAATTAATGCACTTGTACTATTTCTTGTCCTGTAGTCTTCAACGGATACATGAGCCTTTCTGATGGCTTGCATGCTCCATACTCATGATGTCATATGTCCAGAATCATATTTCAAAAGTAAGTAAATATACTTAAGAAAGGATTAATGACATAGTCTTTCTGAGTTAGACTAAACCTTGATGTCTTCATAAATCTTGTGCAATCTTCAGTCTTCTAATCTTCAGAAAAGCTCCATTGCTAGGATTGATCTTCATGGTCTTCTGGAAATAAAAATTACACTCATAGACCTATAATCCTAATACAAGATTTACTAGACTAATCATACTCAGTGATTTCCTCTTTTACAATGTTCAAGTGAACCAAGAGTACTTAATCACCTTTCTGGCTAAGATAAGAACATGTGATGAGTGATCAAAATACTAATAGATATTCCTAACAAATTTCCCCCTTTTTGATCAGTCATCCATGACTATCTTTTAAGTCCTATTACAAATTTGTAATCCTGGAAGAGAAAACAATCCACCACTTAATCATTTCAAATGATATTCAGTTTTAGTTGAATTAAGTGCAGAAAGTAAACATCAACCAAATCACAGGAAGTGATCTTTGCTGATAAGTTGTCATCTATTAGAATGTATCTGAGAGTATGATCTTCAGATAGTACGATTCTGAGAATAAGATGCAACTTTTACAGATAGAGAAATTCAGAAACAATCAGCAAGATTACAAAAAGGTAACAAAACATACTAAGTAAATTAGAACAAAGGAGAATCCAAGCTCCAAGAGAGTATTCTAATGTTACTAGTCTTCAAGTCTTCAGAAATGCAACTTGGGTTCAGATACCTCAAGTTCTTCAGCATCCTTTCTGGATCATTTGATGTTGTCATCCACTTCTCTACAGTCTTGGACATATTCATAGAGTATCCTTCTGACAGATAGGTCTGTCTTTCTGGATAGCTCACAAATCTCCTTGTAGCTCTTGCCAAGATTGTAGTTCTTCTTGATGAAGTGTTTGACCCAGAAATATTTTCCCCAGACCCAGGCATGGTCTACTTGCAGCTCAGATAGTCTGAAGTACTTGTAGATTTCCTCCAAGTAATGAATGTCATCCAGATATTCATCCTTTGTCATGTAGAATGATTCATAGGGATGAACACCTAGTTTGTTCTGCTTGCTGAAAGAACCATCCAATTTTCTTACCTTGTACACATCTTCTGGCTTGGGGTAAGGACAGGCAAAAGAAAGATCCATCTTTCTGGCTTCATTCCTCTTTTCTACTTCAAAGTTTAGCCAGGCATGGAGATGCTCAGGTTTTAGCAAATCTGGCCTGTCTTTTCTCCATTCCAAGATTTGGTTGAAGATAGGAGTTGGAAACCTTTTGTTGACTAGGAGATGTTGTAGCTCAAGGATCCAAAATCCATTCTTATTATGAATGCACCTATATGAAGACTCTTCATTGCTGGTCTTCACATATTCAATTTGGGCAGCAGCTGGCCTTTCTTGATGAGTACTCGTGTTTATTCTGCCAAACTGTGTGTCCCTCCTTGATCTTCTATTTGGTGGCCTTCTGTCAGGAGATCTTCTAACCCTTTCTTCCTGCCTTGGGGCTGTGCTGGTGGATGTTCCTTGTATTGACTTGGTATTACCAGAAGGAGTTCTGGCTGCTAAGGGCTTTGCTGCCAGAGGAGGTTGTGAAGTAGTTGCTTGTCTCCTTTTCTTGTGAAGTGGATGTTCATCTGTGTCAGAATCATCCCCATCATCTTTGAAGTTCAAAATTGGAGACTTGCAGCTTTCTTGGCCTCTCACTTCTCCTTCTTCCTTCTCTTCTTCTTCAGAAGTTTTCTTCTCTTCTGAGATTCTAAGGGACTTGCTCCCCTAGTTATCATACTCCTCAGCCTTCTGGCTGGTTGATCTGGAACAACTTCTTCAGTAAGGGTGTCTCCAGTGGTGTCCTTAATGACAAGTTGACTTGAGGAGGGAGGATTTGATTGTTTTCTTTTTCTTCCTCTGCCTTTCTGAGGCATCTCTTCCCCCTTAGTCATGAATGACTGACTCATGACAGCATAAGCTTCAGAGAGTGATTAAAAGTTTTTCTGGAGATTGTTGTGCACCCTGACTAATTCTTGAAGTTCCTTCTTCAGCTCTTTGTTCTGCCTAACCAGTTCCTGCTCCTTTCTGTTGAGCTCTTCAAGCGGCCTTAGGATGGCGTTGGCGTGCAGGACAACATGGCTGGCTTCATTCAATGCTACATTAGCATTGTTACAATCCTCATCTCTGACCAACCCTAGGTCTTTCTGAGAGAGAGCTATGCTGGTTTTTCTATTGAGTAAAGCAGCAGCCAATGGCTTCATCTCTTCTGGGACGGATTTTAGCACTTCTGTGTCTTGGGCAACTAGTGTCTCTCTGAGTTCCAAAAAGACACTGTTCCTGGCTCGGTGCTCTTCACTTTTTGAACTACCTGGTGCAGAGAAGATATGAGGAGCAAGTAGGGCTCTCTTTTGCTGAGTGATAAATCTCTCATCTTCTTCTGCAGTAATCAAGTTGCGGTCTTCTTCAACATCACTCTCATAATCCTTCTCTGGGATTGTTTACAAGCTGGCTAACATCTTTTGTTTTCCTTGGAGTATGCTGGCCTTCTGAGAGGATGTAGAAGGTCTTTCTAATGCAGTCTCAGCATCATGCTCTTCATCATCATTGTCATCCATGGCATCTATCTCAGCAGCTGTGACAACAATGGCATTCTTCAGATTTCTTTGCTCATCTAGGAGTGCCAATTCCTTGGTATTAGCTTCTTTGAGCTTCTTGAGTTTGGCCTCCTTTTCATCAACAAGAGCTTGACACTCAATGCTGATTCTCTTTTCTTCTTCCAACACCTTTTTGAGTTGTTAAATCCTGAACTCAGCGGCTGAAATTTCTTCTATGGAATCATTGTGCTCAGCCTGTTGGATATCTTGATGAGACTTGGGAGGTGATGATGTTGGGGCTCTCTGAACATTGGAAGGAATAGCCTGTTCTCCACTTCCGTTGTTGGCTTTCTGAATCCCACCTTGTCCAGGTTGAGTATCATCATTCTGGTCATCATCATCATCACTCTTGTTCTTTGCTTCTTGGTTTGGATGCTCAGAGGGAGGTTCTTGATAATCATTTTCGTCCATCTCTTCCTCATCTTCATAAACCAGGTTGATCACATCAGGAAGTGTGATCATCCTCCCATTAACTTCTTCTTGCTCAGTTGGATAGGTTGTGAGCTTGCTGGGCAAGGCAAGATGGGTAACCATCTGCTCTTGGGTTTGAGCATCCGCAGACTTGAAATCTGCTATAAGTCTTTGTGCTACTTCATGAATGAAGTCTTCATGCATCAGAGTGGCAAATGAGTAGGACTCTGTTGGGAACAATGCATGGATGTGATCCTCCAGATTGAAGGCGATTGCTCTCTTTTCTGGGACGTCGATTACTCTGGCTTTAGAAAGGTCAGCCTTTCTGAGTTTCTGCCATTGTCTGAAGCACTTGAGATGTTTCTTTAAAGTGTGCTTCTGGAAGGCCTTGAGTAAATCAACTGGCACTAGACTTTGAGCCTGAAAGAAAGTGTTCAAGTTAGTTTTGCTCAAACCACTTGAGTTAGTATCTGTAGGCAAAAATAGGCTTTCTGAGCATACCTGTGTAGAAACACTAGGCTCATTATCCTGTATTTCTGTTTGCTTGGGCACAGAGGCCTCAGATACCTTATTGTGAGGAGAAGTCTGATCCTCATCAACCTTTCTTTCTGCTTGAACTTCCAAGTGAGGAAGCTCAGTGGCTTCTTTCTCAGAAACCTTGGGGGTTTCTGGAACCTTTTCTGCTGACTCTGCTTCTTCAGCATTGCCAGTTTCTTTTGGAGGAGATAACACAACTGTTTCTTCATCCAAGTGTTCTTCTGACTGGCCTGTAACAACAAACATAAAAGATTTAGTAGTGGGTTTTCCAGAGCATTCTTGAAGGAAACTATTACTGATTACTTACCTTCTCAGGAGAAGGCTCAGTAAATACTTCCTCAGAGAGCTTTTCAGCCTCTGGAATCTCTTAGTTTTGGGGTGTTGGTTCCACCACCACTACTTCCTCAGTTGGAGCCTAATAAGAGACAAAAAGAAGTTAGAACACAAGATGTGAATATTTCAAGCAAGTTATTCAGAGATAACTTAACTACCTGTAGGACAGGCTCTTCTTGTTGTTCCGAGGTTGGAGGAACCTCTTCTTCATTCAGAGGGGTGGACAAATTAACTTCCCCCTGAAAGTGTGTCTCCATGTTGGCATGTAAAAAATAACAAGTTAACATTTTAATGTTGACAAGTTAGATACAAACTACTTTTGCTACTTGAATAGAGTCAAGTTGATCATTGGTCTCTTGGACTTGTGGTGATTCCACAGTCTCTCTGTGCTCATTGTTGGTCTCCTCTGCAGTATCATTCTGAGTCTCCATCTCAGTTTGATCCCTTTCTGAGAGTTGAGCTTTCTCAGAAGGTTGAGGAACCTGTTCAAGAATAGGGTTTTCTTCAGCAATATTAAGTGCTGGCATTGTGAATGTGGAAGCAATGGCGACATCTTCCATCATTCTATTTTCTTCTCCCAGGCCTTCTTCTTCCTGCTGGGCAGAAGTGCTCCTTTGACCTTGAGGAGCTGAGCTAGATGCTCCTCCATGTGTTTCTATCTTGGACCTCTTGAGTGCCTCTAGGATTTGTTCATCCTCTTCAGAGTCACTGTCCAGATTGGGAGCTGACCCATCTATAATATTTTTATCATCTGGAGATTTCTGGAGCAGCCTGGCTCAGAATTCTTGGTGCTTTCTGGAACTGCCTTTCTGGGCGAACAAGATTTTCTGAGACCTTGTCTTCAGAAGGTTGTGCCTCTATTTCCTTTTGTTGGGGCTTAGGTATTCTTTTGTGTTGAGTCCTTTTTCTCTTGGCAGTTTGAGGTTGAGCTGAAGCTGGCTCAGAAACCTTATCACCTTGCTGGGTAGTTTCTTCTTCTTCTTCTCTGAGTGCTTTCTCAGCAGCAAGTCTCTCCTTTTCTTCAAAGGCGTGTGTGAAAAGGGAGTTGGTGACTGGGATTTCCTGCCTCTCTCTGAGAGTGATTCCCATTGTTTCCATAATGTGACAAATTCTGTGGCCAAAGTGCATATTGGCCTTTGGCTTAGCAAGGCCATTGATGATCTTGGGCTCAAATTCTTCAATATGCCCAAGGAATTTGTTGAAGGCGTACTTCCCCCAATTGAAGTGGGTTTCCTGCCCTTCATGCTTCTTGTTCAGAAGATGCATCATCATCCATCTCTCCATGCTTATCTGGTCCACTCCACCTTTGTTGCCATCAAAGCAACGAACCAGAATGAGAGCTAAAGTGCTCTAGTGTTTCTGGAGATGACTAGTTCTGATGGCTTTCAGAACAAAGTCTCCTGGGCAACCCTTTGCATTCTCTAATTGGATTGCTTCAAATAGCTCTTTAACACATTGGATCATGGAAGCATCCCTGATGTTGATGTCTTCAATTGTTCCTCGATTTTTCAATCGGAATATCTTGCAGAAAGTCTTGCAGTCTAGGACAATTTCTTGTCCTTGAACTTCAGTCTGCATGTATTTCTCTTCTTCATCATTCACAACCTTTGTGAAGATTTTGGAATTGTTATAGAACTCCAGCACATCCAGTGTGGATAGTCCACTGGGTGCAGCAGACAGAAACTTGAAGATATGGGAACTTTTCAGCATCCCCAATATCAGTTTCCTATCTGGTTTGGAAGAAATGACTGCAGGTACATATTTCATCACTAGAAAGGCTCCCCAATTCATTTTGTTACTTGGATTCCAGTCAGATGGGGTGAATTTTCCCAGAAGGCATTTATTCAACACCTTGAGTTCCTTTCCTCCTTGCTTTTCAGTAGGAGCAGATGATGCGGCCTTAGGGTTCTTGGTGGTCATCTTCTTGGGTGCCATCTCTTATATAGAGTCTTGAGTGAGTGTTTTCAGAGGGGTTTTGCAAGATTAATCGGGATTAGTCTATCTTTTCAGAAGACTAAACACAAGAAGCTGAGTTTGCAGAAGGGGTTTTGCAGAAATCTTGAGAGATTTTGCTGTTTTGACATTTCTGAAAGCACTTTCTCTTGCTGAGTCTACTTGTTCAGTAGTTGATACCTCTATTGCAGCATTGATGAATTCATCTGCATTGATGAGTTCATCTGCAGTGGCTTCAGGTATCCGGGAATTGACAACCACAATGGGTGTGTCTTCTGATTTGCCAGCAGACTTCTTGCGTGAAGTTCTGGGCTTCTTGGTCGCAACCTTTCCGTCAGATACCTCTTCAGTCTTTCGCTTCTTGGAACCTTTCTAAGATCCAGTAACCTTTTTCATCAAGTTTGTATTCTCATATTTGTAGAGTAGGTTACTGTTGGCTATGTCAGCCTTCTCTCTGAGCTCAATGCCAAGCTTCTCCAGCAAGTAGCATATCTTTAGACCATAGCTCACTGTGGCCTTTGGCTCAGCAAGTACCTTAGCGATTTTGGGCTTAAAGCCTTGTATCTTCTTCACAAACTTCATCAAGGCGTACTTTCCCCAATTGAAAGGGTTTTCCAGCCTTTTGTCTTGTTGTTGCAACAAGAACATCATCACTATGTCTTAAGGCTAAGAATCTACTTTCTTGTAGTGGCTTAGTGAAGATATCTGCAAGTTGGTCTTCATTGCCAATCTTGAGTATCTCTATATTGCCATTTTCAACATGGTCTCTGATGAAGTGGTGTCTAACATCAATGTGCTTTGTTCTTGCATGAAACTTAGGATTCTGAGTTATGGCAATAGCACTTGTGTTGTCACAGAAAATAGGAGTTTCTTCTTCATTGAGTCCATAGTCTCTGAGTTGTTGTATCCACAATATTTGTGAAGCACAACACCTATCAGCAATATATTCAGCCTCTGTGGTAGATGTAGCAATTGAATTTTGTTTCTTCCTGAACCAAGATATTAATCTAGCACCAAGAAATTGACACGTTTCTGAGGTGCTTTTTCTATCAAGCAATGATCCAGCATAGTCAGCATCTGAATAGCCAACCAAACTCAATCCACTATCTTTTGGATACCACAATCCAACTTCTACAGTACCTTTTACATACCTCAATATTTTCATAGCAATGTTGTAGTGTGATTGCATTGGATTTGTCTGAAATCTAGCACACACTCCAACTGCATATTGAATATCAGGTCTACTTGCAGTGAGGAACAGTAGAGACCCAATCAATTTCCTATACTTGTGTTCTTCAACACTCTTGTCAGATTTAGTATAGGTCATTTTGGTTCCAATGCTTATAGGTATCTTAGCATTCTTTTCAGAAGGCTTTAGATTAAACTTGTTGAGCATGTCCTTTTCATACTTTGTTTGACTAATGAATATTCCATCATTGAGTTGCTTGACTTGCAGCCCTAGGAAGTAATTCAATTCTCCCATCATGCTCATCTCAAATTTACATTTCATGAGTTCAGCAAAGTCCTCACAAAGTTGCTTGTCTTTAGATCCAAATATAATGTCATCAACATATACTTGAACTAAAAGTAATTTTCCATCATGGTTCAATGTGAAGAGTGTTTTATCAACATCTCCTTTCTTGAAACCACTTTTTACTATGTATTTGGCCAATGTATCATACCATGCTCTTGGAGCTTGTTTCAGTCCATACAGAGCTTTCTGAAGCTTATAGACCATCTTACTTTCTGAGGAAACTTCAAAACCTGGTGGTTGCTCAACATAGACTTCCTCAGCAAGTTCACCATTTAGGAATGCACTCTTGACATCCATTTGATAAACTGTAAAGTCATTATGAGCTGCAAAGGCTAGAAAGAGTCTTATTGCATCCAATCTTGCAACTGGTGTATAAGATTCATGAAAATCTAGTCCTTCAGTCTAGGTGAATCCCTTGGCAACCGACCTAGCTTTGTTTCTGGTTATTTCACCACACTCATTCATTTTGTTTCTGAAAACCCACTTGGTTCCGATCACAGATATTCCGTCAACAAATGGAACCAGTTTCCAGACATTGTTTTCTCTCAAATCGATCCAACTGTTCTTGCATTGCAGAGATCCAATCTTGATCCTTTAATGCTTCTTCTATAGTTTTTGGTTCAATATTTCATATGAAACATCCATAGAGACAATTTGCATTTTCAGCGATTGCTCTTCTAGTTCTAACTCCTCGGTCTATGGGACCAATCATATCCTTTGCAGGATGATTTATTATCCATTTCATAATGGGTTTTGAACTAGTAGGATCAATATCATTTTGATTTGAATGCGAATCAATATGATCTTGATGGGATACTTGTGCAGTATCTGAGATATCTGACACATGAGAAATGCCATGGATATCTGACACTCTTTCAGTGTTATAGATATCTGGAACTTGGATTTCAGCAATCTCATTTTCAGAGACCTCTTCATGATGAAGGTTTTCAGTAACCTGTTCCATTTCTGGAATACTCATAGGAAATTCTTCATCATGTCTTAGAGTCATCTGGTTGTTACTAAGCATAGGTTGCTTTTCATCATCAGACTCATCCTCTATTTGAATGATAGAATTGTTTCCTTTTGAGGATCCTTTTTCAGAATCTTTAATCATCAATTCTTTGAACTTATCTGAGAGATCATCATTCAAGAGTACTTTCTTGTTTCCTTCATAGAATACTACATGAAAAGATTCCTCAATCTTTTGCATTCTTTTGTTGTAGATTCTATAGGCTTTGATATTCAAAGAATAACCAAGAAATACTCCTTCATCTACCTTCACCCTTAGATGTTTGATACTAGGGGGTCTACCAATGAAAAGCTCGTAAGGAGTTTTGTCATGGTGTTTGTTAATCAAACATCTATTTTGAGTGTAGCAGGCTGTGTTTACAGCTTCAACCCAATAGATTTCACTTATTTAAGTGTCAGCGAGCATTGTTCTTACCGCTTCTTTTAGGGTCTTATTCTTCCTTTCAGCAACACCATTTTGTTGTGGTGTTCTTACGGAAGATAGTTGATGCTGTATACCTTTGCAGGTACAGAACTCTTTTATGTACTGGTTCACAAACTCAGTACCATGGTCTGTTCTGATTACAGATACCTTGTCATTTTTTATGACTTCGAGCTTATTCAGCAAGTTGGGTATCTCAACCCTTGTATCAGATTTGTGTTTGAGAAAGACAACCCAAGTGAATCTTGAGTAATCATCAACACCAACTAGACCATACTTCTTTCCTGCATAGCTAGTTACAGAGGATTAAAAAAGATCCATATGTAACATTTGCAGTGGCCTTTCACTGGAATGTCTAGTTTTAGACTTGAAAGATGTTTTAGATTGTTTTCCCATTTGGCAAGCTGAGCACATACCATCTTTTCTATATGCCATTTTGGGTGTACCAACCACCAACTCTTTCTTGGCTAGCTTATTCAGAGTTTTCAAATTCAAGTGACTCATTCTTTTATGCCATAGCCGATTTTCTTCAGTGTGGCCAGATTGACTCGCCATGAGACATTCTTCGGTTGTGGCGGATGCCCAATCAGCAACATAAAGATTTCCTTTACGTCTTACAACCAAGACTGTGTACTTTGACTCATTGTCAATCACTTTGCATAGTTTTGACTTGATCTTGACAGTGTACCCTTTGTCTACTAGTTGACTCATGCTTAGGAGATTATATTTCAATCCCTTTACATGTAGTACTTCAGAGATTGTAAGGGATCCAAACTTCAGATTTCCAAATCCTATAGTTGAATTTTCATCTCCTCCAGCAAACCTGATAATTGGTCCATCATTGTACTTCCTGTAGTCAATCAGATTTGCTTTGTCTCCTGTCATGTGCTTCCCACATCCACTATCAAAATTCCACTTTGGATTAGTCTTTAAAGTGTTCTGTCAGGTTTCTGAGTCTGCTTCTTAGCAAACTTAGCTTTCCTGGCCAGATTTCTTCTAGCCCTGGCATTCAGATTTTCAGTGGCTTGATTCATCTTCCACTTCTGATAATTTCTGTGAGCAATTCTAGCCTTTAACCATCGTTCTTGCTCCTGTTTGTACTCACGAGCAAGTTGTGTCCCGATGGCTTTATAGCCAATACCATTCCGAGCACCTGGTGCTATCTGAGATCTTTTCTCAGCAGCTTTGCTGGTCTCTGGGTAATCTATTTTCTTTCCAGAAAATGTGACATAGGAGAGTTTGTCAGCTCCTGCAATTTTTCCTTTCTGAGAGACATAGCACTGTGGGTGATTACACTTTTCAGTGTTATGTTTCTTTTCAGAAATATTCCTTACATATTTCTTTTGGACTTGTTTTTTCCACAAAGGTTTGGTCGCAACTGCCTTTCCTTTGTCAATAACCTTAGCTTTCTGACCGATACTGTAGGTTGTTTGGGAACCACCTTGCTGAGCACTAACAAATGTTCTTCTCTCATCACTCTTATTCAGAGTGGTAGAACTATCTGTCTGTGTGTTCAGCCCAAGTCCTCTCTTTTCTGAAGGATCTCTTAAATAAGATTGTACTTCAGTAAGAGTGTCACTAGCTTTGGCATAAGATTGAAAATATAGTTCTTTCTTTTTGAGTTCTTCATTCTCAGAAAGAAGATCTTCACATTTCTTTTGAAGATTGGCCAATGCTTCTTCATGTGACTTTTCAGTCTCAGATATATGAGCCTTGAGAAATGCATTTTCAGCATCCTTTTTCTCAGATATCTTGAGTATTTGTGAATTTTCCTTTACAAGAGAATTCTTTTCTTCTTCAAGGATCTCTGCTCTAGCTCGGACCATCAGAAATTCTCTTTCGTAGAGATCAAGTACTCTTCTGAGATGTTCTAGATCTTTAATTCCTTCCTCATCAATTTCATAAGTATAACAGGAAGTATGTGTTACTTCATCAGCCATTAGACAAGGTTCAATCTTGGAGATATCTGGAAATATTTCTTCAGCCATTCCACACACTCCTTTCTTCTTTTGACCAAAGTCAATTACTTCATGAGAAACACCGCACATTTCTGGAGAAGGCAGTGTGGAATCATCTGAGTCTTCATCCTCAGAATCAGACTCAATGTCTAGAACATCCAATTGGAGTTGAATCTTTTTCCTTTCTTCAGTGAGCATAGCTCTCTGACTTCTCTTGAAGTTTCTTCTATCTTTGTTGTCACCTGTCTTTAGTTTGTTGAAGGCAGGGCAATCCTTCTTGAAATGACCAGGTTTCTGACAATAGAAATAGATATAATTTCCGATTTCTGCTTCCTCAGTACTAGATGCTTTTTGAGCCGGCTTGTTCAGCGAGCTTTGCATATTTTTGTACTGGTGATAGTTTGAGCCTAGATGCTTTTTCAGCTTCTCTTTGGCTTTTCTTCTCTCTATTTCCCGACTGACATATTTTCTCATTTGCTTTCTGAAGAGCATCCTCAGTCACCTCCTTGCCTTCCTTCTTTTCAGAAGTTCCTTGAGCAACTAGAGCAACATTCTGCAACTTTTCAGTTGTTTGTTCTCTTTGAGTTGTCTCATAGTCAACAGTGGCAAGGTGAGAGAAAAGTTCCACTGGAGTGATATCTGGCATTCCTTGGTTAAAGTAGAAAAACTTTGTGTTCTCCCAGTTATGATTTAGACTTCTCACAATAGTCTTAATCTGACTGGGTATAACTATTACTTTCTCCAAGTGCAGCCATGTCACTCATAAGTGTTGTAAACCGAAAATCTAGTTCTTCAAGAGTCTCTGTGGGACCTTGTTTAAAGTTTTGGAATTTGAGCTTCAAAACTTCGAACTTATTTTCCTTCATTTTCTCGGTCTTGCATGATTTCTTCAATCGGTTGCGAGCCACTTTCACGTTTTTACACAGTTTACACTGTATGTGCTCTGGAGTAGAACATATGATGATATTACGAGCCTGACCATCCAGTCGATTTCTCTTGGCATCTTCCGATGTCTAGAGCTCTCTGGGCTTTGGTTTGTAAATAACTTGACTGGCAGGTCTACCACTAGTTGACGCATCTGTCTGTGAAGACCCATCGCTTTGTTTTCTCTACCATTAGAAACCTCCATGACCTGCTTGAGTTGTTGAACAACTATTGGGCCATTCTTTATCACGTCGATCATTTCGTCACTGATGGCTTCTAGGTGGAGCATCATGTTGTTCTTCCATTTCTTATAATTCTCTGGCTTGAGAATTGGGGCGTCACTTAAAGACATCCTGCAGCAAACACACTAAACAAACAAATCAAGTGTAGGTGAAAAGCAGTTAGTTGGCACTTATCTGGGATCTAGGTTCAGTGCAGAAGGCTTGGGAACCTCCTGCTCTGATACCACTTGTTGGTCCAGATAACGGCAAAGTAAAAGACTGAAGGGGGGGGGGGGTGGTGGGTGAATAGTCTTTTAAAACTTTTGTCGAGAAACACGGTTTCTCAGATATCTGTGAAGATTTCTGATACTTAATTTCAGAGAGCGGAAGACTTTTTTGTGATAAGTGCACGTGCTCAGCAAGATAGGTGTAAATACTTTGCAAGGTAAATTAAGCAAGTAATATGATGCAGAAAGTAAATAACACAAGTCTTTTTATAGTGGTATCTGAAGGTGGCGTAATCCTTCAACTAATCCACTTCGGCCTTTCTCAGACCTAGAATCCACTAAGATAGATAATTGATGTAACCTTACAAATATCTTCTCTTGATTCTTAATTACACTAGGTTCCCAACCAAGTGTCCCCCTGAGTTATTCCCCGATTTTCACATGACTAAGTACTTCTGCATCGAAACCTCTTTCACAGTTGTTCCTTAGTTTCCCAAACTAAGTACTTCCTGTACTCCACGCCAATTAAGGTGTTGGTTAAGGTAGTTTGTCAGGTGAGCTTGTTTAATAACTTGTTCAGTTATGCAGATAGCTCTGAGAATCAAGTATACTTAATACACTTTGCAATGTATGGTATCTTGTTCTTTACTGACCCAAGTCTATGATAAATGTTCAAGAGAATGAATCTCAGATATCAAATCTTAATTCAACTCTTTCACAAATAGCAATGCTTGTTAAGGATCAGGACACTTAGAACTTTTGTGCTACTTAGAATCAAGAGCTTTGGTCGCAACAGAAAGCTTGAAGGTAAGTAGTGTGCTTGGGAGAGCTTGTGTGAGAGTATTCAATTTAAGTTTAGTGTTCTAAGGTGTGTTCTCAAGCAGTCTAAGTGTTTGATATTTATAGATGAATTTGAGTGCCATTTGAATAGTATCCATTAGGCTTAAATCAAATTCAAACTACTGATATCTGAGTATAGTACTGTAGTACGTTTGTCTTCTTCTTCAGAAGCTACCATTTTTTGTTCAGACATCTCTGTCCGAGCATTTAATGCATTGTACTATACTTTTGTCCAGTAGTGCCAACGGAACTATGCATGGTATCAGAGATCTTTATGCTATCATATTTCTCTGATGCTGTGCACGTCCTTTTCAAGAGTTTATCACAACTCCAGATATCCCTTGTTGAAACATCTTGTTATAATATATTTCTTTTCGGAAACATAGTTTATGTCCAAGGTATCTGAGTGTAGATATCTATGGGCACTTTCCTCGTCTCAGAAACCTTTTATTTCTCAGATATCTTTTTGCAACACTTTTTATTAAAAAACGCTTGTGTCTTTAAGATATCTGATCATAGGTATCTGAATACCCTTGTCTTCAGTAATCTTGTGCAGTCTTCAAATCTTCGAATCCGTTGAACTTTTTCTGCTAGATGCCTTCTTCTTGGTCTTCTTTAGAGGAATAAAAATTACATTCATAAACCTAACATCCTATACAAGATTAGCTAGACTATCATACTTAGTGAGTTTCCTCTTTTACAGTGTTCAAGTGAACCAAGAGTACTAACCACCTTTCTGAGCTAAGATAAGTCATTAGGTTGCTGATCAAAATCTAAACAGATATTCCTAACATGATCATTACCTCTCATTGTTCTTACTCCATTTCTTGTCTGATTCGATCGGCGTCATGGATCGCATATTGGATAATATGGGTAAGCAATTGGCTTTGTCTGAATCAAAGGCTGTGAAAGTTAGTGTCCCTGTGGATATTTGGAATAAGGCTTCGATAAATCATGAGTTATGTCTTATAGGGCGTGTGTTAAGAAAGACAATTAGCCTTGAGGCATTTGAACGTACAATGATTTCGGGGTGGAATTTAAGTCTTAATGAAAAGATGCAGAAGGTGGGGGATGATCGAATTCTTGTTCAATTCCGACATGTGGTTGAAAAAGATTGTGTTTTGACAAGGGGTCCGTGGGTGTTCGACAAAAAATTGGTTATTTTTCGTCCTTTCTTGGCAAAGGAAGATCCAACAGAGGTACCTCTTCATTTATGTGAATTTTTGGTTCATGCCTCGGTAATGTGATGGGTAATTTTAAATCTGTGGAGAATATGTATGATAAGGGTTCTATAGGAACATCATTGAGATTTCGAGTCGATATTGATGTTACTAAGCCTTTGAGACATGTGATCCAACTCTCTGGTCCGGATGGTCAGGAGTTTCAAGTTCGACTAGCATACGAGAGATTGCCGAACTTTTGCTATTACTATGGAATTATTGGTTAAGGATTGCAACAATTGTTTGGATGTGACCAATTCTAGGGGCGAAGTTCCGGAGGATAAATTGAAGTAGGGGGAATGGATGCGTATTCATGCTAATGCAACTCAGCCCAGAACAGTAAATGGGAGTCTTAATCGTAAGAATCCTCAAGCACAGGTCAATCCGTTTCTCTGACATTCCACTAGTTTGCCGTTAAGGAATTCAGGTCCAGTAGGGGAAAATTCAGGGATCAGTTGATGCTATTTCAGGTAAAGGAAAAGGAAAGGAAATTTTGAATGTGGAAAAATAATTTTCCGATAAGATTGGGAAGAAAGTGGCGGTTTCTGAGTCAGATAATGTGAGTACTTCATTCTCCAAAATTCAGAACAGGACATTATTGCGTCCAAACCACAACTTCAGCCACTGGCCCATCAGCAAGTACTAGGCCTAACTTCTTGTGATCAATTAACTTGTCCAAACCCGTTAGCTATCATTCCTGCTCCTCATCCAAACCATGACCCAATAACACCTTTGCAGATCCATTTCTCTTCTCCCATCCCTATACCTTCAGCAAATAATTCATGTTCAGATCCAAGCTTGTTTACAATGTCACGCGAGGTCTTCCTTCACCATTTTAAAACTGAAAAACCCACCTTTCCTCCTAAAAATAAATCTACCCTTAAACCAAGAACCAAACCCAATAAATTTGTACGGAAACCTCTGCAATCTCTAAAGATTCCAGGGAATGATTTCAGTGTTCCTTTACATGCCAAAAAATGTGGCCGCCCCGTCGGAAGTAAGAATAAAGTTGTTAGTGAAGTAGTGGGGTGTTTGGGTGATAAGGAAAATGCTGGTGATGAGAATAGTGCAAAGAAGATGAAATGTGATATTGTTTCCATTGTAATAGAGGCGGAGGTTGCTGAGCAACCCCGTCTATCACAATGAGTTGCCTAAGTTGGAACTGTCAGGGTTTGGGACACCGTTGGACAGTTCGTGAACTAGGAGAACTCTTACGAGAGTTCCGTCCCAGTGTTGTCTTTCTCATGGAAACCAAGTTGGATATACATGGGTTTGAAAAATTAAGAGAGAAATTCAATTTGTTTGTGTTGGGTGTTGCTGCTATTGGAAAATCTGGAGGTTTGGCGTTACTATGGGAGAAAAATGTTTTAGTTACGGTTTTGAGTTATAGTAAAAACCACATCGATGCGAATGCTCAATTGGTGGATAGCCCTCACATTTGGAGATTTACTAGATTATATGGTGAACCCGATGCGTCTAAAAGAAAAGTCACTTGGAGGCTATTAAAACAGTTAAAAAATCGTTCACATCGAGAATGGCTTGTAATGGGAGATTTTAATGAAATGCTTAGTCATGAGGATAAATTGGGTGGTGGCCCTCTTCCTGAATGGAGACTTCAAGATTTTCGGGAAACTTTGACCCATAATGACTTGGTTGACCTTGGGTTTATGGTTATCCTTATACTTGGAATTGTAGAAGGGAAAACTCGAATAATACAAAGGAGAGGCTAGATCGAGCTGTTTAAACATCTGACTGGAAATAGCTATTTCCGCAAACTTAGATAAAGCACCTCACTGTACGTAGATCTGATCATCTTGCTCTCTTAGCCGACTTCTTCGTTCACCAATCTTCTCCTCCAATTCGCCGGGTAAAGGCTTTTTGATTTGAGTCCGTCTGGATCCGTACTGATGAATGTGAAAAAAATATTTCTGATTCATGGAATTCGGCTGAGGATTTCGAAGTCAAGTTGGATAATTGCTCTGTTAGCTTATTAAACTGGAGTAAGAAGCATTATCCAATATTCGAGCCAAGATCCGGGAGCTTAATGTCGATCTGGAAAACTTTAATCCCTTCCTTTTTCTACGGAAATCAAGGCAACTTAACAGAAATTAAAGAAGGAACTTGATGTGTCAATATCAAAGTTTTAAATTTGTGTAAGAGCTAAGAGTTAATTCTCATCACTACGAAAACTTGTAGTGTAGTGAAGTTAACCCCGAGGTCGGTCTCGAAGGACTTAACATTGAGCTCGGTTTACGAATAATAACACAGTACGGAAAGCAATAAAGAGTTGTTTTTGCTTCGGCAACAGATTGATTAACTACGTGAAAGTAGACTACTTGGCAAACTAACTAGAAAACAGATTTAAAGTTAACGAGATTGATATGAATAAGAAGAATTATGGTGTGGTGACAAAAGACAAGCTAGCTAGCAGGAAACATGCGATTGTAACGATAACGATTTACTCAAGTTGTCACTTACTTGGTTCTAGAAAACAGATAGCATTAGTGGAGGCGTCAATTCCACTAAGCTACAATTAATTAAGCTAATCCAAATATTACTGTTCGCAACTAGCTAATAGATAAAGCAAGACAAAAATGTTGTGTTGTAAATGAACAAATGCTTAATCTAACAGTGATTTCGACGTAACGCACAACAAACAGAATATTGGATACGCAATTAATCTAAAAAGCTCAAAGTAAATCGCATCTTATGTATATAATCACATGAACCCTAACTAGCATGCATTGAATCTGTCACCACCCCATAATCAGGGTGTTTAGCTACTCATGACATGCGAAGACATAATCAATATCATAATTAAACAACCAATAAACATAATCCAATACTTAAAATCAAAGATTCGAACGGTGATACAATTGTTACCCTTCGTGTCACAAACCCTAGGTAGAATTGAGAACCTGAATTGAATCGATGCAAAGAGTATGTAGATAACGCTCCCAATCAATTGACAATCGTCGGATTACAAGAAGAAATCGGTTCAATTACCTAGATAGGTAATTGCCTTGGAAATTAGGTCTAGCTTGAGAGCAAAAGTATGAAAACTTGACAATAGATGATAATGAAACTAATTGTGTCTTGTTCTAACTAATAGAAAGTAGAAAACACAAGTCTGAACGAATTAGGAGAACAAATCACAGAGATCGGCAAAAAGAAACAACTGGCGGATGCCAGTTTGCAAACTGGCATCACCAGTAAGAAAAACTGGCATTGCCAGTTGCAACTCGAATGCAACTGGTGTCGCCAGTTCTTCTTGAAATGCCCGTTTTGCCCTTTTGACTTCAATTCTTGGTATTTTGGCCTTTCCGCTCCACTTATAGCATCCATACGAGGCATCAGAACTCCATATCTTGTAGATGCATGTAAAATACACCATTTCGCCTTCAATTAGTGCGGTTTGGCCAAATACCTACAAAACACACAAAGAAGAAAACAAGTAAAAATACTTTAGGAAAACTAATAAAACTAAACTCAAGGATGAGGAAAATACGGTAAAAAAGACCAGCCCAAAACGAACCCTTGCTTGTCCTCAAGCAACAGACTCTCTAAAAAAATTAGAAAAACAAAAAACACATCGACACAAAAGTAAAGTCTAGATCCCAAGCTACCGAGTCTATGATTGCAAATAATAAGCCCAAAAAATGCAAGAGGTTTGACATCACACTGACATTCACAGAATTACGTGCACAAGTCCAAAAAAGTTCGTTTCTCGGGTAAATAGAACTTAAGTCTACCCCGGTATTCCCTCACAAGTGATCCTATGCAACTAATCTCTCACACTCCTGGAAGTGTCCAGTAGGGGTAATCACTCAAGAATATAAAGAGAAAAGGAAGGTGAATTACGTCACAAAATTACCTCAAATACCTCATGCATTGTACTCAATCAGATAAGTCAGAAGGGACTTTTATCACAGCTCTATAATCAATCAGCAGTAGACTTATGAAAAGGCAATCGTTCTCTCTCTTTTTTTCAATTTTTTATTTTTTGCATACTCCTTTTTTGCAATCTTATATATGCCCATATGCTTATTTTGTCTCAATTTTTTGGTAGTGTCTGTTTTACCGAAAGTCCGCACATTTATGCATGCTGGTTTGGTATACACGCCATCAACCCTCACAGAAATATGGCTTTTTAGGACCACGCCGGTGTGTAGGTAGTATTTGAACCATGCCCAACACGACTAACGGTGGCACAAGTGCCATAGATACACTCCGAGACTTATTGTAATATTTTTTGAGAGAACAAAAGCCAACACAGTCATTATCAACATATACAGTACACATAAACCTCCTCCCAAAACCTGTTCTTGGAACGGGTTTGTCATAAGCAAATAAGAATGCAAAACATGTCGTTCTTCATACTTAACTTATGCATAGTACATATGAGAATGATGAGGCGCAAACAAGGGAGTTTGCACTTCCCGAGGAATCACACAAGAACAAAATTGCCGGTATAAAATTTTCATTTTTTCATCGGCTACTAAGCATGCTCACAGGCTTTTGGACTACAGAATTAGAACAGACTTTCTATTTACAGGAGAAACGAACTTAGTGAACTTAAAACATGCAAATTGCTAATAGTCAAGGATCAATCAAAACTCAAGCATTTAACAGGTTTAGTACATGCAATAGACGCTCGACTTGGGAGTAAGACTTAGACTCGACATAATAGACAGACTCGAATAGAAAATAAAAAACGGTGAAACAGAGTACTAAATACAAAAGGGAGAAAAAAGGTAGTACAATGAGCGACCCCCTCCCCAAACCTAGACTAGAGATGGTCTCCAGCGAATAGGCTAAAAATAAAAAGAAGCGAAGAAGGTACTACTCGAAAAAGGAAGAAAGCTACTAATCTCCATCATCATCCTCCTCTCTTGACTGGTGTGAATAACCAGCATGTGGCTGCCATCCCTGCATATCGTGGTGCCAACCTCTCATGTTCAGATGCCACCAAGACTCATCATCTTGGGCGATCCATCCACAGAAAGGTCTGCAGCTGCTAACAGGTCGATAGGGAGGACTGAGCACGCATAATCTCAGCCTGAGTGCCTGTAAGCTGTGTGTACTACTGCTGCAACGAAGATTGAGAATCCTGTATAGCTCTTTGTTGTGCGGCTATAATGTCTAGATACCCAGAGTACTATGTCTCATAAGTCAAGAAACGACTATCAAGATAGCCCCGTAGTCCCTGGAGATCAAAGACACCTGCATCATGTGATGTACCAACTGCTGAATGCAGAGGGCTCGCTGAATGTGCTGGAGGTGAAGGAACTTCAACTGATTCTTGTCGTTCTAACTTTTCCCTGAGAGTCTTATAAGCCTTTTCATAGGCTACTCTCGTTCTCCTGAGGGAGTCGGGCGTAATATTTTTGCCCATGCCAGCTGAGATGCGTACTGGAACTCCGGCTGCCTTGCACATAGCAGTGATCATGCAAGGAAAAATCAGGCATCCAGCCTTGTTTACCCTCTGTGCCAAGAACTCATCGTATAGAATTGCTCCAAGGTCTACCATTCGTGTCGGGATAGACAAAATCGCATGCATAGTTCTGGCCTCGTGACCTCTGACATACTCATCATTCTTGCTAGGGTAGACAGAAGTGATAAACCATTTCTAAACCATCCTAGCCTCTCTCTTCAAGTCTGCTCTATGAATCTTCCATCGCCCTTCCGCGAGGAATTCAGCAAAGTCATGGGTCAGAATAGCAGCAACAACATCAGGAATGTGTTCGAAAGGGTTTGTAATGTGCTCAAACACATTTGAGTTGTCGGGGCCTAGAGTAGGCAGCTGTAGAAACTCAGAGATGGCAGCTGGGCTGAAGGCAACCTCTTTCCCCCGAACGTGAACTCTATTCTCATCAACATCCTCAAAGTTGACATAGAACTCTCTGACCAAGTCCGGGTCGTACCCCGGGTAATTACTATTCACCCCGAACCAGTTCTGGTGTGCTAGACAGGAGTACAATTCGTACGTGTCGATCCTGTTCATAGCGTCTTCTCCCTACTGGATCTCACGCTCGGCCAAGAAGGTTCTTGTGTCTGTCTTAAACTCTTTCTTATACTGAAGGGCAGCCTTGGTAGGCCGATGAGCACCTCTGGAAGAGGATCCAGTCTCCATGCGTGGGCGTTTGCCTCCTCTAGTTCGTGTAGACATAATGATCTAAAAATAAAAAACAGAGGGAAACGCAACAAAGAGAGTGGTAGGTAAGTGGACTATGCGTTAGTGAGAATAATTCAAGCCTTAGCATATGCGATAAGAGTGTAAACCACAGTGCTAGAATATCTCAACTCGACAGTTAGCAGAATAGGCAGAGAAACAGTAGTCTAGCTAGTACAACGTAAGGAAGAATAACCAAAACGATTCCATAGTTAGCTCAAAAGCACTTAGAATAAGGGGAAAAATCCGAACAAGGTACCCTAAGTTGTGACACTTCCGGTTTTGGTACCTTATGTTGTTATCGTCCGATTTTGGTACATTAACTTTCAATTTTGTCCAATTTGTATACTCCGTCAGTCCAATTTGACGACTTCGTCAATTTTGACCGTTTTAGCGCGGGAAAATTCCAAAAAATGTACCTTAAGTTGTGACATTTCCGCTTTTGGTACCTTTGTTTATGACAGTCCAATTTTAATTTTTAATGGGTAAAATTGCAAATAAAATAATTTTCGTCAATGGCAATTGAACCATATTGTTTTCGATAATTATGAAGTAACCCCATTTTATCAAAATAAGTTTCAAAAATCCCCATTATGAGATTAATAAAAAGGTAGAAACAAAAAAAGATCAAAAGAAAATTAAGTTAAAAAGAGGGCAAAAATTTTTTGGAAGAAAACAAGAAAATTGAGATTAACCCAATTTCTGCCATGGAAGCTTGCTGAAGCTTCACCATCAAGCTTTAGCTTGGAAGATCCATGGCAATGGTGAAGTGTGGAGTTCAATATGGCCATGTTGCTTCATCCCCTCCACTGGTGCACTTCCACCCCACTCCGCTGCCACCTCCCTCCACCGCGACCACCGACATGTTCTCCGCACCTCCACCCTCAATTTCAAATTGGTCATGGAAGCATCTGCCATGGCAGATCTGTCAGACCCATGGCCGTCTGGAAGCTCCGTGGTGGAGCTTTAGGCGCGGGAAATCCTTTCACCAATGGATCTTCCATGGTAGTACCATGGAAGAAGAAGAAACTCCATGGCTTCTATTTTTATCTTTTTCTTTAATTATGTTTTATTTTTAAATTTCTAAGGTAGTCCATAGTCCATATTCTCATGGGTAATTTTGATTTTTCCCATAAAATAGGACCTATTTGAAATTAACAAATATCTACCGTATTTACATTTTAATGCAACGTATTTTAGTATTTTGCAAAGTACCACGTGTCGCGATATTAAATCAACACGTGTCGTAGGGTACCTAAATTGGACAATAATGCATTTAAAGGTACCAAAATCGGACTGTCACAAATAAAGGTACCAAAAGCGGAAATGTCACAACTAAAACGGTCAAAATTGACGGAGCCGTCAAATTGGACTGACGGAGTATACAAATTGGACAAAATTGAAAGTTAAGGTACCAAAATCGGACGGTAACAATATAAGGTACCAAAACCGGAAGTGTCACAACTTAGGGTACCTTTTTCGGATTTTTCCCTTTAGAATAAGTGTACATTACTACTAGAATACTCAACCCAGCTCAAATCAACCAACAAAATCCAACTATTCATACCCAATTCACAAATTGCAAATAGCATGGGAATCGACAAAATTGGCCACAATTACTACTTAGAACATGCTCAATGATCAACAAGTACTAATATAATATCATAAGAAAGCTCAATTTCAACCAAAAATCGAAAATTCCCAAATTGCAAAAGTTAGGGTTCTTGAGATTTTACCTTGAATATGGAAAATGAATGGATGATATGAGTTTTTGATGCCAAAGACGTGTCCTAGATGATGCAAGCTTCGAGATGTGAAGTTGAGGTTGAAGAATGGTGGAAAAACGAGGGAGAATGGAGATGTTTGCAAGCTTTTGGTTATGAAGGAAGAGAGGAGAAGAAAACGATGGAGGAGAAGTGAATGAAGAAACAAAAAAAGGGGGGAGGGGAAGAAGAGACTGGTGTCGCCAGTTATCTAACTGGCGAGTGCGAATGCTCTCTAATCGATCAAGGCGTCATGATCGACTAAGCGAGCTAAGCGGTGTTCGCCATTTACCCTCCCCTTTTTCAAGAGAAGAAATAAACGTGGATGGAACTACTTTATGAAAATAAAAAACGTGAATGCAAATGCAAGCTATCTAAAAGGCAAATAAAACCCGGGCAGCGCTTGTTTTAAGTCTCGAGCTTGACTTTCACACTCTAGTTAGTACGATGGTGGGTACTAGACTTCCCCATGTTCGAACTTCTCTGCCCTTGTACATGCGAATAGATATAAAGGTGTCCCACAAACCCCGTAGAATATTCCTTGCAGATAAAGTCCTTAGGCAAATAGTCCAATGCCCTCACTGTTCCAACCTTACCGTTCACCTCATATGTTGCTGTGCGTCTAAATACGCTAATGTCCATTCTGGAGGTGAATAAAAATGGCCAACCAAGGAGGATTGTATCGGCTCCTTTCTTTTGATCTTCCCGGATGTCTTTCAGAACAACAAAATTGGTGATAACAGTCTCACCATTCAATTTAACTGCGACACCCTTTGTCAATCCAACGGGTCTTCTATGCGACCCGTCTGCCATTAGAATTCGAGCTTTCATCTCTTCCAAACCTGTAAGGCCACATCCCTTAAAAAGGCTGTATGGGATAAGATTGCATGTAGCTCCTGTATCTAAAGTCACGATGACTTTTGAATTTTCCATCCAAACTACGATGTTAAATCTCTTCTTACTGAAAGGATGCTCCTTCACATTTTATGCAATCTCCTCTTCCTTGGCAGGGACTTCAACTACTCCAATCTCTGGAGTGCGCAATATAACTGGAGAATCTTCCTCATGTGCAAAATCCAATTCCTCAGCGAAAACAGCTGGAATGCTCCATATACCTAGGTGACCTTCCTCTTGAGAAGAGATCAACTCCTCAACAGAATTACCGGGAGTTATCATCTCTTCTGCCACTACTTCACTAGCAATCGGAGTCAACGAAGCACACCTGCATGTTGCGCAAATCTGTTTTGAAACCTCAGCATGGGTCTCCTTCTCCGAAACAGTCACCTTGACCGGTACTTCTGTAATCAATCTTATAGCCATTGCTCTCTCAGAAGTACTAGGGAATATGCCCTTTTCCCTTTCTTGGTTCTTCTCAATTAGCTGCTGGAGGATACTTTGGATCTTGTCACTATCCTTTTCCAGTTTCCCGATACGGGCGTCAGTAGACTGTCGGTGCGCCTTCGCTTCGCGAATAAATTCCTGCGATTTGTTCATAAAGCTCCTGAATTCGACAACCAGTCCTGATCCCCCTACTGGTTGTACCTCCTGAACCTTCGGTGCTGGGTTTTCACAATTGTCATTCCCGTAGCTTATTAGGGATCTATCTCCCCGTGGGTTATACTGGGTAACTGGAGGTTTGTGATACACCCCTCGTTGTCCACAAAAATTATTCCTCTTTTGCCCGTAAACCGATTTTCCATCCGGGCCCTGCTGGACCCAGTACACCACTTCCTATGGTACTTCCTCTTCAGGTTGCTTCTTGCTCAAAGCCAGTTCAGACCTGCACATATTAGCTCCGTGTCCTGGATTCTTGCAGACTCCACATATCTCAGTAGAGAATCCGGTATTGCTGCTCACTCCATTCAGCCTTAACTTTCTGATCTCATTAGCTAGCTCCGATAAACCTGCATTGGATCCCTTCTCTTCATCAAAGGCAGCGTTCGCTTCTCCTCTTTGACCCCTAACATTTCTTCTAGGGTTACAGTGTTGGCTGTTTTGTGCCAACTTAGCGAACATCTCCTTGAGAGCAGTAGCAGTTAGTTCCATCATATTACCCCCGCAGGATACATCTATCATAGACAGCTGGTTCTCATTCAACCCATCATAGAAATACTGATTCAGATCGGCCTGTGAGTACCTGTGGTGAGGACACTGAGCTAGCAAGCTTTTAAACCTGTCCCATGCTTCATACAAGGACTCGTCGTACAACTGGGTAAAGTTGCTGATTTGTTGCCTGATAGAAGTGGTCTTAGATTGAGGATAGTACTTCTGCATGAATACATTATAGACTTCGGGCCAGGTGGTTAAGCTTCCTTCATCCAATCCATTCATCCACTGTCGTACCTTGTCAGCTAAGCACATAGGAAAAACCTTCATCTTTAGATCATCGTCGGTGACATTCTCACCTTTAGTCAACCCCCCGATGAAGTGCTCAAGCTCCATAAGAAATCCCATCACATCCTCATTCTTCTGCCCATAGAATTTCGGAAGTAGAGCCATAAGATACCCTTTAATATCCAAGTTGCGCACATTGGCAGGAGTCACAATACTAGGACGGTGAACTTCTTAGGTCGGTGCGAAGAGCACGGCCATAGAAGGTTGCTGTTCTGTCATCTCGATATGATGTTCGAGCGCTGCTGTATCTACTGTTCTCTCGATTAATCTTACCCGTGAGCCTTTCTGTTTGCTGCAGTGTCTATCGATTTCGTCGAGAAAGGGTGCAATAGGCAGATCAAGAACTCTCTTCCTTGCATAAACAACCTGAAAGAAGATGCGTTAAGACTAATAGAACATAAATAATAAACTAAAAACATAGAAAATAAATATACTGCGACTAGAATTCGTAAACTTAACAAAGGAGTTAAGTCCCCGGCAGCGGTGCAAAAAACTTGATGTGTCAATATCAAAGTTTTAATTTGTTTAAGAGGTAAGAGTTAATTCTCAACACTATGAAAACTTGTAGTGCAATAAAGTTAACCCTGAGGTCGGTCTCGAAGGTCTTAACTAAGCAGAGCTCGGTTTACGAATAATAACACAGTACAAAAAGCAATAAAGAGTTATTTTTGCTTCGGCAGCAGATTGATTAACTACGTGAAAGTGGACTACTTGGCAGACTAACTAGAAAACAGATTTAAACTTAACGAGATTGATATGAATAAGAAGAATTATGGTGTGGTGACAAAAGACAAGCTAGCTAGCAAGAAACATGCAATTGTAACGATAACGATTTACTCAAGTTGTCACTTACTTGGTTTTAGAAAACAGATAGCATTAGTGGAGGTGTCAATTCCACTAAGCTACAATTAATTAAGCTAATCTAGATATTACTGTTCACAACTAACTGATAGATAAAGCAAGACGAAAACGTTGTGTTGTAAATGAACAAATGCTTAATCTAACAGTGATTTTGACATAACGTACATCAAACAGAATATTGGATATGCAATTAATCTAAAAAGATCAAAGTAAATCGCCTCTTATGTATATAATCACATGAACCCTAACTAGCATACATTGAATCTGCCACCACCCCATAATCAGGGTGTTTAGCTACTCATGACATGTGAAGAAATATTCAATATCGTAATTAAACAAGCAATAAACATTATCCAATACTTAAAATCAAAGATTCGAACGGTGATACAATTGTTACCCTTCGTGTCACAAACCCTTGGTAGAATTGAGAACCTGAATCGAATCGATGCAAAGAGTATGTAGATAATGCACACAATCAATTGACAATCGTCGGATTACAAGAAGAAATCGGTTCAATTACCTAGATAGGTAATTGACTTGGAAATTAGGTCTAGCTTGAGAGCAAAAGTATGAAAACTTGACAATAGATTATAATGAAACTAATTGTGTCTTGTTCTAACTAATAGAAAGTAGAAAACACAAGTCTGAACGAATTAGGAGAACAAATCGCAGAGATCGGCAAAAAGAAACAACTGGCGGGCCCTTGCAAAAGCAGCGTCGCCGATTCAAGAACTAGCGTCACCGATTAACTTTCGAATCTGTTGGCGTCGCCCATCAGAATTAAGCGTCGCTAGTTCTTCCTGGAATGCCCATTTTGCCCTTTTGACTCCAATTCGTGGTATTTTGGCCTTCTTGCTCCACTTCTAGCATCCATACGAGGCATCAGAACTCCATATCTTGTAGATGCATGTAAAATACAACATTTTGCCTTCAATTAGCGCGGTTGAGCCAAATACCTACAAAACACATAAAGAACAAAACAAGTAAAAATACTGTAGGAAAACTAATAAAACTAAACTCAAGGATGACGAAAATACGGTAAAAAAGACCAGATGTGACGGTGAAAAACCGACTCATCAGAACTTGAGGAGATGTTAGATCGGGAGGAGACATTATGGAAACAACGAGCAAAAACCCAGTGGTTAGCTGAAGGGGATCGCAATACTAAGTTTTTCCATGCCCAAGCTTCGAAAAGGGCGAGTCAAAATCATATTTTGGGTCTGGAGGATAAATTTGGTGAATTGCAGACTGATTTAGAGGTAATGGGGAGCATAGCAGTAGATTATTTTCAAGATATTTTCTCCAGTATTCAGCTTAGTGATGATGACATTGAGGAGGTTTTAAGAACTATGAGATCGAAGGTTGATCACTCTATCAACAAAGATTTATCTAGACTGTTCACTACTCTAGAGGTACGTAATGCACTTTTTGATATGTTTCCTACCAAATCCCCTGGCCCCAATGGTATGACTGCGCTTTTTTATCAAAAATTCTGGCATGTTATATTGGTACTAATGTAGTGGACTGTGTCCTAAACATTCTTAATCAGCGTTGCTTGAACCCAAAATTAAACTACACACATATTATCCTTATTCCTAAATGTAAAGCACCAGATCTAATAACCCAATTCCGCCCTATTAACTTGAGCAATGTCATTTTTAAAATAGCTTCTAAAGCTATTACTAATAGACTCAAGCCTCACATGCATAAAATCATGGCCGAGACCTAATCTGCTTTCGTACCGAATAAGTTAATCATTGACAATGTTTTAGTATCTTATGAGATTAACCATTTTTTGAAAAGAAAAGCGAAAGGCAAAGATGTTTTTATGGCTTTGAAACTAGATATGAGTAAGGCTTATGATCAGGTTGAATGGCCATTCCTTGAACGTGTGCTTTATAGATTAGGTTTTGAGCATGCTTTTATACATCTTATTATGCTCTGTGTGTGCTCCGTCTCCTATTATGTGAAATTAAATGGGGGAATATTTGGTCCCATCCATCCTAAGAGAGGGTTAAGACA
This sequence comes from Plantago major, assembly GCA_026545765.1. Classification (NCBI taxonomy): domain Eukaryota; kingdom Viridiplantae; phylum Streptophyta; class Magnoliopsida; order Lamiales; family Plantaginaceae; genus Plantago; species Plantago major. The sequence goes on along the minus strand of CM048843.1, from coordinate 38,509,002 downwards.
AGGAGATCCTCTTTCTCCTTACCTTTTTCTTTTCTGTACTGAGGCTTTTAGTTCCTTGATTGCTGATGTGGAGGATAAGGGGGTGTTGAGAGGGATTACTGTTAGTCCTGGTGCGCCTAGTGTTTCACACTTGTTATTTGCTAATGATACACTGATTTTATGTGAATCTACTAGAGAGTCTGCTGTTGAGATTAATAATATTCTTCATAAGTATAGTGTATCCTCGGGTCAATTGATTAATATGGAGAAGTCAACGATTGTCTTTAGTAGGAATATTGGGCGGGATATGATGGAAGATGTGAGAGATGTTTTGCTAGTGACTGTGGTTGATAAACATGAAAAATATTTAGGACTTCCAACGGCGATGGAAAAGTCTAAGCGAGAGGTGTTTGGGTGGTTAAGAGAGCGTTTGTGGGCTAAAACTCAAGGGTTTGGAGAGAATCGTTTGTCTAAGACAGGTAAAGAGATCATGATTAAATCGGTCCTTCTTTCTATACCGACCTATGTGATGAGTTGCTTTAAATTACCTGAGTATCTTCTCCATGAGCTTCAGTCTATTATTTCTGAATTCTGGTTGGGAGATGGACATAAGGATAAAATACATTGGGTGAAATGGGATACTTTGTGTGAGAGCAAAAAGGATGGAGGTATGAGATTTCTAGATTTAAGTTCCTTCAACTTAGCTATGTTAGGGAAGCAAGTGTGGAGGATTATTCATAATCCTGATGCTCTTCTAAGTCGTATTTTAAAGGCTAAATATTTTTCGGATTGTGATATTTTTGATGCTGTGCCTAATCGGAACTCTTCTTTCACTTGGAAAAGCATTTTTAGTTCTATTGAAATGGTAAATTCTGGTCTGGTTTGGAGAATCGGAGATGGGAAAAATGTTAGTGTTTGGGATGATAATTGGATTCCTAGAGATAAGTGTCGAAAACCTGTTACTCCTAATTTATATGATCTTGGTGATATTCCTATGTCTAATTTTCTTTTACCTGATGGGGAGGGTTGGGATATGGAAGCTTTGAACTTTGTTTTTTTTGGGAAGAGGATATAGAAGCTATTAGTCGAATTCCTGTTGGTAGCTCTAATTCGATTGATGTTCGGCGTTGGTATTTTACTTCCAATGGGTACTATTATGTGCGTACTGCTTATCATGTGGCCCGAGATTTAAAGAGGCAGAGAGTTACGTCTAGTACAGGTGGGAGTTCTTCGAACAATAGAAAGGATTGGAGTTTTGTTTGACGTTTGAAGGTTACGAGTAAAATTTGTTTTTTCCTATGGTGTACCCTTTACAATAGCCTGCATATTCTTCAAAATCTTATTAGGCGCAAGATAGATGTCAATCCTCTGTGTCCAGTCTGTTTGGAAGTCAATGAATCCGTGTTACATATTTTTTCGACATGTCAGTTTGCTAGACTGATCTGGGCAATTTCTGCTTTGCCTGCACAATGTTTTACTGTTCCTAATTCTGATTTTTGGAATTGGATTCATGCTATTATACAGGGGTTGATGACACACCAATTTGATTACTTTGTTTGCGTTTATTGGTGCTTATGGAATCACAGAAACTGTATAGTACATGATGGGAAACATGGTGATCCAATGGAACTTGTCTTATTTTCAGCAGACTACTTACAGCGTTTTCATTCAGTACATCATCATTTTGCGCAGCCAAGGCCATCAGATTCGAGTTTAGTTTGGTTTCCACCTTCGGGCTCAACAGTGAAAATTAACGTGGATGCTTCAATATTGAAACCACAAAACACAGCAGGTCTGAGTAATTGCCAGAGATAATTTGGGTCCTGTTATTGCGTGGCGACAACGCAAATTACAGTTCATTATCAGTCCACAAGTTGCGGAGGCTTTTGTTGTCAAATGTGGTGTGGATTTAGCTTTATCTCTTGGCCTTCATGATGTGATTATCAAGAGTGACTATCTTGTGCTAACAAAAGTTATCAACTCAAACATGCTATGCTTAGCAGCGAAAGGTCATATTGTCGAAGAAATTAAGACTTTGTCTTCTTTATTTAATTATGTAGTTTTTACTCATGTCTTTCGTTCTGCGAACTGTCTTGCCCATGATCTCTCCAAGAGTGTAGTTAGCAACTTTGATGGTTGGGCAGATTTATGATCTGAACACTTCTCTATATTGTTCATTTGGTTAATGAAATGCTTTGTTTCTTCTAAAAAAAAGTGCAGTAAGTAAATAACACAAGGCTTTTTATAGTGGTATCTGAAGGTGGTGTAATCCCTCAACTAATCCACTCGCCCTTTCTCAGGACTTGAATCTACTAAGATAAGATAGTGAGTTCTCCTTACAAAAACCTATCTCTTTATCCCTTTAACACTAGGTTCCCAACCAAGTGTCCCCCTAGAGTTATTCCGCGACTTTCTCAGCCAAGTACTTCCTCTACTCAGGAACTTGTGAGCTATTCCCCAGCTTCCAAAGCCAAGTACCTCTTGTGCTAAGTAGGTGAGGACTTTAGTTTTCTCAACTTAATCCTTTCCCTAAACACGCCTGTTGGTGTTGGTTATGGTAGTTTGTCAGGTGAGCTAACTCTTATAACTTGTTCAGTTATCTTCAGAGAGCTCTTTAGAATCAATCTTCCTTAATACTCTTTTCAGTGTATGGGAAGTTGTTCTTTACTGACCCAAGTCTTGTTGTTGTTAAGGAGAATGAATCTCAGATATCAGTTGCAACTTTATCCTTGGATTCAACTCCTTCAAAGTAAACAATTCTTGTTAAGGATCAGGACACTTAGAAATTTTGTGCTACTTCGAATTCAAGAGCTTGAGTCGCAATAGTAAGCTAATGAGAGTAAGTAGGTATGAAGGCTTGTATGCTTGAGAGTAAGTTGTGTTCAGTGAAGTTCAAGGTGTGTCTGTCAAGCATTCTAAGTGATGATATTTATAGTTAAAAATCTTGCAGTTTGAATAGTATCTGTTAGGCACATTGAAATTCAAACTATTGATATCTGAAGATAGTACTGCAGTGAGCTTTGTCTCTTTCCAGAGATTTCCTCTTTTGCTCAGACATCTCTGTCTGCGTAATAAATGCACTGTACTATCTTTTGTGATGTAGTCTCAATGGAACTATGCAAACTATCTGAGGCTTTGAATTTCCTTACTCAGTAACCTCTGAGTGTCAGAAACCTATTGAAATACTTGTCTTCCAAAGACACTTAATTTCTTCAAGGTATATGGGCCAAGGTATCTGAGGAAACATTTCTCCTTAGTCTTCAGCAATCTTGTGCAGTCTCTTGATCTTCAATAATGAGCTCCTTCATGCTGGATGCTTGCTTCTTGGTCTTCTTCAAAGATATAAAAATTACAATCTGAGACCTAACATCCTATACAAGATTTGCTAGACTAACATACTCAGTAAGCTTCCTCTTTTACAATGTTCAAGTGAACTAAGAATACTAGTACTTTCTGAACTAAGATAAGTCATTAGGTTTACTGATCAAAATCTAAACAGATATTCCTAACAGATTTCCCCCTTTTTGATCAGTCACCTATGACTATCTGAAAACCTATCATGAACTGGATGAGGAAACAATCCAACAATTCTACATTTCTTATGATCTTTCAATTCATTTATTTAAGTGCAAAAAGTAAACATCAACCGAATCACAAGGTGGCAGAACTAAGATAAGTCATTAGGGTTCACTGATCAAAATCTAAACAGATATTCCTAACAAATTTCTCCCTTTTCTTATTGATTGCAGCTATGACTGGTATCGAAATTGCTCATGCTAAAGGCTGGAGGATGCTTTGGTTGGAAACAGATTCAACCTACGTGGCAGAACTTCTCAAATTCAGAGCGAGAACTGTCCCTTGGAGATATCGGAATCGCTGGTTGTTGGTTCTTTCTCTCTTGGAGGACATGGATTTTCGGGTCTCGCATATTTTTCGTTAGGGGAATGCTGTTGCAGATGCTCTATCTAATCAAAATATCGACGGGTTTTGGTCCTCATCACCGGATTGCATTCGTTCTCATATTTGTAGAGATATGTCTTGTCGGCCTTTTTACAGGTTTACGCAACATTAACGCTTGGGCACTCTTTTTCCCTGCCATAGGTTTTTTTCCACTGGGTTTTTCTATGGTAGGGTTTTAATGAGGCCTGCGGTTGCAACCGTGGGCATTTCTCGCCAACGGGTTATTGTGAAGTTTTGTTTACTTTGCTTTCTCTTTGGTTTCTCTCTTGACTGCCCGCATGTGGGATCAGCTTGAGAGTCTACCTGACTTTTTTTTTCGTTGTTCTTCTTTTCTTTTCTTTTTTTTAATACAAGCTCGATTCATTCAAAAAAAAAACCGAATCACAAGGTGTGATCTTTGCTGACAAGTGACCTTTTATAGATTGATATCTGGGAGTATGTTCATCAGATAAATTACAATAGAGCACAAAGATAAATATTACAAGATAAAGTACAATCAACGAGATACAAAATTACACAACTTTATAGGACAACAGGAAATTCCAAGTTCCAAGTGGACATCCTAAAAGTTGGTCTTCAAGTCTTCATTCTTCTTCAGCTCCTTTGGAAAACCCTGTTACCATATCTCTTAATATCTTCTAAGTATTCAAGGATGTAAGTTCTGACTCTCATTTCAGCTTTCCTTGCATCTTCAGCATTCTCTTTGTAAGATTTGGTGGGTTGATTCTCAATCATGTTTTCCATCCAAAGGTATTTACCCCATTGCCAGACATGTTCAAGCTGTATTTGTGAGGGTTTGTAATGCTCATATATCTTTCTCAGATAAGCTAAGTGACCCATAAATTGCTCTTTGGTCATGTAGAATGACTCATAAGGCTCAACTGTCAGCTTTGTCCTTGAACATGTTCCTATGGGATCTTCAATCTTGTGCACATCATCAGGTCTATGATAAGGATAGGCTTCAGATAGCTCCTTCCTACTGGCTATCTGTTTGACTTGGATTTCAAAGTCTAGCATTGCTTGACACGATCCTTAGCTATTAAATCTGGCCTGTCTTTTCTCCATGCCATATGATGGGTACTAGTAGTCCTCCTTCATTGACTAGTAGATGTTTTAGTTCTAGTATCCAGTAACCATTCCTTTGATGAATGCATCTCCACAGAGTAGGGTTAAAATCAACCTTTATATACTCAATGGTAGCATCTTCAGGCTTTGGTGGTAGAAGATTGGCAAACTTTTCAGCTCTCCTTCTATTCCTCCTTTGTCTGGAGTTTTCTCTTCTCTTTGTTGGGGGGTCTTTTGATAAAGTACATTGCTGAAGGGACTTGGTGTTACTAGAAGGTGTCTTAGCTGCTAAAGGAATAGCAATTATTGGTTCAGATAGGCTGCTTGAGTTTCTCTTTATGTGAAGAGGATTTTTTATCTTCATCTTCCTCTTCATCATCATCAGACTGATGCATGATCATTAGCTCTTTGTAGCTATCATCACCTTTCTTCCTCTCTTCTTCTTCTTCTTCTTCTTCTTCTTCAGAGTCTCTGGTCTTTCTTCTCCTTGAGCTCTTGGAGGATTCTGGGACCTTGTCCTTGATCTTGTAGCTACCATCTGTAGTTGATGACTTGGGGTTGTGGTTTGGGCATCTTCAGGATACATCTTTTCTTTGCCCTTACCTTGAACTTTTGTAGAACTTTCCTCCTTAGTCATAGGAGACTGATCAAAACTACTCAGGAGTTTGGCATAAGATTCTAACAGAGATGCAAAATTCTTAAGTAGACCATTATACGCAGTAGTGAGTTGTTACAATTCTGCTCTGAGTTCTGCATTCTGCTTTTCATTGCCTATTTCCTTGTTTGTCAGCTGGGAAACTTCTGCCACTACTGTTTGTATTTTGGAGGATGCAAAATTAGCATGATCAAATGCATCCTGCATGGTCTTGCCATCTAAATCTTTAACCATAGAAAGATCTGTATGCTTAAGAACCAAACTGGAGGTTCTTTGTGAAAGAATTTCAACAAACTTGCTAAACTCTAGTGGTACTGATTCAGTGAACTCCTTGTCTTGATTCTCCAATTCCTTCATTAATTTGAGCAAAGTCTTGGCACGATACTCAAAGTCTGTAGATATGAACATTAGGAACTTTGGTGTAGATGGTTGGAGCTAACATGTTTCTTTTGAGATGCGACACAACCGTTTGAGAATCCAAGTTCATGTATGAAGGTTGGTCAACATCTTCTTCTTCTTCTTCTTCTTCTTCTTCTTCTTCTTCTTCTTCTTCTTCTTCTTCTTCTTCTTCTTTCCCTAGCTCAACAACCATTTCTGACACAGTCTTCTTTCCTTTGCAAGCAGAGGAAGGGAGTAATGCTATTTCAGCATTCTTCTTCTTGATGTCAGCAGCTTCTTTAGCATCCATATCCTTAGCGAATGCTTGTGCATCAAATAGTAGTTGTTTTTGCTCAGCATGGGCTTCTTCCTCCTTGCGAGACAAAACTTCAACCTTTTTGAGGTTCGCTTCCTTTTCAGCAACCTTGGTTTCCAACTCAAGGCGCAATTTCTCTTCTTCTTCTTCCAACAATTATTTTAGTTGGACCACCCTTAGCTCAGCTTCCTTTAGCTTTTAAGCGGTGTCATCATCAATTTGTCCAACTCTTTCTTCATTTTGTTGCTGAGGTGGTGAAAATTTAGAAGATCTCTGAGGGGATTGTGGAGGAGGAGTGCTACTTATTTTGTTCTCAGTAGGCTTTCCAGCGACTGAGGCATTGTTTCTCTAGGTAACTCCTCATGCCCCAGGTGTAGGTGCATCATCATAATCACCATCACCTTTCTTGTGATATTCTTTCTTATCATCAGAATGAGGAGGAGACAGAGATTTTTCGACTTTGTTCTCATCAGTCTCTTCCTCATCGTCAGAAAGCAGGTTTATCACATCTTTTAGAACCACCAGTTTGCTTCCCACTTCTTCTTGTTCATTGGGTGCTGACTGAAGTTTCAGCGGCAGAGTGGGGTTTGAAGCTAATTGGATTCTTGTACTTCTGTCTGCTTTCTGGAAGTCTTCTATGAGGATTTCTGCAACTACATCTTTGAACTTTAAGTTCATCAATGTTGCAAAGTCATGTAGCTCTCAAGTTGTTCAGTTTTCTTCCTCCTCTAAGGATCATCAAGGACTTGTGTAAATGCCATCAGATCAAGTCTCCTTAACTTTTGCGGAGAGATGATCTGGAAGTGCATGACCTTTGAACATCTGAAGCACACTCAAGCAAAAGAGATTACTGAGGAAGGCACAACTTCTAAGATTCAACCATCTGAGCCTGTTGTTGAGACACATGTACTTCAGATAGCTAAAATAACCTTAAAATCTCAGAAACCTCAAATTCTTGGTACTAAACCAAACTTTTGTTTCTCAGGCTCAAACTAGCGCAATAAAGATTCCTGAAGATCAGTATCAAGATCTGCTTCCTTTCTTCAAAACTCATGCCGTGCCACAGCACCTTCAATGCTTCAAACAATGGCAGAAGCTGAGAATCTCAGACATAAGTGAACTCCTAAGGATTACTGATGATCCAAAGAGAAGAGAGCTGCCAGTGGGTATGGAACTATATAAATGCAATGTTCCCAACTGAGCAATACACCTTTGCTCATTTAATGAATAAACATTTCATCAAGGAAGTAGAGTGATGTGTCAAATCAGAGTTTTAAATTTGTTTACTTAGCCAAGAGTTAATTCTCAACACTACGAAAACTTGTAGTGCAGTGAAGTTAACCCCGAGGTCGGTCTAGAAGGACTTAACTAGGCTGAGTTGCGTTTACGAATAGTAATAACAGTATGGAAAGCAATAAAGGTTTGTTTGCTTCGACATCATAATGATAATTCTAACAAATATGCAGACTAACTAGAAAACAAATTAAACTTAACGAGATGAATATATGAGAGGGAATTATGGTGTGGTGACAGAAACAAGCTAGCTAGCAGGACACATGCAACAATAATGATGTCGATTTACTCTAGTTATCACTGGGACACGTCCTAATGATTATTACACTGCTCTAGGCTTTTTCTAGACAGACACCTTACATCACATAAGGTACGAAGGCTCTATGACAATGAACTAACTGTAATTTGTTCTTGAAAACATATAGCATTAGTGAAGGCGTCAATCCACTTTAACAAGCTAATGTAGTTATTGTGTTTGCAACGAACCAATGGATATAGCAATCATAAGACGTTTTAGTATAAAGGATCAGATGCATAATCCATTGGTGATTTTGGCATAACGAACATCAAACAGATAACTACATACGCATTTAATCAAAATGGGACAGAGTAAATCGCATCTTATGTATATTGAATCGCATGAACCCTAACTAGCATGCAATGAATCCATCACAACCCCATAATTAGGGTGTTTAGCTACTCATGATATGAGAAAACATAATCAACATCATATACGAACACGCAATAAACATAATCGATACTAAAAACCAAGAAACAAGATTTGATACAATTTTACCCAATCGTGTCACAAACCCTAGGTAGAAATTGAAGATCTTGAACCCAGTTGGTGAAAAGTACGTAGAATATGCTCCCAAACAATATTAAATCGTCGAATTACAAGAGAAATCAGTTCAATTGCCTCCAAGAATAGGTAGGAAATTGCCTTGGAAAAGTTCTAGGTTGAGAGCAAAATGATGTAAAAGAGAATATATCAACAAAATAATGAGAATCTGATGGAAAATCGCAAAAATTGGATATATATGGTAAAATACGCATCTTGGGCTGCAAACGGGCCCTGGAGCACGCCAAACAGGTCTCGCGTATGCCAGGATCCTCTGGCGTATGGCAAACCTTTTCGTAAACGCCTGGCGTACGTCAGGGTCCTCTAGCCCCGTTTGTTTGACCTTTTGAGTGTCTACACGTCGGAATTTAGACTTTATTCCCCATGAAAGTTGTATCTCTTGGTCTTATCTACACGTGAACATCAAGATCAGGTCAATCGGAGTTCATATGAGAACGTTATGGCCAAAATACTAGGACTGCTCCAAGTTTGCACTTTCACATATCTTCGCTCGAACATCTCTAGAATCTCCATCCGAAGTCCGAATCCACTTCCGTTTCGACCGTTGGACTCCGTTTTCAACCATCTTTAAGGTCTTGGAACTTTCTTGCTTCCATTAATGCATTAATATGCATTATTTTAGCCTTGTTTCAATTCGATTTCACCAAACACCTACAAAACACACAAAACACGAAAATGTAACAAAACTCTAGGAAAACTAATAAAAACTAAATGAGACGGTGTAAAACCGACTCATCATAGAGCGCAAGCTCATTGAAACATTTGAGCTAGCAGATGCCAGGACTAGACTGCAAATGGATGTAAAGCCTACACTTCCTTTGAAGCTACAAATTGCTCCAATTGAAGAACATGAAGTAGGTGGCCATATGGTCACTGTGCCAGAAGTCATTAACTTGGTTTCTGATGACGGAGAAGGAGAGACAGATGAAAATGACGTTGCTGATCCTCAGCCTCCTTCTACATCTATTCACAAGAAGGATGATCCCAAGGATGATGATGATGCCCCTACACCAGGAGCAGGAGGAGTTGCACAGACGAAGAATGCCTTGGTTGCTGAAAAATAATCTGAGAGGAAATCAAATATCTCTACTCCATCATCCTCTTAGAAATCATCCAACCCCACTCACCAACAACATGATACTACTTCAAAAGTATTTGAGCAATCTCAGGACTACTCTCAGAAGATAAAGGAAGCAGAATTGAGGGTTGCTCAACTCAAAAATTTGTTAGAGGAAGAAGATAGACTGCATCTTGAGCTAGAAGCTAAGATGGCAGACAAACTAGCCACTCTGGCTAAGGTTGTTGAACTTACCGCGAGGAGGAAGAAGCCTTTACTGAACATAAGGAACTCTAGCTTGCTGCACAAGCAATTGCTGAGGAAATGAATACTGAAATAGGTCCAGGAAATAAGCATAATGTTGATGTTGCATTAAAGATACCATCCTCATCCGACAAAGGGAAGAAGACCATGTCTGAGATGGTTGCTGGATTTGAAGATGAGGAAGCTTGGGAGGAGGAGAAAGAGGAAGAGGAGGAAGTTGATGAGTATGATCATAGATAACCACAAACTATTGTCTCACACTTAAGAGAAAGCTTATAGCTCCTCAGCTCTAGAACTTGGTACCAAATGTCCATTCACAGGACTTTGAAAATCGGTCCAAGATACTCCTCAAGCTTACAAAGAAGATGGAGAGACAGAATGAGGAGGTTTTTGAGTATGTACAAGAACCACTTGCCAAGTTTGCACAACTTATTGCAAATAGAACTACTAGTTTTAGTTCTTAACTCTCAAGATCTTGGCATTGTAAGGGACCCAGATGGAAAGACTATGCAAGATGCCTATGATGAAGCCAACTATGTAACAACACTTGTGAAGAATATGGTTGCTGAGGTTGCCAAGCTCACCAATAAGGAAACTGACATTTATCATTAAAATGCAAAGTTGAAAGCTGAATTGCAACAACTTACATCTGCATATATCAGTCCATAAAGGAACTTTGACTCCCTGTCGGATTCCTATACCAAACTTCTGGATCATTTTGATCACTCTCCCATGACTATGGGGGAAGTTCAAAGAAAGGAAAGGGAAAACAAAAGGTATCTGAAGCCCAATTACAAATTAAAGACACCCCCAGTCATCAACTGCAGATAGTGCCGACTCAGAATCCTCCCACTCAAGGAGTGACTACAAGGGCAAGATCTCAGAAACATCCAAAAGCTACCAACATCTGAATGGGAAGGTACAAAGATTATGAAGAAGAAGAAGAAATATCTGGAAAGAGAAGAAAAGTCAATGATGAAGGCTGCAAACAACAAGTCATCTTGGATGAAGATGAAGATGATGAGGAGGATGGAGAAGATGAAAATCTTGTTCATAGAAGAAGAAAATCAGATAGCCTATCTGAGCCTTTGGCTGCAATCCCTCTTGCTGTCAAAACACCTTCTGGAAATACCATGTCCATCCAACAAGGTTCTTAAAGCAACAACCCTCAAAGAAAAGAAAACTTCAGACAAAGAAGAATCAGGGAAAGAAATGAAAGATTCAGAGGAATAGATACTCTCAGCCCAGAAGATGCTATGATAGAGTACACTCCTCAACAATCTTATATTGATTCTACTGCTTACAAATGTATAAATGGTTACCGGGTGATGTTTCAAAAACGTTTACTGCAAAATGAAGAAGGCTTTCCAGTACCAATTTTCTTGCAAATGATGGCATGGAGAATGAACAGAGATGATTTTCTACCAAAGAAACATGTCAAGCAATGGCTAGACTTTGAAGTCAAAATCAGACAGGCAGCTTGGAGGAAGAATCTATATGATGGATGTCCTTACCTTAAACCTGATGATGTGCACAAGATTGAAAATGTACTGGGCACAGGGTCAAGGACAAAGCTTGTTATTCAGCCCTATGAGTAATTCTACATGACTGAGGAGCAATACAAGCTAGGTTTGAAGTATCTGAGGACAATCTATGACTACTATAATATGTCAGATATTCAATTTATGTATGCTTGGATTTGGGGGAAGTATCTCTGGGTAGAGCAAATGGTCAAGAACAACAACACCAGAACCTACAAGCAAAATGTTAAGAGTGCAAGGAAAGCTGAGATGATCATAAGAACATACATCCTTGAGTACTCTAATGAAATCATTAGGTATGGTGACATAATTTTCCCAGAGATAAGAAGGTGAATAAAAGAAGACTTGAAGACCAACTTTTAGGATGTTCACTTGGAACTTGGACATTCCTGTTGTCCTAATAGTTGTGAAATTTTTGTGTATCTAGCTGACTAAACTTTATGGTTTATCTTGTAAAAGTTATCTGCCCTTACATGTAATTTATCCGATAAACCTACTCTCAGATATCATTCTATAAAAGATAACTTGTTAGCAAAGATCACTCCTTGTGATTTGGTTTATGTACTTTCTACACTTAAATAAATAATTTGAAAGATCTTAAGGACTGTTTAAGTGGTGGATTGTTTCCTCATCCAATTCGTTAGAGGAACTTTAGATAGTCATGGTTGACTGATCCAAAAGGAGAAAATTTATTAGGAATATCCGTTTAGATTTTGATCAGCAACCCTAATGACTTATCTTAGTTCACTTGAAGATTGTAAAAGAGGAAGCTTATTGAGTATGTTAGTCTAGTATATCTTGTATAGGATGTTAGGTCTTTGAATGTAATTTATATATTTTTGAAGAAGACCAAGAAGCAAGCATCTAGCAGGTTGAGCTCAATTTTTGAAGATCAAGAAACTATATAAGAATGCTGAAGACTAAGGAGAAAGGTCTCCTCAGATACCTTGGCTTAGAAACCTTAAGTAAACAAGTGTCTTTAAGAGACAAGTTTCTCAAGTGGTTTCTGACAACTAAAGGAAACTAAGAAAGGAAAGTGTAATGCCTCAGTTAGCTTGCACAATTCCGTTGAGACTACAAGACAAAAATAGTACAGTGCATTTATTACGCAGACAGAGATATCTGACAAAAGAGGAAATCTCTTTAAAGAGACAAAGCTCACTGCAATACTATTTTAAGATATCAATCGTTTGAATTTCTAAGAGCTTAACGGGTAATATTCAAATGACATGATTTTCAACTATAAATATCACCACTTAGAATGTTTGAAGACACACACAGAACATACTTGTGAACAACACATACGCTCAAGCATACAAGCCTTTCAAACCTACTTACTTTCAAAAGCTTTCTGTTGCGACTCAAGCTCTCTGATTTTAAGTAGCACAAAAGTTCTAAGTGTCCTGATCCATAACAAGACTTGATTACCTTGAAGGTGTTGAATCAAAGGATTTAGTTGCTACTTATATATGTGATTCATTCTCTTAAACATACTACAAGTACTTGGGTCTGTAAGAACAATCTTCAAGCTTACTGAGTAACTGAACAAGTTACATAAGTTAGCTTACTTGACAACTACCATAACCAAAATACCACTTGGCGTGTTTAGGGAAAGGATTTAGTTGAGAAAACTAAAGTACTCACCTAACTGAGCAAAGGAAGTACTTGTCTTTGGAAGATGAGGAACATCTCAAAGGTTACTAAGTAGAGGAAGTACTTGGCTGAGAAAGCCGGGGAATAGCTCAGGGGGAACATTTGGTTGGGAACCTAGTGTAAAAGGATCAAGATATAGGATTTTGTAAGGAGAACTCATCATCTTATGTTAGTGAATTCTAGTCCTGAGAAAAGGCGAGTGGATTAATTGAAGGATTATGCCACTTTCAGATACCATTATAACAAGCTTTGTGTTATTTTCTTACTGCACTTTACTTTCAGTTATCTACTGCTTACAGAGTATTGATCAATTTATAGCTTGTTGACACTTGCACTTATCACATAAATTCTTCCACTCTCTGAATTTAAGTACCAGATATCTGAGAAACATTGTGATCGAGAAAGTTTGAAAAAACTATTCACCCCCCTTCTAATCTTTTACTTTGCCGTTATCTGGACTAACATATAAGATGATGAACTTTGTTACAAAATTCTATCTCTCGTCAAATCCCTTTAAAAAATTGGGTTTCCAACTAAGTGTCCCCCCCCCCCCCCGAGTTATTCCCTAGCTTTCTCAGCTAAGTACTTCCTTTACTCAGTATCCTTGAGCTATTCCTCAACTTCCTTAGCTAATTACTTCATATGCTCAGATAGGTTAGGACTTTAGCTTTCTCAGCTAAATCCTTTACTTAACACGCCTGTTAGTGTTTTAAGGTTATGCTAGTTGTCCCAATAAGTTTAACCATGTAACTTTTTCAGTTACTTAGTTAGAACTTGGAGAAACAATCTTCCTTAATACTTTTCTCAAAGTATGGGAAGTTGTTCTTACTGACCCAAGGCTTGTTACTTATTTAGGAGAATGAATCACTGATGTAGTCGAAACTTTTATCTTTTGATTCAACTCCTTCACAGTATGCAAGGCTTGTTGAAGTTCAGGACACTTAGAAATTGCGTGGTAATTAGAAACTGAGAGCTTGAGTCGCAACAGTAAGCTTGTAAGTTAGTAAGTAGGTTTGAACGCTTGTATGCTTGTATTCAGTTTTCTTGGTGTGTTCAGTGTATCTTCAAACATTCTAAGTGGTGATATTTATAGTTGATAATCATCCATTTGAATTAGTATCCGTTAGGCACTATGGGATTCAAATTATTGATATCTGAAATAGTACTGCAGTGAGCTTTATCTCTTTGCAGAGACTTTCCTCTTTTGTTCAGACATCTCTGTCTGCGTAATTAATGCAGTGTACTATGTTATCTTGTAGTCTCAACGGATATGTGCAAGGTATCTGATCCTTTACACAATCCTTGCCCAGTTTCCTTTAGTCCTTCAAAAACATGTTTTGAGTGAAACTTGTCTTTAAACAATAATTGTTTCCGCAAGGTATCTCAGCCTAGGTACTGATGAGAACTTCCTTCTTTGTCTTCAGCAATCTTATGCAGTTGACTTGTTCTTCAAATTTGATGTCTTCCTGCTGGATGCTTGTTTCTTGATCTTCGTTATATATATATATATATATATATATATATATATATATATATATATATATATATATATATATATATATATATATATATATATATATATATATATATATATATATATATATAAAATCAAAGACCTAACATCCTATACAAGATTAACTAGACTAACATACTCAGTAAGCTTCCTCTTTTACAATGTTCAAGTGAACTAAGAGTACTAATTACCTTTCTGAGCTAAGATAAGTCATTAAGGTTGCTGATCAAAATCTAAACAAAATATTCCTAAAATTTTTCCCCTTTTTGATCAGTCAACTATGACTATCTTTACAAGGTTCCTATGAAGACTGGATGAAGAAACAATCCTACACTTAAACATTTTTTATGATCTTTCAATTCATTCATTTAAGTGGAGATAGTAAATATCAACCAAATCACAAGTAGTGATCTTTGCTGACAAGTTATCTTTTATTTATAGATATCTGAGATAATACATTAGAAATTACAAGTAAGATAAGGAAACATAACTTTTACATAATCAAAACAATAATCAGCTCAGTCAGCAATAGAATCACAAACAAAATACACAATTACTTGGACTACAGGATTTTCCAAGTTCCAAGTGAACATCCTAAGTAATTAGTCTTCAAGTCTTCATCTCTAAATTTTCAAAACCATCATTTTTACTCCGATTTCACCTAAAACACGAGAATCTGCAAAACAAAACTAAAACACGAAAAACAAGAAAAAACACAAAAATCATTGTAAAATACTACTCTCTCCGCTCCGGAGAACTTCATACATTAGGTTTGGCACGCAGTTTTATGTGAAAAGTTAAAGTAATGATAAGATATTGAAAAGTGGGAAAAAGTTTAGTTTTAGTGGCAAAATATGTAATTTGGGTGTAAAGTTGATATTGTTTATTATTTGTTGGGTGTGGGGTAGCTTCTTTTTTTTAGAAATGTTTGAAGTTCAGTGGGACAACTAAAAATGGCAAATGTATGAAGTTTTGCAATACGGAGGGAGTAACAAAGACTTACAAAAATACGGTAAAAAAGACATGATGAACCTCTAAATTAATGTCTCTTCAAACTCCCCAACCCGAACCTTTGCTCGTCCCCGGGCAAACAAACAACCTAAAAAGAAATTAGACTCGAACCACAAAGATGCACATAACCACACAAAGAGAGTCGAACCTCCAAGCTACCGAATCTACCATTGTAAGCAGTAAACCCAAAAGATGCAAAAAAATTGAATTGTCACTAACGTTGGTGGAAAAGTAAGCGGAAATCACACTAGTTCGTTTCGAAGGTAAATAAGACTTAAGTCTAGCTCGATAATTCCTCTAACAATAAACTAGGTGGTGACTTTCGTCACAAGTTGCCACAACACTCTTATGCTAATGTACTCAATTCGTTAAGTCGAAAGGTATTTTAACACACGACCTTAAGTAAAAAATGAAAGACTAACTGTTGTTCTCTTTTTTCTCTTCTTTTTGCATACTATTTTTTTATAATCTTTTAAAATGGCTTGTATGCTTTATTGCTTCACCTCAATAGACTCTTTAGTGTCTCAATTTTTTGCAAGTGTCTGTTTTGGATAGTCTGCACTTTTGTGCGCGTGATGTGTCAAATCGAGTTTTATATTTATTTGTAGCTCAGAGTTAGTACCGCAACACTACGAAAACTATAGTGAAGTGAAAGCTAACCCCGAGTGTCGGTCTATCAAGGATTTAACTAGGCTGAGTCTTGTTTACGAGCGATTGTTTATCATCGAAAAAACAGTAAAAGGTTTTTTTGCTTCGACAGCGAAATTGACTTTCTTAACTAGCAAGCAATTGAGAACAGAATGAACGTAATTAACTTATATTATATGATAAAGGATTATGTAATGGTGATATACTCTAACACTAGATAGCAGGATTCAATAATCTAATGCAATTGATGCAATCCTCTAAGTTAGACTTGGACACGCCCAACGAGTTTACCGGTTTCGGGCTTATTGATAGCTATGACAGAATAACCCGAATTAATTGGTTAATAATAACTAGGTTAGTGTTCTGAAATTCATATTGTGACAGAATTCAACAACATAGCATCGATAGAGGAATCAAGTCTTAATGTCTATAAACTAACCTGTTAATGTGATTTGATGATCGATTCAGCTTATGGAGCGAAGAATCCTTAGATGATTTTGGTGTTAGGAATACCAATCATCAATTCACATATACATGTAGTTATTATGCAAATCCTATATCAATTATATGCATAGATTACGAAGAACCCTAGTTAGCATGCATATGATTCATCACCACCCCATAACAGGGTGTTTAGCTACTCATAGATTTGGAATTCATGATCATAATCATAGAATAACACATGAATGACAATTCGATAAATAAACACGAAAGTAATTGAGTTGATACAATTGATACCGTAGTTGTCACGAAGCCTAGGTAATCAATGAAAAACTCAAACTCAATCAATGGAAAATACCGTATATTGATTGATGTGTCAAATCAGAGTTTTAAATTTTTTTACTACCCAAGTGTTAATTCTCAACACGACGAAAACTTTTAGTGCAGTGAAGTTAACCCCGAGGTCGGTCTCTAAGGACTTAACTAGGCTGAGTTGCGTTTGTGAATAGTAATAACAGTATAGAAAGCAGTGAAAGTTGGTTTGCTTCGACAACAGAATGGTAATCTAACAAATACGTAGACCAACTAGAAAACACGTTAACTTGGTGTGGTGACAGAAAACAAGCTAGCTAGCAGGAAACATGCAACAATAATGATGTCGATTTACTCTAGTTATCACTGGAACACGTCCTAATGATTATTACACTGCTCTAGGCTTTTCTAGTTAGACACCTTATATCAGATAAGGTACGAAGGACTATGACAATGAGCTAACTGAACTTGTTCTAGAAAACATATAATATTAGTGAAGGCGTCAATTCCACTAAGCTACAATTAACAAGCTAATGTAGTTATTGTGTTTGCAATGAACCAATGGATTAGCAATCTCTAGACGTTTTGGTATGAAAGATCAATTGCATAATCCATTCGTGATTTTGGCGGTAAAACTCAATACACATAACTACATACGCATTTAATCAAAACGGCACAGAGTAAATCGCATTTTACATATATTGAATTGCATTGAATCATCACCACCCCATAATTAGGATGTTTAGCAACTCATGATATGCGAAGACATAATCAACATCATGTATGAACACACAATAAACATAATTGAATACTAAATACCATGAATCAAGAGTTGATACAATTTTATCCAATCGTGTCACAAACCCTAGGTAAAAATTGAAGAACTTGAATCCAATCGGTAGAAAAGTATGAAAATATGCTCCTAATCAATAATCAATCTCCGAATTACAATGTAAATCGGGTTCAATTCCTCAAAGATGGTGAAGGAATTGCCCAAGAATGCAGTCTAGGGTTTTTTTAGAAGACATTAAAACAAAAATAATGAGAATATGATGAAAAATCGCAAAAATTGGATATATATATATATATATATATATATATATATATATATATATATATATATATATATATAGGAATCGCTTGATATGATGTATGTATACCAGTGCTTTACGCTTGACTCTGGCGTACGCCAGGCGTTTGTGAGTTAGGACCGGTTTTTTACACGTTTGAGTGTCCAAACGTCGGAATTTGGAAATGATTCCACATGAAAGTAGTATCTCTTGGTCTTATCTACGTGTGGAGACCAAGATTAGGTCAATCGGAGTTCATATGAGAAATTTATGGCCAAAATAATAGGACTGCTCCAAGTTTGCACTTTCACATATCTTTGCTCGAACATCTCTAGAATCTCAATCCGAACTCCGAATCCACTTCCGTTTTGACTGTTGGACTCCGTTTTCAACCGTCTTTAAGGCCTTGGAACTTTCTTACTTCCATTAATGCATTAATATGCATTGTTTTAGCCTTGCTTCAATGCAATTTCACCAAACACCTACAAAACACGAAAACGTAACAAAACTTTAATAAAATAAACTATAACTACACTTAAGAACGACAACAAGACGCTAAAAATACCAAATGAGAAGATGTAAAATCAACTCATCTTTGATCCTTGAAACAATAATCCGAAGTTGAATTATAAGAGAATAGGTTATGAAATTGTATGGATCGGGACTTAGTACCAAATACAGGTATTGTAACAGAGTATTGTAGCAATACGTAAAACCAATACCTAAACTATCTTAGAGTCTAAACATCGGAATGTAAGGAGCACAAGACAAAAATATTTATCAGCCGAGCCACATGGCGAAATATCCACTATAAAAAAGATATTTAGCCAATACTTCCTATCGCCTAGAATATCAAAACTACTAAGTAATTGAATCGGGCCACCAATTCCAGTTAGCCCACTCTCAAACAAAAGAGAGATCACTAATTAAGACTTAGTAAAAAGAGATGCTAAACAAGCTGCTAGAGAATATCTATCTTACGCGTAAAAGCTTGTTATATCATCTAAGAACCTATCGACTATTATATATAGTTGTGATTATTAATCCAAACTATGGTAGAGTTCTATCTTCATTGAAGATCTTGATCAAGTCAAATCACCATGTTCTTCTCGTAAATCTTCTCAATCTTCCATGCATCGAGAACCCTTCTTTGATTATAAGTAGAGTCCTTCTTCGAGTAGGATTTCAATTCCTATCCTTCTTCAATATCTTCATGCATCCAAACTCCAAGAGTTCTACTCCATGAGATACCTAAACCTGCTAGACTAAACTAAAATCGTGGAAATATATTTAAGTGAAGTAATGCAAAATCCATAAATAGAAAGTCCAGTGCACAGTCAGCTAGTATAGTGAAAATACTTAGCCAAGCTAATATCTAATATTGCATCAATTCTTAGCTAATATCTGCACCAATACTTAGCTAATATCTGCACTTTCATTCACCCCCTTTTGCATTCCTTCACAATACCTAACCTGCAAACAAGTTAGTAGTATAACCAAAACACTCAAAACAGACATACTAAGTAATTACTACCGCCGAATAAGAAAAACATGAGAAGATAAAACTAAGCAGTCATAATCATACAAAAAGCTGGAAAAAATTAAGAGTATTTAGACAATACTAACAAAAACTAATATACGCAACATAAACACATATTAATAGTAGTATCATCCAAAATAGTTTAGAATCATATAAATAAACAACAGAGAGCAGGTTACAAACTTCTCCCCCTTATTATGAGGATAGCAAAAAGCTCATCATCTCGAAGCATTTGAAGGTCACATAGGGCTGGTGTGTTCAAACCTGGATCTGAAACACCAAATTGAACTAGTCACAAAGTGAGTATTACAATAATCACATCATGAGAGGAAAGTTAGAAAATAAAAAGTCAGATAGAGTGAAATAACTGGAATTTAAGAAATAATTCCGTGTCAAGGTACAAAAAGAGACTCAAAACACGTATTTCCCATCGGAAAAACACCAGAGATGTGACTAGATAACTCCCCCTCAAATAAAGTGCCAAAAGAATTTGGAGTTTAAGCAAGTATATGCATGTAGACTCAAACCATATATGCTATACATAACTA
Source organism: Plantago major (assembly GCA_026545765.1). NCBI lineage: Eukaryota > Viridiplantae > Streptophyta > Magnoliopsida > Lamiales > Plantaginaceae > Plantago > Plantago major. The sequence goes on along the minus strand of CM048843.1, from coordinate 38,488,896 downwards.
CAAACAAAAGTATGATGTTGTCAGAATATGCAGGTAAAAAACTCTAAAAAACTCAACTTCTCCAGAAGATTTTAGTAAACTCTAAAAGAGACACTTAGTGCATGCAATAAAAATCAGGCTTAAAGTAGAACTGAATACAAATTGAATGCAGGCAACCAGAGTTCCATACACCCCAACCACATAACAGAACATATTGTGGTAACATAGATAAGTACAAAGAATCTGAATGTAGGCAGCCTATACTCCATACATCTCTGTTACTAAAGCACCAATTGCTATGAGACATAGATATATATAACCTCAAACTATTGATGTCAATGGATGAGGACAGTCGAAACTCCACACACCCCAAATTCAACAAAATCTAATTTTGGTTACAAAAAGTCTACCACAGAAAAAAAAAAAAAACATAGTGAAAATACTGAATGAGGGCAGTCAAAAACTCCACACATCCCAGATTAACACTAGTTAAATGATGCACTCAAAATTAATACTTGTGAAATAACACAAGTAGTAAAGCGGTTGTCGTAGTACAACAAGGCTTAAACCATAGGGTCGTTCTCTCGAGGAACTGATTAGGCTAGCTCTAAGGTGTAGGCTCAAGGTGTGAGTTGTAAACAGATAGTGTGGGTAAAGTGATACTTTAAAACCCTACAACAAACCGCAATTACAAGACAAGGTAATACCTAGATCATGCAATTTCTACAATTAAAACGAAGCAAGCGATCTTTCAAAAGTGCTGACGCGATATAGCTAATGGTACAATGCCCGCGAATGCAACAACTTTGCTATTGCAAAATCGAACCAGATACATATTATAAGTACGTATGAATTATGGCAAAAAGCTTGTCACTTGCTATGCCCTCATCCGGATATATACTAATTAGAGGTAAAGAGTGATGCAAGTTCGCAATGATACAAGCATGCGTTCAACGATCAGATAACAATATGTCACAATAGAAGTTATTAAAAGCAACCGCCTAACTCGTACAATTGAATACCTGGCGCCTAATGGTCTCTGCGATCGTCAGAAAGATCTATGAAAGCTTCTTCGAATTAAAAGAGAGATTGAAATCTCTAAGTGTTTACAATGCTTGGAATTGAAAGTATGAAAGTAGGAGAATGTAAAGATATGTTAAAGACTGATACAAGGGGTCCTATTTATAGACCTAGGAAGATGAAATTTGAAATCATGTGAAGAAACGGCCAGAAATCGTGGGTTTGATTACTCAAGCAGAACTCACCATGTGAGGGACCTTGCCGTTCGACTCACATGATCTCGCTTTCTACCTTCTTTTCTGCTTGGTTGTACCGCGGTGAGGCTCCTTGTTGCAGGAGCTCACCGCGGTGAGCTATGTGCCCGAGATAATCAGCATTTTTCCACTTTCTCCTATTTTCTCTCCCTTTTCCAACCCCCATGTCACCTCTCTTGGAGTAGTGGCCCACTAACTTGGCATCATGGTGCTTCTAGAAACTTTCCCAAGTCTTCTTGCACCTTGGTCCTCCATTTTCCTTGACAATTACAATAAAGTACCTAAAAAAACACAAAAACACACAAAAAAACCCAAACATGACACGGAACAAAAAATACTAAATAAAGACTAAAAGACGCAACAAAACATGGAAAAAGGCACTAAATGAGTCGTTAAAATATCGACTCATCAAACTCCCCAAACCGAACCTTTGCTCGTCTTCGTGCAAACAACTCTAAAACCTAGAAAAAGAAAAAACACATAGACACGACGAAACACAGAAGAGTTCAATCGACAAGCAGCTGGAACAAGTATTGCCAGAGATAAGCCCTTATACTGATGTAAACTTCTATCCCCCCTAACTTTGACAAGTAGCTTTGCAAAGGTCATAATCTTCCGTTTCAAAGGTAAATAAAACTTAATCCTATCCTAGTAGTCCCTCACAAAGGAATATAATAGTGCAACTCTCAAGTCTCATATCTGGAAGTGTCCAGTAAATAGGGTATTTGCTCAAGACTTAACTCAGGATGGTGACAACAAACGTCACAAGCAGCCACTAATATTACATGCTTTTGCACTCAATTCAAACGAGTCAGAAAGGACTTTTAGTAAAGGGGTCGAAATCAAATACAAGGAAATAAAATGAGCTGCCGTTCTCGTGCTTTGCTCTTTTTGCACGTTTATTTCTCTCTTTTTTCTCTTGTGCTTTGCTCTTGTTGCACAGATTTTCTGTTTTTTCATTTTTTCTTTTCTTTTTTATCTCAATGTTGCAAGCACATCCCAATAGGTTGCCTAAGATCCGTACTTTTGTACGTGTTGGTTTGGTATACACCCCATCAACCCTCACAACATACGAGCACCGCCACACACTGGTTTATAGGTAGTATTTGGCATGCATTTTGGAAACAAAACCATCAACCCTCACAGCATACGCACAATCAGCCCCGCGTTAGTTTATATGTAGTATTTGGAAATGCCCAACACGAACTTAGACGATCGTAAATGATCCTGGAAAGCACATCGAGATTTTTTTATTATTATTTTTTAGAACTGCATCATAGCAATACAAAACAATTTCGAAATCAACCATAGCTCAAATATAGAAAGTAGTGAGCCTGAGTATGAAGTTGACAAGAGTCCTCCTCCCCAAACCTGTTACTTGGAACAGGTTCGAGAATCGAGATAACAAGTCGAAAATGTTGTTCGTCATACTCGTTTTAAAAAGAGTGCACATGTATGTGAAGTGGCACAAGTTTAAAAAAAAAACTTGCTCATCCTACTAGAATCACACATTTGCCAGTACAAGATTTTTTCATCGGCTTTAAGGCTTCTCACCGGCTTTTTGACTACTAAAACAGGAAGACTTTTTATTTACAAGTGAAACGAACTAGAGTGATTTTCGAAAAATCCTTAGCACTCGTTCAGAGGACATCTAAGATCACATCAGTAAAAAAAAGGCTTAACTAAGGCAATAGATAACCAGACTTGTCAAAAGAACTCAAGACTCGACACAAAAATTTTGAAATAGGCCAAAAATTAGGCCAAAAGACTCTACTCAACTGCAATCACATAAAAGTGGCTAACATACCACCCCACATAATCGCAAAAACAAAAAACAAAAGGAAAAACACATATATACAAGGCAACAAATATCCGCGGCATGTAAACATATGATAAAACTTCCCTCCCCAAACCTATTCGATAGCTAGGCTCTAGCATAAGGAATAAATAAAAAAAGAAAAAGTTCGTCTAGTCCTAGTATGCGGTCGATATATGATCACTAAGGAGGAGGAGGGCGGGGTGGGAAGATGAGCCTCCTCTTTGTTGTCTTTCATCATCATCTCATCCGTCTGCGCATTCGCTCCATATGCGCTAGGCGCTCATTTGCTCGTGTGTCCGCTGCAGACATGTGCTGTGTGAGGCTCGAGTAGCATGAGTCCCACTGATCCAAGTGCATACCAAACTGCTGCGATACTCCATGTATGCCTCCGAGGTCCGTGGTAAGCCCCTGGTAACACTCTCCCAACTGTGAAAGATCGGAGGCTAGCATGCTTTGTCTCCTCTCGATGTGCCCAAACTAGGGTCCCATCCAATCCTGGAGTCTCGTGCTCAGCCGCTAAAAGTCAACGGCGAGATCTTCCCCATTTTCGGAAGGTGGTGGATCTTCAGCCTCGTCGTCGGTCTCCTCCACGGATACCTCTTCATATCCGGTATCCGCCTCAGGATCATATTCCTCATCGCTTTCGCCCGATGATCTTGACATCATATTTCCCCAGTCCCTCGCATTAGCCTCTATTCTTTGTAGCTCTTTCAAGTCTAGGAAACTCTTCGGGCGGCAATTTTTGACGATGTCTGGCACACCGACTGCCTCACACATCTCGGTGATCAAACATGGAAATCCCAATGCCTTGGGGCTGTGTCTGTGGGCGAATGTCTCTACCAAGATGATCTCTCCTACATCGATATGCTGCCCTCTCATCAATGCTGATACCAATCGGGCTGTCTACGCATATATCCTACTAAAGGTGGAGTTTGGTATTATGTTGTACTGTACCCAATGCACCCAAACCCTCGCAAGTGGGTTGAGGTTCCAGAGTTTAAGCTTGCTGCTTCCATCGGCTACCCTGTGACCTGAATTGCAGATGGTAGCTATGTCTTCTCCCTCCACCTTGAGTCCAGGGGTCGAGTTGAAAATCTCATCCGCATGAGCATGTGTCACCGTCTGTACTCTAAGAAAGTCGTTGATGGAGTTACGAGTGTACTCCACCTTCTTCTCGCGGATGGGCACAAATCCATTGATATCTTGATCAGCGAGGTTGATGTAGAACTCTCTGACCAAGACCGGATCGTACATTCTCCTCAAACCTACCAACCCTTTCCATCCTAGCCTCCTTATACTCGCGTTGATAGTCTCTATCATTGGGTGAAGAGACCCAAAGACACTTATCCCTCGCTCCGCTATGAAACCTCTCGGGGTGCTGAATTGCTTGATCCTAAAGTCATCTGCTTCCCTACTCAGCTTTATTCTATAAGCGTCTGCCCTAATCCTTGGAGCTGGGGCCCTGGAGCTTCCTTTTCCTACCTTCTGCTTCTTATTGGACACACTCTTTCACCTGGGTGCCATAGTACCTGGATAGATAATGTTAGCTTACACCCATATTTAACATGCAACAACACTAATGCCTAATCCTAACTCTTAGTCTCAAGTAAACCATAGTGCATTCAAGTGTTGCTACATCATGGTTTTCCCCAAACCAATTCTCGCATGTAGTGACAACAATGCCTAATCCTATAACATAGTCAAGACACCCATAGTGCATACATTGTTACTACAAGGGATTTTTCCAATCGAAAAGGTAGCATGTTCAATCCTATTATCAAATACGCAGCACGAGTAGAGATTCTAGGATAGACAAGCTAACACATCAAAGCTTTTCCACCACAAAACATCATAATTGCCGGAAAATTTAACTAAACAATCATGGATTATGGCCTATATAGATAAATTCATACCTTAATAGCATATTCACATGCCTAACATCAACCAATTAAGCATGGAAATCCAAGTTTGTAAGCCTGAGGGAGTAGAAAGAATTACCACGATTCCGGAAGAAATGATGGATAAAAACACGAATTGAAGTCTCCAAGTAGTAGAGGAACTTACTACCTTTGCAACGATCTACTACCCAAGTTAAATGGTGGAGAATTGGTGAAAATCTCAAGAATTGGGGAAAAAACGGGCAAGGAGAGTGAAGAAAGTGAAGGAGGAGGAAACCCTCCTTTTCTTAAATCGTCAGGCCTCACCGCGGTGAGGCAGGGGCAGGGGCGCTTCTCACATGATCAGCGTGAGGCCGACTACCTTGTGTGGACGTGGTGAGCTCCTTTTACCACAGCTCATGGCGAGATCTGTTCTCCCGTAAATTTTTTTTATAAATACGAAAAGATAAGTTGACAAAATGAAATAATGAACCATTGAAATAATTCAGGAATAAAGAATAGAAAATGCATGCAAGGAATGAAAATTTTACCTATATGCATCCTAGTTACTATGTGCGAAAAGCAATAGAAAATGTCGCTTTAGTTAGAGTCATTAGCGTCGACTATGCCTCTTGCTCCACAGGTCCAACTTATGGAATCTTACTCTCGCCCAAGGGGCCGGCGTACTTCGCGGAGGGACCTCCGACTTTTGGCCTCGTGTATGGAGGTACCTCGTAGGGGACTCCGAGCACCTCCATAATGCATTTGCGGTCCCGGGCGTTGATGGTCACTCCTGTAGTGTACTGGAATGTCCTTCCCAACAGGATAAGTTCTTGTTCGTCTCTGTCCTGACTACCACACTCCATGATCACGAAATCAGTGCGAACATGGAAGCCAATAACACGTACATCAACTCCCCGAATCATCCCTTCCGATCGTTTGAGTGCTCCGTCCGCCCAAACCATGTGCCCCTAGAGGGGTGACATCCCCATAAGCTCCAACTTCCTGTACAGGTTGAGAGTCATCATGTTCACCCCAACCCCTGAGTCAAGTAATCCAATCACGCGGTTGAAATTCCCAATTCCAACCTCGATATTCATGCTTGGTATTAACATCGGCATGGGTTAGCTCTGAATAACAAGGATTGTCCGGATCTCCCCTTGTGGTTGTGGCTCCATCTTGAACACCATATTGACTGGTTCGTCGTCTTTATGGTTGACGAAGCTTAGAACCTCGTCTGTGTCCATAATTTCACCTTCTTCGGGCTCCTCCGGTTCATACTCAGGGGCTAGAGACAACTCCTCCGGATCCTCTTCCTCGTCTTCTTCCTCAGATTCATCATCTGAGTCACTGGAGAATGTGATGGGAAAGGCCTTTGTACCTGCGCGTATTCCAGGTCGAGGGTGCCTTGTTCCATACTTCCCACAATGTCCGAAGTAATGCAGACCTTTGTCCTCAGAGACCGTCCTCCTAACCAAAACAAAACTGTTGGGAGCAGCTTTGTTGTCCTTCGTGTCGAGCGTTGCTGCTACGTTTGTTTCCTCCATCTTAACTTGTTGAATTTTCCTTGAGTCCATGGATAAACCTGAAAGAGAAAACAACAACCCACTTTAAAAGCGGGACCCGCCTTTCGCATGCACGCTTAGACCTACTTCGAAAATTAGGCCAGCTATACCATGCAGGCTAGGGTTCACAAGACAAAACAAAACAAACACACAAAGCAAAAACTCTTTGTTTTTTGATTTTTTGAAATTTTCAGTTTTTTTCATTGGTTTTCGTATAAGATAAAAATAAAAATATGCAATTACACACTGATCCTACTTATTGAAGAACGTAGGAATCAATTCCCCGGCAGCGGCGCCTAATTTTGACGCGCTCAAAATTAATACTTGTAAAATAACACAAGTAGTCAAGCGGTTCTCGTAGTACAACAAGGCTTAAACCACAGGGTCGTTCTCTCGAGGAATTGATTAGGCTAGTTCTAAGGTGTAGGCTCAAGGTGTGAGTTGTAAACAGATAGTGTGGGTAAAGTGATACTTTAAAACTCTACAACAAACCGCAATTACAAGACAAGGTAATACCTAGATCATGCAATTTCTACAATTAAAACGAAGCAAGCGATCTTTCAAAAGTGCTGACGCGATATAGCTAATGGTACACTGCCGGCGAATGCAACAACTTTGCTATTGCAAAATCGAACCAGATACAGATTATAAGTACGTATGAGTTATGGCAAAAAGCTTGTCACTAGATATGCCCTCATCCGGATATATACTAATTAGAGGTAAAGACTGATGCAAGTTCACAATGATACAAGCATGCGTTCAACGATCAGATAACAATATGTCACAATACAAGTTATTAAAAGCAACCGCCTAACCCGTACTATTGAATACCTGGGTGCCTAATGGTCTCTGCGATCGTCAGAAAGATCTATGAAAGCTTCTTCGAATTAAAAAAGAGATTGAAATTTCTAAGTGTTTACAATGCTTGGAATTGAAAGTATGAAAGTAGGAGAATGTAAAGATATGTTAAAGACCGATACAAGGGATCCTATTTATAGACCTAGGAAGATGAAATTTGAAATCATGGGAAAAAGCGCGAAAAATGGGTTTGATTACAAGCAGAGCTCATCATGATGAGGGACCTTGCCGTTCGATCACCATGTCTACCCTTTCTGCCTTCTTTTCTGCTTGGTTGTACCACGGTGAGGCTCCTTGTTGCAGGAGCTCACCGCGGTGAGCCATGTGCCCGAGAAAATCAGCATTTTCCCACTTTCTCCTATTTTCTCTCCCTTTTTCAACTTCCATGTCACCTCTCTTGGAGTAGTGGCCCACTAACTTGGCCTCATGGTTCTTCTAGAAACTTTCCCAAGTCTTCTTGCACCTTGGTCCTCCATTTTCCTTGCCAATTACAATAAAGTACCTAAAAAAGCACAAAAAGACACAAAAAATCCAAGCGTGACACTGAACAAAAAATACTAAATGAAGGCTAAAAGACGTAACAAAACACAGAAAAAGGCACTAAATGAGTCGTTAAAATATTGACGCATCATTAAAACACCCAACAACACAACATTTGGTTCAACAAGAAGAGTATTTATTACTTTGTTAAAGCATTTTATAAAGAGTGCCCCCTGACATGTTCATTAATCCACAACTTTAGGCAGTAATTAAAAGAAGACAAGAGAAACAAAGAAGACAGAACAAAGAAACAACCTAATGCAGACCTACATACCACATACAATCTTCGGTGTTTACCAGTGATATTATGGCAACACCTGTTCAGGCATATTCAGACAATACACATACCAAGAGATTTTCTAAGATTAAAAAATCTCTCACTATCTTATGGTTTAGTATAAATTTCAGCAAGTTGATGTATAGTTTCAATATGTTCTATGTTTATCTCACCAGAGTCAACCAACTCTCTCAAGAAATGATGCCTTATATATATATATATATGCTTTATTCTAAAATGCTGGACAAGATTCTTGGAAATATTAATGGCACTCAAATTGTCACAAAACATGAGAAGAGTGTTACTAGTCAGACCATAACCATGCAACATATGTTTCAACCACACAAGTTGAGTCACACAATTACCTGCAACAATATACTTAGATTTTGCAGTGGAAATAGAAACACAGTTTGGTTTCTTACTGTACCATGACACAAAATTATTACCTAAATAGAAGTATCCACCACTAGTAGAATTTCTATCGTCTAAATCACTTGCCCAATCAGAATCACTAAAACCCACCAAGTTAGAGTTGGTATCACAAGAATACCAAATACCATAATTAGATGTTTCAGCAACATATTTCAAAATTTTCTTCACAGCCTCAAAGTTAGAGGAACGTGGGTCAGCTTGATACTTGGCACATACACACACATCATACATGATATCAGGACGAGTGGCAAAGAGGTATAACAAACTACCTATCATGGACCTGTATATTTGTCTCAACACTCTCATCAGTTGCATTCTTGGACAGCTTGGTTGTTGAGGACATGGGTGTTTTGCTGGGCTTAGATCCTTCCAGTCCAAACTTCTTGACAACATTGTGTGCATACTTCTCTTGAGACAGAAGTAGTACATCATCTTGTTGTTTAACCTGTAAGCCTAAGAAAAAGGTTAATTCACCCATCATGCTCATTTCAAACATTCCAGTCATGGTACCTACAAACTTGTCCAACATAGATTGATCAGTAGAACCAAACACTATATCACCGACATATATTTGTGCAATACATATATCCTTATTTTATCTCAGGATAAAAAGTGTTTGATCACCTTCACTCTTGTGAAACCAAAGAGTAACAGAAACTCTGTTAATAGATCATACCGAGCTCTAAGAGCTTGTTTCAGACCATACAAAGCTTTGTGTAACTTGTACACATGATTTGGATGATGCGTATCTACAAACGCCTTTGGTTGTTCAATAAAGGCTTCCTTATCTATGTACCCATTCAAAAATGCAGCCTTCACATTCATTTGAAAAAGTTTAATCTTTAGGAAGCAAGCTATAGCAAGAAGTAATCTAATTGACCCAATTCGAGCCATAGGAGCAAAGGTTTCATCAAAATCAATTCCCTCTACTTGTGTAAAACCTTGAGCAACTAGGCGAGCTTTGTTCCTGACAATTACTCCATTTTCATCACTTTTATTTTTGAAAATCCACTTAGTTCCTAACATTGCCATTAATAGGTCTAGGGACTAAGGTCCAAACTTTGTTCTTTGAAAAATGAGCTAGTTCTTGCATTGCATTGATTCAAAAAGTGTCCTTAAGGGCTTCCTTTATATTCTTGGGTTCAATAGATGAGAAAAAACAAGAAACACGTACCTTGGTGCCTGTGGTAGAGTTGTACACACACAACCTTACCATGTTCCTCTAATCAACCCTCTGTTTCCGTCTTGTGTGAACACCCTCAGAGAGTTCACCAATCACCTGTGCAGACGAATGATCTATTTGAATCCTGGCAGGTGGATCTCTAGTCACCTCATCCAGCCCTTGTCCCTCATAGCTTTCCTCAGTACCTGGTTCTGGTGAGGATTCACGAGCTGGTGTTGGTGCATCTCTGATGTGACAATGAAATGTGCGATATGGAATACTTTTAGACCCTCGTTTTGGGCCCTAGATGCAATATTTATGTTGTTTTATGGTCATTTACCAACTTTGCGTGTTTTATGTAGGTCATGATCGCGGTTTTGAGGATTTGCACGATTTCAGGCACCAAAACGGCATAATTTTGCCAAATCGAGAGAAGGAAGCAAATATGCCGGATTAGCCATTGCACGGAGTTCGAGGAGTCAAAACATGTCTTGCGACCAACCGACACGAAGATAATTGAAGGAGGAACAACTTTGTAGAACACAAAAAGTAAAGAAGCATGAAAATTCTACTTTGAGCTAGAGAAGTCCGATGAGGTCATTCCACCAGCCGTTACGAAGATTTCGAATCCCCAAGAAATGTTGAAGAAGCACACTTTTCAAGATAACGAGGTTACGAGGCTCGAAATCGAAGAACGAAGAAAATCTATCTGAGAGAAATTGCCCAGAGCACTGTTTTAGCTGTACACGGAGTTCTAGAAGTCCAATTCAAGGTCATGAGCTATTGATGGAAAGCTAATTGAAAATGATAAAAATTTTATGCTTTACATTTTCCGAGAAAACGACGTTTGGAGGTCCGAAATTAGATCGGAAGGTAAAAGAGCTTACACTTGGGCTAGACAGCCTTTCTCCGGTCCGTCAGGCCTCAACCCACCTTTTAGCTTTTCTTGCTGGCCAAGGATACCCAGAGCATGAAATTCCACCGATAAATAAGACCTCAGGGTCTCAGATTTCACACAGCTCATAAAGCAACTCTCCTAGAGAGACAAACAGTAAGCTCTCTTGGAGAGAGAAACAATCATCGGGGAAGTGAAACCCCAACCCGCTGGCCGTCAGGCACCCAGGAGAAGGAGAAGACACCAGGAGCATCAGCACAGAGGCATCAAGATCATCAGAGACTAAGCTTTTCTTCCATTCTTCTCTTATTTTCGAATACTGTTCTTAGATTACTAAGAGTAGCTAACTTTCTTTTGTAAAGGCGAACCACCGCAACTCTGCTTTTGCTACTTCTTTATATACCATGATATATTAATTAATTAGTTTTAAAACATAATTCGTGCTTGTTCTTTATTTGCTCGACTCTCTATGTGGGAATCCTTACTAACTACGACTTGGTAACAGATTATATTTTATCCTGTGTGATTTGTCTGAAAACGTGGCGAGATAGTGTGTTGAGTGACGAACACATTGTTGGTTTAGTAAAGGTGTCTGGATTAACTACGACTTGATCTGGCATGTCTCTTTGCTACATGTAGACGGGAAGTATGTTGTTTGATTCTAAGTAGTTGGGCGTAGTATAGCAGAGGGAGGTTGGGGATCCTTTACGCCTGTCCATTATTGACAAAGCAATTTTGGGTTTACTGCGTTTTAATTACTCTGTCTGAAATCAAACTACTTACTTTTCTGTATTCAAATTCAGTCGTTATTTGCTTGTTCCTATGCTAAGTATCCGTGGAGAACGACAGCCCGAGTCAACTTTCTGCTATAAACTGTGGATTTGATGACTTCCGACTTGTAAATTTAATCTTGATTGTATTTGGAGATTGCATGTTCTACAACGGAAAATAAAATCTCTGAGTTCACATCAAAATTTGGCGCCGCTGTTGGGGACACTTGACCGCTCAAGCAAGTTTCGACCGACCGAGATAAGTTGAAATCTTTCTTTCACTTTTTTAATTTACGTACTGCATTTTTAATTCATATAGCATAAACCCAAAAAAAAAAATCAGAAAATCTATGAGAATCTTTCTCCAGGGCAAAAAATCCAAAAATATTTACTTTTAGATTCTTGTGTATTTCTTTCCCATATTAGTTTACTTCCTCCCCAAGAAAATCCAAAAAATATTTTCCCAACCTGAATTAGTTTACTTCCTTATTCAGAAAATCCAAAAAATATTTTCTTTCTTGCATTAGTTTACTTTCTTATCAAGAAAACCCAAAAATAAGTACTTTTAGATTTTTGTTTATTTTATTTCTAGTATTAGTTTACTTCCTTATTCAAAAAATTCAAAAAATCCAAAAAATATTTTCTTTCCCGTATTAATTTATTTTCTTATTCAAAAACCCAAAAACAAGTAACTTTAGATTTTTGTTCATTATCTTTCCAGTATTATCTATTCGTATCTTCAGAAATTTGTCTGTTAGTCTTTATACAGGAAGAAGCACCATGAGAACTATTAAGAGACGACATCAACAAGAAAACTCAAGATGGAAGAAGAAGACGAAAGGACTATCAGGGAGATCAGTATGACGAAACCTAGGCGTGGAATTAGGATCCAACCGCATGTAAGGGAGTACGGAGTTGATCTAACTCTGATTAGCGCACTACCGAAGTTCGGAGGAAGAGAAGGAGATAATGAATGCGAGTTCGTGTATGCATTCGATTCTATTGTCGAGCAGTTTCCGACGAAGGGACTGACCGATAGCGAGCTAAAATTCTGGTTCTTCATTAAAACACTGGAGGGAGCAGCAAGGAGATGGATAGATTCAATCAAAGAAGAAGTTAGCGGATGGGAAGAGCTGAGGAGTATGTTCTTGAAGAGGTTTCTGGGGCCTGAAAGGGTTATGAGATAAAGGAGGATGATATCCAACTTCGTTCAGAGACAAAAGGAATCTTTTCATGATGCATGGGAAAGGTTTGAGGAGAAGCAGTACAACTGCCCCCCAACATCAGTTTACTTCGCGACAGCTCTGTGATTATTTCTACCTAGGAGTTAGAGAGGAGTTGAGAGACCTTATAGAGATAGCTCTGAAGGGATCATTCGTGGGGAGCTATGCTAAGCAAGTACTGGAAGCTTGCACAAGTGTTGCTAAGAATTCAAGGTACAGGAGTGAGCAGCTGAAGGAGAATGAGATCTTCAACAAGATGGAGGCCATGGAAGAAGTAAGGACAATAGCCGCAGTTGAGGAAGAAGCACAATGGGCTATGGGGTAGAGCGTAGGAACTCCTGAGTATCTGGATAAGAGAAGCCTATCAAAGGAACGAAGTCAAGGAAGTGCCAGAAGGGAAACCTATTAAGCTGAGTGTCGAATGGAAGGATGAAGTTTCCAAGATTAGCAGCGAACAGGTGGTTGACAGCATTGTAACTACTAAAAGGGGCTTGGAAGAGGAGGTCAAGACCCTCAAGGAACATCATAACCTGAGAGGAAAAGCAGTGCTGGAGGAACTGGAGAAAGGAAGAGAGGAGACACACTACTTGGTGAAGCTGTTCACAGAGAATGCCGCCTCAACTGAGGAAGCAATAGAAAGGTTAAGTGGTGAAGTCGATGCCGTCAAGGATGATCTGGTTGAAATGTAGTATGCAGTTAGGGAGCTGGATGAGAAGGTAGATGAGGTTAAGGAGCAGTAGGTGGAGAGCATTGGGGCCATCACTACTAGGAGTGGGATAACAACCCCAGATTCTATTCCTAGAAGTGAGGAAAGAGCTAGGAAGAAGAAGGATGTTGAGATAGTGGATGTGGAAGAAGAAGGCGTAGAAGGTCAAGGTGGGAAGTCTGAGAAAGAAGCATGGGAGAAGAAGACACAGGAAGAAAGGTTAGCAGCGAGGAGAGGAAGATATGATGAAGACCTGATGGAAAGGGGATATGTCCGAGCAGAAGATGGAAGAATAGTTCGCCTTAAAGACTTACCTTTTCAAGGAAGGCTCACGAATGACGTCAAGAAGGCTGCAAAGATGAAAGCTAAAGGAAACCTGGAGAGCCAATCAATTCCAGTGCCAATGCAAGACCTGTTTACTCTATACCCGTCTGACTACATGGAAGCTGTAAGGGACTTCCATAACCGGAAGAGAGCCTACGTTGGAGTGGCATGGAAAGAACGATCAGATATCATCAGCAGAGGAATAGGAGATCCGGGACAGTTCAACATGGTGATCGGAGTGAAGGGTAAGAAGGTAAACTGCATGATCGACCTGGGAGCCAGCGTGAATCTTATGTCATTGGCTAAGGGAAGGGAGCTAGGGATAGAAGATGAAATAGAACCATGTGGAACTAGGGTCCAGCTGGCCGACAACTCGATGAATCAATGTGCTGGAGAAGTCAGAGGTTTACCTGTGGAGATCGGAGGCATAAGAACGAGACTAGACTTCCTGGTAATGGATATGGAAGGAAGCGCGATCAGATCTAAAACACTCATTGGACGACCAGCCCTGCATCAGATGGAAGCCGTAGTCGACACGGGGGAGAAGACCTATTCATTGATCGTGGAAGGGCAGAAGAAGCGTTTCAATTCTAAAGGTGAACTGCTAGAGGAAGGAAAGAGAGTTGAGAGAGGTTGCTGGGAGAGCGCTGATGATTTTCATTTAGGAGATGAAGAGGAATTTGGATATATATATATAATGCCGGATCTGGTGAAGGAAGACATGGTGGACTTTGACTATGAGCATTATGAAGAATTGGAGCAGCTTTTCTTCGTAGATGTGATCAAAGAAGAAGCAATGAGGCGTTGGGATGAAGATTCGAGCTACGCAACAAAGGAATGGATGGACAAGTACTTCAACGGGATCGAGGGTTTAACCCTCGACAAATAAGCCATTATGAAAGCAGGGGTCGAGCTATAAGACCTAAAACAAGCGCTTCTTCGGAGGCAACCCATGGTCACATTTAGTTTACGCACTTGCATTTGCACTTTTTACTTTCATTTTCGATTTCTATACCAAATATCAGGTTTGGGGGAGGAAGACCCCATGAGGTTTGCATGTAAGCCATAGTCCTGATTTCACTCCAGACATGCTATCTCACACACTTTTGAGCCCAGGTACCATGGAAGAACGAAGGAGGATACCCACTGCAAGATTTTGGAGCTTGTGAGCAATGCACAACTAGGAGACCAAGATAATATGCAGAGGAGGAATTAAATGAAGAAGCATGGAAGCACAACACCGAGAGGGGAGGATCTTTTCTTTTTCTCTTTACTTTCTTAGTTTTCTACCTGCTCTTAGCTAGGTTTGGGGAGGAATTTGATTTGTTTGCTACCTGCTTAACTATTCGGCCTGTAATAACTTTAAATACTCGCACTTAGAAATTTGCATTTTAAGTTTATGTATAGTCCTATCTGCTACGTCTAAGGTTTTCTGCTTGCTGAAAAATGTTTTGATCTGTGGGAGAGTACCGGGTATGATCCATAACTAGGATGAGGGGCGGTGGATTTGTTTTCTTGCTCTGCTGCTTGCTGAATATATCCTCTGACCGAATGTGACCCATGTTGCTTTGATGAGTGAGTCTGCTTGCTACCCTAATTAAAGTCCTGTGTGCACCCGTGAGTCTTTATTTGTTAACACTGCTTCCCTTGAGTCTTTATTTGTTAACAACATGAATATGATTTGTGGTAATGTTGGTCCAGATAACGGAAAAGAAAAAGACTAGGAGGGGGGGGGTGAATAGTATTTTATAACTTTTGTCGATAAACACAAATTCTCAGATATCTGTGAAGATATCTGATACTTAATTTCAGAGAGCGGAAGACTTTTCAGTGATAAGTGCACGTGCTCAGCAAGATGTGTGTAAATACACAGCAAGGTAAATAAAGCAAGTAATAAGTTGCAGAAAGTAAATAACACTGATCTTTATAGTGGTATCTGAAGGTGGCGTAATCCTTCAACTAATCCACTTCGGCCTTTCTCAGACCTAGAATCCACTAAGACAGATAATTGAATTCACCTTACAAATATCTTCTCTCGATTCCTAAATACACTAGGTTCACAACCAAGTGTTCCCTCTGAGTTATTCCCCGGCTCCCAACCAAGTACTTCCTATACTCAGTAACCTTGGAGTTATTCCTTAGTTTCCCAAACTAAGTACTTTCTGTACTCCACGCCGTTTAAGGTGTTGGTTAAAGTAGTTTGTCAGGTGAGTAGTCTTAATAACTTTCTCAGTTATGTAGGAAAACTCTATAGAACAAGAATCACTTAACACACTTCACAATGTGTGGTGATATGTTCTTTACTGACCCAAGTCTATGTTAAATGTTCTGGAGAATGAAACTCAGATACTTAATCTTTTGATTAAACTCCTTCACAGATAGCAATGCTTGTTAAGGATCAGGACACTTAGAACTTTCGTGCTACTTAGGATTCAAAAGCTTAGTCGCAACTGTAAGCTAAAGAGTAAGTAGTTTGAAGGCTTGTATGCTTGAAAGAAATAAGTTCGTTCTGTAAGTTCAAGGTGTGTTTCAAGCATTCTAAGTGATGATATTTATAGTTGAATTTGAAGCCGTTTGAATAGTATCCATTAGGCTCAATTCAAATTCAAACTATTGATATCTGAAAATAGTACTGCAGAAAACATTGTCTCTTTTCAGAGATTTCCTCTTTTGTTAAGATGTCTCTATCTGTGCATTTATTGCATTGTACTATTTTTTGTCCTGTAGTGCCAACGGAACTATGCACGCTTTCTGAAGCATTGCATGTCCCTTTCCAGAGACATTCACATCTCCAGATACCTGTTGAAACATTGTTTCCCAGAAACATAGTTTTATCCAGGGTATCTGAGCATAGATATCTGTGGACACTTTTCCTCGTTCTGAAACCTTGTGTTCTCAAATGTCTTTTGTAAAACTTTTTTATTGAAAAACGCTTGTTTATTCAAGATATCTGGACATAGGTATCTAATGATCTTCATCTTCAGCAATCTTGTGCAGTCTTCAAAACTTCAAAAATTGTTGAACTCTCCTTTGATGCCTTCTTCTTGGTCTTCTTCGAAGATATAAAACTTACATTCAGAGACCTAATATCCTATACAAGATTTTCTAGACTAACATACTTAGTGATTTTCCTCTTTTACAGTGTTCAAGTGAACCAAGAGTAGTAACCACCTTTCGGAGCTAAGATAAGTCATTAGGTTGCTGATCAAAATCTAAACAACTTGGAAGAGGGAACAATCTAACACTTAATCATTTCTTATGATCTTTTCAATTTATTTTAATTAAGTGCAGAAAATAAACATCAACCAAATCGCAAGGTGTGATCTTTGCTGACAAGTTATCTTTTTATAGATTGATATCTGAGAGTAGGTTCATCAGATATGTTACAAGTAAAGTTTACAGATAACTTTTACAATGATAAAACAGTAAAGCACAATCAGCAAGATACAAAATACATAGTTAACTAGGACAACAGGAGTAACCAAGCTCGAAGTAGACATCCTAATAAACTAGTCTTCAAGTCTTCAAAACTTCAAGTCTTCAATCAGCAGATCTATGGATCAATTTGCAAATTCCCTATCCCCAAACCTTTTGATATCATCTGAGTAGTCAAAGAGCAAAGTCCTGACTATCATCTCAGTGTTTCTGGAAAATCCACAAACTTCCTTGTAGGTTTTGGTGGGATTCTTCTTGGCAAATTGTTTGACCCATAGATACTTTCCCCATTTCCAAGCATGCTCAATTCTGATATCTGATAGCTTGAAGTATTCATATATGATCTTCAGATATCTGATGTCACCCTTGTATTGATCTTCAGTCATGTAGAAAGACTCATAGGGTTCCATAGCAAGTCTTGCTCTTGTGCCTGTTCTAGTGATGTTGGGAATTCTGTGCACATCATCTGGCTTTCCATAAGGACAATCATCAGAGAGGTCCATCTTCATGGCTTCTATTCTCTTGATTACTTCAAAATCCAACCAGGCTTTGATGTGGTTGGTGTTAATCAAGATTGGCTTATCTTTTCTCCATGCCATGAGTTGTTTATGGATTGGTTCTGGAAATTTTTGATTTACCAGTAAGTTATTGATTTCCAGAATCCAGTAGCCATTCTTCTGATTAATGCACCTGTAGACAGATGAGTCATTGTTGGTCTTCACATACTCAATTCTGGCTTCTTCTGGCCTGAGTGGAACTTGACCTTTTCTTCTTTCAGCTCTCAATCTATTCCTCCTTTGTCTTGAATTCTCCCTTAGGGGATTCCTTGAAGAACCACCCTGGATTGACTTGGTGTTTCCAGAGGGTGTTTTAGCTGCTAAAGGCTTTTGCAACTATAGGCTCAGATAGGCTATCAAACCTTTTTCTTTTTCTATGAAGAGGAGCTTCATCTTCATCAGTCTCTTCATCATCATCATCATCAAGATCAATTCTTGTGAAAATTTTGCAGCCTTCTTCATTGCCCTGGGATTTGATTTGTCCTTCTTCTTCTTCTTTAGAAGACTCTTCAATCCCTCTTACTTGTATCAAACAAAATCAGGAGCTCAAGGCTGAATTTCAGAAGTTGGTTGCTGCTTACAATTATCTACAAGGAAACTTTGAGTCACTCTCAGAATTCTTTGTGACACTGAGTCAGTCAACAATGACTAAGGGGGAAGTATATCAAGGACAAGGAAAAGGATCCGGCGCTCAGAAAGGAAGAGGAAACAAGAGGAAATCTTCCCAACTACCACTCAGAATCAATTAGCCCTCCTCCAGTCAGACTGCTCTACAGATAGTGGACACCACTCAGCAACTTCCTGAAAAAGGAATGACAACAAAGGCCAGGGCACAGAAACCTCCAAGGAGTACCAAGGCTCCAAGTCCTGTTTCCTTATCAGTGAGCTTTGCTAGTGGGCCTTGAGTAGCATCTGCTTTTCCAGTAGCATAGCTAGACTCATTGAGGGCTTTTTCAGCAAGATTATTGTCATCATCCCTCACCATGCCTAGGTCTCTCTGAGCAATGACCAAGCTTTTTGTTCTCTGAGTGATTAACTCAGTGAACTTTTTCATTTCAGCAGGGACTGATGCAATTACTTCTTCATTTTGTTGAGACAACTCCTTTCTTAGAGTGGCCAGAACCTGGTATCTGGCCATGTAATCATGGGAGTTGAGATTTGGTTTCTTACTGAAGCTTTGAGGAGCTATCAGTTCTCTCTTTAAGTGAGAAACTCCCAAGTGAACATTTGCATGTTCTGCCAAGGTCCTGTCTTCTTTATCATCTGAGTCTTGATCCCAGTGATCTTCATCCTCTTGGTCATTTTCATTAATATTTTCTAGCCCAACAACCATCTCAGAGATGGGCTTCTTTTTCTTTCAGTGAGGAGGATGGTACTTCTTTTGGTGATGCAGCCTTAACATCATGCTTGTCTTCAGATACTTGCTCAGTATCTAATTCTTCAGCAATTGCATGAACAGCAAGCTGGAGTTCTTTCATTTTAGCATAAGCTTCCATTTCCTTGATTGTTTGATCTTCAATCTTTTGGAGCTTTGCTTTGGATTCAGCTATCTTCTCTTCCAGTTGAAGATTTAGTTGTTATTCTTCCTCCAACAGTTGTTTGAGTTGAGCAACTCTGGCTTGTGCATCCAATATTTTCTGAGTGTTGTCCTTAGAGTGCTCAACTACTTGTTCAGTAGAGTCTTTTTGTTGGGGAGATGGATGGGTAGATTTCTGAGGAGATGGAGGAGGGGATTTTTGTGATGTCCTCTCAGTGTGCTTTTCAGCAACTGAGGTATTATTACCTTGTGCAATACCTCCTATCCCTGGTGCAGGGGCATCATCATCATACTTTTTATCATCCTCATCCTTTTGATGGTCAGAAGGAGGTTCTCCATAGTCATTCTCATTAATCTCCTTCTCTTCTTCATCTTTAGAGACCAGATTGATCACTTCTGGAATAGTGACCATTCGCCCATTAACTTCCTCTTGCTCAGAGGGTATGAACTGTAGAGTCTGGGGCAAAGTAGGCTTGAATGCCATATTCATTCTGGTCTGACCATCTGCCTTTTCAAAGGTTTCAATGAGCTTATGTGCTACTTCCTTTATGAAGTTCTTATTCATCAATGTGGCAAATGCATATTGCTCAGTTGGAAACATTGCATGCACATAATTCTCCAAGTCAAATGCTCTTGCTCTTCTGGTAGGGTGATCAGTGACCCTTGTGATTTCAAACAGATCAGAGCATCTGAGTTTCTGCCATTTCCTGAAACACTTTAGATGTTTTGGTAGAGTATGAGCCTTGAAGAATGGAAGTAGGTCCTTGTTCAAATCTTCAGGGACACTAAGGCACTAGCTTGAGCCTGAAAGAGATAGTTTTGAGTTAGTTTCAAAACTTTTAGTAGATATCTGGGTTTTAGAGTAGTCAAGTATCTGTGTTACCTGTGCAACAACAACAGGCTCAGAAGGTTGGATTATTGAGGTTCCAGGTGCCTCAGATATCTTGGTGTGAGGAGGAGACTTGGAAGTCTGATCCTCAGCATCCTCTCTTTCTTTTTGAACCTGAGAATAAAATACAACACAACACTTAGAAATTTATCAGGAGAGAAACACTTAGACAATTTGATATCTGAGATGTCAATTACCTCCATAGTAGGAGGCTCAGATACTTGTCTCTCAGAAACTTGTACAGTTTCTGGTATTCTCTCTGGTGATGAAGATTTGGTGGCCTCATCAATTTCCATTCGCTGAGGGGATTGAATGGGCAATTCCCTAGCAACTTCTACATATGTTTGGGCCAAAGAGTAGAAAGTGTTAAGTATTTAGAAAAATTATCAGAGTACTATTGTGAAGAATATAGATATCTGAGATATATACCTTCTCAATAGAAGGCTCAGATACTTGTTCCTCAAAGACATTGTCAGTCTCTGGTTGATTCTCTGATGAGTTAGGCTTCTCAGCCTCATCATTTTTCTTCTCAGTTGGAGCCTATTAGAAACAAAGAGTTAGTCAAGTGTGTATAAAAGATATCTGAAAATTCATGTCTTAAGAAACTATTTTTCACCTGTAATACAGGCTCAGGTTCCTTAAGTGGTGAGGCTATGGGAGCCTCCTTCTCAGTTTCTGAGGCAAGCTTTGCAGCTTCCTCTTGTTCTTTTGTTTCTAATTCAGCCTGTAACAAAGAATTTTTTTTATAAGTAACAAGATTTATAAACATAAAATTTCACAAGTAGAGAGTTAAACCATTCAGCTACCTGAGCAGTGTCAGGCTGATTGGCCTCTGGAACTTGTGACCCTTCTATGCTTTGGTCTTGTTGTTCTATTTCAGCTTCTTTGTTTGAAGTTTTAGGTACTTCAGACCTTTCCTGAATGACTAACTCAGTTGCCTCCCCTGTTTGATCATTCTGAGCAGGTGTCTCAGTTTGATCCCTCTCTAGGAGTTGGGGAATCTGCTCATTTGCAAGATTTTCTTCAACATATTGCATTGCTGGCATGTCGAAATGGAGTTCATTGACCATTTCATCTACCACTTATGGCTATTGTGGTTGTGGTTGTTGTGGTTGTCTGGAAGCAAAAGTTTGAGCATTTGAGAGCTCATCCAGATTTTTAAGTGTGGTGTTGACATCAGCGTCTACCAACACTAGGTCACCACTCATCAGGGCTTCTTGAAGTTGTTTATACGTGACTTTCCCTGATGGTATGTTGGCACCAACAACCTTTGCTATAGGTGCTTGCTCAGCAATCTTTGAGCTAGTTGCTTTCTCAGCAACCTTGGACCTTTTGGTCCTCTTTCCCTTGGCCTTGGTTACTTTTTCAGAAACCTTGGGGGCTGGGATCTCCTCCTCCTTGTCCGATTCGTCATCGAAATCTGGAACGGAGTTATCAACAATCCTTGCTGCTTCTGCAGAGAGTGTTTGAAGTTTCTCACAGCTTTTATCACCATTGATGGGTTCATCAACAGTGGTCTTAGCAGCATTGATGAGTTCATCTGCATTGATGAGTTCATCAGCAGTGGCGACAGGTATCTGAGAGTCAACATCCATAATGGGTATGCCTTCTGATTTGCCAGCATACTTCTTTTGTGAAGTTCTGTGCTTTTTGGTCGCAACGGAATCGTCAGATAACTCATCAGTCTTTCATTTCTTGGAACCTTTCTGAGTGCAGTAACCTTTTTCATCATGTTTGTATACTCATATTTGTAGAGTAGGTTACTATTGGCAATGTCTGTCGTCTCTCCGAGCTCAATGCCAAGGCACTCCAGTAAGTAGCATATCTTCAGTCCATAGCTTACTGTGTCTTTTGTCTCAGCAAGGCCTTTAATGATTTTAGGCTCAAAGCCTTGTATCTTCTTCACAAATTTCATGAAGGCGTACTCCCCCCCCCCCCCCTCCAATTAAAAGGGTTTTCCAGCCTTTTGTTTTGTTGATTTAACAAGAACATCATCATCCAGCGTTCTTGGCTTATCTGGTCAGCTCCTCCTTGTAAACCATCAAAGCATCTGTGAAGGATACATGCTAACACATCCCAGTGAACCAACAGATGTCTGGTTCTGATGTCAGCAAGTTTGAAGTCGATGGGTGTGTCTGGCTTGTCAAGATCACACACATCACTGTAAAGCTTTTTGACACCCTCAAGGAGATCTTCATCCTTGGTGTTAATTTCAAAATCCTTTCCAAGATTTTGAAGTTCAAACAGCTCATCGAAAGTTGTTTCGTCCAACAGGATTTCTTGTCCTTGGACTTTGGTCTTGATAGACACAGTCTCAGTGCCTTCAGAGACTTTGGAGATAATCGTGGAGTTGTTGTAAAACTCTAGGACATCCAGTGAAGAAACTCCACTCGGAAGAGAAAATAGAAAGCCCTTGATTTGTGCCTTTTCAAGCATATCAAGTACCAACTTTCTGTCAGTCTGGTTTTCTATTGCAGCTACCAGGCATTCCTCAATCATGGCACCACCCCAAATCATCCTGTGATTTGAAGTCTAATTATCAGGATTGAACTCTCCAGTCAACCGTTTGTTTGTTATAACCAACACTGGTGCTTGCTTTTAAACAGTACCAGAGGTAGTACCTTGGGATCTCAGAGTAGAAGCACGTTTGGAAGCCATCTCTTTAAATAGTAGTAGTTTTTTTTTTAAACTTGGAAAGAGATTAGGATTAAGGATTAGTAATTCTTTGCAGAAAAACTAAGAAGGAATCAGTAGTTCCAGAGAAATTTGCAGGGAGGTTTGAGAAAGTTTTGCAGTTTTTGTGCAAGGGCAAATGTAGGAGTAGGCGAAAGTGATTTCTTTTGCCAAAATCCTATATATATAGCATTTTACTCTCAACAGACATATACATACAAATTGATTTTGTACATATGTCTCTGTACGAATGCAGATAGGCGTGGGTAAAATTCGGTTTGCATTAAATGCTTAGTGGGCCACGTCTGAGTTTTTACAGTCCACTATTTTATAGAAAATTAATCTCGTCCGTTAAGATCAAACGCCCATTTCATCAAGGGTCACTATTACTTCTTCAACAATGATCACAATCAGTAATTGTAATTGTGCTTAATTAATGAAATTTGGCGTAAGGCTTTCTGAATCACAATTCTTTCAGTGACTAGGGGACAGTCTTTGGACTTATGTAGTCAGTTCAGAGACTGTATGTAACTTAATATATAAATGGAAAGATACAAAAGATCAGAGGTGTAGTTGACTGAATACAGTTGCACCATTTCTCTTTTGTGGTCCCCCTCACTTTGTGATCTCATAGATATCTAAGTACCCGTCTCAAAAATCTTTGAAAGACAATTTTACCCATCCTTTTAGTATATGAGTTCCCGTCTCAGATACCCTTTTTTATCTTCTGCCTTAGATATCCGGATACCCGTTCCAGATATCTTTTCTCCCTTCTGAGTCCCCATCTCAAAGATTAGAACTTTTCAGTTCCTTTGGTAACTCCATTAACCCAAGACTATGTCTCAAGGTTAAGAACCTGCTTTCTTGCAAAGGCTTTGTAAAGATACTACAAGTTGGTCTTCAGTTACAATCTTGAGTATCTCTATATTGCTTTTTTCAACATGGTCTCTAAGGAAATGGTGTATAACATCAATATGCTTTGTTCTTGCATGAAATTTAGGATTCTGAGTTATGACAATAGCACTTGTGTTGTCACAGAAAATCGGAGTTTTCTCTTCATTGACCTCATAGTCTCTGAGTTGTTGTTGTATCCACAATATCTGTGAAGCACAACACCCAGCATCAATATATTCAGCCTCTGTGGTAGATGTGGCAATTGAGTTTTGTTTCTTGCTGAACCATGATATTAATATGGCACCAAGAAATTGACAAGTTCCTAAGGTGATTTTTCTATCAAGCAATGATCCAGCATAGTCGGCATCAGAATAGCCAACTAAATTCAATCCACTGTCTTTTGGATACCACAATCCAACTTCTACAGTACCCTTTACATACCTTAATATTTTCATAGAAATGTTGTAGTGTGATTGCATTGGATTTGTCTGAAATCTAGCATACACTCCAACTGCATATTGAATATCAGGTCTACTTGCAGTGAGGTACAGTAGAGACCCAATCAATTTCCTATACTTGTATTCTTCAACACTCTTGTCAGATTCAGTATAGGTCATTTTGGTTCCAATGCTCATAGGTATCTTGGCATTCTTTTCAGAAGACTTTAGATTAAACTTGTTGAGCATATCATTTGCATACTTTGTTTGGCTAATGAATATTCCATCATTAAGTTGCTTGACTTGCAATTCTAGGAAATAGTTTAATTCTCCCATCATGCTCATCTCAAATTTACTTTTCATGAGCTCAGCAAAGTCTTCACAAAGTTGCTTGTCTTTAGATCCAAATATAATGCCATCAACATATACTTGAACTAGAAGTAGTTTCCCTTTATGGTTCAAAGTAAAGAGTGTTTTATCAACATCTCCTTTCTTGAAGCCACTTTCCAGCACGTATTTGGATAAAGTATCATACTATGCTCTCGGAGCCTGTTTTAGTCCATACAGGGCTTTCTGATACTTATAAACCATTCTACTTTCTGTGAAAACCTCAAAGCCTGGTGGTTGTTCAACATAGACTTCTTCAGCAAGTTCACTGTTTAGGATTGCACTTTTAACATCCATCTGATAAACATTAAAGTCATTGTGAGCTGCAAAGGCTAGAATAGTCTAATTGCATCCAATCTTGCAACTGGAGCATATGACTCGTCAAAATCTAGTCCTTCTGCCTGGGTGAATCCCTTGGCAACCAACATTGCTTTGTTTCTGGATATTTCACCAGACTCATTCATTTTATTTCTGAAAACCCACTTGGTTCCAATTACAGATATTCCGTCAACAAATGGAACTAGTTTCCAGACTTTGTTTCTCTCAAATTGATCCAACTCTTCTTGCATTGCAGAGATCCAATCTTGATCCTTTAATGCTTCTTCTATAGTTTTAGGTTCAATATTTGAGATGAAATATCCATAAAGAGAGTCAGCAATTGCTCTCCTAGTTCTAACTCCTTGGTCTAAAGGACCAATCACATCCTTGGCAGGATGATTTCTTATCCATTTCATAAAGGGTTTTGAACTACTAGGATCAATATCATTTTGATCTGAATGTGAATCAATATGATCTTGATAGGATACTTGTGCAGTATCTGAGATATCTAGCACATGGGAAATGCCATGGATATCTGACACTTTTTCAGTGTTAGAGATATCTGGAATTTGATTTTCAGCAATCTCATTCTCAGATCCTCTTCATGATGAAAGTTCTCAGTAACCTGTTCCATTTCTGGAATTTTCATAGGAAATTCTTCATCATGTCTTAGAGTCATCTGGTTGTTACTAAGCAATGGTTGCTTTTCATCGTCAGATTCATCCTCTAAGTGAATGATAGAGTTTTCTTTTGAGGATTCTTCTTCAGAATTTTTAATCATTAGTTCTTTGAACCTATCTGAGAGTTCTTCATTCAAGGGTACTTTGTTGTTTCCTTCGTAGAAGACTACATGAACAGATTTTCAATCTTTTGCGTTCTTTTGTTGTAGATTCTGTAGGCTTTGCTATTCAGAGAATAACCAAGAAATACTCCTTCATCTGCTTTTGGTTGAAATGTTCTCAAGTATTCTTTTCCATTGTTAAGAACAAAACATCTGCAACCAAACACCCTTAGATGTTTGATACTAGGGGGTCTATCAATCAAAAGTTCATAAGGAGTTTTGTAATGGTGTTTGTTAATCAAACATCTATTTTGAGTGTAGCAGGTTGTGTTAACAGCTTCAACCCAATAGATTTCACTTATTTCAGTGTCAGCAAGCATTGTTCTTGCTGCTTCTTTTAGGGTCCTATTCTTCCTTTCAGCAACACCATTTTGTTGTGGTGTCCTTACTGATGATAGTTGATGTTGTATACCTTTGCAGGTACAAAACTCTTTTATGTACTGGTTCACAAACTCAGTACCATGGTATGTTCTGATTACACATACCTTGTCATTTTTCATGACTTCAAGCTTATTCAGCAAGTTGGGTATCTCAACCCTTGCATCCGATTTTTGTTTGAGAAATACAACCCAAGTGAATCTTGAGTAATCATCAACAACAACCAGACCATACTTCTTTCCTGTATAGTTAGTTACAGAGGATTCAAAAAGATCCATATGTAACATTTGCAGTGGCCTTTCACTGGAGTGTCTAGTTTTAGACTTGAAAGATGTTTTGGATTGTTTTCCCATTTGGCAAGCTGAACATATACCATTTTTTCTATATACCTTTTTGGGTAAACCAACCACCAATTCTTTCTTAGCTAGTTTGTTCAGAGTTTTGAAGTTTAAGTGACTCATTCTTTTATGCCATAGCCAGTTTTCTTTAGTGTGGCCAGATTGACTCACCATGAGACATTCTTCAGTTGTGGCAGATGCCAAGTCAGCAACATAAAGATTTCCTTTTCGCCTAGCAACCAAGACTGTCTGCTTTGACTCATTGTCAATTACTTTGCATAGTTTTGACTTGATCTTTACAGTGTATCCTTTGTCTACCAATTGACTCATGCTTAGGAGATTATATTTCAATTCCTTTACATGTAGTACTTCAGAGATTGTAAGAGCTCCAAACTTCAGATTGCCAAAACCTATGGTTGAATTTTCATCTCCTCCAGCAAATCTAATAATTAGTCCTTTATCACATTTTCTGTAGTTAATCAGATTTGCTTTGTCTCCTGTCATGTGCTTCCCACATCCACTATCAAAATGCCACTTCGGGTTCTTCCTCAGAGTGTTCTGCACAAAACATGAAACAAGGAGTTAGGCTCTCATTCCAACAATGGAACCTTCTGGACTAAAGAATCTCCCTGTAGGAATCCATTTATGAATGAACTTTCTTGGGATATTCTTTTGTCTTGTTGGAACATAAGGAGGAATTTTAGGTAAATGATTGGTGTCATTATCATTTAAAGCTATTTTCCTTCTTGGTGTGTTCCTTGGTGCTCCTCGTGGTGCTTTCAGATACTTGTCAGATTGCTGAGTCTGCTTTTCAGCAAACTTAGCTTTCCTTGCCAGATTTCTTCTAGCCCTGGCATTCAAAGTGGTCGTAACCGGTTCTTTCTTCCACTTCTGGTGATTGCTATGTGCAATCCTGGCATTCATCCATCGTTCTTGCTCTTGTTTATACTCACGAGCGAGTTGTTTCCCGATGACTTTATAGCCAATGCCATTTCGAGCACCTGGTGCTGTCTGAGTTCTCTTATCAGAAGCTTTGCTAGTCTCTGGAACGTCTTTCTTTCTAGAAAACGTGATGTTGGAAAATTTGCCTGCTCCTGCAATTTTTTCCTTTCTGAGGGACATGGCACTGTGGGTGATTACACTTTTCAGTGTTATGTTTCTTTACAGAAACATTCCCAACAGTTTTCTTTTGGACTTGTTTTTCCCACAAAGGTTTGGTTGCGACTCCCTTTCCTTTGTTAACAACCTTAGCTTTCTAACCAATGCTGTAGATAATTTGAGAACCATTTTCCTGAGCACTAACAAACGTTATTCTTTCGTCATTCTTATTCAGATTAGTAGAGCTATTTGTTTGTGTGTCCAGCCCAAGTCCTCCCTTTTCTGAAGGATCTCTTAAATAAGAGTGTACTTCAGTAAGAGTGTCACAAGCTTTGGCATAGGATTGAAAAGATAGTTCTTTCTTCTTGAGTTCCACATTTTCAGAAAGAAGATCTTTATTTTCCTTTTGGAGTATATCCATTGCCTTTCTGTGTAACTTCTCCGTTTCAGATATCTGTGCTTTGAGAAATGCATTTTCAGCATCCTTTTTCTCAGATATCTTGAGTAATTGTGAATTTTTCTTTTCCAGAGAATTCTTTTCTTCTTCAAGAATGTCGGCTCTAGCTCGGATCATTTGAAATTCTCTTTGGTAGAGATCAAGTTCTCTTCTGAAATATTCTGAATCTCTGATTTCTTCCTCATAACTCTCATAATTTATGAATTGAGGAATGTTGGTTACCTCGTCAGCCATTGGGCAAGGCTCAATGTTGGAGCAATCTGGATAGATCTCCTCAGCAACCCCACATATTTCCCTTTTCTTTTGACCAAAGTCAACTAATTCATGAGTGATGCCACATAATTCTGGAGAAGGTAGTTTGGTATCATCTGAGTCTTCTTCCTCAGAATCTGACTCAATATGAAGAGCATCCAGTTGGATTTAAATCTTTTTCCTTTCTTCAGTGAGCATAGCTCTCTGACCTCTCTTAAAGTTTCTTCTATCTTTCTTGTAACCTGTCTTTAGCTTATTGAAAACAGGGCAATCTCTTTTAAAATGACCAGGTTTCTGACAATAGAAACAGATATCGTTTCCGATTTTTGCTTCCTCAGTACTAGATGCTTGCTGAGCCGGCTTGTTCAGCGAGCTTGAGAGCTGCATATTTTTGTACTGGTGATAGTTTGAGCCTAGATGCTTTTTCAGCTTCTCTTTGGCTTTTCTTCTCTCAATCTCATGACTGACGTATTTTTTCATTTGCTTTACAGCAAGAGCATCTTCCTCAGTCATTTCTTTGGTATCCTTCTTTTCAAAAGTGCCTTGTGTTACTAAAGCAACATTGTGAACTTTCTCAGCAATTATTTGTTCTCTCTGAGTAGTTTCATAGTTGACAGTAGCTAAGTGGGAAAAGAGTTCTACTGGAGTGATATTTGGCATTCCTTGGTTGAAATAAAAATACTGAGTATGTTAGGAATATCTGTTTAGATTTTGATCAGCAACCTAATGACTTATCTTAGCTCAGAAAGGTGATTAGTACTCTTGGTTCACTTGAACACTGTAAAAGAGGAAACTCACTAAGTATGATAGTCTAGCAAATCTTGTATAGGATGTTTGGTCTCGAAATGTAATTTTTATTTTCTGAAGAAGACCAAGAAGAAGACATCCAACAGGATAAGTTCAACATTTTTGAAGACTTGAAGATTGCACAAGATTGCTGAAGACAAAGGTTTTTCAAATACCAATGACCAGATATCTTGATGACACAAGCGTTTTCAAATAAACAGTGTTACAAGAGATATCTGAGAATTAAAAGGTTTCTGAAACGAGGAAAAGTGCCCACAGATATCTACACTCAGATACCTTGGATAAAAATTATGTTTCCGGGAAACAATATATTCTTAACAAATGGTATCTGGAGTTGTGATAATCTCTGGAAAAGGACGTGCAAAGCTTCAGAAAGCGTGCATAGTTCCGTTGGCACTACAGGACAAAGCATAGTACAGTGCATTAAATACGCGGACAGAAATGTCTGAACAAAAACAGTAGCTTCTGAAAAAGAAGACAAACCTGCTACAGTACTATACTCAGATATCAATAGTTTGAATTTGATTTATGCCTAAAGGATACTATTCAAACGGCACTCAAATTCATCTATAAATATCAACACTTAGACTACTTGAGAACACACCTTAGAACACATTGAACTTACACCAAGAACACTGAATACTCTCACAAGCTCTCTCAAGCAAACTACTTACCTTCAAGCTTTCTGTTGCGACCAAAGCTCTTGATTCTAAGTAGCACAAAAGTTCTAAGTGTCCTGATCCTTAACAAGCATTGTTATTTGTGAAAGAGTTGAACTAAGATTTCATATCTGAGTTTCATTCTCTTGAACACTTATCATAGACTTGGGTCAGTAAATAACAAGATACCATACATTGCAAAGTGTATTAAGTATACTTGATTCATAGAGCTATCTGAATAACTGAACAAGTTATTAAAGAAGCTCATCTGACAATTTACCTTAACCAACACCTTAATCGGCGTGGAGTACAGGAAGTACTTAGTTTGGGAAACTAAGGAATAGCTCAAAAGGTTTCTGAGTACAGGAAGTACTTGGCTGTGAAAGCCGGGGAATAACTCAGGGGGAACACTTGGTTGGGAATCTAGTGTTTTTAGGAATCAAGAGAAGATATTTGTAAGGTTACATCATTTATCTGTCTTAGTGGATTCTAGGTCTGAGAAAGGCCGAAGTGGATTAGTTGAAGGATTACGCCACCTTCAGATACTACTATAAAAAGACTTGTGTTATTTACTTTCTGCAGTTTATTACTTGCTTTACTTATCTTGCAAAGTACTTACACTTATCTTGTTGAGCACGTGCACTTATCACAGAAAAGGCATCCGCTCTCTGTTATTAAGTATCAGATATCTTCATAGATATCTGAGAAACTGTGTTTATCGACAAAAGTTTTAAAAGACTATTCACCCCCCCCCCCCTCTAGTCTTTTACTTTGCCGTTATCTGGACCAACAGAGTATGTTCCCAGTTTTGATTCAAGCTTCTCACGATAGTCTTAACCTTTTTAGAGTTAGAGTATCTCTCGCTTTCACCAAGTGCAGCCATTTCACTCATCAATGTTGTGAACCGGAAATCTAGTTCTTCAAGAGTCTCTGTGGGACCTTGTTTAATGTTTTGGAATTTGAGCTTCAAAACTTCGAGCTTATTTTCCTTTGTTTTCTCAGTGCCGGCACAGATTTCCTCAATCAGTTGCCAGGCCACTTTCGCCGTTTTTGCACCCCACAGTTTACACTATATGTGCTCTGGAGTGGAACGTATGATGATATTGCAAGCCCGACCATCCAGTCGATTTCTCTTGGAATCTTCCGATGTCCAGAGCTCTCTGGGCTTTGTCTAGTAAACAACTTGACCAGTAGGTCTTCCACTGGTTGAAGCACCTGTTTGTGAGGAACCACCACTTGGTTCTTCATCAGTGGGAACTCTGTCTCTACCATAAGAAAACTCCATGACCTGCTTGAGTTGTTGAATGACTATGGGGCCATTCTTTATTACTTCGATCATTTAATCATTGATGGCTTCTAGCTGGAGCATCATGTTGTTCTTCCATTTCTCATAATTCTATGGCTTGAGAATTGGAGCGTCACTTAAAAACATCCTGCAGCAAACACACTAAACAGACAAATCAAGTGTAGGTGAAAAGCAGTTAGTGGGCACTTATCTGGGATCTAGGTTTAGTGCAGAAGGCTTAGGAACCTCCTGCTCTGATACCACTTGTTGGTCCAGATAACGGCAAAGAAAAAGACTAGCGGGGGAGAGGGGTGAATAGTCTTTTACAACTTTTGTCGATAAACACAAATTCTCAGATATCTGTGAAGATATCTGATACTTAATTTCAGAGAGCGGAAGACTTTTCTGTGATAAGTGCACGTGCTCAGCAAGATGTGTGTAAATACTCAGCAAGGTAAATAAAGCAAGTAATAAGTTGCAGAAAGTAAATAACACTGATCTTTATAGTGGTATCTGAAGGTGGCGTAATCTTTCAACTAATCCACTTCGGCCTTTCTCAGACCTAGAATCCACTAAGACAGATAATTGAGTTCACCTTACAAATATCTTCTCTCGATTTCTAAATACACTAGGTTTCCAACCAAGTGTTCCCCCTGAGTTATTCCCCGGCTCCCAGCCAAGTACTTCCTATACTCAGTAACCTTGGAGTTATTCCTTAGTTTCCCAAACTAAGTACTTCCTGTACTCCACGCCGTTTAAGGTGTTGGTTAAAGTAGTTTGTCAGGTGAGTAGTCTTAATAACTTTCTCAGTTATGTAGGAAAACTCTATAGAACAAGAATCACTTAACACACTTCACAATGTGTGGTGATATGTTCTTTACTGGCCCAAGTTTATGTTAAATGTTCTGGAGAATGAAACTCAGATACTTGATCTTTTGATTCAACTCCTTCACATATAGAAATGCTTGTTAAGGATCAGGACACTTAGAACTTTCGTGCTACTTAGGATTCAAAAGTTTAGTTGCAACTGTAAGCTAAAGAGTAAGTAATTTGAAGGTTTGTATGCTTGAAAGAAATAAGTTCGTTCTGTAAGTTCAAGGTGTGTTTCAAGCATTCTAAGTTGTGATATTTATAGTTGAATTTGAAGCCGTTTGAATAGTATCCGTTAGGCTCAATTCAAATTCAAACTATTGATATCTGAAAATAGTACTGCAGAAAACATTGTCTCTTTTCAGAGATTTCCTCTTTTGTCCAGATGTCTCTGTCTGTGCATTTATTGCATTGTACTATTTTTTGTCCTGTAGTGCCAACGGAACTATGGACGCTTTCTGAATCATTGCATGTCCCTTTCCAGAGACCTTCACATCTCCAAATACCTGTTCAAACATTGTTTCCCAGAAACATAGTTTTATCCAGGGTATCTGAGCATAGATATCTGTGGGTACTTTTTCTCATTCAGAAACCTTGTGTTCTCAGCTGTCTTTTGCAAAACTTGTTTATTGAAAAACGCTTGTTTATTCAAGTTATCTGGACATAGGTATCTGATGACCTTCGTCTTCAGCAATCTTGTGCAGTCTTCAAAACTTCAAAAATTGTTGAACTCTCCTGATGGATGCCTTCTTCTTGGTCTTCTTCGAAGATATAAAAATTAAATTCAGAGACCTAACATCCTATACAAGATTTGCTAGACTAACATACTTAGTGATTTTCCTCTTTTACAGTGTTCAAGTGAACTAATAGTACTAACCACCTTTCGGATCTAAGATAAGTCATTAGGTTGCTGATCAAAATATAAACAGGAATTCCTAATAGGTACTCACGTTTCTGAATCCCTTTTTATACTTATCACTAACCCCGCTGAAAGCCTTTTTGAGCTTTGAAACTCCACCGTATATCCTACATCTGCTTTACTTAAGCGGTGACAGCAACTTGCCGCCGAGCTTGAACGAAGGAATGAAGCAATGAGTTCCAAAGAATGGAGGAGAATCATGTTTTGATCATGATCGAGAACTGGTTTGGGGGGAAAGGAGAGAAGAAAACTCTGATCCCAGTTCGAGAAATTGGTTTGGGGGAGAAGTGGAAGAAGATCATCATCGAAAGGTAACTTTGTTGGCCCTACCGTTTATTACTGGTGCTAAAACCTCTAACTCTTGCTCCAGCAAAAATAGAAAAAAGAAAGTACCGAAAAAAGCAAAGGTACAAAAGTCTCGGAGTGGATCTATGGTCCTTGTGATCACCGTTTTCGTGTTAAGGATGTTACAGATACTACCCACATACCAGCGTGGCCCTAAAAAGCTACATGTCTGTGAGGGTTGATGGCATGCATACCAAACTAGCACGCACAAAAGTGTGGAATTCGGTAAAACAGACACTACCAAAAAATGGAGAGACTAAAAGAGCCCAATGATGGCCAACCAAAAGCATACGAGTCAGTAAAACGACTTCAAAAAATAGTATGCCAAAAGAAAAGAAAAAAAGAAAAATAAATAAAAAAGGAGCAAGTAGTCTATGTGTGAAGCAACTGGTGGAGTAGCTACGATGATAGAAGAGAAGCTGAAGATTTATCATTACGAGAAGACGAAGTCGACAGAAGGAGCTCGGTGTCCGAAAGGATAAGTCCCCCTGAAATACCCAGTACTCAACCTTGTCATCTTTTATTGATACTTGGCCTTTCCCTTCTCTATATTATCCTACCTTATATGCTTACCAAGCAAACCTGAGTACTACTATGATTTATGCCTTGACTTTTGGGAGAAGTATTGCATAACATTACCGCGAGGTAATGATTTTGAAGTACACCTATAAGGACATTGGGTTACACCTGTAACAGCTGGCTATAGTGAGTAATGCTTACTTGTTACTTGTTTGTTGTGGAGTCACGAAGTTGGAGTTGAAGCTAAGCGAGCCAGTAGAGTTTAGGATCTTTGAAACTGCCTACTTGTCTATGTGGTGGTTTATTCTTGCTGCTCATTTCATGGTCACTTCTTAATTATCGTTTTTGCCTTGCTCGAGGATGAGCAAGAAACTGGTTTGGGGGTGTGATGTGATAATGAAATGTGCGATATGGCATACTTTTAGACCCTCATTTTGGGCCCTAGATGCAATATTTATGTGGTTTTATGGTCATTTACCAACTTTGCGTGTTTTATGTAGGTAATGAATGCGGTTTTGAGGATTTGCACGATTTCAGGCACCAAAACGGCATAATTGTGCCAAATTGAGAGAAGGAAGCAAATAGCTGGATCAGCCGTTGCACAGAGTTCGAGGAGTCAAAACATGTCATGCGACCAACCGACGCGAAGATAATTGAAGGAGGAACAACTTTGTAGAAGACAGGTTCAAAGGTGCAAAACCGATGAAAGTAAAGAAGCATGAAAATTTTACTTTGACCTAGAGAAGTCTGATGAGGTCGTTCCACCTACCGTTGTGAATATTTCGAATCCCCAAGAAATGCTGAAGAATGACACTTTTCAAGATAACGAGGTTACGAGGCTCAAAATCGAAGAACGAAGAAAATCTGTCTGAGAGAAATCGCCCAGAGCACTGTTTTAGCTGTACACGGAGTTCTAGAAGTCCGATTCAAGCTCATGAACTATCAGTGGAAATCTTATTAAAAATTTTAAAATTTTTCTGCTTGCACTTTCCGAGAAAACGACGTTTGTAGGTCTGAAATTAGCTCGGAAGGCGAAAGAGCTTACACTTGGGCCAGACAACCTTTCTCCGGTCCGTCAGGCCTCAGCCCGCCTTTTAGCTTTTCTGGCTGGCCAAGGCTACCCAGAACACGAAATTCCACATATAAATAATACCTCAGGGTCTCAGATTTCACATAGCTCATAAAGCAACTCTCCTAGAGAGACAAACAGTCAGCTCTCTTAGAGAGATAAACAATCGTCGGGGAAGTGAAACCCCAACCCGCTGGCCGTCAGGCACCCAAAAGAAGGAGAAGACACCAGGAGCATCAGCACGGAGACATCAAGATCATCAGAGACTAAGCTTTTCTTCCTTTCTTCTTTTATTTTCGATTACTGTTCTTAGATTACTATGAGTAGCTGACTTTCTTTTGTAAAGGCAAACCGCTGCAACTCTGCTTTTGCTACTTCTTTATATACCATGATATATTAATGAATTAGTTTTAAAACATAATTCGTGCTTGTTCTTTATTCGTCCGACTCTTTATGTGGGAAATCCTTACTAACTACGACTTGGTAACGGATTATATTTTGTCCTATGTGACTTGTCTGAAAACGTGGCGAGATAGGGTGTTGAGTGAAAAACACATTGTTGGTTTAGTAAAGGTGTCTGGATTAACTACGACTTGATCTGACATGTCTCTTTGCTACCTGTAGACGACACATATGTTGTTTGATTCTAAGTAGTTGGGAGTAGTATAGCAAAGGGAGGTTGGGGATCCTTTACGCCTGTCCATTATTGACAAAGCAATTTAGGGTTTACTGTGTTTTAATTATTCTGTCTGAAATCAAACTACTTAATTTGGAGATTGCAGGTTCAACAACAGAAAACAAAATCTCTGAGTGCACATCAATCTCGAACTTCAGATGTTGTCCCAATATTCTTCATAATTTCTTTATCAGGTGTTGTACCCGGTGCACCAGGTATTATCACAACATCTAGATCCTGAGAAGGATTTTTATCACCTGCAACAAATTTAGACATACCAGTTCCATCTTCTCAATGAAGATTATCATCAAATACTACATTCACAGATTCTTGTATCACATTACGTTTAAGATTAAACACTCTATAAGCATGACTATTCAAGGCATATCCAACGAATATGGCCTTTTCACTTTTAGAATCAAACTTTCCTAGGCAGTCACGATCATTAAGCACATAACAAGTACACCCAAAAATACGAAAGTGTTCCAAATTGAGTTTCTTATTCTTCAGAATCTCATAAGGAGTCTTTGTAGTTCCAGGTCTGAGATAGACACTGTTGATGATATGACAAGCTGTGTTCAAGGCTTCAGCCCATAGTCTTTTGGAAACATTCATTGAGTTCATCATCACTCGAGCCATCTCTTGAAGAGTGCGATTCTTTCTTTCTGCAATACCAATCTATTGAGGAGTTTTGGGAGCGGAGAACTCATGTGATATACCCTGCAGTTCACAAAAGCTAGAAAAGTGTTTGTTTTCAAACTCTCTTCCATGGTCAAACCTAATACGGGAAACAGTATCTCCATATAGGTTTAAATAAACTAGCATGTAATGTTTTGAAAGATTCAAACGTATCAGATTTTTCTTTAAGAAATTTGACCTAAGTATATCTAGAGAACTCATCAACAATCACAAAAACATACTTTTTGCCTCCTAGACTACTAACTTCAATAGGACACATAAGATTTGTACGAAGTAATTGAAAGCATCTAGTAGTACCAACATATTGACCATCAGGAGACACATGAGCATGAGAGACCCTAGTTTGTTTACATTTCAAACAATCTTCACATACAATCTTACCTGGATTTGACAACTTAGTAATGCCTCTAACTGCCCCACACTTTATGAGTTTGTCAAGATTTCTGTAATTCATGTGGCCAAGCTTTTTGTGCCAGATGACAGACTCATCAACTTTCACATGAACTCTGATCATGGAACAGGTAACAATTGTCTCTGGATCTTATACCTGTCATAACACAAGTATTGGCTCTATCGAACACTTCACAAGACATCTTATTAGAGCTTACTCTCAAGTCTTCATCACATAGTTGACTTATGCTAATTAGATTAGCTTTTAGTCCCTCAACTAGGAGTACACCTTTCAAATATGGAAATCTATGAACGTTTAGTGTTCCTTTACCAACGATCCTACTTCTCCCTCCACCACCATAGGTAACAGTACATTTGTAAAGTGCTACAATGTCTTTGAGGTGGGCTTGATTTCTAGTCATATGACGAGAACACCCGCTATCAAAGTACAAGCTCTTGCAGAGTCAGTTTTCACAGTACAGAAAACAACATGACAAATCTCACCAATATTACTCGAGTTAGCTGCAGATGCTGTCACATTATCAGAATAGTTCTCAGAATTTTCACATGATATTACCACAATATTGCTCAAAGTACTGAGTTATCCCCCAGATAAGTAATCAGCATCTAGATCAAAAGAACCAAGCAAGCAATAAGGATGATCTACCTCTCTCAGAAACACATGATCAGTGTTTACGACATTGATATTGTCAAGACATTCCTGTTCACCCATAGAAAACAAGTCCTGCATAGAGTGATTAGTGATAGTATAAAGACAATGCCCTTCACTATCGAATAAAATCGACTGCTCAGGTGTTGTAGCCCCTGTATTGTCACAACATTCATTATCATATGAATATCCTGACCATTTTACTTGTGAATGTAAAGCAGCTGTATGCACATCTTCATCAAGGACTATCTCTTCATCATCTGCACTTGTCTCATCATCACTAAGACAAATCCAATAAGAATTACCCTTCTTTCGAAAAGTATTAGCACCCCCCATAGGCATAATGTCCAAAACCTTCGCATGCATGACATTGTGTCTTCATAAGATTATTAGTATCCTCATCAGATGGTTTTTTATAAGAGTACTGAGCAAGTTTCTTAGAAGGAAATTTCTTACTAGGAGAGAACATGCTGCTAGATCCAGTTTAAACTTATCATTAAGATTGCTCTTTTGAAAATGTTTAACCAAAGAGTTGAAGAAAGCAATAAAATCAACTTCATCTTCTTCATCAAGTGATTCAAAAGACTTAAATTGAAGCATAAGACCTTTTTATCTAGAGTTACCAGGAGGATTTTCCATGTTTAACTCATAGTTTTTCAAATATTCATTAAGGTCTATAAATCCATAGTTGTCAAATTAAGAGAAGTTTCATAGCAATTTTCTTGGTTTCAAATCGTTTTGACAAGGTTCTGATTGCGTTATAAACCAACATTTTGTTTGACAAGGGATCACCTAAAAGAGAGTTTTCATTCAAAATATCCAGCAGTTTTCAAATTTGCTAAGTACCATCTAAAGCTTAGTTTCTCTCACACTCTGATCTCCTTCACAATGCCTTTGGAGAATCTCCCAGGCTTTTTAGCAGTTGAGCATGTTTGAATAAGCTTAAACATATGAAGATCAACATAACGAAAGATAACATTCAGGGCTTTTTCATTTGTATATTATCGGTTACCTCTTTTGGAGTGTAGTCTTCTTCAGGCTTGGGCACACAGTCTTTGTCTTTATCAGGAGGTAGCATGGGCACTTTGTATCCATCAAGCACAGTATTTCACACCCTGGTGTCAATGGCCTTGAGATGTGAGCGGATGCGGATTGACCATAGCTGATAGTTGGATCCATCCAGAATAGGTAGCCTGTTGATATTTAGATTAACTGAATCCATCCCAATGGTACCATATCCAAACACCTATTGATTAGGTGGCTGGCTCTGATGCCAATTGAAATTGTATGGACCGGGACTTAATACCAAATACATGTATTGTAACAGGGTATTGTAGCAATACGTAAAATCAATGTAAGCAGCGGAATGTAAAGAGCACAAGACAAAAATATTTCAATATCTGCCGAGCCACATGGTGAAATATCCACTATAAAGAATAACGGATTTATAAAAAGATATCTAGCTAATACTTCCTATCGCCTAGAATATCAAAACTACTAAGTACTTGAATCGGGCCACCAATTCCAGTTAGCTCACTCTCAAACAAAAGAGATATCACTAATTAAAACTTAGTAAAAAGAGATGCTAAACAAGCTGCTAGAGAATATCTATCTTACGCGTAAAAGCTTGTTGTATCATCTAAGAACCTATCGACTTGTATATATAGTTATGAATATTAATCCAAACTAGTCTAGAGTTCTAATATCATTGAAGATCTTGATCAGGTCAAATCACCACGTTCTTCTCCTAAAACTTCTCAATCTTCCATGCACCGAAAATCCTTCTTTGATTATAAGTAGAGTTCTTTTTCGAGTAGGATTCCAATTCCTATCCTTCTTCAATATCTTCATGTATCCAAACTCCAAGAGTTCTACTCCATGAGATACCTAAACCTGCTAAGACTAAACTAAAAACGTGGAAATACATTAAAGTGAAGTAATGCAAAATCCATAAATAGAAAGTCCATTGCATAGTCAGTTAATAAGAATTAGATAATTCCCAGTTAGAAACTTTATTCAAAGGGTATACCAATTCTATGAATGTGAAATTTCCAACTTGGAAATTCAATTCAAATGGGAAGCCAACACTAAGAATGGGATAATCGCAACTTGAGAACTAAATTCGAAAGGTAGACCAACTATATGAATGAGATAATCCAGACTCGGAAATCCAACTCGATGGGTAAACTCAACTCTAAGATATAATAAATCTAACCTGAGAATCTATTGAAAGGCAAAACCAACTCCAAGGGTAAGATTATTACAACATGAGATCTTTAATGGAAAATAATCCACGAGTAGGATAACTCGGACTTGGGAACTACATCTGAAGGGCAAATGAACTCTAAAAATGGAATAATGTCACCTAAAAACTCCATTAGGAGGGTAAACTCAACTCCACGAATGAGATAGTTTCAACTTCAGAACTCAATTCGATGCATAATCTGAACTCTAATAATGGGATATTTCCATCTTTAGAACTCAACTCGAATGCAAACCAACTTTAATAATGATATAGTTAGAACTAGATAACTCTATAAAGGGTAAAAGACACTTCAAGTAACAATACTCTAGGAATCGGGTATGAATTCGTACTTGACATCGATTCGAAGTATAAATAATAATGGAACATTTCAACTTGAAGACTTTATATGAATAGTAAACCACACTTTATGGAAAAAAATACTATGAGAAGGCTATTTCCAACTTTTGAACTAAATCCAGAGGGTAAACGATCTTTAAGGACGTCATAACTGGAACCTGTAACTGAATTCAAATGGTAATCTCAACTTAAAAAAACTGAAATTCCACGCCACGATTTAATACTAATATGTATAAAAATATATTTAGTTAACGATATAGAGGTTTTGATTAATAATAAATATATATATTTTTAATGACATAGGTCCGTCTCAGCGTTAGTAAATCCGGTGTGGCGTAGCATGGTCCTAGGTGGTGCACCAAGAAGATAGACTCCCCAACTCCAATCCGATGGATAAAGAAAGACAATCCAATCCGAAAGGAAGAAACAACATTGATGATGATGATGGAGGCCTCTTTCTCGACAGCTTCGCTTTCCCGCCATTTCCCCCTCTGCTGCAGGTCGTCGTCTTCTTCCTCGCAGCAGCACCATCTCTCCTTTTCCTATCGAAACTCTTCTTTCACAGTGAGTCTGTCTGTCGATCAATTTTTTATTCTTCTTCTTCTTCTTATTGTGAGTTTAATTAATTCAATCAATTTTTGATGCAGAGACAAGTACGGAGTGTAATTAGTTACAGAAATGGTGCTGTCAGAGTCAGACGAACTAGGGATATGAAAGGTCTCATTGTTAGAGCTGAGATGTTTGGTCAGCTAACCAGTGGCCTCGAACAAGCATGGAACAAACTTAAGGGTGAAGGTAATTTTTTCTTCTTCTCACTACAAGAGATTGGGTCTAATTCGGCCCTTTTTAGAGTCGTATCATGTAAGTCACTCTTGTATAATAGAATTGCAAAGGGGTTGTCGTACAATTTGAAGTCGTATTTTTTTTTTAACTTTCTTTGAGTTAATTTTAAGGCCTTTTAGAGCGTAAAATTTATGAGTTGTATTAGATCAAATCTGTTGTAGTGTTTCTTAGTGTAATGCGCCAACTCTGGGGTGGGTGGACTGGTGGTGCTGTTCTTTGTTATGCGCAAGGTGTGTCTAAGAATTTGACCATATAACACAAGATTTTGTCATGTAAAGTTATGTTTTCAAGGCTAATTTTTAAAAATATGTTGGCTTAGTATAGTGGATGCGATAGAACACTGACTTAACTGGTGTTTCAGAAACCTATGAGATTTACGCCAGTCTATGATCTGAATGTAGGAAACAGTATTCGATAATTGCTGGTGTTGTTATTGTTGTTGTTGTGGTGTGTCAGTTAGTTTTCTTTCTGAGTTAAAAAAAAAAAAAAAAACTTGAGTGTTTCTTCATGCTACATTTGCTATGATTCAGAGGTTTTGACCAAGGAAAACATAATGGAGCCTATGAGAGATATACGGAGAGCTCTTCTGGAAGCAGATGTAAGTTGTATGACAAATACGGAGATGTAATACGAATTTACGATCCTTGTTTCGTGCCTTAGGCTGTTTTTCAATTACAGGTTAGCCTTCCTGTTGCTAGAAGATTTGTGCAGTCAGTAAGCGATCAAGCAGTTGGTACTGGAGTAACTCGAGGTGTGCGCCCAGATCAGCAATTGGTTAAGGTATTCTTATAGTACTAAGCTTACTTTTCAAGTTTATGTAATACCTAGTCTTGTTGCCTTTCTGCTCTGCATTTCCGACTGTAAATTGGGTGTATGCTTGTCTTGTCTGCTTATTCTATTTCTCGATCTACAGTGGCATGTTCCTTCAAGAAACTATACATTACAAGGAGGTCTTGTTTGTTTGTTAGATACTTTTTGGTGTCTCAAGTTGTTCAATAAAGCACGTGGCCCAAGACCAATAATGAAATTTGTTTGCCCTATCTGTCGCTAAATTCAAAGTCTCATTATAAGAAATTATGTGTCTTTAATAGATGTATTTGTTTTGTGAGATTTTCCATGAATTATGCAAATTCGTTGATTTCTGAGTAAGCTGGTAAAGTGATTGTTAGCTATAGTTTAATGTAACTATAAATGTTAACATCTATCTGATGAGCCATGCAGATTGTGAATGATGAACTTGTAAAGTTGATGGGAGGTGAGGTTTCTGAGCTAGTCTTTGCGAAGTCTGGCCCAACGGTGATTCTATTAGCTGGGCTGCAGGGTGTTGGAAAGACAACTGTTTGTGCAAAGTTAGCTTTGTATCTTAAAAAGTTGGTAAGCATTCTAATTCTATATTTCTGGACCCAGACCTCTTTCCTTACTCTAAATGGTGTATGCAACATTGTGCTGCTGAATGCTGACTAACTCAAGCTTGGGTTGGATAACAGGGAAAGAACTGCATGCTAATTGCTGGAGATGTTTATAGACCTGCTGCAATTGACCAGTTGGTTATTTTAGGTGAACAGGTACGTTCACCCCCAAAGATATCCTTTAATATGAAGAGTTATTTACTTATTTGATCGTTTGCTATTAATGAACCCCTGCTTATTGTCAAGTTGATGGATTCATGAAATGAGAGTAATGTGTAATAGAATGTAGGCATACGAGGAAGGTTTCGTATCTATGTATATTCAAACCCGTATTTGTATTTCCAATGTCCAGGAATATGATAGCTGAATTTCCTTTTTATTGTTATTATTTTTGTCTGTAAGAGACATTTTGAGTACCAAAAACCATGAATAACTTCTTATAAGAGTTGGTGGTAGTCTGACAGATATGTTTACAAACTTATTCGGCGGCCAGTCTGTATCACACAGCAAAGCCAATATTCGATGAATGTGTAGAATTCCTGTCTTTAAATGTGAAACTGAAAGAGCAGAATGATGAGCAGAATAATTTGGGAAATGATATAGAAATTTAGTACAGAGGTATTCTTTTAACTAGACAACTGATAAGTGATAACTGATTTTTCCATAAGCAGTTGTATGTGTTTTCATCAAACCTACTAAAATTGCACGCAAATCTTGAGATACATCACAAGACTGAAGTAACGACTGGAGGAACTTGAGGAATGTTATATTTAGCTGAAATCTAGTCTGCTCTGTGGTCAGGTGTAGACAGCTAGCAATTTAAGGTTAATAGCACTTGTTTCGCACAAAGAGGAATGTTGCTAAGGATTATTTTAGAGTAACAATTTTTATTCACCTTAAACCACTCGAGTAGAATGTCTTCTCTATTACATTTTCTCCAAAAAATTAGTTCAGCTGATTTTCAACAGTCTATTTGCTTGTATTAGAAATCGTAAAATAATCCTTCCACATATTCTTCTATCATGTATGACAAGTACTATACTCCGATACTAGTCGTCCTTCCCCAGTAATTAGTCTGTTGTGAAATAGAGTGAATTGGCTTGTAACATTATCATTTTCTTAGTTTGATTGGATTCTGTTTCCACTTCTATTGACATGCATGCTTCAATGTCATCATCTAATATACTCAAAGCTTTGAACAGGTTGGGGTGCCTGTTTATGCGGTAGGCAATGAGATTAAACCTGCAGAAATAGCAAAGCAAGGTCTGGCTGAGGCCAAGAAAAAGAACGTAGATGTGGTCATAATGGATACTGCTGGAAGACTTCAGGTAGTTGGCTGTGATAAAATAAATAATCATCACGGACAATGCAATTTGGAAATCCAGATGTAACTGAACCTGTCTTCGCATCAGATTGATAAAGCAATGATGGATGAACTTAAAGATGTCAAAAGAGTGCTAAATCCTACTGAAGTTTTGCTTGTTGTGGATGCAATGACTGGCCAAGAAGCAGCTGGTATGCATGTTTGTTCCTCAAGTCCATTAATGTAACATGATTATGTTGATCATGCATGACGATGCATTATAATGTGTTCGTTTTTTGTTTAATCTGAATGTAACTCAAAAACACCCCTTCTAATAATTGTAGAAATGTTTTCATGATCATTTGATGGGTCCTTTTTCATATACAATCAATGTCAGAATCCTCGACCTTTTTTATACAGATTAAAATGTTTATATTATGAGGTTTTGGCTTTTAATTGTGATTGTTCTCATGATCTTACAGCGTTGGTTACAACATTCAATGTTGAAATTGGAATTACTGGTGCCATCCTAACTAAGCTAGATGGAGATTCTAGAGGTGGAGCAGCCTTGAGTGTGAAAGAGGTCAGCCAACGACATCTTACTAATTTTTTTTCTTTCTTTTTTTGTTATCATTATTGTGTAAGATCAATTCGATCTCCTAGAGTTGGATTCCATTTAAGGTGTTGCTGACATTTACTGCCTTTTTTTTTTGTTATCATAATTAGTTGTAGGTGTTGCTGACATTTACTGCCCACTGTCTCTGTCATATCATTGTGATTTTTTATCGAGTATTTTATGGAGATTTTCATTGGTTAATTTAGAACTGTTGACTTGTGTAGTAAATTCAAACTTGTATGGTATGTTTCCAAAATTTGCTTTTCGATCATGACAAAGGTATCAGGCAAGCCAATCAAGCTTGTTGGACGAGGGGAGCGCATGGAAGACCTTGAACCTTTTTATCCAGATCGCATGGCAGGACGTATCCTAGGAATGGGTGATGTTTTGTCATTTGTGGAGAAAGCTCAAGAAGTTGTGAGTACGAAACAGTTACTTTTTTTT
Organism: Plantago major; assembly: GCA_026545765.1. Lineage (NCBI taxonomy): Eukaryota > Viridiplantae > Streptophyta > Magnoliopsida > Lamiales > Plantaginaceae > Plantago > Plantago major. The sequence continues at coordinate 38,444,579 of CM048843.1, read as the reverse complement.
ATGTTGTCAAATGGAACTATCTTATATAGATATCTTGAATAAATTGGCTAGATGCAACAAGAAGAGGCTGAAGAATTACAGAACAAGATCATGAGTGCAAAATTTGATTTCAATGACTTCTTGAAGCAAACTAGAGCAGTTGCACGTATGGGTTCAATGTCCCGTGTTATTGGGATGATTCCAGGCATGGGGAAGGTAAAAAATCTGTCCATTACTAGATTATAAGCTCAGGACTGTCTCCAAGCCACTGGCTTTTGGTGGGCCAAATGTTGTTATGGAAGATTTTGGTTAACTGTTGTGTAATATGACAGGAAGATAAATTACCCCAGGCACCCTAGAAAATATCTAAAAGTTCTTGGGGGATAGCTAATGTTTGTTTAATATAGCCTGTAATAGAAAGTGAATTGCTTATCAAAATGACAACTCAAAGTTTACGTATCCATACTGCGCAGCATAATATTTATCTACAGATTAAAAAAAGGAAAAAAGTTGAGTTATATTTCATCCACGGCATAAAGATCTTGATAGGTTGATTGAGTTGTCAGGATCAATATGAGTGTTCCTAATTGTTGAATGTTCTAACAGGTAACTCCTGCACAAATTCGGGAGACAGAAAAGAACTTGAAGTTTATGGAGTCTATGATTGAAGTCATGACCCCAGGTTATTCAACTCCATCTATCTTCAACAGTTCTAATTTTGTTAAAGAACTTAGTAACTGGAACTTTTTCATGATCATATCTTTTGTTCTCAAGGCTTTCGGACACTCGAAATTATACTATATGTAGTACCTGATAAGCTTCTTCGTGGAGCTAGTAATTGATTCTTCCAAAGTTTTGTTCTCTGAAGAGCAGCTAAATATGGGATTGAGTTATTGAGAACGAGTGATTTTAGATATTTCTTCCAGGAATTTAGCAGAATGTGGTAAAACTAGATGAATTATCTACATCTAACTTATGTTTTGTATTCAGAGGAACGCGAAAAACCTGAATTATTGGCAGAATCACCTGCCAGGAGGAAAAGAGTTGCTCAAGATTCTGGAAAAACTGAGCAACAGGTATCTATAGAAGAAAATTAAAATAGTTGATGGTGACTCACACGGAATTATTATTTCGCTTTTCCATTAGACATTCAACTCTTGATTAGTGAAACATCAGAATTGTACAACATTCAGGTAAGTCAACTTGTTGCTCAACTTTTCCAAATGCGTGTACGGATGAAGAACTTGATGGGTGTTATGGGAGGTGGTGGAGCTCTTCCTTCTCTGAACAATCTTCAGGAAGCACTACAAGCTGAACAGCAGGTGCTCTTATTTTAACTCTCTCCACAATTGATTTGTTGTGATGATTCCTCTGTTTTGCAACATGCTATGCATGTTGTGTGCCATATATTGACGTTGATTATGTTGCAAAAGAATGTGTTACAATAGTGCAAATCAGGTGATGAGTATTGGAATACGAAAATGCTGTTTAGTGTTCACATCTATGTATTTGTGCAGAAAAAGAAAAAGAAATTGAACACATTATAAAAGATTTAATTTGTGAAGTCCCAATACATGTTTCGGTGAAAATTTTACATACATAATTTACAACTTAAGCTTCTCTTAGGTGTCACACAATTTACAACTTTAGCTTCTGTTTACATACAGCAGCATTCTATAGCTTTAGCGAACCAAATGTGTATAAAAATGACATTGTGTGTTACTGGCAAGCAACCACTGACGGTCACCTTCACAACCTGTTTTACATTTTCGGATAATGTTGTCTGCAGCTCCTGACTTTTGATGCTGCAGAACCCATTCATGGATCTGAATTATGAAAATTTCCACTGATCACACTATAAGAATGTTTAAAGTTTTCTGATTACCCTGGAGCAAGGACAAATGAATATACTCAAAAATGATGCACAGATTCAAATTTAGTGAACAAAATTTACTGCAACTTCAGTTTTGGTCTAAACTTTAATCTGACAGTACATCTTTACTTAAACATTCTTCCTTGCTACGAACTTATAGAATCCCAAAGAGCAATTTGGAAACTTAAATATTCCAAACTGAGCCTAATTATCTAACGAATGTGTTGGTCCAGATAACGGCAAAGTAAAAGACTAGAGGGGGGGTGAATAGTCTTTTAAAACTTTTGTCGATAAACACAGTTTCTCAGAAACCCCGTTTCTGATACTTAAATTCAGAGCGCGGAAGACTTTAAGATAGGTAAGTGCAGAAACAAAAAGTATGTGTGTGTGCTTTGCTGAAAGATAAATACAGAAAGGTAAATAACATAGCAAGTATAGTGGTATCTGGAGGTGGCGTAATCCTCCAACTAATCCACTTCGGTCTTTCTGAGACCTAGAATTCACTAGAACAGATAATTGAGTTCACCTTACAATAATCCTATTCTAAGATTCCTGAACAAATGGTTCCCAACCAAATGTTCCCCTGAGTTATTCCCCAGCTCCTAGAGCTAAGTACTTCCTCTACTCAGATAACCTTGGAGTTATTCACGATTTCCCAAATCAAGTACTTCCTCTACTCCTTGATGGTGTTGGTTATAAGGTTTGTCGAGAGGCTTCTTGTATAACTTTTCGGTTATGTTTCCAGAGCTAATAGAACAAGATTACTTAATACACTTGTTCAAGTGTGTATCTGCTCTTCTTGACCCAAGTAATTGATGTCCGTTCTGGAGAATGAGCTTCAGAAAGGTTATCTGATAGTTCAACTCTTTCACGAATAACAATCTCTTGTTAAGGTTCAGGACAACTTAGAACTACTAGTGATTCTTCAAGCAACAGAAAACTTTCAGAAAGGGTAGTAGAGTGCTTGAGAGAATACTTTGCTAGATTGTAAGTTTGCAAGTTAGATCGTTCTTTTTTGTCGTATTTCTCAGCATCTAAGTGTGTGATATTTATAGATGAATTAGAGAGTTGTTGGGATGTTACCCGTTAGACACAATTCAAATTCAGTCTATACTTATCTTGAAATGAGTACTCAGAAGTCCTTGTCTCATATATCAGAGAGGACTGTGCTTTAGCGGCTTTTCTGCCGATGCAATTAATGCACATGTACTATTTCTTGTCCTGTAGTCTTCAACGGATACATTAGCCTTTCTGATGGCTTGCATGCTCCATACTCATGATGTCATATGTTCTAGAATATGTTTCAAAAGTAACTAAATGCACTTAAGAAAGGATTAAGGACATAGTCTTTCTGAGTGAGACTAAACCTTGGTGTCTTCATAAATCTTGTGCAATCTCCGATCTTGTAATCTTCAGAAAAGCTCCATTGCCAGGATTGATCTTCATGGTCTTCTTGGAAATAAAAATTACATTCAGAGACCTATAATCCTAATACAAGATTTACTAGACTAATCATACTCAGTGATTTCCTCTTTTACAATGTTCAAGTGAACTAAGAGTACTTAATCACCTTTCTGGCAAAGATAAGAACATGTGATGAATGATCAAAATACTAACAGATATTCCTAACAAATTACCCCCTTTTTGATCAGTCATCATGACTATCTTTTAAAGTCTATTACAAATTTGTAATCCTGGAAGAGAAAACAATCCAACACTTAATCATTTCAAATGATATTCAATTTTAGTGGAAATAAGTGCAGAAAGTAAACATCAACCAAATCACAAGAAGTGACCTTTGCTGATAAGTTGTCATCTATTAAAAAATATCTGAGAGTATGATCTTCAGATATATACGATTCTGAGTAAGATCAACTTTACGAGATAGAAATTCGAAACAATCGAGAATATTACAAAAGTAACAAAACATACTAAGTAAATTAGAACAACGGGAGAGTCAAGCTCAAGTAAACATTCTAAGATACTAGTCTTCAAGTCTTCAAAATAACTTGGGTTCGAAACCTCAAGTTCTTGACACCCTTCTGGATCGATTGACATAATCATCCACTTTTCGCATTTTGGACATAGTCATAAAGTATCCTTCGGCGAAAGTTACATCTTCGGATAAGATACAAATTTCATGGTAACTCTTGCAGATTGTAGTTTTCTTGAGAAAGTGTTTGACCAGAGTATTTTCCCGGACCGGGCATGGTCTACTTGGCTCGAGATAGGTTGAAATACTTGTAAATTTCTTCCAGTTGTGAATATCATCCAGATATTCATCCTTTGTCATGTAGAATGACTCTAGGGATGAACACCTAACTTGTTACGCTTTGTAGCTACCATCCGCTTTTCTTGTCTTGTGCACATCTTACGGCTTGGGGTAAGGACAAGGAAAAGAAAGGTCCATCTTTACGGCATCATTTCTCTTTTCAACCTCAAAGTTTAGCGAGCGTGAAGGTGCTCATGTTTTAGCAACTTTGGCTTTCACTCCATTTTAGGATCCGGTTGAAGATGGAGTTGAAACTTATCATTGACAGTAGATGTTGCAGTTCGAATCCAATACCCTTTCTTGTTGAGAATGCACCTATGAAGACTCTTCTTCTCTTGGTCTTCACATACTCGATGTGGGCATCGGTTGGCTTTTCTTGATGAGTTTCTTCACATACTCAAACCGAATATCCCTTAGCCTTTACATTGGGTGGCCTTCATCGGAGATCTGTGACTCTTTCATCACCTTGAAATTTGTCTTTGGAAGTCCCTTGAATTGACTTGGTATTTCGAAGGAGTTACAGGCGCTAATGCCGTCTTTGAGAGGAGGTTGTAGGGCTTGCTTGCCTTCTTCTTTTGTGAAGTGGATGCTCATCATGTCGATTCATCCTCATCATCATCATTGATGTTCGATTTTGAGGCTTGCGACTCTCTTGACCTCTTACCTCACCTTCTTCTTGATTTTCTTCTTGAAGCTTTACGGTTGTTCCATCCGAGATCTAAGGGACTTGGTACCTAGTGACCATACTTCTCGACTTTACTTTGGTTGATCTGGAACAACTTCTTGAAGGGTGTCTCCAGTGGTGTCCTTAATGACTAGTTGACTTGAGGAGGAGATTTGATTGTTTTCTTTTCTTCCTGCCTTTCGAGGCATCTCTCCTTCCCCTTAGTCATGAATAGTGACTCGTGATAGCATAAGCTTGAGTGATTCAAAGTTCTTCTGGAGGTTGTTATGTACCCTGACCAATTCTTGGATTTCTTCTTTCATGTCCTTGTTTTGCCTAATCAACACTTGCTCTTTTCTGTTGAGCTCTTCAAGAGGCTTTAGAATAGTCTCAGCTTGTTGAGTAGCAAAGGTAGCATCTGCTAGTGCTTGATTGGCATTGTTGCAGTCTCCTTCCCTGATCAGAGCTAAGTCTTTCTGAGAGAGAGCTATCTTTGGTTGCTCTGTTAGCAATGCAGACGAATCTTTCATCTCTTCCGGATGTTGTAGGACTTGGTTTTCTTGAGCAACAAGTCTCTTAGTCCAGAAAAGCATTTGTTCTTGACACTGCTCATCACTTCTTGAAGCACCTGGAGCAGAGAAAATTTGAGGAGCCAGAATGGCTAGCTTTTCCTTAGTGATTAGCCTCTCATCTTCTTCTGGGGTGATCAAGTTTCGGTTTTCTTCAGCATCACTGTCATAATCCTTTTCTTGGATTGTTTGCAGATTGGCAATCTTCTTCTGTTTTCCATCAAGTGTGCTGGCCTTCTGAGAAGATGTAGAAGGTCTTTCTGATGCAGCCTTAGCATAATGCTCTTCATCATCATTGTCATCCATGGCATCTATCTCAGCAGCAGTGACAACGATGGCATTTTTCAACAACCTTTGCTCATCTACGAGTGCGGTTCAGCATTAGCTTCTCCGAGCTTTTCAAGTTTGGCTTCCTTTTCTTGATAAGAGCTTGACACTCTAAGTTGATTATCTTCTCCTCTTCCAACTTAAATCGAGTTGTTCAATCCACGAACTTCGATTGTGATTTCTTCAATTGTGTCTTGTTCAATTTTGTTGGGTATTTTGATGAGACTTTGGTGGTGATGATGATGGGGCTTTCGAGCATTGGAAGGTAGCCTTTTATGCACTTCCTTTGCTAACTTTACGAATCCCGTTTCGGGTTGGGGATCATCATTACGATCATCATCATCATCCTTTTTCTTGTCTTCTTGACTTGGATGCTCAGAAGGAGGTTCTTGGTAGTCATTCTCATCAGTTTCCTCCTCATCTTTAGAAACCAGGTTGATCACATTAGGAAGTGTGATCATCCTCCCATTTACTTCTTCTTGCTCAGAAGGGTAGGTTGTGAGCTTGCTGGGCAATGCAGGATGGGTCACCATCTGCTCTTGGGTTTGAGCATCAGCAACTTGAAAGTCTGCTAGGAGTCTTTGTGCTACTTCATTTAAGAAGTTATCATCCATCAGAGTGGCAAAAGAATATGATTCTGTGGGAATCATAGCATGGATATGGTCTTCCAGATTGATTGCTATGGCCCTTTTCTCTGGGATGTCAATTACTCTTGCAATGTCAGAAAGATCGGCCTTTCTGAGTTTCTGCCATTGTCTAAAGCACTTTAGATGTTTCTTGAGAGTGTTTCTTAAAGGCTTGGAGTAAGTTGAGTGGCACTAGACTTTGAGCCTGAAAGAAAGGGATCAAGTTAGTTTTGTTCAAACTACTTGTGTTAGTATCTGTGTGCAAAAGTAAGCTTTCTGAGCATACCTGTGTAGAAACACTAGCTCATTTGCTTGGACTTACGCTTGTTTTGGGCACAGAGGCCTCAGATACCTTGATGTGAGGAGAAGTCTGATCCTCAGCATCCTTTCTTTCTGATTGAACCTGAGAAATAGAATCAAATATGTTTAGAAACTTGTTATCAGAAAAGATAAGTGGAAAAATGCTTTCTGAGACTTCACTTACTTCCAAGTGAGGAAGCTCAGTGGCATCTTCTCGATAACCTTGGGGTTTCGAACCTTTTCTTGAATCTTGCTTGTCGGTTTTAGTTTCTCTTGGAGGAGATAAGATCACATTCTCTTCGTCCAAGTGTTCTTCTGATTGAGTCTGTAAGATAGAACAAACATATTGATTAAGTAGTGAATTTTACTAAAATTTTCTTAAGGAAAGTTTACTGATACTTACCTTCTCAACAGAAGGCTCAGTAACTACTTCCTCAGAGTGCTTTTCAGCCTCTAGAAACTCTTGGTGTTGGGGTGTTGGTTCCACCTCCACTACTTTCTCAGTTGTAGCCTAATAAGAGACATTTAAGAATATCAGAACATAAGATTAGAGCAAATTTAAGTTAGTTATTTCTTGTGCAGAGATAACTTTACTACCTGTGGAACAGGCTCTTCTTGATGTTCTGAGGTTGGAGTAACCTCTTCTTGATTCAAGGGAGTGGACAAGTTTTCTTCCCCCTGAAATTGTGTCTCCAAATTGGCCTATAAAAAATGAAGCTTATGAGTAACAAGTTAACATTTTAATGTTGACAAGTTAGATACAAACCTCTTCTGTTACCTGAATAGAGTCAGGCTGAGTTTGGGTCTCTTGGACTGGTGGAGTTTCCAAAGCCTCTCTTTGCTCATTGTTGGTCTCCCTACAATATCTTTCTGAGTCTCCATCTCAGTTTGATCCCTTTCTGAGAGTTGACCTCTCTCAGAAGGTTGAGGAACCTGTTGAGAACGGGTTTTCTTGACCACATTAAGTCTTGGCATTATGAATGTGGAAGCAATGTCGTCAACATCTTCCATCACTCTATCTTCCTCATCCATGCCTTCTTCTTCCTGCTTGACGGAGGGCCTCCTTTCTTCCAGAAATTTGAGCTTGATGCTCCTCCATGAGTCTCAATCTGGACTTTTGAATACTTGTGTAAGTACTACATCATCGAGTCACCGTCAGATTGGGAGTGACCCATCTATGATATTTCTATCATCTCTGGAGATTTTGGGCGACTGTCTCGAGAATTCTTGGGGCTTTCGGTGTTGACTTTCGGCGAACAACATCTTACGAGATCTTGTCTCGGAAGGTTGTGCTTTTAACCTGTGGGACATAGAGGCTTTCTTGCTTTGAGTCCTCTTTCTCTTAGAACTGGAGGTTGGCGGGAGCTTGCTCGAGACCTCTTCACCTTCTTGGCGACTTGAGCTCTTACTTTCTTTCGAGCTTTCTCGTGAATTCTCTCCTTTTCTTCAAAGGCGTATGCGAAAAGAGAGTTGGTGGCGGATTTCTTGTCTTTTCGAGAGTTATTCCCATTGTTTCGAATGTAGCAAATTGAGACGAAATGCATATTGGCCTTTGTCTCGGCAAGGCCGTTGATGATTTTAGCTCAAATTCCTCATTGTGCCCAAGAAATTTGTTGAAGGCGTACTTCCCCGATTGAAGTGGGTTTCACGCCTTCATGCTTCTTATTCGGAAGATGCATCATCATCCATCTCTCCATGCTTATCCGGTCTACCTCCACCTTTGTTGCCATCAAAGCGGACGAATGAGCGAAATACTCAGTGTTTACGGAGATGGTAGTTCGATGGCTTTCAAAACAAAGTTTCTTTGGGACCTTTGCATTTTCAATCTGGATTGCCTCAAATAGCTCCTTAACACTTTGAATCATGGGCATCCACGATGTTGATGTCGTCGATTGTTCCTCGATTTTCAATCGGAATAAGTTGCGAAAGTCTTGCGATCAGACAATTTCTTGTCCTTGAACTTCAGTCTGCATGTACTTCTCTTCTACATCATTCACAACTTTTGTGAAGATTTTGGAGTTGTAGAACTCCAACACATCCAGTGTGGATAGTCCACTGGGTGCAGCACAAAGAAACTTGTAGATATGGGAACTTTTCAACATTCCCAATATCAGTTTTCTATCTGCTTTTGAAGAAATGACTGCAGAAACATATTTCTTCACAAGAAAAGCTCCCTAATTCATCTTGTGACTTGGATTCCAGTCAGAAGGGGTAAACTCTCCTAGAAGGCGTTTATTCAACACCTTGAGTTCTTTTCCTCCTTGCTTTTCGGCGGGAGTCAAGATCGACCTTAGGGTTCTTGGTGGTCATCTTCTTTGGTGCCATCTCTTATATAGAGTCTTTGAGTGAGTGTTTACAGATGGGTTTGCAAGAATAATTGAGATTAGTCTATCTTTTCAGAAGACTAAGTACAAGAAGTTGAGTTGCAGAAGAAGTTTTGCAGAAAATCTTGAGAGGTTTTGCTATTTTGATGCAAGTATGAAATTTCGGATTTGGTAAAAGTGTTTGTCTTTTGCCCAATTCTTATATATATATAGCAGACAAAATGTACATAAATACAACATACATATAGCTGAATATGAATGCGTGTCTTTGCATCTGCATAGGCGTGGTACGTCCTTTGTACTTCATTAAATGCTTAGTGGGCCCCGTCTGAATTTCTAAACAGACATTATTTGTTTTGTTTTAATCTCAGCCGTTGAGATCAAACGTTTATACATCAAGGGCTTATATTGAATATCTTGTAATGATATCAATCAATAAATGGTAATGTGCCGACTTGATGGATTTTTAATATGCTACATTCATTGTGTCACTTAGTAAAGAGTATGAACACTTAATCGTTTGAGCTTATCATTCTGAGTGTCAAGTCCTTATCTATATATTGTTTATCATGAAAATGGTAAAAATACAAGACATTGGACATGTTTGACTTTCAGAACTTATACCTTTTGGGCTTTGTGTGTCTTTTCTCTTTATGACTAAATAGTTTCCTGAATTCACATTGTTAAGAACTCTTTGGTTGAAATGTTCGTAGATACTCTTTTCCATTGTTAAGAACAAAACATCTACAACCAAACACTTTCAGATGTTTAATATTAGGGGATCTACCAACCAAGAGCTCATAAGGGGTCTTGTCATGGTGTTTGTTTATCAAACATCTGTTTTGAGTGTAGCATCTTTGGTTTACGACTTGACAATAAACTTCATTTATTTCGATGTAAATGACATTGTCCTTCTTTGCTTCTTTAAGGGTTCTATTTTTCCTTTCTGCAACACCATTTTGTTGTGGTGTTCTTCTGAGAGGAAAGTTGATGTTGTATACCTTCTTTGGTACAAAACTCCTTTATGTCTTGGTTGACAAATTGATACCATAGTCATTACGATTGCAGATACCTTGTCATTTTCATGACTTGAGCTTATTTAGCAAGTTTGGTATCTCCACCTAGCATCGGTTATGCTTGAGAAAGACACCCAAGTGAATCTTGAGAAGTCATCTACAACAACAAGACTTCTTTCTGCATAACTAGTTACAGATGATTCAAAAGATCCATGTGTAATAGTTGCGATGGTCTAACACTTAGAGTGTCGATTTTGGACTTGAAAGAGATCTTAGATTGTTTCCCCATCGGCGAGCAGATACCATCCTTTCGAAAGATGTTTTGGGAAGGCAACCACTAACTCTTTCTTGGCAAGTTTGTTTAGAGTTTTGAAATTAGTGACTCATTCTTTTGTGCCATAACCAAGGTGCTCTTACATGTGACTGATTGACTTCCATGAGACATTCTTGATTGTGGCGAGATGCCAATCGGCACATAAAGACCTTTCCGCCTAGCAACAAAGGCATGCTTTGACTCATTGTCGATAAGTTTGCAAAACTTTGCTTTGAATTTCATAAATCCGCATGCAAAGCGGCTCATGCTAAATAGATTTTATTTCAAACCTTTAACATGTAATACGTGGAATTGTTAAAGATCCTAATTTAGCGTTACCCGAATCCCGAGAGGATTTAATTACGCCTCAAACCGTCGATGTCGGTCCATTGTTTGCAAGCTTTGTAGTTGACGATTTGCTTTGTCTCTGTCGTATCGCATCCGCTATCAAATAGCCATTGAGCACTTAGTCCAAGAGTTACGCACAAAAAAGGAAAGCGAGTTAGGTTCTTGCCTCGAGATAGAACCACAGACTAAACATTCTTCCAAGGAATCCACATTTTAGTGAATTTCTTGGGAGTTTGTTTTTGTCTAACTTTATCGAAGGAAAGCAATAGAATCGATAATTTTGATCTCAATCTTCCTTTTTGGGGTGTTTCTAGGTGTTCCTTTTGGTGCTTTCTGGACCCTGGGTTTCTGGGATTGCTTTTCAGCAAACTTAGCCTTTCTGGCCAGGTTCCTTCTACCTTTGGCATTTAGTTTTTCAGTGGTTTGAGATTTCTTCCACTTTTGTTTATTACTCGTCTGATATCGGCCTTATGCCATTGTTCTTGTCCTTCCTTATATTGTTGTAAAAGGACTTTTCCAATATACGATAGTGATGCCATTTCGAACACCTTTGGCTTTCGAATGGTCTTGAAGCCTTACTAGTTTCTGCCGTCTTTATTTTCATAAAATGGTACGAGAGAATTTTATTCGGCAATTCTTCCTTTCCTAGTAATATAGCAATGTGGATGGCTACATGTCCGAGGTTGTATTTCTTTTGAAGCCTCATCCACAAGTTTCTTGTGAACTTGTTGTTCTTTCAAAGGTTGGGTTGCTACTCCTTTTCCTTTGTCGACTACCTTAGCTTTCGACCAATGCTATAGGTGGTTGAAGAACCATTCTTGACTTTTTACAAAATCAACCTTTCATCACTCTTCTTGGAGGAGATGAATTACTCGATTGTTCATCAAGTCCAAGTCCACCTTTCTCGGAGGATCTCTCGGATATGATTGAACCTCGGTGAGAGTGTCACTAGCCTTTGCATAAGATTGGAAGGATAGTTCTTTCTTTGAGTTCCTCATTCTCGAGCGCTTCATCATTTTCTTATTAAGTTCATCGAGGCTAGTTTGTGAAAATTTTCATTTTCGGATATCGACTTTTCGGAAGAGCTATTTCAGCTCTTGTTCTCGAGATACCTGGTTAGCTCGAAACCTCTTTTCAAGAGTTTCTTTGCTTTCCTCTAGAATTACGGTTTTGGATTGTGCTTCGAAATTCTTTCTCATAACGATCAATTCACTCTGATTAACTCCGGATCCTCAATTCCATCATCACTCTCGATAGTACGAAATTGTGAAATGTTTGTTACCTCATCACCATAAGACACATTTCAATGTTGGAGATGTCTGGACCGACAATCTCGGAACTCCACACATTTCATTCTTCTAAGGCGAAGTCGATTACGTGCGTGATTCCACCTGATTCGGTGATGGTAGGTTTGAGTTATTTGAATCTCCATCTTGAATCATCTCGATATCTAGAGCATCAAGTTGGATTTGAATCTTCTTCCTTTCTTGATCGAAGGTCCTTTGATTTCTTTTGTAATTTCTTACATCCTTCTTGTCACTGTCTTGAGCTTGTTTAAAGCGGCAATCTTTCTTAGTGACCGGGCTTTTGTGATAGAAGCGGATATCATTTCCTATCTCTGTGATTCGATCTGAACACCTTCTGAATAGGGGTCTTGAGAGAGTTGTTTAGTTGAATGTTCTTATCTTGATGATAGTTTGGGCGAATGCTTTTTCGACTTTTCTTTAGCTTTTCTTCTCTCAATTTCTTGACTCACAAATTTATTCATGTGTCTTATTGCAAGAGCATTTTCTTCAGATGCGTCTTTGGTATCTTTCTTTTTAGAAGTACCTTGAGAGACTAGAGCAACACTTTGCAACTTCTCAGTTGTTTGTTCTCTCTGAGTTGTCTCATAATCTACAGTAGCAAGATGAGAGAAGAGCTCTACTGGAGTAATATTTGGCATTCCTTGGTTGAAATAAAAGAATTTAGTGTGCTCCGGTTGTGATTGAGACTTCGTGATAGTCTTAATCTTTTACTTGGGAGTATCTGTTCTTTCACCAAGTGCCATATCACTCATAAGAGTAGTAAACCTGAAATCAAGTTCTTCCAGAGTTTCAGTGGGACCTTGCTTGAAGTTTTGGAACTTCAATTTAAGAACTTCGAACTTGTTTTCTTTGGTTTTCTCAGTTCCGGCACAGATTTCTTCAATCAATTGCCAGGCAACTTTCCCCGTTTTAGCACCCCACAGTTTACACTGTATGTGCTCAGGTGTCGATCTGAGCTTGACCATCCAATCTGTGTCTCTTGGCATCTTCAGATGTCCAGAGCTCTCTTGGCTTGTCTTCATACATAATGCTTCCACGAGCAACACGACCACTATCACTAGCGATCGCATCCTCGCTTTCATCTTCCTTATGCGAGGCTTTTCTTCCATCGGACACCTCGAGAACTTGTTTGAGTTATGCGATTTTGATAGGCCTTCATTGATTACATAGATCATCTCATCACTAATGGCCTCCGGATGGAGCATCATGTTGTTCTTCCATTTCTCGTAGTTTTACGGCTTGAGCAGGTGCATCACTCGAGACATACCGCACTTAACACAAATTATATAGTCCTCGAGAAAGGGACAAAGTTTCTTCACTATCACGGGGATCTAGGTTGATCTGAAGGCTTGGGAACCTCCTGCTCTGATACCACTTGTTGGTCCACTTAACGGCAAAGTAAAAGACTAGAGGGGAGGAGGGTGAATAGTCTTTTAAAACTTTTGTCGATAAACACAGTTTCTCAGAAACCTGGGGGGTTTCTGATACTTAAATTCAGAGCGCGGAAGACTTTAAGATAGGTAAGTGCAGAAACAAAAAGTATGTATGTGCTTTGCTGAAAGATAAATACAAAAAGGTAAATAACACAGCAAGTATAGTGGTATCTGGAGGTGGCGTAATCCTCCAACTAATCCACTTTGGTCTTTCTGAGACCTAGAATTCACTAGAACAGATAATTGAGTTCACCTTACAATAATCCTATTCTAAGATTCCTAAACAAATGGTTCCCAACCAAATGTTCCCCCTGAGTTATTCCCCAGCTCCTAGAGCTAAGTACTTCCTCTACTCAGATAACCTTGGAGTTATTCCCTGATTTTCCAAATCAAGTACTTCCTCTATTCCACGCCTTGATGGTGTTGGTTATAAGGTTTGTCAGATATGCTTCTTGTATAACTTTTCAGTTATGTTTCCAGAGAGCCTAATAGAACAAGATTACTTAATACACTTGTTCAGTGTATGGCAATCTGCTCTTTACTGACCCAAGTAATTGATGTCCGTTCTAGAGAATGAGCTTCAGAAAGGTTATCTGATAGTTCAACTCTTTCACGAATAACAATCTCTTGTTAAGGTTCAGGACAACTTAGAACTACTAGTGATTCTTCAAGCAACAGAAAGCTTTCAGAAAGGGTAGTAGAGTGCTTGAGAGAATACTTTGCTAGATTGTAAGTTTGCAAGTTAGATCGTTCTTTTTGGTCGTATTTCTCAGCATCTAAGTGTGTGATATTTATAGATGAATTAGAGAGTCGTTGGGATGTTACCCGTTAGACACAATTCAAATTCAGTCTATACTTATCTTGAAATGAGTACTCAGAAGTCCTTGTCTCATATCTCAGAGAGGACTGTGCTTTAGCGGCTTTTCTGCCGATGCAATTAATGCACATGTACTATTTCTTCTCCTGTAGTCTTCAACGGATACATTAGCCTTTCTGATGGCTTGCATGCTCCATGCTCATGATGTCATATGTTCCAGAATCAGGTTTCAAAAGTAACTAAATGCACTTAATAAAGGATTAAGGACATAGTCTTTCTGAGTGAGACTAAACCTTGGTGTCTTCATAAATCTTGTGCAATCTTCGGTCTTGTAATCTTCAGAAAAGCTCCATTGCTAGGATTGATCTTCATGGTCTTCTTGGAAATAAAAATTACATTCAGAGAGCTATAATCCTAATACAAGATTTACTAGACTAATCATACTCAGTGATTTCCTCTTTTACAATGTTCAAGTGAACTAAGAGTACTTAATCACCTTTCTGGCAAAGATAAGAACATGTGATGAATGATCAAAATACTAACAGATATTCCTAACAGAATGTTTATATTGTAATTCGTAAACCTCCACGAGGCAACCCCCATTCTCTTTATCTTGTCATGATAAATTACAGTCCCTCTTCAGATACGAGCACATCTGTTTAAACTGAAATGACACAATTCAAATGTGAATTTTAGACAGCAAAAAAAGAAAAAAAAAAAAGGAAAAAAAAAGCAACACTCATGAGAAGATGTTACATGAGCAACCATGTTAAAGACTTGGAGCACAAAAAAGAATACATAAAAAAATTTGGTACACAAACTTTTACGGCAGACCATACCGTCTTTCTGGAGATCACACATTTAGTCATAAACATCTAATGTTTAGCTTGAGCATCGTATTTCTAAATACATAAATTACCCCTACATAACCAAACATTTAATGTTGATCGGAGAGACAGAGATTGTCTCTTGCACACGATGCTCATTTCGATATGGAGGATTGTTTTTCAGCTGTCTGAGCTCTGCCCATTGCTGATAGTTTCATTTTTGCTTTCATTTTATCCAAGTCTTTTTTTTTATCCTCTTCCTATTTGGGCATTTTGGTCTTTTTACCTGGAGTTAACGTTGACTTCTTTGACTTTGATAAGCAGTGTGCTTTAATTGAGCCGTCGTTATGTGCAATTTTGATAAATGTATGGGTCTTTACATAAGTTGCTCGTATTAGTATGCAAATCAACATACAAGATTTATCTTTTAGGCTATAGATTGCAAGAGATGAGAGTTTCCTATAAATATTTCCACCTTTGGCAAATAGAATAAAGTTTGGGAACATCATCAAAACCAGCTTGAATAAACATTTACTCCAAGAATCATTACTACCATAATCATTCATAACCCACAGATTTAACATGTCCTTACAGGAATAAAACCAGCATGGATAACCCCATAGCACACTAATCTTCCCTATAACTTTGTTGAAAGATTGCTCGATATTACCTGAAACGATCAAAAGAAATAAAGTCCAAATTGAAATGTCATCCAGTGAAACTTTCCACTTGCAAATTTTGCAAAAGATTACCCCAACTTTCCACATTTTCCACTAACCAGAGACACTACCCAAACTCATCAAAACCAATTCCATATTAAAATGTAAAGTACTATTTTTTTTTTTTTTTTTTGAGTCTTCAAGTTAAGACTGCTGTGTAGTCTGGGTGAGTTGTTGATTTCGGGAAACTCTAATCACATCTTTCTTCATTTACCCATTTCCTCTATTCTTTATTATCCAGGCTCCTCCACCTGGTACGGCTCGGAGAAAGAGAAGAGCTGAATCAAGAAAAAAATTTGTAGACTCTTCAGCAAGACCTGGTCCACGTGGGTTTGGAGCCAAGGATTAGACAACAGGTAGTTTCTTTTCAACCAGAGCTACCGGCAATGATCTGATCCACTGAATCTGCTACTTTGCTATTGGAGGTACATTTTATGAGTTCTAGAGATTTATGGGCGATTTGTTGGCCATTAGATTTTGTGAGGAAGATATGCAATAGTTTGGCTTGTCAAAGTCCGGGTTCCTTAGCATTTTAATGTTATGCTAATTTCCTAACAGGTTCCACGATACTCTTGGATATTGTACTTAAAGATCAAAACAATCATCTCCTTCTAATTTCCTCTATTTGATGTTAATATATGTTATGTTGTTAAAACAAAAAATTGCCACTTTTCTCGATTTACATTCCATTTCCCTTGCATTGTAATAGGCTGTGATCATTTTCTGTTGGTTAAATCATATTTCATTTTTACTTTTTTTTCTTCATGAAAGTGAAGCTAGCTTAGACTTGACTGACTAATTATACTCAGTCCAGGTAGCATTGGATTTCAACTGAATGGTAATTTGAGAAAATGGTCTTTGCTAGTAATAACATAAATATGCCAAGAACTTGAATTCAATCATACATTAGATCATGAAAAATCCAAATAACTACTTCAACCAAAACCATGCACTGAAGCTGGATAACAATTGCAACCTCATGTGATCCAGGAAGAGAAAAGGAAAAAGAAGTAATTGCGTGTTTTTCTGAACTTCACCTCCAGGCTGCAACTCGTTCGGTATGAGAATTTACTCTGCTAATATGGCCTTTTTCCTGGTTTTTCTCTGGAATATCATCTTTAGGAACTTTAATGCCTGGCAGTTGAGAATTTTTTCTGGATTCTTTACTTTCACTGTTTGAAAGATTTGCCCTGTCCTGGTTTAGTTTAGTCCTCTGACTTCTTGGTTTTGGTATTATATTCTCAGTATGAGCAATGGTTTTGTTGCCAATATTCTCTTCAGGCAGATGCATAATTGGTTCTTCTTCTTCCTCACTTTCATCATCAGCTTCCTGATTGGTAATACTGCGATGGCCATCTTCATCTGAAGGCTCTAAATAGTTTAACAACGAATCAGCTTCTAGTTTATAATCTTCTCTGTCTCTCAATGTTTTCACCACCAGATTCTTGAGGAAATTCATCACTTGGACTGCATGCATCAATGCCGTCAGAGGATCCGACATCTGCAGAATTCAGCAATCGTCATTATACAGGGAAGAACAGTTGTTTGTAGTAATCGTGTTTAAACATGATATTTTGCTCACCTGTGTCATATTTGGAGCAAAAACCATTGCGATGTTACGTGCATTCATCTTATTGAGATGTTCCATTTGAGCAACATCTGCCATAAGATGAATTGCCCAATCTAAGAGTGCTGCTTCTGTAGGAGGAAGGAGCCTTACAATGCGCAAGCACTCCTCTTCTGAATTGGCTTGCATCACCACCTCTGGTGACAGACAATCCAGTATCCCTTTTGGCAGTTCTCTAAACCATGCCTGCAAACTCAAAACCACTGACCACTATTATTTAATGTCCAAGTAAATATTACTCACTTTTGGTAGAATACCGTATCGCCAGAGACGAGATCTACATCATAAGTTGAGCTACAAACATGACATCCATGTGTAGCTTGCACTCAAAAGATGTACTCCCTCCGTCCCGGAGAACTTCATACATTAGGGTTCACGCATAGTTTTAGGTGAAACAGTCTATTACCTTAATAAGTCCTGCTAAACAATGTACATCTATGTTTTCTGGAATGAATCCATTATTTAGCTCTTCTCTTACATACTCCTCCTGGCCGTTCTCGGGGTTTATTCTGAAGATTCCCTCAGACTGTAAAAATTCGAAGAATTATTGTAAGTTTTGGTAAATACTTATGATTTAAATATATAGAACTGTAATTTTTTTTACTCTTCTTAAATAGTAACAATTGTATATTCACGAAAAAAATTGGGGTAATTAATTAAGTTATAAGGAAGTAGTAAGTTTCCTGAGAGACGATCTCTAAATAATTTATCTAAAGACGGACCTATGTTGTGAAGAAAATCATCGATATTATTAATCAAAATAGCTATATTCTTAATATTGGTGTTTTTTTTCATATTGCAACAATATTTATTTCGTTAACAATATAAACGTTTTAATTAATAACATGAATGATTTTATTGATAAATAGTCTGTCTCTAGTTTTGTATATACCTTCTCTTATGAGACTTTGTGATAAGGGTGATGGGTTTAGAGATTTAGAAAATGAGGGACAAACATATGGCGAACTTATTCATAGGGATTTTTGCTATGAGCATCGATCTTTTACATAATACATGTGAACAGTGCATTTGTTAAAAAATATGAACATTTCTTGTGGAATTGAGTTACTGTAATTGAATTTCTCAATTCCAATTTGTAGCTAAACACGTGGCTAGTTTTCGTTCATATTGAAGACATTGCTCCACAGTGAAACATTTGGGGTTTTACCTGCAAGCCACCTTGAGAATAGAGGCGTCTCTGCATCATCAAAAGTATAGTAGGCACACAGTTACCTCTGGAGTCGAAAGAAAGCTGCATAGATTCCGTTGAAACACCGAACACCCTTGTACTGAACAATTTGAGAGTTAAATAAGCGATTAGCTTGATCAATTAAGGGTGAACAAAACAATAACAAAATTACCTGGCACTAGGAGGTCTTCGGGGAACTTCAGGTTCAAATTCGACCGGAAGTCCAAGAAATCCGTTGAACCTGTCAAATGTGACATGAGCAACATGCCTGACATTTGTAGGACAGCCAATCTCCATGACCCTATGCCTATGATGATATTGATCTTTAATGTTACAACCCACGAGAGACTTCCTCAAAACTGTCCCTAAAACTGCGAGAACCCCATCCTCTGTTTCTTCTTGTTGTATTTCTAGTGTACTTGTACTTGTAAAAGACTCATGATTGAGTTGGTGAAACACATCATTGCTTGAACTTACTGGAGAATAATGCATTATCTCTGTCATTCTGAGATGTTGTGTAATGGTCAAGTTTGGCTTTTATGGATCTGCAGGTTTAGTTTGGTGATATGGGTTTTTCTAGTCTAGTCGAGTCGAGTCGATTAGTTTTGGTTTAGTGATTGCTTGGAAATTTGGTTGAATGTTGAGTAGAGTTTGATTCAAGTAAACGTTGTTTGGAAGGTAAGACTTGAATATCAGCCATCTGCAAGTGATCTTTTAATTTACGCAATATATATTCTACAGTATAACGTAAACAATATTATCAACCTTTTTCTTTTTCTTCACATCGTTATACTGCATCTACAACGTCTCGATGCTTTTCTGCACTAAGGTTTCTAAGTTCCGTTGCTTCTTTTCATAAAACCTTATGGTCCATCTTGAAACATGGACCAAATTGTCTATACTTTTCAACAAATCCACTCAACGTTTCTATTTGTCAAAACCAAATGATAAAGATGATTAATTGATTAATCATAAAGTGGGATAAGGTCTTCCTCAAGTTGCTTAGTCCTGAATTTGTTAGTTATGCATGTGTAAGTGCATGTTAATATCTCAACAATAGTTTATACTCCCTCCGTCCTAATTTAACTTCCTGTTGGTCCAAGTATAAGTTTTAAGAGAAAAATAGATAAAGTAGAAGACATGAGAATAAAGTAGGAAAAATAGTGAATAAAGTATGAAAGAGTATTGTGAATTACGTATGAAAGATAGTGGATAAAGTAAGAAAAATATTATTATTATTATAATGATAGTGTGCATAAAACTTTCTAAATTAGGAAGAGGAAATTGAGTTTGTGACTTAAAAGAAAATGTGGAGTTGAGTTTGGGACGGAGGGAGTACTTCCTTCATCGCGAAACAAACTTTTCATTTTACGATTTTAATAGTAGTTCCAATAAATACTTTTCATTTCCATTGTTTGTAATTAGAGACAATACTCTAATTGTCAATCGTATATTTCTTCATTACAATACTATTCAATTTTTCACTTTATCAACCCACAACCACCTTTTATTCATTTCTTATTATTTTTTCATTTAGATAATAATGATTTTTTTCACTTTTTCTTATTTTAATGACCACAAAACCAAATCCAAAGATAATTCTGAGACGGAGTACAAGCTACAGTTGAGATATTAACCTGCACTTACTTATCATTAATTCGGGAAGGGATCATTTACTATAATAAATTTTAAGTAATTGTAATTCTTTCTTTACCATGAACTTCCTTATAGAAAGCTGATATGATCCCATCAAATACATCTTTGAGATGCACAATCTGACATGTTGCTATGTTAGATGCAAATGGAATTCAGCCATTTGCACACTGATTTGTTTGTATAACATCAACCTGGCCTGTGAGATGTTGCTATGTCATTTTAAAGTGAAGGAATAGATACTAAAGATGATGCAAGCCTTGTTGCAAAGGGGGCCTAGTTCGGAATCCCATTGTTAGTAGCTGCTTAAACAGAATCTCGTTCCAGGTATCCGGCACTCCCGGAAGGCACCAGTGGCTGCAGTCTTGAGGGGCATTCACCGGTGTACCTGGTTCTCGGTGGCTTGATGGGTGACCATCCTTGCGAAACTCTGTCAAATAAGTGATGTTCAAGAAGTGGACATGCCTCAATACACCTTTCATTTGTTCGATTGCCTCGTAAATGATCAAATTGTTTCGATGCTCGGACTCAAGCCTCGTGTAGTTTGTTTCTGGTTCTGTACTTGTATTGCAATGCCCGCCACTATTCCACTTCCCGTCCCTGCAAAATTAGGTTTAATCTTCATATAACAATATCCCTATTATGGTGCATATGATTTAAAAATACACATGCAATGGACTTATTTAGGCGAACTTTATGTTTTCATTTTTGAAATATTCGAGAACAACTTTTGTTATATTAAGAATAATCGCGTTTGTTATATATCAGTGTGTTTTTCTCATCTTTCTTGTCATTGGGTACCCGAAGTACCCTAAAAACATTGATTTAACCTTATAACCAAACACTCAACTCTCGTGATAGCATGTAATCCAATTATTAAACCACACTAGCCACATCTAATGTGATATGTTCAGACTCAAAAGACATGGAAAACAAGCTCGATCATGATGAACGTAGCTTGATTTATAACGAGAATGATATTAGTCAAGTAGCTCCGTCACCCTCATGGGTTATTCTCTACACAATTAAATGATTATTTTTATCTAAACGATGTATTAGAATATTGCTTAATACTCCTCCTCCGTCCCAGTTTCATTTCTGGATGCTTACAAACTTCCTCTGTGAATTACTCATAAATAATGTTAGTAAAAAAATTAAAAATTCATATTATTACATATTACTTTCTCCGTTCCATTAATAACTTCCTAACTCTTCTTTTTTGGCGTTTCGTTAGAAACTTAAAAACCCATAAATGGAAAGTTTTTCCCACTAACTAATTTTTTTATTATATCTCTTTAGTACTTTATCAGCATTTTATTCAATATCTCTTTTACTTTATCATCCATTTACAACAGGTTTCTACCGTCAGTCAAGGTGTCGTCCTGACTATTGTCAGTCAATGTATCGACATCTGACACGTGTCCGTTGCTCGGTATCGCCCTAAACCGTTGCTCTGTGTCGCCCTCAACCATTATTTTGTATCGCCTTCAACCGCTATTTTTTTTTTTTAAACTATTAACTCCTTCCAAAAATTTTAATTATTAAAATTTTAACTCTCTTTCCCCAATCCCCACCACCACCGCACCACCACCACCACCACCACCCACCATCTTCTTCCCCACCACCAACACCGCACACCACCACCAAAATCACTGCCGGAGATTCCATGGCGGAAAGCAGGTCATTTTTTTTTTTTTTTGGAGCTTCCGCCATGGAAGCTCCGACGGAAGCTCCGATCTGGAGCTTCCGCCATAGAAGCTCCGGCAGTGGCGTGGCCGGAGCTCTTGCAGACCATGGCGGAAGGTCCAGATCGGAGCTTCCGTGGCGGCTTCCGGTTAGAGTAAAAATATTTTTTTAAAAATATATTTAAATAATTTAAAGCGACGTAGGCGGTTGGAGCAACACATAGAGCAACACCTTGTGCGACACGAGCGACACCTCATGGCAGCACTTAGTGCGAAAGGTAACAGATTATTTGATCTCCACCATTAAAATTTTAATCTAATGGATGAAAATAAGTGACTGACCTTGACTGACAGTAGAAAGCCCCCACTTACAACTTTACCAATATAATACCCCATACAAATTAATATTTTATTAATTCTCCTTAATATTAGAGAAAATAAGGAGCTATAATAGAGAAAGTAATGAGCTAGGAAGTTTTTATTGGAACGGAGGTAGTACATTTTAAATTTTCATTATATATTTTTCAAAAATACATTAAAAGTATCATATGTGAGTAAATTAAGCTCAAAGTTAAACGATGTTGACCAGAAAAAGTTAAACGGGTAAATGAAACTGGGATGGAGAGAGCAAATCTTAATTATGAGTGTGTACTCCAAAAATCTTGCATTTCTACTTAAAAGAGTTTTTTAAAGTTTGAAACAAATAAAGCATAGCAAATGCAATTTTTGATAATCGACAAGTGAAAAACACTGTTAGAATTTTAGCACTAATGAGGCTAGTCCATGACTTTGTACCTCAACCAAAGGGGCCCCACACGTTTGAAATGAAGTTTCATTAAACGTGTATAATCTACTATGGTAGTAGATGACACTTGAGAAAGAATTACTAAAATTCATTGAAAGGTGAAAGAGTTATTGAAGCTCAAAGTGTGTTGGTTGATGCATTGAATATGGAATGCCAAGAGTTGGAATGGGAGAAGTCCCACATGGCTAAAATTGAGGAAGAAGAAACTACTTATTAGTGCAAGGCTTGGGTTAAGTGATTGGGCCCTTAGAGCACCCATGCTTTTGGAAGGGGGGAGGAGCTAGATGCTCCTACACGCACTCGCTCGAGGCCAGAGCGTCGGGTCGTGGGCCGTGGGTTCGAGGGTCCGGGGTCCGTGGGTTCGCGGGTCGCGGTCTAGAGTTGATTATTATCTTTTTGGGCCAGAAACATATTGTGTTTGGTTAAGCCCAATAAGATAATCGGTTAAGTCTGAAACCAGCCCATCGATTAGTCCGGTTTAGTGCAATGACGGTTGTGTCCGTTCGGTTTGAATTAATGACTGGTCGACCATTCGCAAAGGATGTAATCGAAGAAAATTCCAGCAGATGTATGCATTGAATTTTGTTCTGCGGTTTCTTCTGCGAAAGGATACATCTATTCAGACTGCAACTCTTCATTATTATAAATAGCCCCCCCAGAATCGATTTCAACACACAGAAATCCATTCTTCTTCCTTCTCTTAAACTACTCTCTCTAAAGCCAGAAAAACCTTTATTGTATTAGTTCGCAGAGTCAAAGTTCGAGTGCTAGAACTCTGATTCAAATACTGTTGTTCTATCCTGGGAGACTATTTGTCAAGTAAACCGTTAGCACCAGAGCGGGGCAAATGCAGTCTTAACGAATAAGGCCCAGCCTTTGCTCAGCAGTCTAATCCTATTCCTTACCTACTCCGTTTATGTCCTCATACACTACCGCCAAACACAACAATTAAGACTGTACTTTGCCAGTGTATCGAAGATGTCTGCCAACGGAGTTACTGCTGACGTTCCTGTCCCCCGCATCAATGTTGCTCCTGCCAACCACGGGGAGAAACCAGAGAAGTTCCTGGGGACGAAATTCAAGCAGTGGAAACAAAAGATGAGGTTCTACTTGACAACCATTGGGTTCGAAAGTTACCTTACTGTTGAATCTCCTGCTCCACCCACTCTGCAGGAGATTGATCAGGCCGCCATGTCTCCAGAGGAGAAGAAGGCCGCTGAAGAAGACAACAAGCGGAAACAACTATCCTATGATGCTTCGATCCATGCAGATTTCATGTGTAAGAACTACATTCTAAACTGTCTTTCAGATGTTCTCTACACTGCTTTCAGCTCTGCCAGTACCACAAAGGAGTTCATTGTGGGGAAATTTTTGAACTTCATAATGAGTGACTCGAAGTCTGTGATGAGTCAGGTTCTGGAGTATCAAATGATTCTCCATGATTTGGAACAGGAGGGCATGAAGCCTAATGAGTCATTTCTGGTCGCTTCACTGATTGAGAAACTGCCGCCATCATGGAACGAGTTCATGAGTTATCTCAAATTGAAGACCAAGGAAATGGGGCTTGAGGAGTTGATCATCAAGCTTGATTCGTGAAGACAACCACAAGGCTCTAGCAAAGGGAAGCGACAAGTTGAAGCAAAGGCTCACCTTGTCGATTCAAGGGAAAGTCAAAGGAACTCGGCAAGAAACGCAAGGCAGCGTGATGGGGACGTGAAGTCTCGAGGAATTCGAAACCGGGACCTTCCAGAGGATCAAGGAAAGCGCTTCAATTGCGGAAAGCCAGGGTATATGAAGGCGGACTGTCACCAACTCAAGAAGGAGAAGGCCAATGTTGCAGAAACAAAGGATGACCCTATAGTGGAGGATTTGGTTAATTCCTTTTCTTTGTGGTCTTGAGGCAAACACAGTTGAGAATCCGAAACAGTGGTGGATTGATACGGGTGCGACTCGGCACATTTGTTCTGACAGGGGTGCTTTCTCCACCTACTCTCCGGTGAAGGATAAGAAGTTGTTCATGGGGAACGACGCTACATCCGAGGTGAAGGGAGTTGGCAAGGTGGTTCTGAAGATGACTTCCGGGAAGGAGCTCATCTTTGAGCAGTGATGCACGTTCGGATATTCGCAAGAATTTGGTGTCCGGGCCTCTGCTTGTTAGGGCAGGTTTTAAGTTGACTTTCGAGTCCACTCAGTTTGTAATGATGAAGAATGGTCAGTTTGTAGGAAAGGGCTACATGTGTGATGGGCTCTTCAAAATGTTTGTTGTACGCTCTTTTGCAAGCAATGAAAACAATGATTCTACTTACTTGATTGAGTCTTCTAATTTATGGCACCATAGATTAGGACATACAAACTACAATGCGATTCAAAAGTTAATTAAAACGAATCATTTGCCGTCCTTTGAAATCAATCCTCAAAGTAAATGCGAGGTTTGTGTGGAAGCAAAACTAACAAGGGCACCATTTCACTCGATTGAATGAACCACGTCTCCTCTAGAATTAATTCACAGTGATTTGTGTGACTTAAAATTTGTGCAAACTAGAGGAGGGAAAAAGTACTTTGTTACTTTTATCGATGACTGCACTAGGTATTGTTATGTTTATTTGCTAAGGAGTAAGGACGAAACCTTAGAAGCATTTAAACATTACAAAACTGAAGTTGAAAATCAACTTAGTACTCGAATTAAAGTAATTCGAAGTGATAGAGGTGGAAAATATGCAGGACCACTTGAAGAATATTGCTCACAGTTTGGCATTATTCATCAAACCACTGCTCCATATTCTCCTCAATCTAATGGTGTTGCTGAACGCAAAAATCGTACTCTAAAGGAGATGATGAATGCACTATTACTAGATTCTAGATTACCCAGAATTTGTGGGGGGAGGCTATTCTCACGACCACTACCATTCTTAACAGAATACCCCGGAAAAATAGTGGTATTACTCCATATGAACTGTGGAAAGGAAACAAGCCCTCTTACAAACACTTGAAAGTGTGGGGCTGCTTGGCTAAGGTGGTAATACCCAAACCAAAGCAAGTAAAGATTGGACCAAAGACTGTAGATTGCATATTTATAGGATATGCAAACAATCGCTTCCTAGTGCATAAGTCATTTGGTACGAGACATCCATGAGAACATCATTGAATCAAAGAATGCAATTCTTTGAAGAAGTTGTTCTAGAAAGGAAAGATAGTCTCTAAATCGAGACTATGATACGACAATAGGGTCAAATCACGGTGGTCCTGTGGGGGCCCCTGGTGGTCCCTGGGGACCACTGTGGGTCCACGACCCAAGAGGCCCTAATGCGTAATTGAAGGAGTACCTTGGAAAATGTTGCGAACCTATAGGATCACCTCCTCTGAGAATGCTCTGAGGAGAAGATTTACCACCGGAGAATTCATGAAGTCGCACATCAAGAGAACGTGGAGGTTCGATGTCGAACCAAGGAGGAGTAAGCGCTAGGACTCGGAAGACTTTGGTCCTAATTTTCTCACATACCTTGTGGAAAATGAGCTAGGACTATCCAAGGCGATGTCTACTCCACGAAGCCCCCTTTTGGAAAGAGGCCATTGAAAGTGAAATGGACTCCATCCTGCAAAATCATACTTGGGAAGTGGTTGACCTTCCTCCGGGAAATAAGACATTGGGTTGCAAGTGGATACTCAAACGCAAGTATAAAGCAGATGCAACCATTGATAAATACAAGGCTCGTCTAGTAGTCAAAGGCTATAGAAAAAAGAAGGGACTTGACTACTTTGACACATACTCGTCTGTGTCTAGAATAACTTCCATTAGAGTATTCATAGCCATACTGCACTGCGTGGTTTTGAGATACACGAAATGGATGTTAAAACTGCTTTCCTAAATGGAGATTTGGACGAGGAAATTTATATGGAACAACCTGAAGGGTATGTGGTTCCAGGACAAGAGAAGAAGGTCTGTCGTCTTGTCAAGTCATTGTACGGACTTAAGCAAGCTCCTAAACAATGGCACGAAAAGTTTGACAACACGTTGCGATCAAAGGGATTTTCTATAAATGAGTGTGATAAGTGTGTCTATGTGAAAGGGAACGCTGAATCCTTTGTCATGATATGCTTATATGTAGACGACATGCTCATTACTGGAAGTAGCCTGGATTTGATCCTGAAAACAAAGCAAATGTTGAAACAACTTTTCGATATGAAAGACTTGGGTGTAGCAGATTTAATCTTAGGGATAAAAATCTCTAAAACACCCGAGGGTTTGGTGCTTTCACAATCTCATTACATTGAAGAGATGTTAAAGAGATATGAGGTCTTTGACCGTCAATGTGCAAGGACACCAATGTACGAATCTTTGTGTTTGGACAAACACTTAGGTGATCCTGTAAACCAAACGCAATATGCTCAGATAATTGGCAGTTTGATGTACATGATGAACTGCACTCGTCCTGATATTGCTCATGCAGTCAACAAGTTGGCTAGGTTTACACGTAATCCGGGAAATGCTCACTGGAAAGCTCTACTTCATCTATTGGGATACTTAAAGACCACAATAGATTATGGATTACACTATGGAAGATATCCGGCAGTATTAGAAGGATACAGTGATGCAAACTGGATATCTGATAGTACAAACACCAAGTCCACTAGTGGTTACGTATTACCATTGGTGACGGTGCTGTTTCATGGAAGTCCTCTAAACAAACGTGCATCGCCCGATCCACAATGGAATCGGAATTTATAGCTTTGGACAAAGCTGGAGAAGAAGCAGAATGGCTTCGAGAATTTTTAGAGGATGTCCCTTGTTGGGATAAGCCTGTGCCTTCTGTGACAGTATGTCAGCATTAGGAAGGGCAGCAAACAATATGTATAATGGTAAGTCTAGACACATACGTCGAAGACATAAAACCATTAGGCAACTGATCTCTATGGGAGTTATCACTATTGATTACGTGAAATCAAAGGATAACATTGCGGATCCGCTAACCAAAGCGCTACCGAGGGATCAAGTACACTACTTGTCTAGGGGAATGGGCTTAAGACCCACAAAATAAGGAAATTTACGGTGGCAACCCAATCATACTGACTGGAGATCCCAAGAATTTGATTCAATGGGACAACTAAACTGTAAAGGACCAGTAAGCGCCTCGTGAAGTTGTGTACTTCGAGGTAAGAGCACTTAGGAGTTACTAAGTCCACTTGCGCCATTCCCGTGAAAGACATTTTAAGTGCTCCTGCAGACCGGGCGGAGGATGAGTCACTAAACTCTTAATGATCTCTGAAGAAGATTCTTAATCTCTTTAGCTTACGAGCAGAGCATTGGCAGGAATGGTCTTAGAACGAGATCACCTATTTGGGTGTGAAGTATGGGAGGCCGCTTCAAACGAGAACACCTATGAATACGAGCAGTCCAAGGCCTTTTAACGGACTGAGAAAAGGAACGAGGCAATAAGGAAAATTATTGTGCTGATATCATTGTCTTGGTTTACACAAAACGCCGACTGGTTCATGGCATCACGTCCACCGGGTGGCAAGTAAATCCGATGGTATTCTACTAGGGACGATTCAATGTCACTGACAATCGATCCCGATGCAATATGATTTTCCGCAGGAAATTCTAATTTGAGCACCACGTTGTCTTTGTGAGCATCAATACTCTTTCATGTTGGGATTATTAGAAAAAAAGCACTAATGAGGATAGTCCATGACTTTGTACCTCAACCAAAGGGCCCCTGCGTTTGAAATGAAGTTTCATTAAACGTGTATAATCTACTATGGTAGTAGATGACACTCGAGAAAGAATTACTAAAATTCATTGAAAGGTGAAAGAGTTATTGAAGCTCAAAGTGTGTTGGTTGATGCATTGAATATGGAATGCCAAGAGTTGGAATGGGAGAAGTCCCACATGGCTAAAATTGAGGAAGAAGAAACTACTTATTAGTGCAAGGCTTGGGTTAAGTGATTGGGCCCTTAGGGCACCCATGCTTTTGGAAGGGGAGGAGCTAGATGCTCCACCTACACGCATTCAGCTCACGCCGGGCCCGGGTCTCGGGTCGTGGGACGTGGGTTCGAGGGTCCGGGGTCCATGGGTTCGCGGGTCGCGGTCTAGAGTTAATTATTATCTTTTTGGGCCAGAAACATATTGTGTTTGGTTAAGCCCAATAAGATAATCGGTTAAGTCTGAAACCAGCCCATCGGTCGAGTCCAGTTAGTGCGAGCGGTTGTGTCCGTTCGGTTTGAATTTAATGAGCGAATCGACCATTCGCCAAAGGATGTAATCGAAACGAAAATTCCAGAGATGTGTCATTGAATTTTTGTTTCTGCAGGGACCTTTCTGCGAAAGGATACATCTATTAAGACTGCAACTCTTCAATATTATAAATAGCCCCCCCTAGAATCGATTTCAACACACAGAAATCCATTCTTCTTCCTTCTCTTAAACTACTCTCTCTAAAGCCAGAAAAACCTTTATTGTATTAGTTCGCAGAGTCAAAGTTCGAGTGCTAGAACTCTGATTCAAATCTTTCATTCTATCTTGGGAGACTATTTGTCAAGTAAACCGTTAGCACCAGAGCGGGGCAAATACAGTCTTAAGGAATAAAGCCCAGCCTTTGCTCAGCAGTCTAATCCTATTCCTTACCTACTCCGTTTCTGTCCTCATACACTACCGCCACCCACAACAAACACAACCAAAATTATTTGATCTCATAGGAAATGAACATACTGCATACCTGAAATGTACTGGTGAGTAACTTCTGAAGAAAACATGGCTCTTGTCTGTATCTAAATTTTTCATCATCCATAGCTTTAGAGTCTTAAGAGATGTTCTGAAAGCTTCCATCACGTCCATCGTCATGTTGATATGTTTTCCTTCCTGAAAATAGTGTCCCCTGTTAAATCAGTGTAACACATGCAGCCGTCAATATAAAAATAAATGTATGATATCCGATATACTGTATATAGAACTTATGTTGTTAGAATATCCCACATCCGTTGTGTGAAAATCATGAAAATAACATGTAAGCTGGATAACCTTTTTCAAATGATGATCCAACTTAATATGTGAAATAAAAAATTCGAAATTCTTACGACTTGAGTGTTTTGTCACGACTCCACCAATGACCTGCACTAAATATAAGAACATCTGCTCCAGCCCATTTGGTAGAGAACCAATGTAGTTTGTCAACCCGGATGGCTCCACGGACCACCTTGTCTGCGTCTGGAGGTGGGTGATCAATTACCACCAGATAAGGCACTCTGTAATATTGTACGGTAAGGTTGTACTCTTGGAACTTGATGGAGAGGAATCCTTTGTGTTTTGTTATTGGATTCCCAGATTCTTCATATATCCTGGAATTATTAGATACTCCTTTTGCCAGCATGCATATGAAAGATTCCCATTGGTTTCTTCCGATCGAGTCACCCACGAAAACTATTCGAGCATTTCGACTTCGATCAAGAAACCCCCTTGCCTCAAATCTGCATTTTATAACTTATAAACCGGATTAAGCTTATCTTTTATACAAACCAATTTAAGCTAAAGTAATCATTAAAAGATACATCTTGTTTGTGCGATAGCTCATAGCTGCATTACAGGATGCACATTATTTACATCACAACATACGTATTGTGGGGGATGACATAGCTTTAAAGTTCTTAAGGTCTATATTGTAGGGGTGCATGGGTGGTCTTTACCGTCTATTAAATTTATTACCAATTCAAAAAACAAAGAGCAAGACCCTTTTAATTTAGTTTTAAATTTTTTTTAGATATAATATTAGAATTACAATACTTAACTTTGTACAAATTTATCATCAATAAATTCTCTAATAACATTTCAATCATTCTCTTTACGGAGAAAATAATCACCCATTTCGGTAATCGAACCCGTAACCTCATGGGTACGAGGTGTCTCAACTTGCCACTCGACTACAAACGCTTTTACTTGGTGTAGAAAGGGTGTTTTAATTAAATTTCTTACAAGTATCGACTCAAGAAATAGATTGGGATGATTTAGCATTAAATTTTATTCTGATTAGTTAACTTGGTGTAGGGAAGTAGTCATGGTCATCTCTTAAACTTCTTACCCTGTCTCAAGTCCCGCGTAATTCAATTTTAAATTTCTTGGGGCCGGTTATTAACTTGGTGTAGGGAGGCGATCATAACTATCTCTTAAATTTCATATCTAAGTCTCTACTCTAGAAACTAAATATTGGTGATCAAAGTTTTAAATTTCGCGAGGGTTGAGGTGGTATGGATTTACAGGTTTGGTGTTAGGGATTGGTGATTGTGAGGTGTGGAATATGATTGTTTATGGTAGAAATAGAGATGTGGTTTTGGATTTTATGTTAAAATCAGTTGGTTTATGAGTATTGGTTTGGAAGGGAGAAAATTTTGAATTATGTGGAATAAATGGAATAAAGCTACTTGTTGGCTCAAATGGTAAGAATTTGTTGGCTCAAATGATAAGGATAATTGACCCGCACTAATATTGCAATGTTATTAATAGAATAAAATTACTTGTTGGCTCAAGTGGTAACAACTTGAGTTCACTTTAAATTTGATGATGGTTGAGGTGGTGTGGATTTACGGTTTTCGTGTGTTAGGGATTGGTAACTTGTTAAGTGTGGAATTGATTGTTTATGGTAGAAATAGAGACGTGGTTTTGGATTTTATGTTAAAATCATAGTTGTGGGATTATGAGTTTGTATTTGTATTGGTTAGGAAGTGAGAAATTCGCATCATGTGGAAGCATTTCTCATGCTTTTTTTTCAAATATTGTGATGTTATTGATAAAAGTTTGCCGTTTAAAAAATGGAATAAAGCTATATTTATGGAGCACAAGTCAGCTAACCCATCGTCTCTATGACACTTTTTTTTTTTTTTTTAAATATCACTATTACAATCATATTACATCCATTGAATTAATATATCATTCATATCAATCATTACATCATTAATCTATCTATCATAATTAACATACACTAGATCACAAGCCCACTTACGACAGGAAATCGAATACATAACCTCTGAAATTATGCCACCTCAGCCTAACCAAATGAGCTAGGCCTCATTGGGCCTCTCTATGACACAGTTGAAAGCAATATTTTCACTTAGATTGATTTTTTTTAATGTGTTCACTAGGTATCTTACAAAATGTTGCTTTTGACTAATAACAGAAGGGGTGTCGAAGCACGTCACGTGGCATTGCTCGACGACGTTGCTCTATATCGTTCTAACCTATCGCTCTAATATGTAACTTATTTCTAGTTTTGACAACTTTTTAATATATAAAAAAATTATAATTGTTTTTAGATATTCTTTTTTATTAAAATATAAATAAATTGAAATAAATAAATATATTTAAGATAAATAGGAGGCCTGGTCAACATAATGACCCGTATAGCTAGGGTGCCTATCCATCCCAAACCATGGCCCTGGACGTTTATTTCATTATAATTCACGATGGTAATTAATCGTTAACATCAATTGATGGATTATTGACAATACTATACATAAACACTAGAAAAATAGATTGTTGTTTTAATGTGATCAGATTAGTAGGTTGGAGGTTTTACTTATGAATTATGGATATATAAATAATTTTAGTTAATGACATTAAAAGATGATTTCAATTAATTTGTTTTATGTGTTAGAATTTTAGCACTAGTGAGGCTAGTCCATGACTTTGTACCTCAACTAAAGGGGCCCCACACATTTGAAATGAAGTTTCATTAAACGTGTATAATCTACTATGGTAGTAGATGACATTTGAGAAAGAATTACTAAAATTCATTGAAAGGTGAAAGAGTTATTGAAGCTCAAAGTGTGTTGGTTGATGCATTGAATATGGAATGCCAAGAGTTGGAATGGGAGAAGTCCCACATGGCTAAAATTGAGGAAGAAGGAACTACTTATTAGTCCAAGACTTGGGTTAAGTGATTGGGCCCTTAGGGCACCCATGCTTTTGGAAGGGGGAGGAGCTAGATGTTCCTACACGCACCTTTAGCTCACTTGAGCCGGCCCGGACGTGGTCTCGAGGACCCGTGGGTTCATGGTCATGATCTAGAGTTGATTATTATCTTTTTGGGCCAGAAACATATTGTGTTTGGTTAAGCCATAAGATAATCAGTTAAATCTGAAACCATTACATCGAGTCCGGTTGGTGCGAAGCGACGGTTGTGTCAGATTCGGTTTGAATTTAATGACGTCTGACCATTCGCCAAAGGATGTAACTGAAACGAAAATTCTAATAGCTCTTCAATATTATAAATAGCCCCCCTAGAATCGATTTCAACACACAGCAATCCATTCTTCTTCCTTCTCTTAAATTACTCTTTCTAAAGCCAGAAAAACCTTTATTGTATTAGTTCGCAGAGTCAAAGTTTGAGTGCTAGAACTTTGATTCACATACTGCTGTTCTATCTTGGGAGACTATTTGTCAAGTAAACCGTCAGCAGTGGCAAATACTGATTAAGAATAAAATGACCTTTGCTCGTGATCTAATCATATTCCTTACCTACTCCGTTTCTGTCCTCATACACTACCGCCATTCACACAACACTTAAGACTGTATTTTGCCAGTGTATCGAAGATGTCTGTCAACGGAGTTGCTGCTGACGTTCCTGTCCCTCGAATCAACGTTGCTCCTGCCAACCACGGGGAGAAACTAGAGAAGTACCTGGGGACGAACTTCAAGCAGTGGAAACAGATAAGATGTGAAAGTTCCACCCTATGGATTGCGGAGTTCGTTCGTGCTTATCTTGTAGATTCGGTCACACGGATATGGTTACTCATCTCGTAAAGTGTGGAAGCTATGGTGGGCTCGAAAGCAAAAAGTGAATTATGGTCCAGGCTCTTGTCCATGAATTGAGGTTCATGTTTAATTCGATACGTGCGTACGTACTTCTGTTACTTGTTTCTCACAAGGATTTGAATTTATCTTTGAGAATTTGATGCTTTGCCTCCTATCGTATCATTATTAATTAATGATGATCAATGTGGTTTGTGTTTAATTTGTTTAACTCAAATGGCTTTTTGCACCTGTTCGATTCATTCTCTCTGTTTATTTACCATCTGCTTTGTTTCTGATGGGTTAAATTTACAAGTGTGTTGCTTTGTCACGAGAATTGTGAAAAGGCGTGACTGTTGCCTATTGAACCATCCAGCTTGTTCAATTAAATGCGTGTGCCTATCCCCTTTATTTACAGACTCCTCTCTCTTGCTACATATGTGGTTACTTTTGCAAGTTTTTTTTATAAGTATGGCATGTTAATTTTCCATTTTGTGTTGGAATTTTAATTTTGTATCAAGTGATGCAATGTGGCCTTACTTTTACGTACTTATTTCTCGTTGAACTTTAATAGTACGTGTATGTTGAAACTTGATGTGATTTTAACCTAAAACTTGAGAAGAGTTGAAGGCATTATTTGTTCTCATGTTGTTACATTGTGAAGTTGCATTATATGCATGTTCTGGTTCAATCATCTATTTGCGATCTTACAAAAAGTATACAAACTATGTATGGTTATGTTTGTTTTTTGTATGATGAGTTTCATTACATTTTGTTTATGTAATATTGTGTGATGATTGTGTATGTCGGCATATTCAATGCATGGGTACTTGTTGTGCATGAAGTACATGAGAAATTCTTCCATAGTGTTGGAAGTGTGATTGAGACCTTTGATCCATGCTTACCAGAATCAAGTATCATTTAAGTGAGTCTTGTTATGCGGAAATTCTATTTCCTGGCATATGGAAAAGACCACATTAAATGTGTAATGTCTTGAAACTTCGTTCATGTGGTGACGAGAGCTTTACGCTCTATAGTTCAGATTTAAAAGAATCATTTCTCGTGTGGGGGGCGGCTACATGAAACTGGTGGTCTTTGAATCTTGCTAGAATTCAAGCATCATTTAAGTGGATCTCATAATGCGGAAATTTTATTTCTCGGCATGAAAGCTCAGACCACGTTAAATATATAATGGCTTCAAGGTCTATAATATGGGAAGGATAAATTCTTAAGGAATACTTCCAACATTTAGCACATGATAGTTGAGAATCAACTTAGTACTCGAATTAAAGTAATTCAAAGTGATAGAGGTGAAGAATATGCAGGACCACTTGAAGAATATTGCTCACAGTTTGGCATTATTCATCAAACCACTGCTCCATATTCTCCTCAATCTAATGGTGTTGCTGAACGCAAAAATCGTACTCTAAAGGAGATGATGAATGCACTATTATTAGATTCTGGATTACCCCAGAATTTGTGGGGGAGGCTATTCTCACGGTCACTACCATTCTTAACTGAATACCCCGGAAAAATAGTGATATTACTCCATATGAACTATGAAAAGGTAACAAGCCCTCTTACAAACACTTGAAAGTGTGGGGCTGCTTGGCTAAGGTGGTAATACCCAAACCAAAGCAAGTAAAGATTGGACCAAAGACTGTAGATTGCATATTTATAGGATATGCAAACAACAGTAGCGCTTATCGCTTCCTAGTGCATAAGTCGCTGATACCGGACATCCATGAGGGCACGTCATTGAATCAAAGAATGCAGAATTCTTTGAAGAAGTTTTTCCGAGAAAGGAAAAGATAGTCTCTCGTAAATGTGACTATGATACGGCAATAAGGTGGTCCCTGTGGGGGTCCCTGACCCAAGAGGCCCTAATGCAGAATTCGAAGGTGTACCTTCAGAAAATGTTGCAGAACCTATAGGATCACCTCCTCTAGAGAATGTTACAGAGACAGAAGATTTACCACCAGAGAATTCCGCAGAAGCCGAAGTCGCACATCAAGAGAACGTGGAGGTTCCTGATGTCGAACCATGGAGGAGTAAGCGGGCTAGGACTCAGAAAGACTTTGGTCCTGAATTTCTCACATACCTTGTGGAAAATGAGCCTAGGACTATCCAAGAGGCGATGTCTACTCCTGAAGCCCCCTTTTGGAAAGAGGCCATTGAAAGTGAAATGGACTCCATCCTGCAAAATCATACTTGGGAAGTGGTTCACCTTCCTCCGGGAAATAAGCCATTTGGTTGCAAGTGGATACTCAAACGCAAGTATAAAGCAGATGGAACCATTGATAAATACAAGGCTCATCTAGTAGTCAAAGGCTATAGACAAAAGGAGGGACTTGACTACTTTGACACATACTCGCCTGTGTCTAGAATAACTTCCATTAGAGTATTCATAGCCATAGCTGCACTGCGTGGTTTTGAGATACACCAAATGGATGTTAAAACTGCTTTCCTAAATGGAAATGCTCACTGGAAAACTCTACTACATCTATTGGGATACTTGAAGACCACAATTGATTATGGATTACACTATGGAAGATATCCAGCAGTATTAGAAGGATACAGTGATGCAAACTGGATATCTGATAGTACAAACACCAAGATCACTAGTGGTTACGTATTTACCATTGGTGGCGGTGCTGTTTCATGGAAGTCCTCTAAACAAACGTGCATCGCCCGATCCACAATGGAATCGGAATTTATAGCTTTGGACAAAGCTGGAGAAGAAGCAGAATGGCTTCAAGAATTTTTAGAGGATGTCCCTTGTTGGGATAAGCCTGTGCCTTCTGTGACAATTCACTGTGACAGTATGTCAGCATTAGGAAGGGCAGCAAACAATATGTATAATGGTAAGTCTAGACACATACGTCGAAGACATAAAACCATTAGGCAGCTGATCTCTATGGGAGTTATCACTATTGATTACGTGAAATCAAAGGATAACATTGCGGATCCGCTAACCAAAGCGTTACCGAGGGATCAAGTACACTACTTGTCTAGGGGAATGGGCTTAAGACCCACAAAATAAGGAAATTTACGGTGGCAACCCAATCATACTGACTGGAGATCCCAAGAATTTGATTCAATGGGACAACTAAACTATAAAGGACCAGTAAGCGCCTCGTGAAGTTTTGTACTTCGAGGTAAGAGCACTTAGGAGTTACTAACTCCACTTGCGCCATTCCCGTGAAAGACATTTTAAGTGCTCCTGCAGACCGGGCGGAGGATGAGTCACTAAACTCTTAATGATCTCTGAAAAAGATTCTTAATCTCTTTAGCTTACGAGCAGAGCATTGGCAGGAATGGTCTTAGAACGAGATCACCTATTTGGGTGTGAAGTATGGGAGGCCGCTTCAAACGAGAACACCTATGAATCCGAGCAGTCCAAGGCCTTTTAACGGACTGAGAAAAGGAACGAGGCAATAAGGAAAATTATTGTGTTGATATCATTGTCTTGGTTTACACAAAACGCCGACTGGTTCAAGGCATCACGTCCACCGGGTGGCAAGTAAATCCGATGGTATTCTATTAGGGACGATTCAATGTCACTGACAATCGATCCCGATGCAATATGATTTTCCGCAGGAAATTCTAGGCTGGAGCACCACGTTGTGCTGTGAGCATCAATTCTCTTTCATGTGGCGATTGTTAGAATTTTAGCACTAATGAGGCTAGTCCATGACTTTGTACCTCAACCAAAGGGGCGCCACACGTTTGAAATGAAGTTTCATTAAACGCGTATAATCTACTATGGTAGTAGATGACACTTGAGAAAGAATTACTATAATTCATTGAAAGGTTGAATATGGAATGCCAAGAGTTTGAATGGGAGAAGTCCCACATGGCTAAAATTGAGGAAGAAGGAACTACTTATTAGTCCAAGACTTGGGTTAAGTGGTTGGGCCCTTAGGTCACCCATGCTTTTGGAAGGGGGAGGAGCTAGATGCTCCTACACACGCACCCGCCTGGCTTCGCCAGGAGCCGGGCCCGGGTCTCGGGTCGTGGGACGTGGGCTCGTGGGTTCGCGGGTCGCGGTCTAGAGTTGATTATTATCTTTTTGGGCGAGAAACATATTGTGTTTGGTTAAGCCCAATAAGATAATCGGTTAAGTCTGAAACCAGGCCATCGGTCGAGTTCGGTTGGTCTGCGCGAACGGTTGTGTCCGTTCGATTTGAATTTGAGCGAACTGGTCTGACCATTCGCCAAAGGATGTAACTGAAACGAAAATTTCAACAGATGTGTCTGATCGAATTTTTGTTTCTGCAGGGACCTTTTTGCGAAAGGATACATCTATTCAGACTGCAACTCTTCAATATTATAAATAGCCCCCCCTAGAATCGATTTCAACACACAGCAATCCATTCTTCTTCCTTCTCTTAAATTACTCTCTCTAAAGCCAGAAAAACCTTTATTGTATTAGTTCGCAGAGTCAAAGTTCGAGTGCTAGAACTTTGATTCACATACTGTTGTTCTATCTTGGGACACTATTTGTCAAGTAAACCGTCAGCACCAGAGCGGGGCAAATACAGTCTTAAGGAATAAGGCCCAGCCTTTGCTCAACAGTCTAATCATATTCCTTACCTACTCCGTTTCTGTCCTCATACACTACCGCCACTCACACAACATTATGTGTAACAATTTTTTTTCAAGACGATGGAGACGCGCAACACATGTGCGATACTTACTGCGACAGTAGCAATATCAAAATGCAACACCTAAGACAACATATAGCAGGTCAAGCGATCTCAACTGTTATATTTATCATCTAATGATTTAAATTAAGTGACTGACATTTGTCAGGGCCACACCTCAACTGGTAATAGAAAACCCAACTTATCTAGAGACACGTATTTTCAAGAAAACCATCGATGTAATTAATCATATGTTATTAAAAAAAATGTATTTTCTGTATATTTAAAAAAAAATTTGTATTGATAACATAGTTTT
Organism: Plantago major; assembly: GCA_026545765.1. NCBI lineage: Eukaryota > Viridiplantae > Streptophyta > Magnoliopsida > Lamiales > Plantaginaceae > Plantago > Plantago major. The sequence continues at coordinate 38,406,170 of CM048843.1, read as the reverse complement.
GAGTAAATACATTGAAAATTTTATTGAAAATATAAATTCTCAATAGATAAGTTATATGTAAACTATCTGTAAGGTGACCCACTATTTATAGATTACTTTTATAAATATATAAAAAGAGAAAAAATTAAATAGATTACAATTAAATAGTTATGAACGTTGACTGAAACATTATTTTAGGATTGAGGTCATGAGGTGGGTTAAAAGTTAAGCTCATCTGCTGATTCAAAATAAAAAAAAGTTAAGCTCATCTATTGCCTAGTCAACATATTCTTAATTCTGATAACCTCTCTTTGGTTTTGAAAAGAATAATATAACCATTTGTAAGAAATGCTTGCAAATCATTATCATTTCAACCCCAATCCTTTCACACAAATAGTATAAGAAAAAAGATGAATAAGGGCAAAGTGTTTATTCTTTTAACGGAAATAAATTAGATTAGATTATCCTTACAACAGTACATACAGTAGATTTTACAATACCGGTAAAGTTAACATCGAACATGATATCTACATGTACTTACTTTCAAGAATTCGTTTCTGAACAATCATAATTCTTGTAAATAATAAGAAAATGACATACCTCCGTTACAAGTGTTGATACCATTTTTCGGTTGTTTAGAAAAATGAATTTTTTTCACATACTCTACTTTCAAATGGATATATTTAAATGTTAACACCTAAATTAAGAGTATAGTTGAAACCAAAAGTAATACTATCCAATAGCAAATAAATTTCATAAACAGTTGAATCAAACTTTTTTTAGACTAAACAATTATAAAACTGGTTTCATCCGAATCACATAAACAAAAATGAAACTGGTAAATACAAAACGGGTTGTGAGCACGTACGCACCTTGGAAGATCGCAGTTATGTGGCACCCAACGCCATTGTTTGTAGAATGAATCGTTCCGACCGTTGAATTGGCAACGGAAGCCCGGGTCCAAGAACGCGCAATTCTCCGAATATTGTTCGCCTGGCAGAGTTGGATCAAGAACCCAGTTCCCATACGAATAGTCACATGTTTTCACATGATGATTTTGCCAAGGTAAAAGTCTTGTGAATAAATCGATATCAATAAGAGTATTTGGATGGACTAAAAATAAAAAGTTGTAAGAAATAATGCAGGTGAAGATCAGAGAAAGAATAATTACTGATTGTTTTATTTTTTTGGTAATTGAAAAAACTTGAAGCTTTTGTTGCATGGATGTCATATGATTGTTCATCCAAGCTAGAGAAGAGGGAGGAGAGGGTTAATTATTTAAGAGGCTGAACGAAGAATTAGGTTCCTTTTATTATTATTATTATTATTAGATTTTTATAGGGTGTGGTGTAATTGTGGAAAACTTTGATTGCTGTAAATCTCGATGTCATTATAGGAATTTGCCTAATTATATTATGTGCTAATTAAGGTAGGTCTGGTCTTTGTACCGCAATTGCCGAACCACTGTTTCTATTTTACAATTGTTTATTACTCAAGCATTTATTGTCCTGTTAGTAGATTGTCTCCAAGAATCGAATGAAAATTTTGTCCACTAGAATATAATAAGATTAGTTTAATGAATGTGATATACAAATAAGGTAATTATATGTATGATCTATTTAGCACAAGATTATGAGCTCGATGAATTTATTTTTGTAATTAGCTTATTACGTGGACGTCTAGTTGCAGATAAGCAAGCTGATCTGATATGCTTGTTTAGGAAGCTTATAAAAAAAAATAAACTAGTTGATTTGTTTTTATATATCATATTTAGCAAATCAGCTAACTTATCAGCTAATTGATTTACTAAATACTTTTATAAAAATCAATTAGTTTATCAGCTACCAGATAGATTATCAGCTACCAGCTAGTTATCAGCTTGTTTTGCTAAATCGAGCTTTAGTCATATCAAACAAAAATATTTTAACTTAGTTGTACGTTTAAATAAGGTACTATAATCAATCGATCGATCGGAATGGTGACTCACACGCTCCCCTTAAGAATCAATTAAAAACATATAAACATAGAAAGACATTTAAACAATTATGAAAAATTTGAAAGATTAGTAAAAATTTAAAAAATCAAAACAAATTTTGAAATTTCGTTAAATTAATCAGAAAAAATCAAAAAATTATTTGAAGATTAAAAAATTGGAAAAACCTAAACACTACAAAAAAAGCTTGCATTCATCATGGAGTATTGCTCACTGCTGTTAAACGGTGGAAAAATAATAACAATGGCCACTGTATATTGGTGACAATTATTTTTTTTCCAGTGCCAAAGTTAGTCAACGCTCATTTGCTACCGAGTATTAGCCAATGTTGTTAAGCGGTTGCAAAATAAAAACAATGACCACTGTATATTACATCACAATTATTTTTCGGGGGCTCAAAGTTAAGTAACACTCACTTGCCACCAAATTTTAGTCATAGATGTGAAACGGTAGCAAAATAACTACAATGATCACTGTATATCAGTAACAATTATTTGCTGGACAAGGACACACAAGAACGGATCACGAAATATAATTTAAGGTGGCTAATTTTTACAATGAATAGAATATTCAACTATTATATCATTACACCTAAACAAAATCAAGAGTCCGTCTTGCGAAAGACCCCTATATATAGGAAAGTCCCGAAAGTCCCCTTCAAATGTTAAAACTAGACAATTATACCTTTTTTTTCAACTTGGTTTTTTTATGGTTTTTCGCGGATCTTTTGACCCAGATTCATTAAAAACGGGTGAAGTATAATGTAAAAACTAGACAATATAATGTAAAAACTAGACAATATAGACAATTATGTTTTACTGAGTAAATTTCTGGATATGTAATAAAACTAGACAATTCATTTACAAAACTAGACAATTCAGTTACAAAACTTGACAATATCATCATCAGTTCAAAACACTAATTTTTTTTCGATTGCTTTAGTTTCTTCAGAGCATTCTTCTTCAAATGATCCAATACACCATCTTCAAAATCATCATCAGCATAAGGTCTCTTATATCAAGGAAAAGGAGTTCCTTGGAACAGCTCTATATGCTTCATCAGAAAAACACCACAGTCAAAAGTTCCAAGTTTACCAAGTCCAATCAAGCTTCACAATTTATACAAAAAAAAAAAAAAAAATTATTGAACATTTATACAAAAACTAGAAAATTTCTCTCATAAACTAGATAATATAATATAAAAACTAGAGAATTCATCTCTTAAACTAAACAATATAGTGTAAAAACTAGACAATATAGACAATTATGTTCATGTTTGATCATCAAACTAGACAATATACACTAAAAACTAGACAATATCTCGTAAAAACTAGACAAATATATTGAGCTCAGTTAGTAAATTTGATTTGAAGGTGAAGGTGAAAATGTAAAAACTAGAGAATTCCTAGATATAATGTAAAAACTAGAAAATTTCTCGCATAAACTAGACAATATAATGTAAATTTAATATCATGTAAAAACTAGAGAATTTCTTTCATAAACTAAACAATATAATGTAAAAACTAGATAATATAGACAATTATGTTCATGTTTGATAATAAAACTAGACAATATCCTCTAAAAATTAGACAAATATGTTGAGATCAGTTAGTAAATATCTTGAATAAACTTCTTGCCACTCGATATAAGAAAAAAATAAATTTAATATCATGTAAAAACTAGATAATTTCTTTCATAAACTAAATAATATAGTGTAAAAACTAGACAATATAGACAATTATGTTCATGTTTGATAATAAAACTAGACAATATCCTCTAAAAACTAGACAAATATGTTGAGATCAGTTAGTAAATTTGATAGTTGAAGGTGAAAATGTAAAAACTAGAGAATTCCTAGACAATATAATGTAAAAACTAGAGAACTCCTCACATAAACTAGAGAATATGATGTAAAAACTAGACAATATAATGTAACAACTAGACAGACAACATGAAATGATCCTAATGTACCAAATAACAGACAACACGAAACTAGACAATTACACACAAAAAAGCTGTAAAACATTAAAAAGTAGACAATATATGTTAAAAACTAGACAATTTCACACAAAACATTCAGAAAATTCGAACAGACAACAAATCCCCACCAAATACATATACATTGTACACAACCACATAGAAAATCTAAAAATCATAAAAAGTAGATGATACATGTTAAAAACTAGACAATACTTACTAAAACCTAGACAGTTTTCACAAAAAATGTTCAAAACAAACAGACATTCCATAGTTTCCCACAATAAGATTCAAATGAAGAACATGACCATAAAATTCAACTGTAAATCAACAGATCTGGCAAAACAACTCAATTACGAACCATAAACGCAACTAAAAAACACTTACCCATGCTGGAAACAGGATTACGGTGAATAGGATGCTCCGTGTTCACTTGAGCAGTAGCATTCATGTTCGATTCCGCCATTAAAATGCCTAACAAGCAAAAACGAGACGAGTAGAAGGTTAAAATCAAACTGATAACAAAATTCAGAGAAAATCGCGATGAAACTGAAGAGATGAAACCGAAAATCGAGCAACAACAACGATAATCGAACAACAACAACCGCGATGAAACTGAAGAGATGAAACTGAAAATCGAGCAACAACAACGAAAATCGAACAACAACAATCACGATGAAACTGAAAATTGAAAATCGAGCAACAACAACGAAAATCGAACAACAACAAGCAAAACGCAAAATCGAACTCAAAAACACTAAAATCAAGTTTCAACAGCCATTACCTGATGATCGCGCAATGAATTGCCAAAAGTAGAGAGAAAATCGCTTGGAAACAAGGGTTTTGTCAAAATCCAGGAAAAATAGCCAAAAGCGAGAGAAAAGCGGAAGAAAACGGTGGAAAATAGAAAAAAAAGGGAAAAATACCTATTTATACTGTACCCAGATATAAAACGGTAAGACCCGCATGCATTTTGACCCGCAAAACCGGTTAATTTTGACCCGCGAAATATAAAACGGGTAAAACTAAAAACTAGACAATTTGTATAGAAAGCTAGGGGACTTTTTGGACTCTCCAAATATGATAGGACTTTTATAAGACTAAGGCTCCGTTCTCTTCAATTGAAATTTACTGAACTGAACTGAACTGAACTGTAGTATAAAATATAACTAAGCAGAACTGAACTGAACTAAATGAAACTGAATGAGTTTTCAGTTGAAGAGAACAGAGCCTAATTACAAAATCAATACCTAAATGATCATAAATAAGAAATTTTCATATGAAGATGGTTGAGAACAAATATTGTTGAAGATGAAAATTTTCTGAAAATTAATGAATAGAATATTTATGTCTCGAATGAAGCTCTTTCTTTAACTAGTTGATATGTTCATAATGATGCATACATATGAATATGATAATGCGATTAATGATATAGTATTTTCAAAATAAATAAGAAGATAATTAAGGAAAGGAATATTAAAAATACAGGAAAAATGTAGATGAGAAAGAAGAAAGTGTAAGGGAAAAGAAGAAAATTGAAGAAATAGTGGAGCTGGCAGGTTTCGAACCATACTTTACCGGAACAAATAAAAAATCCCCATCACTCGGCTATGAGAAAGATTTATTAAGATGCACTACCGTTTTCGTCCAACCATATGATGCGGTTTTGTCTTAAACGGAAGGATGATGTTGGTATAGATAAACAGCAAAGTAAAATACTAGTTGGGGGAAGGGGAATAGTCTTTTTAAACTTTTGTCGATTCATAGAATTCTCAGTTTTTCAGAGAGCGGAAGTCTTTGTGATAAGTGTTTGATGTGTGTAAGTGTCAGTTAGCTATAACAATAATATACAATGCAGATAGTAAGTAGATAATCAAAACGTAAGTGCAGTAAGTAAATAAGACACAAATTATAGTGGTATATGAGAGGGTGACGTAATCCCTCAACTAATCCACTCGCCCTCTCATAGGACTTGAAGTCACTATGATAAGATGATGAGCTTCCTTACAAAATCCGATATGTAGTCAAATCCCTTTAAAACATTAAGTTCCCAACTAAGTGTTCCCCCTGAATTATTACCAAACTTTCTCTGCTAAGTACTTCATCTACTTAATAACCTTGAGCTATTCGTCAGATTCCGAAACTAAGTACTTCCTATGCTCAGATAGATTAGGACTTTAGTTTTCTCAACTAAGTACTTTCCCTAACACACCTGTTTGTGTTTTTAAGGTTATGGTAGTTGTTACAGTAAGTTCAACTTTGTAACGTCTTTCAGTTACTTGTAGTTAGAACTTGGAGAAACAATTTTCCTTAATACTCTTTATAAAGTATGGGAAGTTGCTCTTACTAACATAAGGCTTGTTACTTATATAGGAGAAGGAATCACTGATTAAGTCGCAACTTTGTTCTTGTGATTCAACTCCTTCACAGTATGCAAGGCTTGTTGAAGATCAAGGCACTTAGAACTTTTAGAGCTACTTAATAACTGAGAGCTTGAGTCGCAACAATAAGCTTTAGAGTTTGTAAGTAGGTTTGAAGGCTTGTATGCTTGTGAGTTCAAATGTTCAGTTGTGTGTTCTTGGTGTGTCTTCAAACATTTTAAGTGGTGATATTTATAGTTGAAAATCCACCCGTTTGAATAGTACCCGTTAGGCACCATGGGGTTCAAACTATTGATATTGATGTGACAATGAAATGTGTGATATTGCATGCTTTTAGACCCTCGTTTTTTTTTTTACCTTAGATTCAATATTTGTATTATATTATGGTCAATTACCAACTTCCTGTGTATTTTGTAGGTCATGATCTCGTTTTTTGAGGAATTGCACGATTTCAGGCGCCAAAACGACATATTTGTGCGAAATCGAGAAAGTTAAGAAAATACGTTAAATTGTCCGTTGCACGGAGTTCGAGGAGTCAAAACATGTCATGCGACCAACCAATGCGAAGATAATTGAAGATGCTACAACTTTGTAGAAGACCACTTTTCGAGGAAAAGAAGTTACGAAGCCCGAAATCGAAGAACGAAGAAAACAGATTCGAATCTGCAGAAATCGAAGATGGCGGCCGACTGTGGACCGTAGAAGCCTCTCTGCGGCCCACTGTCGACCGCAGTGGAATGTCTGTCTGCAATCTGGGCCTTTTCCTGGCCTGTCAGGCTAGAGCCCGCCTTTCTAAACCTTCCTTATTGAAGAATGGCAGCCGTAGCACGAAAATTCAAGTATAAATAAGACCTCAGGGTCTCATAATTCTACACCACTCATAAAGCAGCTCTCCTGAGAGAGAACCAGTCATCCGGGAAGTGAAAACCCAAAATCGCTGGCCGTTAGGCACCCAGAAGGAGGAAACCGTAGAAGCAGCACGAAGACATCAGAGACTAAGCTTCTTTTTCTTCTTTTCTTTCTTGCTTTCGATTTCTGTCAGGTATTACTATGAGTAGCTAACTTTCTCTTGTAAAGGCGAACTGTCGTAACTTGGTTTTGCTACTTCTTTATATACTGTGATATATTAATGGAATAATTATTAGACGTAAATCGTGGTTATACAACTCTATACATCGTTCGTGGTGTGATGTTCTGCTGAGTGACACAGTAGTTTCATTGAACTGAGTAGGGGTACTCGTGCCTCATGTGCCTCCTGCACCATAGTATTATGCCAAGCTGTCGTTAGAGGTAACCGCGTAGGATTTTAACTAGGAAGTTTGGAGTAGCATAGCAGAGGGAGGTCGGGGATCCTTTACACCTTCCCACCATCGATTTCATCTCATTAATTAGGGTTTAATGCGATTCAATCTATTTGCAATCATTCTGTTTACTTTCTGCATACAATTTAATTATGTTACTTGCTTGTTCCTATGCTAAGTGTCCGTGAAGAATGACAACTCGAGTCAGCTTTCCGCTATAAACTTGGAATTGAGGAATTCCAACATATAAATTTAATCTTTGATTGTATGTAGGGATTACAGGTTCTACAACGAAAATAAAAATCTCTGAGTGCACATCAAAATTTGACGCCGCTGCCGGGGACACTTGACCGCTCAAGCAAGTTTCGATCATCAGAGATAAGTTGAATTATTTCTTTCGCTTTACTTTACCCACTGTCTTTCAATTCGTACAACATAAACCTAAAAAAATCTATATAACCTGTGGGAATCGATTTCCACAGCAAAAAACCTAAACATATTTTCTTTTTCGTATTTGTTTATTTTCTTATCAAAAAACCAAAAATAGGGGTGATTACATCCAGGTACCTATTTAGATGTCCTAATTACATTTGGATCCCTACTAGTCAAACAATTACGCCGGGATACCTAGTTAGATTAAATTAATTACATCTGGTACCACGAACTTGACTTTTTTTCGAATTAAAAGGTGGAAAAGACATTTTCACCCTTCTAAAAATATTGGATTCTGGAAAGAGCCAAACAACTTTAGTTTTTAGCCTTTCTTCTGATTTTATTAAAACAACAAATAACCTATAAAAAGTTCAATTTGGTCCAAAATTATTTCAAACATTTCTAATCAAGTCCATGTAAAATTATAAACTAATCCATAGGCAACATCAAATTCTCAAATACAAGGTCTTGAAAATTTCTAAAACTTCAAATCAGTCCATGTACATAAATCAAAGGGAATACAAAGTATCCATGCTTAATCTTAATGCGCCTGAATGAGATTACCAAATTAAATAATCAGTAATTAGGTGGCGCTTGAACTAGTTATGTTCATCAAGATTGTTGATGCAGCTTCACATCGAAATTGTTCTGGCACCGACAACCGCCACCAATCGACCTCTATTTCTGACCGGATTCATGATCCTCTATGTTTCACATCTGTCCCTGGGATAATTGCTTCTCGATTTGCTCGACTTAGAGCTTATGAAGCTTGGCCACCATTACTAGCGGCTGTGGAGCTTCGAAAGATCTAACCTCGATCGAATCCATAGAACGTGAATCTAGAATGAAGAAAACGGAACAAAGGATGGCCAGGACTGGCAGAGAGAAAACAGAACATATTTTAACAACTAAAAAAATGAAATTCGATGACGATTTCTTGTTTCTTGATCGATTGTTCTTCTCGAATAAAGAACGAATCTTGAATTTGATTTGCGATGAGTTCGAACCTTATAAATGAGATTTGGGTTGATAAAACCGGGCTTCAAAATTTTGCAGAAAGGTTTTTGTAGTTTATAGGGATTCATTGAAATGTTTCAGAAGGCCAGGGAACCATAAGAAGAAGAAGAAGAAGAAGAAGAAGAAGAAGAAGAAGAAGAAGAAGAAGAAGAAGAAGATGATTGTTAGGAATATCTGTTAGTATTTTGATCACTCATCACATGTTCTTATGTTAGCCAGAAAGGTGATTAAGTACTCTTGGTTCACTTGAACATTGTAAAAGAGGAAATCACTGAGTATGATTAGTCTAGTAAATCTTGTATTAGGAATATAGGTCTCTGAGTGTAATTTTTATTTCCAGAAGACCATGAAGATCAATCCTAGCAATGGAGCTTTTACGAAGATTAGAAGACTGAAGATTGCACAAGATTTATGAAGATATTAAGGTTTAGTCTAACTCAGAAAGACTATGTCCTTAATCCTTTCTTAAGTGTATTTACTTACTTTTGAAATATGATTCTGGACATATGACATCATGAGTATGGAGCATGCAAGCCATCAGATTGGCTCATGTATCCGTTGAAGACTACTGGACAAGAAATAGTACAAGTGCATTAATTGTATCGTCAGAAAAGCCGCTGAAGCACAGTCCTCTCTGAGACATGAGACAAGGACTTCTGAGTACTCATTTCAAGATAAGTATGGACTGAATTTGAATTGTGTCTAACGGATATCATTCCAACAACTCTCAAATTCATCTATGTATATCACACACTTAGATGCTGAGAAATACACTTTAGAACGCTCTATCTTGCAAACTTACCATCAAGCAAAGTATTCTCTCAAGCACTCTACTACCCTTTCTGAAAGCTTTCTGTTGCTCGAAGAATCACTAGTAGTTCTAAGTTGTCCTGAACCTTAACAAGAGATTGTTATTCGTGAAAGAGTTGAACTATCAGATACCCTTTCTGAAGCTCATTCTCCAGAACGGACATCAATTACTTGGGTCAATAAAGAGCAAACTGCCATCCACTGAACAAGTGTATTAAGTAGTCTTGTTCTATTAGGCTCTCTGAAAACATAACTGAAAAGTTATACGAGAAGCCTCTCTGACAAACCTTATAACCAACACCATCAAGGCGTGGAGTAGAGGAAGTACTTGATTTGGAAAATCAAGGAATAACTCCAAGGTTATCTGAGTAGAGGAAGTACTTAGCTCTAGGAGCTGGGGAATAACTCAGGGGGAACATTTGGTTGGGAACCATTTCTTTAGGAATCTTAGAATAGGATTATTGTAAGGTGAACTCAATTATCTGTTCTAGTGAATTCTAGGTCTCAGAAAGACCGAAGTGGATTAGTTGGAGGATTACGCCACCTCCAGATACCACTATACTTGCTGTGTCATTTACCTTTTTGTATTTGCCTTTTAGCAAAGCACACACACATACTTATTGTTTCTGCACTTACCTATCTTAAAGTCTTCCGCGCTCTGAATTTAAGTATCGGAAACCCCCAAGTTTCTGAGAAACTATGTTTATCGACAAAAGTTTTAAAAGACTATTCATCCCCTAGTCTTTTACGTTGCCGTTATCTGGACCAACAAGTGGTATCAGAGCAGGAGGTTCACAAGCCTTCTGCACTGAACCTAGATCCCAGATAGGTGAAGGAACTTTGTCCTTTCTGAGGACTATATAATTTGTGTGTTAAGTGTGCAGGTATGTCTCTGAGTGATGCACCCGTTCTGAAGCCAGAAAACTGCGAGAAATGGAAGAACAACATGATGCTCCATCTGGAGGCAATTAGTGATGAGATGATCGATGTCATCAATGAAGGGCCTATCAAAATCAGACAACTCAAACAAGTTACTGAGGTGTCTGATGGAAGAAAATCCTCAGACAAGGAAGATGGAAGCCAGGATGCGGCTGCTAGTGATAGTGGTCGTGTTGCTCGTGGAAGCATTATGTATGAAGACAAGCCAAGAGAGCTCTAGACATCTGAAGATGCCAAGAGACACAGATTGGATGGTCAAGCTCGTAATATCATCATCAGATCGACACCTGAGCACATACAGTGTAAACTGTGGGGTGCTAAAACGGCGATAGTTGCCTGGCAATTGATTGAAGAAATCTGTGTCGCAACTGAGAAAACCAAGGAAAACAAGTTCGAAGTTCTTAAATTGAAGTTCCAAAACTTCAAACAAGGTCCCACTGAAACTCTGGAAGAACTTGATTTCAGGTTTACTACACTTATGAGTGATATGGCTGCACTTGGTGAAGGCAACAGATACTCCCAGCTAGAAAGATTAAGACTATTGTCAGAAGTCTCAATCACAACTGGGAGCACACTAAGTTCTTTTATTTCAACCAAGGGATGCCAAATATTACTCCAGTAGAGCTCTTCTCTCATCTTGCTACTATAGACTATGAGACAACTCAGAGAGAACAAATAGCTGAAAAGTTGCAAAATGTTGCTCTAGTTTCTCAAGGTACTTCTGAAAAGAAGGATACCAAAGATGCATCTAAAGAAAATGCTCTTGCAGTAAGACACATGAAGAAATTTGTGAGTCAAGAGATTGAGAGAAGAAAAGCTAAAGAAAAGCTGAAAAAGAATCTTGGCCCAAACTATCATCAGTACAAGAACATACAAATGAACAACTCTCTGAACACCCCCATTCAGAAAGGTGTTAGTACTGAAGCTGCAGAAATAGGAAATGATATATGCTTCTATTTTCAAAATCCTGGTCACTTCAAGAGAGATTGTCCTGCTTTAAACAAACTCAAGACAGGTGACAAGAAGAACATAAGAAATTTCAAGAGAAATCAAAGGGCCTTACTGACTAAAGAAAGGAAGAAGATTCAAATTCAACTTGATGCTCTAGACATTGAGACAGATTCTGAAGATGGAGATTCAGATGACTCAAACCTACCATCACCAGAATTGTGTGGAATCACCCACGATGTAATCGACTTCGGCCTTAAGAAGAATGAAATGTGTGGAATTCCTGAGATTGCTGGTTCATACATCTCCAACATTGAAATATGTCTTATGGCTGATGAGGTAACTAACAATTCACAATTTCTGTACTATGAGAGTGATGATGGAATTGAGGATCTGGAGTTGGTCAAGAGTGAATTGGATCGTTATGAGAAAGAATTTCGGAAGCAATCCAAAACCGAATTCTAGAGGAAAGCAAAGAAACTCTTGAAAAGAGGTTTCGAGCTAACAGAGTATCGAGAACAAGAATCTTTGAAATAGCCTTTCTGAAAGCTCAGATATCTGAGAATGAAAATTCTCACAAACTAGCCTTGGATGAACTTAATAAGAAAATGATGAAGCTGCTTTCTGAGAATGAAGAACTCAGAAAGAAAGAGCTATCCTTCCAATCTTATGCAAAGGCTAGTGACACTCTCACTGAGGTTCAATCCTATCTGAGAGATCCCTCTGAGAAAGGTGGACTTGTACTTGATGAACAATCAAGTAATTCATCTCCTCTGAAGAAGAGTGATGAAAGGTTAACCTTTGTAAAAAGTCAACAGAATGATTCTTCAACCACCTATAGCATTGGTCAGAAAGCTAGGGTAGTTGACAAAAGAAAAGGAGTTGCAACCTAGCCTTCGAAAGAACAACAAGTTCACAAGAAACATGTGGATAAGGTTTCTGAAAGGAAACACAACCCTCAGATATGTAACCATCCACATTGCTGCATTACTAGGAAGGGAAGAATTGCTGGAATAGGCAAATTCTCTACTGTACCATTTTATGAAAATAAAGATGGTGCAGAAACTAGTAAGGCTTCAAGAGCATTCGTAAAGCCAAAGGTGTTCGAAATGGCATTGGCTATCGTGCTATTGGAAAGGTCCTTCTGCAACAATATAAGGAAGGACATGAACAATGGCGCAAGGCTGATATTGCATGTAGCAATAGACAGAAGTGGAAGAAATCTCAAGCCACTGAAAAACTGAATGCCAGAGCTAGAAGGAACCTGGCCAGAAAGGCTAAGTTTGCTGAAAAGCAACCCGTAAACCTGTGGTCCAGAAAGCACCAAAGGGAACACCTAGAAACACCCCAAGAAGTAAGATTGAGATCAAAATTACTGATTTTATTGCATCTCCTTCTGATCAAGTTAGACAAAAACAAACTCCCAAGAAATTCACTAAAATGTGGATTCGTACTGAAAGAATATTTAGTCTAAGTGGTTCTATCTCTGAGGCAAGAACCTAACTCTTGTTTCCTGTTTTGTGCAGAACACCTCTTGGACTAAGGCTCAATGGCTATTTGATAGTGCATGCGGAAAGCACATGACAGGAGACAAAGCAAATCTGGTCAACTACAAAGCTTGCAACACTGGACCAGACATCAGATTTGCTGGAGGAGAATTAAATTCCTCTCTGGGACCTGGCAACGTCAAATTAGGATCATTAACAATCACTAACATATTACATGTTAAAGGTTTGAAATATAATCTATTTAGCATGAGCCAGTTTGCAGACAAGGGATTCACTGTGAAATTCAAAGCAAAGTATTGCAAACTTATAGACAATGAGTCAAAGCAGACAGTCTTGGTTGCCCGGCGGAAAGGCAGTCTTTATGTTACCGATTGGGCATCTGCCACAACTGAAGAATGTCTCATGGTGAGTCAATCAGGTCACACAGAAAAGCACTGGTTATGGCACAAAATAATGAGTCACTTGAATTTCAAAACTCTGAACAAACTTGCCAAGAAAGAGTTAGTGGTTGGCCTTCCCAAAACATCTTTCAGAAAGGATGGTATCTGTTCTGCCTGTCAGATGGGGAAACAATCCAAGATCTCTTTCAAGTCCAAAACCAGACACTCTAGTGTTAGACCACTGCAACTATTACACATGGATCTTTTTGAATCATCTGTAACTAGTTATGCAGGAAAGAAGTATGGTCTGGTTGTTGTAGATGACTTCTCAAGATTCACTTGGGTTGTCTTTCTAAAGCACAAATCTGATGCTAGGGTGGAGATACCAAACTTGCTGAATAAGCTTGAAGTCATGAAGAATGACAAGGTATCTGCAATCAGAACAGACCATGGTACTGAGTTTGTCAACCAGTACATAAAGGAGTTTTGTACCATCAAAGGTATATAACACCAACTTTCCTCTGTGAGAACACCACAACAAAATGGTGTTGCAGAAAGGAAAAATAGAACCCTTAAAGAAGCAGCAAGGACAATGCTAGCTGACACTGAAATAAGTGAAGTTTATTGGGTTGAAGCTGTAAACACTGCATGCTACACTCAGAACAGATGTTTGATAAACAAACACCATGAAAAGTCCCCCTATGAACTCTTGGTTGGTAGACCCCCTAATATCAATCATCTGAAAGTGTTTGGTTGTAGATGTTTTGTTCTTAACAATGGAAAAGAGTATCTAAGAAAATTTCAACCAAAGGCAGATGAAGGTGTGTTTCTTGGTTATGCTATGAATAGCAAAGCATACAGAGTTTACAACAAAAGAACAAAGAAGATTGGAGAATCAGTTCATGTTGTATTCTATGAAGGAAGCAAGAAAACACCCCTTGCTGATGAACTCTCAGAAAGGTTCAAGGAACTAATGATAAAGGATTCTGAAGAAGAACCATCAGAAAGTAAAAACATCATTGTGGAAAGAGAGGATGACTCTGACGAAGAAAAGCATGAAATGCCTAGTAACAATCAGATGATTCTCAGACATGATGAAGAATTTCCTATGAGAATTCCAGAAATGGAAACTGAAGATGTTCATCAGAGAGCTAACTCTGGAAATGACCTCTCGGCGAGCATGTCCCAGAAAGCTCTCACACTGAGCAAGTGTCAGACATTCACCGCCCCTCTGAGGTGCAAGATGTCATAGATACTGAAGAAGTATCAAGTCATAATCATAGTGATTCACATTCAGATCACATAGATGTTGACCCTACTAGCCCTAAACCCATGATGAGATGGATCAAGGATCATCCTGCAAAAGATGTGATTGGACCAATCAATCAAGGTGTTAGGACTAGGAGAGCAATAGCTGAAAATGCTAACTCTCTCTTTGGATGTTTCATCTCAAACATTGAACCTAAAACTATATAAGAAGCATTAAGAGACCAAGACTGGATCTATGCAATGCAAGAAGAGTTGGATCAGTTTGAGAGAAACAAAGTCTGAAAACTAGTTCCATTTGTAGAAGGAATATCTGTGATTGGAACTAAGTGGGTTTTCAGAAACAAGATGAATGAATCTGGTGAAATAACCAGAAACAAAGCAAGGTTGGTTACCAAGGGATTCACCCAGACTGAAGGTTTAGATTTTGATAAGTCATATGCACCAGTTGCCAGATTGGATGCAATAAGACTCTTTCTGGCCTTTGCAGCTCATAAAGACTTTAAAGTTTATCAGATGGATGTCAAGAGTGCATTCTTGAATGGTGAACTTGCTGAGGAAGTCTATGTTGAACAACCACCTGGCTTTGAAGTTTCCTCAGAAAGTAGAATGGTCTATAAGCTACAGAAAGCTCTATATGGACTGAAACAGGCTCCAAGAGCATTGTATGACACTTTGGCCAAATACCTTCTGGAAAGTGGTTTCAAGAAAGGTGAAGTTGATAAAACTTTATTTACTTTAAATCATGATGGGAAACTACTCTTAGTTCAAGTATATGTTGATGACATTATATTTGGATCTAAGGACAAGCAACTTTGTGATGACTTTGCAAATCTCATGAAAAGTAAGTTTGAGATGAGCATGATGGGAGAATTGAACTATTTCCTAGGATTGCAAGTCAAGCAACTCAATGATGGAATATTCATTAGTCAGATAACGTATGCAAAAGACATGCTCACAAAGTTCAATCTTAAGCCTTCTAAAAAGAATGCTAGGATACCTATGAGCATAGGAACCAAGATGACCTATAGTGAATCAGATAAAAGGGTTGATGAACACAAGTATAGGAAATTGATAGGTTCACTACTTTACCTTACTGCAAGCAGACCTGATATTCAATATGCAGTTGGTGTGTGTGCTAGATATCAAACAAATCCAATGCAATCACACTACAACATTGCTATGAAAATATTAAGGTATGTGAAAAGGATGATGTAGGTTTGTGGTATCCTAAAGAAAGTGGATTGAGTTTGGTGGTTACTCGATGTCGATTATCTTTGGATCAATGCACGATAGGAAAAGCACCTCAGAACTTGTCGGTTTACCGAACTAGAATTATCTCATGGTTTAGCAAAAGCAAAACTCAATTGCAACTTCTACCCCGGAAATTTGAATATATTGTCTTTGGTTGTTGTGCAACACAAATTCTGTGGATTCAACAACAACTGAGAGACTATGTACTCAATGAAGAGAAAACTCCCATTTTCTGTGATAACACAAGTGCTATTGCAATCACACAGAACCCCAAGTTCCATGCCAGAACAAAGCACATTGATGCTAGACACCACTTCATCAGAGACCATGTTGAGAAAGGCAATATAGAGATACTCAAGATTGGCACAGAAGACCAACTTGCAGATATCTTCACCAAGCCCCCACAAGAAAGCCGGTTCTTGACCTTAAGACATAGTTTTGGGTTAATGGAGATGCCTAAGGACTGAAAAATGTCCTGAATCTCTAAAGTCTGAGTAAGTGAGGTAGAAAAGAAGTAGGCCTCTGAGAACATGTTCTCAGAAAGCCAAGTTGATAAGAAGTGATGCAAAGGTTTCTGAGTAGCAACACTCAGAAACGCAAAACATTTCTGGAACGGGTATCCAGAAAGGCAAAGGTTGGTACACACTCAATAAGTAAATAAGATTAGAACTTACTTACTGAGAGTGGGTCAAATACATTCAAACAACTGAAGCTTCTGACACTTGAATTCAGAAAGCTATTTATTCATAAAGAGAAAAGACACACAAAGCCCGAAAAGTATAAGTTCTGGAAGTCAAACATGTCCAATGTCTTGTATTTTTGCCATTTTTATGATAAATAATATAAATATAAGGACTTGACACTCAGAATGATAAGTTCAAACGATTGAGTGCTCTTACTCTTTACTAAGTGACATAATGGATGTAACTTGTCAAAAATCCATCAAGTCGGCACAATACCATTTGTTGATTGATATCATTACAAGATATTCAATATAAGCCCTTTATGAATAAACGTTTGATCTCAACGGTTGAGATTAAAACAAAGCAAGTAATGTCTGTTGAGAAATACAGACATGGCCCACTATGCATTTAATGGAGTACGTGTGTGATACCACGCCTATGCAGATACAAAGACACGCATTCATATTCAGTTGTATGTATGTTGTATCTATGTACATTTTGTCTGCTATATATATAGGACTTGGACAAAAGACAAACACTTTTACCAAATCCGAAATTTCATACTTGCATCAAAACAGCAAAATCTCTCAAGATTTCTGCAAAACCCCCTTCTGCAAACTCAACTTCTTGTGTTTAGTCTTCTGAAAAGATAGACTAATCCCGATTAATCTTGCAAAATCCCTCTGAAAACACTCACTCAAGACTCTATATAAGAGATGGCACCCAAGAAGATGACCACCAAGAACCCTAAGGTCGCATCATCTGCTCCTGCTGAAAAGCAAGGAGGAAAAGAACTTAAGGTGTTGAATAAACGCCTTCTGGGAAAGTTCACCCCATCTGACTGGAATCCAAACCACAAAATGAATTGGGGAGCTTTTCTAGTGAAGAAGTATGTACCAAAGAATATACCTTCAAGACCGGATAGAAAAGCGATATTGGGGATCTTGAAAAGTTCCCATATCTTCAAGTTTCTTGCACCGATGGACTATCCACCTTTGGATGTCTTTGAGTACTATAACAACTCCAAAATGTTCACAAAGGTTGTGAATGATGAAGAAGAGAAATACATGCAGACTGAAGTTCAACGACAAGAGATCGTCCTAGACTGCAAGACTTTCTGCAAGATATTCCGATTGAAAAATCGAGGAACAATTGAATACATCAACATCAGGGATGCTTCCATGATTCAAGGTGTTGAAGAGCTATTTGAAGCAATCCAATTAGAAAATGCAAAGGGTTGCCCAGGAGACTTTGTTCTGAAAGCCATCAGAACTAGTCATCTCCAGAAACACTGGAGTACTTTAGCTATCATTCTGGTCCGTTGCTTTGATGGCAACAAAGGTGGAGTAGACCAGATAAGCATGGAGAGATGGATGATGATGCATCTTCTGAACAAGAAGCATGAAGGGCAGGAAACCCACTTTAACTGGGGGAGGAAGTACGCCTTCAACAAATTCCTTGGGCATATTGAAGAATTTGAGCCCAAGATCATCAATGGCCTTGCTGAGCCAAAGGCCAATATGCACTTTGGCCTCAGAATTTGTCACATTCTGGAAACAATGGGAATCACTCTCAGAGAGAGGCAGGAAATCCCAGTCACCAACTCCCTTTTCAGACACGCCTTTGAAGAAAAGATGAGACTTGCTGCTGAGAAAGCACTCAGAGAGGCAGAAGAAGAAGAAACTGCCCAGCAAGGCGATAAGGTTTCTGAGCCAGCTTCAGCTCAACCTCAAACTGCCAAGAGAAAAAGGACTCAACACAAACGAGTACCTAAGCCCCAACAAAAAGAAATAGAGGCACAACCTTCTGGAGACAAGGTCTCAGAAAATGTTGTTCACCCAGAAAGGCAGTTCCAGAAAGCACCAAAGATTCTGGGCCAGGCAGCTCCAGAACTATCAAGGGATGACCGCAACATTATAGATGGGTCAGCTCCCAATCTGGACAATGACTCTGAAGAGGATGAACAAATCCGAGAGGCATTCAACAGGTCCAAGATAGAAACACATGGAGGAGCATCTAGCTCAGCTTCTCAAGGTCAAAGGAGCACAAGCAGTATATGCAGAAGAGGTTCCAGAGACCCCAAAGGTTTCTGAGGAACATGCTACTGAGCTTCCTCACATGGAAGTAAGTGAAGCCTCAGAAAAGCATTTTTCCATCTATCTCTTTCTGTTACATAAGTTCCTAAAACATAATTGATTCTAATTCTCAGGTTCAAGCAGAAAGAAAGAATGCTGAGGATCAGACTTCTCCTCACACCAAAGTATTTGATGTCTCTGAGACCAAGCAAGCAGAAGTCCAAGCTGATGAGCCTAGTGTTTCTACACAGGTATGCTCAGAAAGCTTACTTTTGCACACAGATACTAACACAAGTGGTTTGAACAAAACTAACTTGATCCCTTTCTTTCAGGCTCAAAGTCTAGTGCCAGTTGTTTTACTCAAGGCCTTCCAGAAGCACACTTTGAAGAAATATCTCAAGTGCTTCAGACAATGGCAGAAACTCAGAAAGCCTGACCTTACTGAATTAGCTAGAGTAATCGACGTCCCAGAGAAGAGAGCAATCGCCTTCAATCTGGAGGATCACATCCATGCATTGTTCCCAACAGAGTCCTACTCATTTGCCACTCTGATGCATGAAGACTTCATTCCTGAAGTAGCACAAAGACTTATAGCAGATTTCAAGTCTGCGGATGCTCAAACCTAAGAGCAGATGGTTACCCATCCTACCTTGCCCAGCAAGCTCACAACCTACCCAACTAAGCAAGAGGAAGTTAATGGGAGGATGATCACACTTCCTGATGTGATCAACCTAGTTTCTGAAGATGAGGAAGAGATGGACGAAAATGATTATCAAGAACCTCCCTCTGAGTATCCAAACCAAGAAGCAAAGAACAAGAGTGATGACGATGATGATGATCAGAATGATGATCCCCAACCTGGACAAGGCGGGATTCAGAAAGCTAGCAAAGGAAGTGGAGAAAAGGCTACTCCTTCAAATGCTCAGAGAGCCCCATCATCATCACCTCCCAAGTCTCATCAAGAAGAAATTTCAGCCGCTGAGTTCAGGATTGAACAACTCAGAAAGGTGTTGGAAGAAGAAAAGAGAATCAGCATTGAGTGTCAAGCTCTTGTTGATGAAAAGGAGGCCAAACTCAAGAAGCTCAAAGAAGCTAATGCCAAGGAATTGGCACTCCTAGATGAGCAAAGAAATCTGAAGAATGCCATTGTTGTCACAGCTGCTGAGATAGATGCCATGGATGACAATGATGATGAAGAGCATGATGCTGAGGCTGCATCAGAAAGACCTTCTACATCCTCTCAGAAGGCCAGCATACTCCAAGGCAAACAAAAGATGTTAGCCAGCTTGCAAACAATCCCAGAGAAGGATTATGAGAGTTATGCCGAAGAAGAGCGCAACTCGATTACTGCAGAAGAAGATGAGAGACTTATCACTCAGCAAAAGAGAGCCCTACTTGCTCCTCATATCTTCTCTGCACCAGGTAGTTCAAGAAGTGAAGAGCACCATGCAAGGAACAGTGTCTTTTTGGAACTCAGAGAGACACTAGTTGCCCAAGACACAGAAGTGCTAAAATCCGTCCCAGAAGAGATGAAGCCATTGGCTGCTGCTTTACTCAACAGAGCAACCAGCATAGCTCTCTCTCAGAAAGACCTAGGGTTGGTCAGGGATGAGGATTGTAACAATGCTAATGCAGCATTGAATGAAGCCAGCCATGCTATCCTGCAAGCCAACGCCATCCTAAGGCCGCTTGAAGAGCTCAACAGAAAGGAACAGAGGCTGTTAGAAGCGGAAAAGTCAAGAAGGAACTTCAAGAATTAGTCAGGGTGCACAACAATCTCCAGAAGAACTTTGAGTCACTCTCTGAAGCTTATGCTATCATGAGTCAGTCATTCATGACTAAGGGGGAAGAGATGCCTCAGAAAGGCAGAGGAAGAAAAAGAAAACAATCAAATCCTTCCTCCTCAAGTTAACTAGTCATCGAGGACACTGGAGATGCCCCTACTGAAGAAGTTGTTCCAGATCAACCAGCCAGAAGGCTGAGGAGTATGATAACTAGGGGAGCCAAGTCCCTTAGAATCTCAGAAGAGAAGAAGACTTCTGAAGAAGAAGAAAAGGAAGAAGGAGAAGTGAGAGGCCAAGAAAGCTGCAAGTCTCCAATTTTGGACTTCAATGATGATGAGGATAAATCTGATACAGATGAACATCCACTTCACAAGAAAAGGAGACAAGCAACTACTTCACAACCTCCTTTGGCAGCAAGGCCTTTTGCAGCTAGAACTCCTTCTAGAAATACCAAGTCAATACAAGGAACATCCACCAGCACAGCCCCAAGGCAGGAAGAAAGGGTTAGAGGATCTCCTGACAGAAGGCCATCTAACAGAAAGGCAAGAAGGGATTCCCAGTTTGGAAGAGTAAACAGAGAAACTCATCAAGAAAGGTCAACTGATGCTCACATTGAGTATGTGAAGACTAGTGATAAAGAGTCTTCATATAGGTGCATTTTAAACAAGAGAGGGTATTGGATTCTGGAACTACAACATCTACTTGTCAATGATAAGTTTCCAACTCCCATCCTTAACCAGATCCTGAAATGGAGAGAAGGCAAGCCAGAATTGCTAAAACCTGAGCACCTTCATGCCTGGCTAAACATTGAAGTAGAAAAGAGGAATGAAGCCAGAAAGATGGATCTTTCTTTTGCCTGTCCTTACCCAAAGCCTGATGATGTACACAAGGTAAGAAAACTGGATGGTAGCTACAGCATAAAGAACAAACTAGGTGTTCCAACCTATGAGTCATTCTATATGACATTGGATGAATACCTAGATGATTTACACTATCTGGAAGAAATATACAAGTATTTCAACCTATCTCAGCTGCATATAGACCACTCCTGGGTCTGGGGAAAGTACTTCTGGGTCAAACACTTTCTGCGGAAGAATCACAAGCTTGGCAAGAGTTACCATGAAATATGTGACTTATCCAGAAAGACAGAGCTCTCTGTCAGAAGGATTCTTTATGACTATGTCCAAGAATGCGGAAAAGTGGATGATCATGTCAACTGATCCAGAAAGGATGCTGAAGAACTTGAGGTATCTGAACCCAAGTTGCATTTCTGAAGACTTGAAGACTAGTAACATTAGAATACTCTCTTGGAGCTTGGATTCTCCTTTGTTCTAATTTACTTAGTATGCTTTGTTACTTTTTGTAATCTTGCTGATTGTTTCTGAATTTCTCTATCCGTAAAAGTTGTATCTTATTCTGTAAACTGTACCTATCTGAAGATCATACTCTCAGACATTCTAATAGATGACAACTTATCAGCAAAGATCACTTCTTGTGATTTGGTTGATGTTTACTTTCTGCACTTAATTCAACTAAAATTGAATATCATTTGAAATAATAGGACTTAAAATATAGTCATGGATGACTGATCAAAAAGGGGGAAATTTGTTAGGAATATCTGTTAGTATTTTGATCACTCATCACATGTTCTTATCTTAGCCAGAAAGGTGATTAAGTACTCTTGGTTCACTTGAACATTGTAAAAGAGGAAATCACTGAGTATGATTAGTCTAGTAAATCTTGTATTAGGATTATAGGTCTCTGAGTGTAATTTTTATTTCCAGAAGACCATGAAGATCAATCCTAGCAATGGAGCTTTTCTGAAAATTAGAAGACTGAAGATTGCACAAGATTTATGAAGATATCAAGGTTTAGTCTAACTCAGAAAGACTATGTCCTTAATCCTTTCTTAAGTGTATTTACTTAATTTTGAAATATGATTCTGGACATATGACATCATGAGTATGGAGCATGCAAGCCATCAGAAAGGTTCATGTATCCGTTGAAGACTACAGGACAAGAAATAGTACAAGTGCATTAATTGCATCGGCGAAAAGCACTGAAGCACGATCCTCTACGAGACATGAGACAAGGACTTACAGTACTCATTTCAAGATAAGTATGGACTGAATTTGAATGGTGTCTAACGGATATCATTCCAACAACTCTCAAATTCATCTATATATATCACACACTTAGATGCTGAGAAATACACCTTAGAACGCTCTATCTTGCAAACTTACCATCAAGCAAAGTATTCTCTCAAGCACTCTACTACCCCTTTCGAAAACTTTACATTGCTCAAGAATCACTAGTAGTTCTAAGTTGTCTGAACCTTAACAAGAGATTGTTATTCGTGAAAGAGTTGAACTATCGATACCCTTTCAAGCTCATTCTCCGAGCAGGACATCAATTACTTGGTCAAGAAAAGCGGTCGCCATCCACTGAACAAGTGTATTAAGTAGTCTTGTTCTATTAGGCTCTCTGAAAACATAACTGAAAAGTTATACGAGAAGCCTCTCTGACAAACCTTATAACCAACACCATCAAGGCATGGAGTAGAGGAAGTACTTGATTTGGAAAATCAAGGAATAACTCCAAGGTTATCTGAGTAGAGGAAGTACTTAGCTCTAGGAGCTGGGGAATAACTCAGGGGGAACATTTGGTTGGGAACCATTTCTTTAGGAATCTTAGAATTGGATTATTGTAAGGTGAACTCAATTATCTGTTCTAGTGAATTCTAGGTCTCAGAAAGACCGAAGTGGATTAGTTGGAGGATTACGCCACCTCCAGATACCACTATACTTGCTGTGTCATTTACCTTTCTGTATTTACATTTCAGCAAAGCACACACACATACTTATTGTTTCTACACTTACCTATCTTAAAGTTTTCCGCGCTCTGAATTTAAGTATCAGAAACCCCCAGGTTTCTGAGAAACTATGTTTATCGACAAAAGTTTTAAAAGACTATTCACCCCCCCTCTAGTCTTTTACTTTGCCGTTATCTGGACCAACAACGATGTTGGTGAAAAAGTGGAGAAGGAAATATAATTAAACCTAGGGTAATTTGAAGAAATAGAGTTAAGGCCTATTTGGATGTCACTATGTTTCCAATTTAAAATAAGTTGGTAACCATCAAATAAGATTTTGGCCCCAAATGTAATTGTTTGACTAAGGGGGGTGAAAATGAGAAGTGGGTCTCGAACAAGGTAGCCAGATGTAATAAACCCCCAAAAATACATAATTTCATATTTCTGTTTATTCAAAACTAGAATTATCTTTCTCTAAGTTCTATATGTCTATACCTGTGGAAGTTTATCTGTTAGTCTTTATGCAAGGATAAACACCTTGAGAACTCTTTAGAGATGACATCGGCAAACTCGAGAAGAAGGAAGGGGCTTGGATGGAAACCATTGATAAGGCCTGATGAATCCTGCATATACTTGCTAGAAGAGGGGTTGAGATGTTATGTGAAACCCGAGTATCTCAGGTTCTTTCCGAAATTCTATGGAGTAGAAGGGGAAGATGAAGTACGGTTCATGGAAGACTTTTACGACATGGTTCAAGACATACCGAGTGGAAAGTTTCGAAAGTTGCTTTTTCTACATTGCTTGAAAGGAAAGGCAAGAACTTGGCTGAAGACCTTGCTGACAAATAGTTCGAAGACATGGGAGGAGGTCACAAGCCAATTCCATTTACAATACATCCGATTTCCATGGTCCTTAATATCCACTTGGGGTGAAGAACTTCAAAGCTTTGAGCAACTAGAAGGAGAGACGTTCTATGAAGTTTGGAGGAGATTCAAGATCACATTGCATAAAGAACCTGAGACCAAGTACACACAATTGCTATACTTCTACAAGAAGATAAAGAAGGATTATAGAGACTTGATTGACGAGGAGTGCGATGGGGTCAACGTGGAGATTCAACCAGATGAACTTGTTGAGATATGTGAATGACTTAGTCAGGAGTCCAAGAGAGCAATGATGAGGAGAATCGAACTTTACGAGATGAAGAAGAAAATCCATCATCTATGCGACAAGCTAAGGGACTATGGATCCAAGCGGATGTAGTAGAAATGTGGGCTAAACAAGTATGTGATTTGGAGAACAATGATACTTCTGACGACAAGAGAGAAGTTATGAGGAGACTAATTGAAGCGACCGAGGGGATAGTCGAGGAAGGAGAAGAGATGATGAGAACTGAACATGTCGAAGTCGTATGCGGAAAACAAATGGAGAGTATGGAGGAGTCGACTGAGACAAAGGTGGGAGATATTGAACCACTCGTACGAACCGAAGCTCAATGGACCAAGCCAATGGAAGAAGAGTCATACACCGAGCAAGAAGATACTCGAGGGAACTATCAAGTACTCGAAGCTAGTAAATAGGAGGATTGTGGGGAGTCTGAAGATACGATGGGTGGCCTTCACAAGGCCATTGAACTATATATCCCACCACACCTTCGAAGTAGGCGACAAACAGGTAAGCTTTCTGCTTCCTATACTTAAACTAATCCTGATTCTATATTGATGTGACAATAAATTGTGCGATATAGCATGCTTTTAGACCCTCATTTTTGGCCTTAGATTTAATATTTGTATCGTTTTATGGTCAATTACCAACTTCGTGTGTATTTTGTAGGTCATGATTGCGTTTTTGAGGAATTGCACGATTTCAAGCACGAAAATGGCATAATTGTAAGAAATCTAGAAAGTTAAGCGAATATGACGGTTTGACCATGGAACAAAGTTCGGGGAGTCAAAACATGTCATGCGACCAACCAATGCGAAGATAATTGAAGATGCAACAACTTTGTAGAAGACCACTTTTCAAGAAAATGAAGTTACTAATCCCGAAATCGAAGAAAACAGATTCAAATCTGCAGGAATCAAACTTGGCGGCCACTAGGGGACCGCAAAAGGGGTCTTTGCGGTCACCTGGTGACCGCAGCCAGTGTCTAAAATCTTCTAGGCTTTTTTCCTGGCCTGTCAGGCTAGAGCCTATCTTCCTAAACCTTCCTTAATGATTAATGGCGGCCAGAGCACGAAATTTCAAGTATAAATAAGACCTCAGGGGTCTCATAATTCTACACCACTCATAAAACAGCTCTCCTGAGAGAGAACCAGTCATCGGGGAAGTGAAACCCCAAAATCGCTGGCCGTCAGGCACCCAGAAGGAGGAAACCCTAGAAGCAGCACGAAGACATTAGAGACTAATGATGAGTCGATTTTACACTGTCTCATTTGGACTTTTTTACCGTCGTTTTATCGTCCTTAAGTGTAGTTTTTATTAGTTTTCCTAGAGTATTTTTACTTGTTTTTTTATTTGTGTGTTTTGTAGGTATTTGTCTATACCGCGTTAATTGGAGGCAAAGTGGTGCATTTTTTATGCATCTACAGGATATGGAGTTCTAATGCCTCGAACGGATGCTAGAAGTGGAGCGGGAAGGCCAAAAATACCAAAGGTGAAGTCAAAAGGCGAAATCGGACCTACCAGAGTACCTGGCATACTCCAAGAGGTGCCTGGCGTATGCCAGTACCTTTCACTAACCGCTGGCTACACCAGCGCCTTTACTGGCGACACCAAGCAAAAGCCTGGCGTACGCCAGCTTCTTTCAGCGTGTTTCTGCGTCTGTTTTGTTTCGCCGTTCTTTCCTAATTCGTTTCTAATTCCTTTCTTTTCTAGTTTCTATTAGTTAGAACAAAAACATCATTATTTTTTATATTCTCTTTTACATCTTTTTGCTCTCAACCTAGAACCTTTCCAAGACAACTACCTACCTATTTTTGGAGGTAATTGAACCGATTTCTCTTGTAATTCGATGATTGTTTATTGTTTTGGAGCATATTCTTCATACTTTTCATCGATTGGATTCAATTTCTTCAATTTCTACCTAGGGTTTGTGACACGATTGGGTAAAATTGTATCATCTCTTGAATCTTGGTTTTTAGTATCGATTATGTTTATTGCGTGGTCGTACATGATGTTGATTATGTCTTCGCATATCATGAGTAGCTAAACATCCTAATTATGGGGTGGTGATGGATTCAATGCATGCTAGTTAGGGTTCATGCGATTCAATATACATAAGATGCGATTTACTCTGTGCCGTTTTGATTAAATGCGTATGTAGTTATGTTTTTGAAGTTCTTTACGCCAAAATCACCAATGGATTAGGCAACTGATCTTTACTACCAAAACGTCTAGAGATTGCTAAATCTATTGGTTCGTTGCAAACACAATAACTACATTAGCTTGTTAATTGTAGCTTAGTGGAATTGACGCCTTCACTAATGCTATCTGCCTAAGAACAAATTACAGTTAGTTCATTGTCATAGAGCCTTCGTACTATATCTGATATAAGGTGTCTACCTAGAAAAGCCTAGAGCATTGTAATAATAGTTAGGACGTGTCCCAGTGTTAACTAGAGTAAATCGACATCATTATTGTTGCATCTTTCCTGCTAGCTATCTTGTTTTCTGTCACCACACCATAATTCCCTCTCATATATTCATCTCGTTAAGTTAATATGTTTTCTAGTTAGTTTGCATAATCATTAGATTATCATTCTGCTGCCGAAGCAAAACAAACTTTTACTACTTTTCATACTGTTATTACTAATCGTAAACGCAACTCAGCCTTGTTAAGTCCTTCGAGACCGACCTCGGGGTTAACTTCACTGCACTACAAGTTTTCATAGTGTTGAGAATTAACTTTTGGCTAAGTAAACAAATTTAAAACTCTGATTTGACACATCAAGTTTTTGGCGCCGCTGCCGGGGACTTAACTCCTTTGTTAAGTTTTCGAATTCTAGTTACAGTATTTTTGTTATTTCTTTTCCCTTTTTCTCATTGTGTTTCTGTCCTGAGTGCTTGTTTTAACTACTAGGTGCCTATCGTTGCGTAGTTCTGGTGTTGTATTTCTTTTGCAGCACATATTAGGTATAATGGAGTTAATGCGGTCCGTATACACCCCATCTTTTGTGACCAGGAAACCTCCAATTCATTTGGAGGCAGATGCTAGACAGTACGAAGCTACGAAAGAGGAACTCCTCCACCTACCGCATTTCTGTGGATGTTTAGGCGATGACGCTTTAGATTTCTTCAGAGATTTCGAACAAGCGGTTTCAGACATCGCTAAAAGGGGATTGGATGATTGCAAACTCCGCATGCGTTTATTTCCTTACACTCTAATCGGAGAGTCGAGAAGGTGGCTACAGAAATGTGAACCTGATTCTCTGAAATCTTGGGAGAAAGTAGTCACCGAGTTCCTGAGAGAGTACTTCCCCTATTCCAAGACAGTCTAGCTCAAGAAGAAGATCACTAAGTTTGCGCAGGATGTGGATGAGCCGTTCCACGAAGCTTGGATCACTAAGTTTTCTCTTCATTGAGTCCATAGTCTCTGAGTTGTTGTTGTATCCACAATATCTGTGAAGCACAACACCCAGCAGCAATTGAATTTTGGTAGACGTAGCAATTGAATTTTGTTTCTTGTTGAACCAAGATATCAATCTAGCACCAAGAAATTGACAAGTTCCTGAGGTGATTTTTCTATCAAGCAATGATCCAGCATAGTCAGCATCTGAATAGCCAACCAAACTCAATCCACTATCTTTTGGATACCACAATCCAACTTCTACAGTACCTTTTACATACCTCAATATTTTCATAGCAATGTTGTAGTGTGATTGCATTGGATTTGTTTGAAATCTAGCACACACTCCAACTGCATATTGAATATCAGGTCTACTTGCAGTGAGGTATAGTAGAGATCCAATCAATTTCCTATACTTGCGTTCTTCAACACTCTTGTCAGATTCAGTATAGGTCATTTTGGTTCCAATGCTCATAGGTATCTTTGCATTCTTTTCAGAAGGCTTTAGATTAAACTTGTTGAGCATGTCCTCTGCATACTTTGTTTGACTAATGAATATTCCATCATTGAGTTGCTTGACTTGCAGCCCTAGGAAGTAATTCAATTCTCCCATCATGCTCATCTCAAATTTACATTTCATGCGTTCAGCAAAGTCTTCACAAAGTTGCTTGTCTTTAGATCCAAATATAATGTCATCAACATATAGTTGAACTAAAAGTAGTTTCCCATCATGGTTCAATGTGAAGAGTGTTTTATCAACATCTCCTTTCTTGAAACCATTTTCTAGTAGGTATTTGGCCAATGTATCATACCATCCTATTGGAGCTTGTTTCAGTCCATACAGAGCTTTCTGAAGCTTATAGACCATCCTACTTTCTGAGGAAACTTCAAAACCTGGTGGTTGCTCAACATAGACTTCCTCAGCAAGTTCACCATTTAGGAATGCACTATTGACATCCATTTGATAAACTGTAAAGTCATTATGAGCTGCAAAGGCTTGAAAGAGTCTTATTGCATCCAATCTTGCAACTAGTGCATAAGATTCATGAAAATCTAGTCCTTCAGTCTGGGTGAATCCCTTGGCAACCAACCTAGCTTTGTTTCTGGTTATTTCACCAGACTCATTCATTTTGTTTCTGAAAACCCACTTGGTTCCGATTACAGATATTCCGTCAACAAATGGAACCAGTTTTCAGACTTTGTTTCTCTCAAATTGATCAAACTCTTCTTGCATTGCAGAGATCCAATCTTGATCCTTTAATGCTTCTTCTATAGTTTTTGGTTCAATAAATGATATGAAACATCCATAGAGACAATTTGCATTTTCAGAGATTGCTCTTCTAGTTCTAACTCCTTGGTCTATGGGACCAATCACATCCTTTGCAGGATGATTTCTTATCCATTTCATAATAGGTTTTGAACTAGTAGGATCAATATCATTTTGATTTGAATATGAATCAATATGATCTTGATGGGATAGTTGTGCAGTATCTGAGATATCTGACACATGGAAAATACCATGGATATCTGACACTCTTCCAGTGTTAGAGATATCTGGAACTTGCATTTCAGCAATCTCATTTTCAGATACCTCTTCATGATGAAGGTTCTCAGTAACCTGTTCCATTTCTGGAATTTTCATAGGAAATTCTTCTTCATGTCTTAGAGTTATCTGGTTGTTACTAAGCATAGGTTGCTTTTCATCGTCAGACTCATCCTCTATTTGAATGATAGAATTATTTCCTTTTGAGGATCCTTTTTCAGAATCTTTAATCATCAGTTCTTTGAACTTATCTGAGAGATCATTATTTAAGAGTATTTTCTTGTTTCCTTCATAGAATATTCTATGAACAGATTCCTCAATCTTTTGCATTCTTTTGTTGTAGATTCTATAGGCTTTGCTATTTAGAGAATAACCAAGAAATACTCCTTCATCTGCCTTTGGTTGAAATGTTCTCAAGTATTCTTTTCCATTGTTAAGAACGAAACATCTGCAACCAAACACCCTTAGATGTTTGATACTAGGGGGTCTACCAATGAAAAGCTCGTAAGGAGTTTTGTCATGGTGTTTGTTAATCAAACATTTATTTTGAGTGTAGCAGGCTGTGTTTACAGCTTCAACCCAATAGATTTCACTTATTTCAGTGTCAGCGAGCATTGTTCTTGCCGCTTCTTTTAGGGTCATATTCTTCCTTCAGCAACATCATTTTGTTGTGGTGTTCTTACGGAAGATAGTTGATGTTGTATACCTTTGCAGGTACAAAACTCTTTTATGTACTGGTTTACAAATTCAGTACCATGGTCTGTTCTGATTACAGATACCTTGTCATTTTTCATGACTTCGAGCTTATTCAGCAAGTTGGGTATCTCAACCCTTGCATCAGATTTGTGTTTGAGAAAGACAACCCAAGTGAATCTTGAGTAATCATCAACAACAACTAGACCATACTTCTTTCCTACATTACTAGTTACAAAGGATTCAAAAAGATCCATATGTAACATTTGCAGTGGCCTTTCACTGGAATGTCTAGTTTTAGACTTGAAAGGTGTTTTGGATTGTTTTTCCATTTGGCAAGCTGAGCATATACCATCTTTTCTATATGCCATTTTGGGTAAACCAACCACCAACTCTTTCTTGGCTAGCTTGTTCAGAGTTTTGAAATTCAAGTGACTCATTCTTTTATGCCATAGCCGATTTTCTTCAGTGTGGCCAGATTGACTCACCATGAGACATTCTTCAGTTGTGGCGGATGCCCAATCAGCAACATAAGGATTTCCTTTACGCCTTGTAACCAAGACTGTCTGCTTTGACACATTGTCAATCACTTTGCATAGTTTTGACTTGATCTTGACAGTGTACCCTTTGTCTACTAGTTGACTCATCCTTACGAGATTATATTTCAATCCCTTTACATGTAGTACTTCAGAGATTGTAAGGGCTCCAAACTTCAGATTGCCAAATCCCATGGTTGGATTTTCATCTCCTCCAGCAAACCTGATAATTGGTCCATCATTGCACTTTCTGTAGTCAATCAGATTTGCTTTGTCTCCTGTCATGTGCTTCCCACATCCACTATCAAAATGCCACTTTGGATTAGTCTTTAGAGTGTTCTGCACAAAACAGGAAACAGGAGATTAGGTTCTCATACCAACAATGGAACCATCTGGACTAAAGAATCTTCCTGTAGGAATCCATCTTAGAATGAATTTCTTAGGAATATTCTTTTGTCTAACAGGAACTTAAGGAGGAATTCTAGTTAAATGACTAGTATCATTGTTATTAAGAACTAGTTTCTTCCTTGGTGTGTTCCTTGGTGCTCCATTTGGTGCTTTCAGAAACTTGTCAGGTTTCCGAGTCTACTTCTCAGCAAACTTAGCTTTCCTGGCCAGATTTCTTGTAGCCCTGGCATTCAGATTTTCAGTGGCTTGATTCATCTTCCACTTCTGATAATTGATGTGAGCAATTCTAGCCTTTAACCATCGTTCTTCCTCTTGTTTGTACTCACGAGCAAGTTGTTTCCCGATGGCTTTATAGCCAATACCATTCCGATCACCTGGTGCTATCTGAGATCTTTTATCAGCAGCTTTGCTAGTCTCTGGGTAATCTATTTTCTTTCCAGAAAATGTGACATAGGAGAATTTGTCAGCTCCTGCAATTTTTCCTTTCTGAGAGACATAAAACTGTGGGTGATTACAGTTTTCAGTGTTATGTTTCTTTTCAGAAATATTCCCAACAGATTTCTTTTGGACTTGTTTTTCCCACAAGGGTTTGGTCGCAACTGCCTTTATTTTGTCAATAACCTTAGCTTTCTGACCGATACTGTAGGTTGTTTGGGAACCACCTTGCTGAGCACTGACAAATGTTCTTCTTTCATCACTCTTATTCAGAGTGGTAGAACTATCTGTCTGTGTGTTCAGCCCAAGTCCTCTCTTTTCTGAAGGATCTCTTAAATAAGATTGTACTTCAGTAAGAGTGTCACTAGATTTAGCATAAGATTGAAAAGATAGTTCTTTCTTTTTGAGTTCTTCATTCTCAGAAAGAAGATCTTCACATTTCTTTTGAAGATTGGCCAATGCTTCTTCATGTGACTTTTCAGTCTCAGATATCTGAACTTTGAGAAATGCAATTTCGGCATCCTTTTCCTCAGATATCTTGAGTAATTTTGAATTTTCCTTTTCAAGAGAATTCTTTTCTTCTTCAAAGATTTCGGCTCTAGCTCGGACCATTAGAAACTATCTTTCGTAGAGATCAAGCTCTCTCCTGAGATGTTCCAGATCTTTGACTCCTTCCTCATCACTTTCATATGTATGACAAGAAGTATGTGTTACCTCATCAGCCATTAGACAAGGTTCAATGTTGGAGATATCTGGAAAGATTTCTTCAACCACTCCACACACTTCTTTCTTCTTTTGACCAAAGTCGATCACTTCATGAGAAATACCGCACATTTCTGGAGAAGGCAGTGTGGAATCATCTGAGTCTTCATCCTCAGAATCAGACTCAATATCTGAGCATCCAGTTGGAATTGAATCTTTTTCCTTTCTTCATGAGCATAGCTCTCTGACTTCTTTTGAAGTTTCTTCTATCTTTCTTGTCACCTGTCTTTAGTTTGTTGAAGGCAGAGCAATCCTTCTTGAAATGACCAGGTTTCTGACAATAAAAACAGATATCGTTTCCGATTTCTGCTTCCTCAGTACTAGATGCTTTTTGAGCCGGCTTGTTCAGCGAGCTTTGCATATTTTTGTACTGGTGATAGTTTGAGCCTAGATGCTTTTTCAGCTTCTTTTTGGCTTTTCTTCTCTCTATTTCTCGACTGACATATTTTCTCATTTGCTTTACAGCAAGAGCATCCTTAGTCACCTCCTTGCCTTCCTTCTTTTCAGAAGTTCCTTGAGCAACTAGAGCAACATTCTGCAACTTTTCAGTTGTTTGTTCTCTTTGAGTTATCTCATAGTCATCAGTGGCAAGGTGAGAGAAAAGTTCCACTGGAGTGATATCTGGCATTCCTTGGTTAAAGTAGAGAAACTTTGTGTGCTCCCAGTTATGATTTAGACTTCTCACAATAGTCTTAATCTTTTCTGACTGGGTATATCTATTACTTTCACCAAGTGCATCCATGCACTCATAAGTGTTGTAAACCGGAAATCTAGTTCTTCAAGAGTCTCTGTGGGACCTTGTTTAATGTTTTGGAATTTGAGCTTCAAAACTTCGAACTTATTTTCCTTCGTCTTTTCAGTGCCGGCACAGATTTCTTCAATCAGTTGCTAAGCCACTTTCGCCATTTTTGCACCCCACAGTTTACACTGTATGTGTTCTGGAGTAGAACGTATGATGATATTACGAGCCTGACCATCCAGTCGATTTCTCTTGGCATCTTCCGATGTCCAGAGCTCTCTGGGCTTTGGTTCGTAAATAACTTAACCGCGTGTCTCCTTTGGTTGATGCATCTGTCTGTGAAGACCCATCGCTTTGTTCTCTGTCTCTACCATTAGAAACCTTTAAGACTTGCTTGAGTTGTTGAATGACTATTGGGCCATTCTTTATCACATCGATCATTTCGTCACTGAGAATCGGGGCGTCACTTAAAGACATCCTGCAGCAAACACACTAACCAAACAAATCAAGTGTAGGTGAAAAGCAGTTAGTGGGCACTTATCTGGGATCTAGGTTCAGTGCAGAAGGCTTGGGAACCTCCTGCTCTGATACCACTTGTTGGTCCAGATAACGGCAAAGTAAAAGACTAGAGGGGGGGGGGGGATGAATAGTCTTTTAAAACTTTTGTCGATAAACACGGTTTCACAGATATCTGTGAAGATTTCTGATACTTAATTTCAGAGAGCGGAAGACTTTTCTGTGATAAGTGCACGTGCTCAGCAAGATAGGTGTAAATACTTTGCAAGGTAAATAAAGCAAGTAATAAAATGCAAAAAGGAAATAACACAAGTCTTTTTATAGTGGTATCTGAAGGTGGCGTAATCCTTCAACTAATCCACTTCGGCCTTTCTCAGACCTAGAATCCTCTAAGATAGATAATTGATGTAACCTTGCAAATATCTTCTCTTGATTCCTAATTACACTAGGTTCCCAACCAAGTGTTCCCCCTGAGTTATTCCCCGACTTTCTCAGCCAAGTACTTCCTGTACTCAGAAACCTCTTTCCTGGAGTTGTTCCTTAGTTTCCCAAACTAAGTACTTCCTGTACTCCACGCCAATTAAGGTGTTGGTTAAGGTAGTTTGTCAGGTGAGCTTCTTTAATAACTTGTTCAGTTATGCAGATAGCTCTGAGAATCAAGTATACTTACAATGTATGGTATCTTGTTCTTACTGACCCAAGTCTATGATAAATGTTCAATAGAATGAATCTCAGATATCAAATCTTAAATCAACTCTTTTACAAATAGCAATGCTTGTTAAGGATCAAGACACTTAGAACTTTTGTGCTACTTAGAATCAAGAGCTTTGGTCGCAACAGAAAGCTTGAAGGTAAGTAGTGTGCTTGAGAGAGCTTGTGTGAGAGTATTCAATGCAAGTTCAGTGTTCTAAGCTGTAAGTTCTGTGTGTGTTCTCAAGCAGTCTAAGTGTTGATATTTATAGATGAATTTGAGTGCCGTTTGAATAGTATCCGTTAGGCTTAAATCAAATTCAAACTCTTCCTGCTGGATGCCTTCTTCATGGTCTTCTTTTTAGAAATAAAAATTACATTCAGAGACCTAACATCCTATACAAGATTTGCTAGACTATCGTGGTTAGTGAGTTTCCTCTTTTACAGTGTTCAAGTGAACCAAGAGTACTAACCACCTTTCTGAGCTAAGATAGGTCATTAGGTTGCTGATCAAAATCTAAACAGATATTCCTAACACTTACGCTGTTTACAAACAACTTGGACTTGGAGAAATACAACCCACGGGGATGGTCTTTCAATTGGTTGATCGAAGTGTGAGGCGTCCCTTGGGTATAATCGAGGATGTCTTATTCTAGGTAGACAAGCTACTGTGATGAGCTCAAATTATACTCTAAAATAACCTAAGAGAATAAGCTGTAGTTGTAGACTAAGCCTAACTCGGTATCGTTCTCTAGGGAATTAATCAAGCTATGCAACGATTGAGAATGAACAATTGTTTGAGAGAAACAGATTGGTTTGATCCATAAAATCACAATCACTAGCCCCTGAGAGTTCTTCCACAGTTCTAACCATACCCCTTCGAGACCGACTACGCGCCCCCTTGAGCTGGGAAACAGTAGCAAGCTTATCAAATGCTTCGTTCAAAGCAGCAGGAGGTGCCATAAGGATGGTCCCATCAACAGTCATGTCAACCATATTCTGAGCATCCCAATCTAAGCCCTCATAAAACCTGATACAAAGATCCATCTCGGACATCATGTGGTGGGGGCACTGAGAAAGAAGATTCAAAAACCGTTCCCATGCCTCATAGAAACTCTCCCCACTCATCTGCATAAACTTCAAAATCTGGAGACGAAGTCGCCTCGTGTTCTCAACAGGATAAAACTTGTTCATGAAAGCTGTATACAGAGCATCCCAAGTAAGAAAAGATCCCTCAGATGGGTTCAGAAGCCAGTTCTTAGCCTTATCCTGCATGCAAATGCGGAAGACCTTCTTCCTGATCTCATCATCGGTAACAGTAATTCCACTTGCAGTTAGCGGAATTCTAGATATCAACACCTCAAATTCCTTCAGAAACCGAATGACATCCTCATTGCCCTTTCCGTAGTATTTAGGCAGGTCATGAAAGTGATGAGGTTTAATTTCCATGTTCCTGGCATCATTAGACAGAACAACTGCTGACTTTCCAGCTTTTATCTCGCCAGGCTGCATGTAAGCCCCATATGTCAGCTGAGCCATTGGAGTCTTCTTCTGATAACCTGTTGTTAAAGCTACACAACTAGAAAGCCTTGAAAGATTCTTAGTTTCTGTTAGTGCACTAATACTTCAGGTTCAAAAAAAAAAAAAATCACAGTCAAACGCAACAGTAGGAATTAATTCCCTGGCAGCGGCGCCAAATTTGATGAGCTCAAATTATACTCTAAAATAACCTAAGAGAATAAGCTGTAGTTGTAGACTAAGCCTAACTCGGTATCGTTCTCTAGGGAATTAATCAAGCTATGCAACGATTGAGAATGAACAATTGTTCGAGAGAAACGGATTGGTTTGAATGTTGTTATACCCCTTAAACTAGATTAACGTAAAGTAAATAGATAGATTTAAACAAAGAGAGAAAGCGAACACGGTAGTGATGATCCAGTTATGCTAATTCGATCTAGAGTAATCATTCTTACTTGTCACACGGTTGGTGTACAGAAATCAATCAATCCAATTTAACCAAGTTGCTCTTTGAAGAAATCGAATAAGAGAAATAGCAGGTTTGTCAGACCGACGATTCTTAACCAAAAAAAATTAGAATATTTCAATTCAGCTTATTGGATTGAAGGATTTACGAATATATCAAACTAAGACAAACCTATATGAATGATTGAAGAACCCTAGAACGAATATGCATAATCTTCACATACTACCGTATTCAAAGGTGTTCAGCTACTCATACTTGAGAATTGCATGCAAAGATTCATGGTAATGATCATATGAAACATAGATGAGAAACTCTCATGCAATAACATACAATTCAATCAATAGAGATAAAGAACGAATTGTAAAGAAGAAAGCAATTGAGAAATCAATACCAATAATCGGATGTATAGAATCAATGAATAACCAAGCTCCAAAGACGTCTCAATGTCAATATCCGAATCTAGGAGCTTTTCCTATGCATATCTAGGGTAAAAGGAGTTATGTCTGAAGTTATGGTGAAAGAAATCTATTTAAAGGAGAAAAAACGAGTAGAATGCTAGCAGAATTCGACCAGAAAATCGCCCAGCAAATAAGCTCTCGGGAACTCTCGCCGCGGCGTGCTTAAATGTCTCGCCGCGGCGAAGATGCTTTCTTACAGTCAACTTGCGATTTCTGTATCGTTTTATTCAGGACGAATTTGGCTACGATTTTGGCACAACAGTTGTAGCCCTTTGAATTATCTTTCCATGGCCACCGAGATCAGGTAAATCGGACTTGATATGAGAGAGTTATGTCCAAAATGGCTAGACTGCTCCGTAAATCATCACTTTTGCAAGTCACGCTGAAACGTCTCTCAATTCTTCGTCCGAACTCCGAATCCACTTCCGTCTTCGCCCAATTACTCTTCATTCAGAGCTCTATAACCAATATCTTCACTCCGATTTTCACCTTCGGGACCAAATAACACAAAAAATCCTACAAAACACAAACAAAGTACCAAAGCATAAAAACGTACAAAAACACTGTAAAACTAAGGTCAAAGACTAATAAAAGACCGCTAAAAAGGACCAAATGAGACGTTAGAATATTGTCTCATCATACTGGTACGAGCAGACTTCGTTGTACTGATGACTGAGAGCACAGTCGGAGCTGATCTGAAGAAGCATCTGATTCTGCTGGGGAGACCTTTCTTGGCAACATCAAATGCTTTTATCAGTGTAGCCAAAGGAATCGCCCAGATGGAGGTGCTCGGAGAAAAGGTAACTATATCTAGAGAAACTAATGTTGAAGGTTTTAGTGTAGAGGAATGCAATTTTTTAAATGTTTATGATTGCAATTTTTCTGATGAATATGAGCATTAGTTTCGGATACTTATTTGCAAACCACCACTAGAGATAAGTCAGCTGCCTTGACCCTTGAAACTAGAGAGGAACTTTGGGACGAAGGGGTAGTAGAGTATGTTAATTTCCTAGATAGCTGTGAGTCTATACCTTTTGGGGAGGAAGTAGAAGAAGTCTTGGAAGTCGAGGGAGAGCAGTAAACTTTGGAGCCACCTTTAGAACTTAAGGATCTTCCTAACAATCTCAAGTATGTCTACCTTGGGGGGGAAGGGGGGGGGGAATCGAAACTTGGAATAATTTTTGCTAAACTGACTGTGGAACAAGAAGAGAAATTGATTGCAATACTGCGTGATAATTCTCAAGCCATAGGTTGGACCATTAGAGATATTAAAGCCATCGACAGAGCTCAGGTCAATTACACGACCACTGAGAAGGAATTCCTTGCCGTAAGTTTTGCTCTTGATAAATTTCGGTCTTACTTAACTGGGTACAAAGTTATTGTGCATAGTGATCACGCTGCGCTCAGGCACCTTCTGGCCAAGAGTGAATCCGAACCCAGATTGACTAGGTGGATGTTGATGTTGCAGGATTTTCACTGTGAAATAGTAGATAAGAAGGTGTTAAAGCATATAGAGGCTATTTGTCGTTCTTTCTTATGGAGTGGTATAGAGGAGGTGACCCGCAAAGCTCCGATTGCGTGGGATACTATTTGCAGTCCAAAAAGTGTGGGAGGGCTGAATATTATTTCTATAGTAGACTGGAATAAGGCGGCTATGTCCAAACTATTATGGAACTTGTGTGATAAAGCCGATAAACTTTAGGTGAGATGGATTCATGCGTATTATATTCGCTTGGGGATGTATTGAATTTTCTCCCATGAGATAACTGTTCCTGGATTGTGAAGAGTATTTTTAAGCAACGAGATTTAGTGCGAAACAGTAGTGTGTGGGAGGGGATTCCATGTGGGAGTAAGTTTCCAACAAGAAAATTTTACCAAGAGTTGAGAAGTCCTAAGGTGCCAATGGGCTGGAGAAATATTCTGTATGGCAACAAGGCACACCCACGAGCTTGTTTTACACTTTGGATGAGTTTACATGGGCGCTTACCAACCAAAGGCAGACTGCTCAGATTTGGTGTGCAGACAGATGGTATTTGTGTTTTTTTGTTTCATTAGGAAAGTTTGGATCATTTGTTTTTTGATTCCCTTTCACGAGCCGAGTTTGGAAAGCTGTGCTTGCTAAGGGTGGGATTTATCGAGGTACGTAGGATTGGGCGCATGAACTACAGTGGATTTGTTTAGCCAGCAAAGGGAAGAGTTTTCGGGCTCAGTATCTTAAGCTTGCTGTGGCGGAAACGATTTATGTTATATGGATTTTGCGTAATTTGGTTATTTTTCAGCAGGGGCGTATCACTTTGCACATTATTGAGCAAATTTTATCTACCTGTGGAGTTAGAGCTCGAATGTCTAGAAAGTTTGAGAATTTTTGTATACAATTTGGCTTATAGAAAACTGGTCGTTTTGGTAGGGAGTAGATTAGACTTTTGTTTATACCTGGATCTCTGATCGGTTTGTACGTACTTGTTTTTGGATAATAGAAGTTGCTCTTGGTTAAAAAAAAGTAGATAAGAGTGGGAAAGAGAATTTAATTGTTGATCATTTGTCTAGGCTCCGACCCTCTGTTATTGTAGATGACTCCCCACCTATTCGTGATATGCTTCCTGATGAGCATATAATGAGTTTAGGAATTGAACATTGGTTTGCTGATATAGTTAACTATTTAGCTACCAACACTGTTTTGCCTAACTTGTCAGCCTCCGAAAAGAGAGCTTTTGAAAAACAGTGCAGGCAATACATCTGGGATGATCCGAACCTTTTTAAGATAGGTGATGATGATGTGTGATGTGCTCAAAATTAATACTTGTAAAATAACACAAGTAGTAAAGCGGTTGTCATAATACAACAAGGCTTAAACCACAGGGTCGTTCTCTCGAGGAATTGATTAAGCTAATTCTAATGTGTAGGCTCAAGGTTTGAGTTGTAAACAGATAGTGTGGGTAAAGTGATACTTTAAAACCCTACAACAAACTGCAATTACAA
Source organism: Plantago major (assembly GCA_026545765.1). Lineage (NCBI taxonomy): Eukaryota > Viridiplantae > Streptophyta > Magnoliopsida > Lamiales > Plantaginaceae > Plantago > Plantago major. Next base: position 38,366,323 of record CM048843.1, on the reverse strand, counting down.
GACAAGTTAATACCTAGATCGTGCAATTTCTACAATTAAAACGAAGCAAGTGATCTTTCAAAAGTGTTGACGCGATATAGCTAATGGTACACTGCCCGCGAATGCAACAACTTTGCTATTGCAAAATCGAACCAGATACAGATTATAAGTACGTATGAGTTATGGCAAAAAGCTTGTCACTAGCTATGCCCTCATCCGGATATATACCAATTAGAGGTAAAGACTGATGCAAGGTCACAACGATATAAGCATGTGTTCAACGACCATATAACAATATGTCACAATACAAGTTAATACGGCATCCACCTAACTCGTACTATTGAATACCTGGGCGCCTAATGGTCTCTGCGATCGTCAGAAAGATCAATGAAAGCTTCTTTGAATTAAAAGAGAGATTGAAATCTCTAAGTGTTTACAATGCTTGGAATTGAAAGTATGAAAGTAGGAGAATGTAAAGATATATCCTAATTGAAAGTGCAATTTATATTGCACTTGTTTTGTTAATTCGGCCTTTCTTTGTTTATTAACCGGTTCGACAATTGTAGTTGTTTTTCTATGGTTATTTTGTAGGATATATCAAGTTGGGCCTCAACATGCTTAATGGATCACGATTGGTTACTGTAGCGATCGTACCAAAAGCAACCATGGCGATTCTTTAGCGGAATCACCTTAGCAAAACGGCCACTGTAGCAAAAAGGAAAATAAGAAGCATAATGCAAGAAGGAAGCTGCCATATTATTCAAGGAAGAATTTGATGCTATAAGGAAAGTGAGATTTAAAAGAGATTGATATCTAGAAGACTCCTTATACCATTAATACATAAAAGGAAGTTTCCTTACCATAGAATCCAAGTTTGTTAAGACTTGGGCACACTTGCCGACATTCTTCCTGGACATGAGTTATCGCAATTATATATATAGAGGAAGAAGGAGGCGTTGCAAGGCTGCCGATTTGCCTTTGAAGAACGAAGATTATATGTTTTAGGCGTCTTGCTTTACTAGACCTTTACCTCGGTGTTTACTTGTGAGTGTTCTCTAAAGATTGAGAATTACTCTAGTATCATTGAACTAGAATAGGTTTTTCTTATCTGTTCTAGGTCTAGTTTTCTGTAAGTTTAATCAATCGTTTGTGATTGAATTAAACTTCTTTCTGTAATTCTACTTTTCAATTTTAGTAGAAGTTTTGCTTCGGCACCGTCGGTATCTTTTTATACCGGCTTGAGAAATCTCGTGTTCAGTTTTATTCCGCTGCACTTTACAGAGTTCTGTCAATCACATTTTACTATTGTCGTAGTCTTGTCGATCACTGTTCACTGTTGAGAAACAGTGTTGACTCAACATCAATAGTCAACATCATTCGAAACTGTCCAGAAGTACCAATCCCGGTCCTACAGTTCTAACAAGTGGCATCAGAGCCAGCCACCAAATTAATTGGTGTCTGGATTTGGTACTACTACAATGGACGTTGTTAATTCAAGTGTCAACAAGCCACCTGTGCTAGATGGGTCGAACTACCACTACTGGAAAATACGGATCAGAACGTATATCAAATCCATTGATGGACGTGCATGGAAATCGGTTCTTGAAGGATATGCCTTGCCTACCATATGACCAGATGCTGATGGAGAAGTCATTCTAAAACCCGAAGCACAATGGTCAGGTGATGATTTTCTTGCTAGTTCTTACAATGAAAAAGCCTTGAATGCAATTTATTCTCATGTTGATTCTCATATGTTTAAACTCATACAAAATTGCACTACTGCTAAACAAGCTTGGGATTTACTCCAAAATCATTGTGAAGGTGATAATGATATTAAACAAAGCGAAGCGCTGCTTTGGTCTAAATTTGAAAATTTGAGAATGGCAGAAGACGAAACAATTGATTCTTATTTTTGACAAACTGCTCACTATTTCTAATGATATTCAACTTCTTGGAGATTCCATGTCCAATAAACAATTGATTTCAAAAGCAGTTCGATCTATTTCTTCAAAGTTTGACATAAAAAGAACGATTTTGGAAGATACTCAAAACTTGACAGCTATGGATTTTCATACCTTGATGAACAATTTAAAGAATTTTGAAATTCAACAGAATGAGCGCAATGGTACGAAAATTATTAGTATGTCTATGCACTCCAAATCAAAAATCCCTAAGTCTAATAGCAGTAGTGATGAATCTGATGAGATGACTGAAGAAGATTTCGATAAAGCTCTTGATAGGTTGCGTAGAAAGTTCAACAAAACCAGCTTTAGAAAGAATTCTAACAAAGGCTCTTCAAGCAATTCAAAAGGCACAAACAAGTTTAAAAAGACTGTAGATTCCCCTAGTTTAAGTCCTGCTCAACTTAGCAAAGTTAGATGTTTTGAATGTCAAGGATGGGGACATTATCAGAATGAATGTGCTAACTCTCTTAGTAAGAAGAAAAAGACCTTGTTTGCTTGTCTCAGTGATGTTTCAGGTGATGAACAGGAATCTGATGCTTCAGAAGGTCGTGTTGCAGCCCTGTCCTCTGTTCTGGACGATGTTGGAAATCGATGTTTATTCAACAATGAAAACTCAACATCGTCTCAGATCCTCTTCTTTGATTATGATGACTCACAGACGTGCGAAGAAATATTCAGGGAAAAAGTTTCCGACTCTGAAAACTCAATGTCTACCGATGTCTACTGTTTGCATGGTTCTGTTGATTTGTCTGCAGATCATTCTATTGAAGAAGAACTCACTGACGAACAAATTGTGGCAAGAGATGATGAAGCTGTGACTTGGCACAAGAAACTTGGCCATGTAAGCTATAGGAACATTGAAAGGCTCATCAAACTGGATGCGGTTAGAGGACTGCCGAAGCTGAGCAATGCCGGAAAGCAAGTGTGCGGTGACTGCCTAAAAGGTAAACAAACTAGAGCTGTGCATACATCCCTACAAACCGAAGGGCAGAAAACAGGTACATCCAACTGCTTCGAACTCTTACATATAGACTTAATGGGACCAATTGAGGTAGATAGTCTAGGTGGTAAGAAGTACATCTGTGTCATAGTTGATGATTTTTCTCGATTTACTTGGGTAAGTTTTTTAAAAGAAAAATCTGAAACTTTTGATTCCTTCAAGAAACTTTATGCTAAGTTTAGTAATCAATATGCTACTGTTGTCCAACGCATTAGGTCGGATCATGGTAGGGAATTTGAGAATCAAACCTTTGCTGATTTTTGCGAAAAGAAAGGAATCTTTCATGAGTTTTCTGCACCCAAAACTCCACAACAAAATGGAGTGGCTGAGAGAAAGAATCGGACCCTACAAGAAATGGCAAGGGTTATGTTAAGTTCCATGAACCTCTCAAAAAGATTGTGGGCTGAAGCTGTAAATACAGCGTGCCACATCATAAATAGAGTCTACCTTAGACCAGGAACTTCAACCACTCCCTATGAGATTCTTAATGGCAAGAAACCTAATCTTAGGTACTTTCATGTTTTTGGGTGTGTTTGCTATATTCTCAATGATAGAGAACCTTTAGGCAAGTTTGATGCTAAGAGTGATAAAGGGATTTTTGTAGGTTATTCTCTTAATAGCCATGCTTATAGAATATACAATTCAAGGACTCAAACAGTTCAAGAATCTGTTAATGTTACCTTTGATGACTCTATGTCTTGTGACAAACAGCAAAATGAGACAGGTACTGTACCAGAACAACAGATTGCTGAATCAGAAACAGGTACTAAATCAGATGCAGATTCTGGACCAGATTCCCCAGACATTGGAACTGTCAGAGAAGATGGAGGCAATGTTGATCACAATGTTGACTCAACATTGCACCCAACATTGCAGGGGGAGAGCTCATCAGATGAATCTGTCTCAGAACATGAAGATGAACCTGTTCTGGAATCAAATGTGCCACTGGATTCCATAAGACATGATCCACCTCCAAGGATTCGCAAAGATCACCCAAGCACTCAAGTCATTGGTGATCCAAGGGTAAGAATGACTCTTAGGGGAAACACCAGAAAGAACTACAAGGAAACGCTACGCAATGCAACCTTGTGCCAAACGGTAAGTTCTTCTTGCTTTGTTTCGCTTATTGAACCCAAGAATGTGAAAGAAGCCTTAAAAGATGAGTATTGGATAGAGGCCATGCAAAACGAACTGCACCAATTTAAAACCAATGAAGTTTGGTCTTTAGTGCCTCGTCCTCTAGAAGTGAATGTCATAGGAACAAAATGGATATTCAAAAACAAAAGTGATGAAAATGGGGTAGTTATTAAGAATAAAGCTCATCTTGTTGCTCAAGGTTACACTCAAGTTGAAGGAATAGATTTTGATGAAACCTTTGCTCCTGTGGCTAGATTAGAATCCATTAGACTTCTGCTTGCTATTGCGTGTGCTTTAAACATTAAACTGAAGCAAATGGATGTTAAGGGAGCCTTTTTGAATGGCTATATTGATAAAGAAGTTTATGTGGAACAACCTAAGGGCTTTGAAGATCCAAGTCACCCCGACTATGTGTATAAACTAAAAAAGGCTCTGTATGGTTTGAAGCAAGCTCCCCGTGCTTGGTATGCTCGATTAACTGATTTTCTAGTTGATTTAGGTTTCAAAAGGGGGAGGGAGATCAAACACTGTTTATCCTTAGAAAAGGACATGATCTGTGCATTGCTCAAATATATGTTTATGATATTGTGTTTGGCTCAACTAATCCCTCTATGGTAGATCAGTTTGTGAAAGCTATGACAGGTACCTTTCATATGAGTATGATAGGAGAACTCAGCTATTTTCTTGGACTTCAAATCCAACAGAAGGAAGATGGTCTATTCTTGTCCCAGGAAAAGTATGCACGAAATCTGATCAAAAAATTTGGGCTCGAAAGTGACAAACCGTGCAGTACTCCGATGGCTACATCGTTGAAGCTAAGCAGAATCGATGTTGGGGAGGATGTTGACCCAACATTGTACAGATCAATGATCGGAAGTCTCTTGTATCTATCTGCCAGTAGACCAGATATCATGTTCTCAGTTTGTGTGTGTGCCCGGTATCAATCTAACCCAAAAATCCCCCATTTAAGCTCATTAAGAGAATCCTTAGATATATATCAGGAACTGTTAATCTAGGATTATGGTTTGCATGTGATACAAACACTAATCTGGTGGGATTTAGTGATTCTGATTGGGCTGGTGATCTAGATGATAGAAAATCCACTAGTGGAGGTTGCTTTTATCTTGGTCCAAATTTGGTGTCTTGGTATAGCAAGAAACAAAACTGTGTGTCACTTTCATTTCGAATCAATATGTAGCAGCCGGAAGTTGTGTGTCCCAACTAGTTTGGTTGAAAAATATGCTACATGACTATGGTCTACAAAGTGCTACCCTCTTGATGTTCTGTGACAACCTTAGTGCCATACATATTTCTAGGAACCCTGTTCAGCATTCTCGCACTAAGCACATAGATATTAGGCATCATTTCCTTAGGGACTTGGTCAATAAGCAAGTGATTGACATAGAACACATCGACACAACAAACCAACTTGCAGATATTTTTACCAAACCCTTAGATAGTGAGAGATTCTTCAGTCTCTGGAGATCTCTCGGTATGTGCTCTATGTGACTGTCAGTGTTGAGTACCAATGTTGACTCAACATCACGGTCAACATTGGAAGTTTAGTACGAGTGATGCTGTTGTTTGTTTTTTCTTTTTCATCTCATGTGTTTACGTGCTCTGCTTACATACTTGTCTTTGGCTGATCTTGTTTTTGTAGCTTACAGTGGTGATGCTTAGGGTCTGAAAGGCTGTTTGAAAGGGATCGAGTCTCTTGTGTGTTTGCTTTATGTCAAACCCACTTTTGCTGCTTTTTGGCTATTTTTACTCGTACCTTGACTCGCACTTGATGTTGCCTCCTGCTCTTTATGCTTATTAAATCTAATGAATTATGATAAAAAGGGCTCGAAGTGTTCCGTCGAGGATCGTGTTGGGCAGGTTTCAAATACTATCCAAATATCGACGTGGCCAATGTGTCATATGTCGTGAGGGTTGATGGCTTGTACTGGAAACCGACACGCACAAAAGTGCCGATTCTCGTAATGCTGCTGGTTCACTTTCTGAGTACCAAATTACCCAATATAGTCAACTGAGTGATCTTTATGCCATGAGACGTGTGCTTGCCTAACTCTGCATAGGCTTCGGCTTTGGAGCGGATTCATACGTGTTCCAATTATTTGACATGGTTCACGGTCTCATGGTCACCCCCACTCAAACTTATACTAATTGTTCAATTTACTTTTTGAGGCAATGTTGGGTGTGTTTCTTTGGTATTCCTTTCTCTTTCTATTTTGCCTGCAACATCAGTGGTGTTACTCGAATCTGCATATTTTGAGACTTGGTTTCCTGGCTGACTTACATTAAGAGTGGTCTGATTTCCCGATGTTGTCATCAATATTGAGTCAACATTCAGGTCAACATTGACTGTGCATGAAGTACTTTTTGCTCTTTTGTTGTGTTCCATTTTTTTTTTGTTGACTAATTTTGTGTGTTTTTGGGTTTGAGGGGGAGTAGGTCTAAGGTGTTTTCTTCGTGTTTTGGGTTTCTGCTTTCCTGTACTTGCATTTCAAGTCGCTTTCTTTTTAATCAAGATTTTTGGTCAACCTCCCTAGGGTTTATCTGTTTATCTGATTACGTTGACTTGACGGATAACTGTTTTACTTGCAACTTTAATCTTTAATTAACAGTTGTGCACAGTTTCTCGTTGATTTGATATATATCTGCAGGAATCTACCTTGAAGCAAACCCAACAACACCCATCATGACTTATTTTGTAAGCTGTGTACTTGACCATCCGCTCTCTTCACATCAACGCCTCCGGTGACCATCCACTCTATTCCCGACATTCGCCCTTGATCATCCTATAGCCTTTTGCTACTTTCTTTGCCAGTGTTGACTACAATGTTGAGTCAACATCGTTTCGACGACATTAGTACTTTGTCTGCAGGTCCTCAACAGATTACCAAGATGGTGAAGTTTCTGTAAAAGAACTTTGTTTTCTTTCTTTCCTCACAAAAAAGGGGGAGAATGTTTGTACTCTTGGTTTTTTTGTATTAAGGGGGAGTTCTTGGAGCAAGGGGGAGTTGCTTGATATTACCTTGTGTTTTCCTACTAACTACATTTCAGGTTTTTGTGAAGAAAGGCAAGAATTAAGGGGGAGATTGAAAGTGCAATTTATATTGCACTTGTTTTGTTAATTCGGCCTTTCTTCGTTTATTAACCAGTTCGACAATTGTAGTTGTTTTTCTATGGTTATTTTGTAGGATATATCAAGTTGGCCTCAACATGCTTAATGGATCACGATTAATTCTTGCGATCCATTGTACCAAACGGCAACCTTTATGGCGATTCTTGTTGCAAAAGCAGAACCTTGTAGCAAAAGGAAAATAAGAAGCATAATGCAAGAAGGAAGCTGCCATATTGTTCAAGGAAGAATTTGATGCTATAAGGAAAGTGAGATTTAAAAGAGATTGATATCTAGAAGACTCCTTATACCATTAATACATAAAAGGAAGTTTCCTTACCATAGAATCCAAGTTTGTTAAGACTTGGGCCTGCCTGCTGCCGACCTGTTCTTCCTGGACATGAGTTATCGCAATTATATATAGAGAGGAAGAAGGAGGCGTTGCAAGGCTGCCGATTTGCCTTTGAAGAACGAAGATTATATGTTTTAGGCATCTTGCTTTACTAGACCTTTACCTCGGTGTTTACTTGTGAGTGTTCTCTAAAGATTGAGAATTACTCTAGTATCATTGAACTAGAATAGGTTTTTCTTATCTGTTCTAGTTCTAGTTTTCTGTAAGTTTAATCAATCGTTTGTGATTGAATTAAACTTCTTTTTGTAATTCTACTTTTCAATTTTAGTAGAAGTTTTGCTTCGGCACCGTCGGTATCTTTTTATACCGGCTTGAGAAATTTCGTGTTCAGTTTTATTCCGCTGCACTTTACAGAGTTCTGTCAATCACAGTTTACTATTGTCGTAGTCTTGTCGATCACTGTTCACTGTTGAGAAACGGTGTTGACTCAACATCAATATTCAACATCGTTCGAAACTTTCCAGAAGTACCAATCCCGGTCCTACAGTTCTAACACTAATGACTGATAAAAGTGGTCTATTTATAAGACCAAGGAATCTAAAACTCGAAGTAGTGGGAAAAAACCGCAGAAAGTGCGTTGCAACACGTCAAGGCAGTGCTCACCGCGGTCCGGACCAGTTTTTGTGGAATCTGCCTAGATTTCGCTGGCTGGATCGCGGTGAGCCTCCTAGTTGATGGAGCTCACCACGGTGAGGTCCTCTCCGGGTGAAAATGACTTTTTTCCCTCTTTCTCCTATTTTCGCTCCCTCCCTTTTCCAACCTCCATGTCACCTCTCTTGGAGTAGTGGCCCACTAACTTGGCCTTGTGGTGCTTCTAGAAACTTTCCCAAGTCTTCTTGCACCTTGGTCCTCCATTTCCTTGCCAATTACAATAAAGTACATAAAAAAGCACAAAAATACACAAAAAAAACCCAAACATGACACGAAACAAAAAATACTTAATAGATGCTAAAAGACGCAACAAAATACGGAAAAAGACACTAAACGAGTCATTAAAATGTCGACTCATCAAACTCCCCAAATCGAACCTTTGGTCGTCCTTGAGAAAACAACTCTAAAACCTAGAAAAAGAAAAACACATAGACATGACAAACAAACAGAAGAGTTCAATCGACAAGCTACCGGGACAAGTATTGCCAGAGATAAGCTCTTATGCTGATGTAAACTTCTATCCCCTCTAACTTTGACAAGTAGCTTTTCTGCCTTTACTACTTGCTCCTCTAAAGCTTTCATCTTGGTAACCACATTTCCAAAGCAATGGACATTCCACCACCTGAGATGTTGTTTCAGTCTGAAGAGTTTTTCCCATAGTTTCTTCATTCCAGTTTGCCTTGAAGGTAAGTTCCAATGGTTCTTGAAGCTATCCACACAATCTAGGTGAAGCAGCCACATATTCTGAAACCTGAATTGTGAAAACTTTGGAGCACTCAAAGTATTAGAGGTTAAAGGAGAGGTCTATGATCACTACACCTTCTAATACAATGCATAACCTCATTTGAGCAAACACCTGAAGCCACTTATGGTTAAAAAGAAGTCTATTTAGCCTTTGTTTAACCTCCCTCCACTGCCAAGTGAAGGGCAGACATTTAAAACCTATATCTACCAAATCACAATCCATAATAAAGGCACAAAAGTAATTCATTGCAAGTGTATCAGGGGGACCACCCCCAGATCTCTCTAAGCTATCTACTATGATGTTAAAATCTCCCCTACCATCCAAGGAAGATCAAGCACAGCAAGAGAAGATATATCATTCCAAAGAGATACTCTTTCAACTTTAGTACACTTAGCATAAACCAGAGTAAGCAAGATATTAGAAAGTAATTGATCAGATTTAATCAGACAGTGCATAAATTGTTCATTATCTACCAAAACAGTAACATGGTAAGAAGAAGAGGAGAACAACCAAATTTTATTGTTACAATTAGCATGAATAGAATCCATTTTAAATCTGTTAAGATAATAAAAGTAATCTAAAGATACTAAAGGTTCCAATACTACAAAAATATCAAGTTTTGCTACATTATTCAGGTACCAGAGTTGTTGCTGAGAGGGCTTATTGCCAATGCCTCTAATGTTCCAGCAGAGGAACTTCATTGAACACTTGTGGAGCTTGACAATCTAGGTCCTCCCTTCTTGGAGGCCATTGCTTTTTTACTTGTTCTTGTTGTTCTTGTAACTGAAGGCTTCGAAACTAGATATCTAGTTAAGTCTGTGACAGAGAGGGCCTTCTTCTTTTTTTTCTTCTGCAGAGAGGAGGGAGAGGATTGAGGAGAGGCAGCTCTAGGTGAAGGATTTTCTTGAGAAGAGTCCAAAAAGATTATTGTGATGGACTCTTTAACCCCATAGAAATTGTCCTCCATGTCCTCCATATTTTCTTCTTCATCTGATACAGGTTCATTTTGTTCACCATCAGAATGTCTCCTGAAGAAGGAGGCTTGCACAGGCTCAAATTCAGGAGTAGAAGAGTCCTGAATTAAGGTGGAAGGTGAGGTTTTGAACAGGAAGGAAGGGGAAAAGACAACATCCTCTACAATGCCTCCTGTAACCTTAGAAGTACCTACAACATCACAAGAAGTGAAACCAGAGTCAGTAGCACTTGCCAACCCATCAAAATGATCCTTAGGCTTTTCCTTTTCTACAATTCCTACTACTTTGAGAGTAGAAATCTCCTCTTCTACCAATTCCTCCAGAGGAGCAAAGGAATTAAGGGAAATTTCTATCTCCAAAGCTGTAGGTTCTGTTTGAAAAGGGTGAGCTTTAGGATCTAATTGATGAGCAGCAAGGGGGGGAGAAGGAGGGGTAGACAGAGGGGTAGAGTTATTTCCTCCTTTTTTTTTCTAACATAGGAGTGAGATTGGTAAGATTGGAAGGAACCCCTTCCTCCACTTCCACCTCTACCACCCCTATGTCCAGCATCAAAGCAGTTTATACTTCTACCACCTCTTCCAATTCTACCAGGGTTGCCTCCTCTTTGAAAATTGGTTTTTTTAGGAGATTTACCCAAAATAGAAGGGGAGGGGGGAGGAGGACCATCCCGGTGTAAAAAGCCTTTCTGTAGAGGAACAGAAGATTTACCAAAAGCAAGACAGTGAGAATCCTTATGTCCCAAATTTTTACACAAATCACAGTACAGAGGAACTTGAGAGTAAGAGAGCTTAATTGCTAAACCAGAACCAAGTTAGTTGACCTATACATAATCAGGTATAGGTTTAGTAATATCAAGCTCAATACAGACATTAGCAACATTCAACTTACTTCTATTAGCAGTATATCCATCTACTTTGACAGGTTTACCTATTAGCTTTCCTATCTCAAACAGTGCTTCTTTGTTAAACAAAAAGATAGGTAATTGTTCAAAGGCTACCCAAACAGGAACTACAGGAGAGTCAACCTCTAAAGAAAAACTAGGCGTCCATTTTGAAAATCTAACAGCAATCCCATTCACAGTAGGGTTTTCCAGCAGCCATAAAAAATTATAATCTTCGTCAAGAGCCAATTGTACTGCTATGTGCCTTTTGTCCATAAAACTCACAGAAAACCTAGATTTTAGCTTCAGATCCTTAAGCATTTTTGTGACTTCAAAAATTTTGGGATACCATACGAGAAGGTACCTATAATAGTAAGAGAGAAGGGTTCAGAAAGTTTACTTACTTCCTCATCAGTGAAGTCAATGGCAGGCATTCCATTGTGAATCGATCCTGACTTAGGGGGAATCAGCATACGAGTCAAGTCCATGTTACCAAAAGGGAATTGGTGAAGCGGAGCAGCTCCAATGGTCCTCACCACCTTCGAATTGCCATCAGATCTTCCCAAATCAGAGTTCTTGGGGATGGACACCACATTCGCAAAGGATTTAGAATTTGAAGCAGAAACGAGGGGGGGGGGCAGTTAGGGGTAAAACTGACAGAGGAGGACGAGGAGACTCAGTCGGGGGGAGGTTGTTCCGACGATAAAGTCGGAAAAGCCATGTCAGCCAGCAGTTGACCAGCTTAAGGAGGAGACGCAGCGAGAAGCTGCCTGAAGATTAGGGCTAGGGTTAGATTGGGGATCTTGTGCTAGAGAGAAAATAGTCTAGAGAGAAGATTAGTACTCCCCCTTTTCTTGTTTTGTTATTCGTGTGTTTTGTTGGTATTTGGCTAAACCGCATTAATTGGAGGCAAAATGGTGCATTTTATATGCATCTACAGGATATGGAGTTCCAATGCCTCGAACGGATGCTAGAAGTGGAGCAGGAAGGGCAAAAATACCAAAGTTGAAGTCAAAAGGCGAAATCGAACCTACCAGAGTACCTGGCGTACGCTAGGACCTTTAAGCTAATGGTTCGCCCGAGGCGAGACGTCAAGCCGCCATCTTTTAGCGATACAGTAAAAGCTTGGTGTACACCAGCTTGTTTCTGCGTCTGTTTTGTTTTGCCGGTCTTTCGTAATTCATTTCTAATTCCTTTCTTTTATTGTTTCTATTAGTTAGAACAAAAATATCATTATTTTTTATATTCTCTTTTACATCTTTTTGCTCTCAACCTAGAACCTTTCCAAGGTAATTACCTACCTATTCTTGGAGGTAATTTGTTGGTCCAGATAATGGCAAAGTAAAAGACTCGAGGGGGGGGGGGGGGAATAGTCTTTTAAGACTTTTATCGATAAACACAGTTTCTCGGATATCTGTGAAGATATCTGATACTTAATTTCTGAGAGTGGAAGACTTTCTGTGATCAGTGCACGTGCTCAGCAGAGTAAAAGTGTGTAAATAATTAACAAGATGAATAAATCAAGGTAAATAAAGTAAGTAAATAACACAACAAATTATAGTGGTATCTGAAGGTGGCGTAATCCTTCAACTAATCCACTTCGTCATTTCTCAGACCTAGACTCTACTAAGATAGATAAATGAGGTACCCTTACAACTATCCTGTCTCTCGATTCCTACAACACTTGGTTCCCAACCAAATGTTTCCCCTGAGTTGTTCCCCAGCTATCTGAGCCAAGTACTTCCTCCACTCAAAAACCTTTTTGAGCTATTCCTTAGTTTCCAAAACTAAGTACTTCCTGTGCTCAGTAACCTTGGAGTTGTTCCTTAGTTTTCCAAACTAAGTACTTCCTATATTCCACGCCAGTAGTTGTGTGGTTAATGTAGTTTGTCAGGTGAGCTTCTTCAATCCATTTTACTTGTCTTCTACTTGGTGACATGGTTCCCTTTGGAGGTCTTTGTGATCTTGTTTGTAATCTGGCCCTTGTTGTCATTCCTTGTCCAGGAATCTGCTGAGTTGTTGCTACTATCTGAGTAGCAGCTTGACTGAAGGATGGCTCATTTATTCTGAGAGGTGGTTATACAGATTTTCTTTTGTTTCCTCTTCCTCTCTGAGGACCTTGGGATCCTTCCCCCTTAGTCATTGTTGACTGACTAAGAATCACAAAAGGTTATGAGAGGAAGTCAAAGTTGCCTTGCAAATAGTGGTAAGCAGCAACCAAATTTTCCAGATCAGCCTTGAGCTCTTGATTTTGTTTGATAAGTCATGTTTCCTTATCAGTGACCCCTGCAAATGGACCTTGAGTAGCATATGCTTTTCCAGCAACATAGCTAGCCTCATCGAGGGCTTTTTCAGCAAGAGTAATGTCATCATCCCTCACCATGACTAGGTCTCTCTGAGTAATGACCAAGCTTGTTGTTCTCTGAGTGATTATCTCAGTGAACTTCTTCATTTCGGCAGGGACTGATGCAATGACTTCTTCATTTTGTTGAGACAACTCCTTTCTTAGAGTTGCCAGAACCTGGTATCTAGCCATGTAATCATGGGAGTTGAGATTTGGTATCTTACTGAAGCTTCTAGGAGCAATCAGTTATCTCTTTAAGTGAGAAACTCCTAAGTGAACATTTGCAACTTCTACCAAGGTTCTTTCTTCTTTATCATCTGAGTCTTCATCCCAGTGATCTTCATCCTCTTGGGCATTTTCATCAATATTTTCTAGCCCTCAGAGATGGGCTTCTTTCCTTTCAGTGAGGAGGAGGATGGTACATCTTTTGGTAATGCAGCCTTAGCATCATGCTTGTCTTCAGATACTTGCTCAGTATCTAATTCTTTAGCAATTGCCTGAACATCAAGCTGGACTTCTTTCGTCTCAGCATAAGCTTCCATTTCCTTGATGGTAAGATCTTCAATCTTTTGGAGCTTTGCTTTAGATTCAACTATCTTTTCTTCTAGTTGAAGATTTAGCTGTTGTTCTTCCTCCAACAATTGTTTGAGTTGAGCAACTCTGGCTTGTGCATCCAATATTTTCTGAGTGTTGTCCTCAGAGTGCTCAACTACTTGTTCAGTAGTGTCTTTTTGTTGGGGAGAGGGATGTGTAGACTTCTGAGGAGTTGGAGGAGGGGAATTATGTGAAGTTCTCTCAGTGTGCTTTTCAGCAACTGAGGTATTGTTACCTTGTGCAATCCCTCTTGTCCCGGGTGCAGGGGCATCATCATCATCCTTTTTGTCATCATAATCCTTGTGATGATCAGAAGGAGGGTCTTCAATATTATTCTCATCTGTTTCCTCCTCATCTTCAGAAACCAGATTGATCACTTCAGGGAGTGTGATCAATTTCCCATTTACTTCCTCTTGTTCAAAGGGTATGCACTGTAGGGACTTAGGCAATGGAGGCATGAATGCCATCTCCATTCTGGTTTGATCATCAGCCTTCTCAAAAGCTTCTATGAGCTTGTGTGCAGCTTCTTTGACAAAGTCCTTATGCATCAGAGTAGCAAAAGAGTACTGCTCTGTTGGGAACATAGCATGGACATAATTCTCCAAGTCAAAAGCTCTGACTCTTCTCAATTGGTGTTCAGTCACCTTTGTTAATTCAGTCAGATCTGAGCTTCTGAGATTTTGCCACTTTCTGAAACACTTGAGGTGTTTCTTGAGAGTGTGGTCTTTGAAGAATGGAAGCAGGTCTTCTGTTGAAAATGTAGAGACCTTGGGCACACCTGTTTGAGCCTGAAAGAAAGAGTTTTGAGTTAGATTCAAAACATCTGTAGATATCTGAGTACTAGTGTACAGGGGGTGCCTCAGATATCTTGTTGTGAGGAGGAGACTTGGGTGTCTGGTCCTCATCAACCTTTCTTTTTGCTTGAACCTGAGAATTAAAATCATCACAATACTTAGGAAATTGTCATGAAAGAATTTATGCAATTAAGCTTCTATGATCTCTGAGGTTTTTACTTAATTCCACAAGAGGAGGCTCATAATCATTTTTCTCAGAAACTTTCTTAGTTTCTAGTGTTCTTTCTGGTGATGTTGCCTTGGGGGCTTCATCAATTTTTTCATGGGTGCAGGGGTGGTCACAACTCTTTCCCCTTGCACTTCTACTTCTGAATGAGCCTGTAAGTAGAAAGTATTGAGTAATTAGAGAAGAATTCATATTAACCCATAATGAAGAATGTTTATCATTGATTTTTATATATACCTTCACACTATAAGGCTCAATGACATTTTCTTCAGAAACCTTGACGATTTCTGGGTCCTTTCCTGGCATTTCTTCCTTATCTTCTTCTTTCTCAGTTGGAGTTTATTAGAGACAAAGACCATATTAGATAAATATGATATTTGAAGCAAAATTGAGAATAAATTTCTTGTCTCAAAAACTAAGTCTACCTGTAAAACAGCTCAGTTTCCACAAGTGTTGAGATTGTTGGGACCTCATTCTCATTTTTTGAGGTATGCTTTGTAGCTCCCTCCTGTGGTTGTGTCTCTAATATGGCCTGTAAGAAAGAATGCATACAAGTAACAAGATATAGAAGACATAAAATATCACAAGTGTAGAGTTAAACCACTCAGCTACCTGAACATTATCAGGCTGATTGGTCTCAGTTCCTTGTGAAGATCCCATGTCAGGGTCTTGTTGTTCAATGACCACTTCTTTGTTTGAAGTTTCAGGTACTGATGTGTCAAATCAATGTTCTAAATTTGTTTCAAGCCAAGAGTTAATCCTCAACACCACGAAAACCTGTAGTGTAGTGGAGTTAACCCCGAGGTCGGTCTCAAAGGACTTATCTAGGCTAAGTGTTGTTTACGAATAAAGGTAACAATATGAAAAGCAGTAAAAGTTGGTTTGCCTCGGCGGCGCGATAATATACTAAAGTAATTAACTACTTGCGATGCTAGGAACCGAATTGATAGTAATGAGATTGAAATATGAATGAGGAAAATTATGGAGTGGTGACATCAACGACCTAGCTAGCAGGATATATGTGATTCACGGGATTGATTACGCAAGTTGTCACAGACTTGAGTTCAAAAACGAATAGCACTAGCGGAGGCGTCAATTCCACTAGGCTTCAATTAATCTAGCTAATCATACTATTACTGTTTGCAACTAACTGTTAGATTGAAGCAAGACAGAAACATTTGGGTGTGTTGATTAAATGCTTCATCTAACAGTGATATTGACGGATTGCGCATCAAACGTAATAGCAAGGTATGCGATTAATCTAAAAAGCACAAGTAATCGAATCCCGATGCACTTTGAATCACATAAACCCTAACTAGCATGCATTGAATCAGTCACCACCCCATAATAGGGTGTTTAGCTACTCATGATAATCGAAAGCACAATCATATTAGCAATAAACATAATCTCAAGCACAAAATAAAGATTCGAGAGAATTCATACAATTTTACCCTTCGTTGTCACAAACCCTAGGTAGAAATTGAAGAACAAAAATGAATCGATGCAAAAGCTATGTAGATAATCTTCCAATCAACGTCAATCTTCGAATCACAAGGGAAAACGGTTCAATTACCTCGAAATCGGTAATTGCCTTGAAAACTAGGTCTAGCTCTAGAGCAAGGTATTGTTCTTCACAATAGAATGAATATGAAAAATGATTATGTCTTATTCTAAGTAATAGAAAGGAGGAAAACTAGGTTTTGGCAAATTAGGAAACATATCGCGCAAAGGACGGGAAATTAGAAAACTGCCAGTTTTCTAAAACTGGCGTCGCTAGTTTCTTTCTGTTCAAACAGAAAGTTACTGGCGTACGCCAGTTACAAACTGGCGTCGCCAGCTTCTTCAGGAATGACCATTTTGTCGTTCGACGCCTTTTTGACTCCAATTCTCGATATTTTGGCCCTCCCGCTCCACTGCTAGCATCCGTACGAGGCATTGGTACTCCATAACTTGTAGATGCATACAAAGTACACCATTTTTGCCTTCCATTAGCGCGGTTTAGCCAAATATCTACAAAACACGGAAAGAACAAAACAAGTAAAAATATTCAAGAAAAACTTAATAAAGCTATACTTAAGGATGACAAAAGGACGGTAAAAAAGACCAAATGAGACGGTCTAAAACCGACTCATCAAACTCCCCAAACCGAACCCTTGCTTGTCCTCATGCAACAGACTCTCTAAAAACCTAGAAAAATTGAAAAACACATAGACACAAAATAAAGTCTAGCTCCCAAGCTACCGAGACTATGATTGCAAGTAACAAGCCCAAGAAATGTAGAAGCTTACATTCACAAGATAACATGCATAAGTTCAAAAAGTTTGTTTCCAAAGTAAATAGAACTTAAGTCTAAAATGGTAGTCCCTCACAAGTGGATCCTATGCAACTATTCTCTCACACCCCTGGAAATGTCCAGTAGGGGCAATCACTCAAGAATATAAAGAGGTAAGGAAGGTGACTCACATCACAAAGATGCCTCAAATACCTCATGCAATGTACTCAATCAGTTAAGTCGGAAGGGACTTTTTTCATAGCTCTATAACAATCAGCAGTAGACTCATAAAAGGCAATTGTTCTCTCTTTTTTCAATATATATTTTTTCATGTTTTTGCATACTCTTTTTTGCAGTCTTATATATTACCCATATGCTTGTATATATTTTTTCTGTCTCAATTTTTTGGTAGTGTCTGTTTTACCGAAAGTCTGCACTTTTGTGCGTGCTGGTTTGGTGTACACGCCATCAACCAATATGGACATATGGCTTTTAAGGGCCACGCCGGTATATAGGTCGTATCTGAAACGTGCCCAACACGACTAACGGTGGTACTAGTACCATAGATCCACTCCGTGACTTATTTTTTAGGTAAAATTACAGTGGCTCCCCTCAATAAAGTGCCGCTAATCATCGTAGTCCCTCACATTTCAACAATAACACATAAGGACAGGTTTCTTAAATCAATAACGAGATGGTCCAAAAGTCAACCCAAATTTCTTATGTTTCAGGCTCAAAATGATGTTGAATAATATAAAAGATAATTTTCCTTATTTTACTATTCAGATCTTCAAAAAATAATATCAATTAACCCCACTTACTTATTTAATACTCAGTTTCTATCCCTAAAGTTTATAACAAATTCAAATCAACCCTCAGTTCAACTTTTTTATTTAATTTCAATCAAAATAAATTTCAATCAAACCCTATTAATTTTCTAACTTCATAAACTCATAAAAGTATTCAATTTTTTCTCATTCTTTCATTGGTGAAGGTTGAAATGATGCTTAGAGGTTTCATTCATCAATTCTTTCCCCATTTTTCCATCAATCTTTCCCATTCTTTCATAGTCTAAATTTCGAATTCGGTCTCTAATCGAACCCAAATGCGGACTCTACATCAGTGAAGCTGTTGTGCTCCATTTAATGGAGCTGTTAAGCTTCGATAAATCGAGCTACGGAGCTCAATAATTCCATAAATGGAGTTCAATAGCTCCATTAACGGAGCTGTTGAAGCTCCGTTAATGGAGCTACACAACTCCATCAATGGAGCTGTGGAATCTTAGTAAATGGAGCTTCAAGCTCCATTACTGGAGTCCGAATTGCTCTCTAATTGAGTCCGATTCGGGCTTTTTCGATGGAGCTTAAAAGTTCCAAGATCCATTGATGGAGTTTTAACCTCGATTGATGGAGTTTAAAGCTCCATCAATGGTGAAATTATTTTGAAAACGAAAAAGGAGGAGAAAGATCCTTGCTTGATGATGTATAACATGGTTTGATAAATAAAAATGTTTGATGAAGATGAAGAATTGATAAAATTAAGGGTTGGTGAACATGAATAATTGATAAAATTAAGGTTTGATGAAGGAGAAGATGAAAATGAATAAGTGAATTTTATTTGGGTCAATTGTGAAATTTGTATAAACTTTAAAGGTTTGATTTGCAATTTGCTATTTTAATTTCAACATGTGAATTCATTATTTCAGTCGGTCAACACGAAAAAAAGTTTTTGGACCAATATGTTATTGTTGAAATGTCAGGGACTACAATGTTATTACAAAATTTATTAAGGGGTCCAAATGTAATTCACCCTATTTTTTATATTTTTTTATTTTTGGGAGAACGAAAAGCCTGAACACAGTCTTTATCAATATAAGTAGAGCACATAAACTTCCTCCCCAAACCTGGACTTGGAACATGTTTGGCACAAGCAAATAAGAATGTAAAACATACCGTTCGTCATACTTAACTTACACATAATACACATGAGAATGATGAGGCGCAAACAAGGCAGTTTGCACTTCCCGAATTAAATCACACAGGCACCGGTACAATATTTTTTCATCCACAAAGGTCTACGCATAGCTTTTTGGACTACAGAATTAGAAAAAACTTTCTATTTACAACAGAAACGAACATTGCAAACTTAAACATGTAAACTGCTAATAGTCAAGGATCAATCAAAGAAAAAGCATTAAACAAGTTTAGTACATGCAATAGACGCTCGACTTCGGAGACAGACTTAGACTCAACAGACAGAATAAGAAATACAAGATAAAGTGTGAAATACAGAGAAAACAAAAAGAAGGTAGTACTGGGCGACCCCTCCCAAACCTAGACTAGAGATGGTCTCCAACGAATAGGCTAAAAGGAAAAGAAGCGAAGAAAAGGTACTACCCGGAAGAAAAAATGGAAAAGCAAGTCATCTCCATCATCCTCTGCTCCGGGCTGGTGGGAATATCCATCCCGCGGTTGCCATCCCTGCATGTCGGCATGCCAGCCCTGCATATCCTGAGAAGAGAGTGAGAGCGGAGAAAAAAAATGGGGGGGGGGGGGTATGAGGTGTTTCTTGTTCCGCTTTTTTTTTTTTTTTTTTTTTTGTAATGAACGTGAATGTAACAACTTTATGAGAGAATGATGTGAATGCAATGCAAACTATCTAAAAAAAAAACAAGTAAAGCCCGGGTTGCCTCCCGGGAAACGCTTGTTTTAAGTCTCCAGCTTGACTTTCGCGCTCTAGTTGACACGATGTTGGGTACTAAACGTCCCCTTGCTTGCACTACTTTTGCTCTGCTCCTGAGAGATTACATAGAGTGGTTCCACAAAACCTGCAGAATACTCCTTCCGAATAAAATCCTTAGGGAGAGTCTAATGCCTTCACTATTCCCACTCGACCATTCATCTCATAAGTCGCTGTGCACTTAAAGACACTGATGTCAATTTTAGAGGTGAGTAGAAATGGCCACCCAAGTAAGATTGTATCGGGTGCCTCCTTCTGTTCTTCCCGAACGTCTTTCAAGACAACAAAATCAGTGAGGATCGTCTCCCCATTCAGTTTGACTGCAACATCCCTTGCGAGTCCAATAGGTCTCCTATGCGACCCATCCGCCATCAATAGACGAGATTTCATCTCCTCTAGTCTCGTGAACTTACATCCTTTGAAGAGGCTGTGCGGGATAGTGCTAACGGTAGCTCCGGTATCCAAGGTTTCTATTACCTTAGAGGTGCTCATCCGTACAAAAATATTAAAGCTGTTCTTACCTAGGGGGTACTCTGCTCCATTCTCCATGCTCTCTTCTTCCTTGGTCGGAATGTGACTTGCTTCTACCTCCGGAGTGCTCACCATATTCGAAGAATCCTCGGCTGCTGTACAAATCGGATCCTGATCTGCAATACCTATATCTCCCTTTTGTTCGGGAGTCAATTCGTCATCAGGATTACAGGGGGTCATCACCTCTTCCACTGTCGCTTCTCTGGCCATCGGAGCAGATAATGTACACCTACAAGTTGCAAAAGTTTGTTTTTGAAACCTCAACACGTGTTTCATCTCCCGAAACAGTCACCTCAACCGGAGTTTCTGTTATAACCTTGATCGCCATCGCCCCATCAGGGGCACTAGGAAATTTTCCTTTCTCCCTCTCCTGGTTCTTCTCAAGTAGCTGCTGAAGAACGCCGTGGATTTATTCGTTGTCCTTCTCCAGCTTCCCAATACGAAAGTCTGTGGACTGGCGATATACCTTGGTTTCACGCATGAACTCTCGCGACTCGTTCATAAAGCTCCTAAGATCATCGCCTAATCCAGAGCTACCTGCTGGTTGGACCTCATGGACACTTGGGGTTGGGTTCTCACAGTTATTATTGGCATAGCTCAACAGGGATCTATCACCCTGTCGGTTAAACTGATTGGTGGGAGGTTTCTGGTACCCTCCTCGTTGCGCATTGAAGTTGTTCCTTTTATGCCAGTAAACCGGTTTCCCATCTGGTCCCTGCTGGACGCAGTATACCTCCTCTTGTGGTGTTTCTGCTTTGGGCTGCTTCCTTTCTATGTCTAGATCAGACCTGCACATATTATCTCCGTGCCCAGGGTTCTTTCAGACTCCACATACTCAGTAGATAAGACGGGGCTACTGTTAAGGGCATGTGCCTTAAGTTGCTTGATTTCATTGGCAAGCGCTGCAATCTTAGCACTCGATCCCTGTCCTTCGTCATAAGTAGCGTTGGCTCCACCTCTTTGCCCCCTGGCATTTCTTCTGGGGTTCCTGTGCTGGTTATTTTGTGCCAGGTGAGCGAACTTTTCCTTAAGAGCATCGGCGGTTAGCTCCATCATGCTACCCCCGCAAGACACATCTATCAAAGCTTGCTGGTTCTCATTTAATCCGTCATAGAAATTCTGATTTAAATCAGCCTGTGAAAACCTATGATGAGGACATTGAGAGAGAAGACCCTTGAACCAATCCCACGCCTCATATAGAGACTCATCATACATCTGGGTAAAAGTGCTGATCTGTTGCCTAATCGCAAAAGTTTTTGACTGGGGGTAATACTTTTGCATGAATGCACTGTATACCTATGGCCATGTGGTTAGGCTTCCCTCATCCAAACCATTCATCCACGTCCGTGCCTTATCATGCAAGCACAAGGGAAAAACCTTCATCCTTAGATCATTGTCAGTTACTCCTTCGCCCTTAGCTAGGTTCCCAATGAACAGTTCCAGCTCTAACAAAAATCCCAAGACGTCCTCATTCTTCTGCCCATAGAACTTCGGATGTAGGGCCATGAGATGGCCCTTAATATTAAAACTCCTCACATTGATTGGGACGACAATGCTAGGGCAGTGATTGCCCAGAGGTGGTGCGAAGATAACAGCCATGGAAGGCGGTGGTTCGGTAGCCATTTCGATATGCTGCTGGATTACTGGTGCACTTACTGTCTCTCTGATCCTTCCCTGCCTGCTACAATACCTATCAATATCGTCAATAAACGGTAGAATGGGTGAATTAAGACCTATTCTTCCGTTCATGCACTACCTGAATGGGAAATGCATTAGGCGCAGAGAACAGGAAAACAATGAATTATAAATACAGAAAGTAAAAATATTGTCACAAGAATTCGTAAACTTAACAAAGGAGTTAAGTCCCGGGTAGCGGCGCCAAAAACTTGATGTGTCAAATCAAAGTTCTAAACTTGTTTCAAGCCAAGAGTTAATCCTCAACACCACGAAAACCTATAGTGTAGTGGAGTCAACCCCGAGGTCAGTCTCAAAGGACTTAACTGGGCTAAGTTTTGTTTATGAATAAAGGTAACAATATGAAAAGCAGTAAAAGTTAGTTTGCCTCGGCGGTAAGATAATATACTAAAGTAATTAACTACTTGCGATGCTAGGAACCGAATTGATAGTAATGAGATTGAAATATGAATGGGGAAAATTATGGAGTGGAGATAGCTAGCAGGATATATGTGATTCACGGGATTGATTACGCAAGTTGTCACAGACATGAGTTTAGAAACGAATAGCACTAGCGAAGGTGTCAATTCCACTAGGCTACAATTAATCTAGCTAATCCAACTATTACTATTTGCAACTAACTGTTAGATTGAAGTAAGACGGAAACATTTGGGTGTGTTGATTAAATGCTTAATCTAACAGTGATATTCACTAATTGCGCATCAAACGTAACAGCAAGGTATGCGTTTAATCTAAAAAGCATAAGTAATCGAATCCCGATGCACTTCAAATCACATAAACCCTAACTAGCATGCATTGAATCAGTCACCACCCCATAATAGGGTGTTTAGCTACTCATGATAAGCAATAAACATAATCTCAAGCACAAAACAAAGATTCGAGAGAATTGATACAATTTTACCCTTCGTCGTCACAAACCCTAGGTAGAAATTGAAGAACGAAAATTAATCGATGCAAAAGCTGTGTAGATAATCTTCCAATCAACGTCAATCTTCGAATTACAAGGGAAAACGGTTCAATTACCTCGAAATCGGTAATTGCCTTGAAAACTAGGTCTAGCTCTAGAGCAAGGTATTGTTCTTCACAATAGAATGAATATGAAAAGTGATTATGTCTTATTCTAAGTAATATAAAGGAGAAAAACTAGGTTTTGGCGAATTAGGAAACAAATCGCGCAAAGGAGGGGAAATTAGAAAACTGGCGTCGCCAGTTTCTTTCTATTCAAACAGAAAGTTACTGGCGTACGCCAGTTAGAAACGGGCATCGCCAGCTTCTTCAAGAATGACCATTTTGCCCTTCGATGCCTTTTTTACTCCAATTCTCGATATTTTGGCCCTCCCGCTCCACTTATAGCATCCATACGAGGCATTGGAACTCCATAACTTGTAGATGCATACAAAGTACACAAGTTTTTCCTTCCATTAGCGCGGTTTAGCCAGATATCTACAAAACACACAAAGAACAAAATAAATAAAAATATTCATGAAATACTAAATAAAGCTATACTCAAGGATGACAAAAAGACGGTAAAAAAGACCAAATGAGACGGTATAAAACCGACTCATCAGGTACTTCAGACCTTTCCTGGGAGTGGGACTCAGTTTCCTCCCCTGTTTGATCTTTTTGAGTAGGGGTCTCAGTTTGATCCCTCTCATTGAGTTGGGGAACCTGCTCATTTGCAGGATTTTCTTCACCAATCAGAAGTGCTGGTATGTCAAACTGCAATTCATTCACCATGGCTTCATTACCATCTAGTGAATCATGTGAATTGGATCTGGAAGGTGAAGCAAAGTGAGGCTCATCCTTATCTTTTTGTGACAGTTTGTATAGTGTGGAGGCAATGTCAGAATCTTCCATCACTATATCACCACTCCTCAAAGTTTCTTCTACCAGCTTGAGTGTGTCTTGTCCAAATTCCTTGGACTTAGGTGCTATCTCCGCAACCTCTGTACTAAGTGCTTCTCCAGCAACCTTAGTAATGGGTGCTTTCTCAGCAACCTCTAAAATAGGTGCTTGTTTAGCAACCTGTGGTGTAGGTTCTTCTTCAGATACCTCTACACTTTGAACAACCTTTGAACTTGTTGCTTTTTCAGCAACCTTAGCCCTTTTTTATTTCTATAGGACTTGAGAGATGAACAAATCATCATCATCAGAGCTCTCATCAGTATTACGAACTGATTGGTCCATAATCCCTATGGTTTCTGCAGATTGGGCTTGATACCTGCCACTACTCTCATTTTTACCAATGGGTTCATCAGCAAGGCTTTCCTTGGTAGCATTGATGAGTTCATCAGCAGTTGTATCTTTTCCAGCATTGATGAGTTCATGTTTATTGATGAATTCATCAGCAGTGGCGGCAGATATCTGAGAGTCGATATCCACAACGGGTATGCCTTCAGATTTGCCAGCAGTCTTCTTTCGTGTAGTTCTGGGCTTTTTGGACGCAACTGATCCCTCAGATACCTCATCAGTCATTCGTTTCTTAGAACCTTTCTGAGATGCAGTAACCTTTTTCATCATGTTTGTATACTCATATTTGTAGAGCAGGTTACTGTTGGCTATGTCAGCGTTCTCTTTGAGCTCAATGCCAAGCTTTTCGAGCAAGAAGCATATCATTAGTCCAACGCTCACTGTGGCTTTTGGTTCAGCAAAGCCTTTGACAATCTTTGGCTCAAAGCTTTGTAGCTTCTTCACTAACTTCATATAGGCATACTTTCCCCAGTTAAAAAGGTTTTCTGACCTAGTTAGTTCTTTCTTTATCAGTAACATCATCATCCACCGTTCCAAGCTTATTTGGTCAGCTCCACCTTGTAGACCATCAAAGCATCTGTGAAGGAGGCAAGCCAAGACATCCTAATGAATATATAGATGTGTGTTCCTTATATCAGCAAGTTTGAACTCAGGAGGAGTATCTGGCTTGTCCATGTTGTAAACATCACTGTACAGGGTCTTAACACCTTTAAGGAGAGTTTCATCCTTGGGGTTAATCTTAAAATCAATTCCTTGATTTCAGAGACCAAAGATATCACATAATCTTTGGCAGTTAAGGAAAATTTCTTTTCCTTGAACTTTGGTTTTAATGGCCATTTCTTCAATGCCATTAGTACTGCTGGTGATAACACGGGAGTTATTGTAAAACTCAAGTACATCCAGGGAGGAGCATCCACTGGGAAGAGCGGAGAGAAAACCCTTTATTTGTGCCTTTTCAAGCATACCAAGGATAGTCTTCCTATCTTCTTGTTCTACGATTACAGCAGAAAGGTGTTGCTCAATTATAGCACCACCCCAAATCATTTTGTGGTTTGAAGTCCAATTCTCAGAATTAAAATCGCCTAAGAGACGATTGTTTGCTATCACTAGCACTGGTGCTTGCTTTTCAGTTGCAGTAGAAGTAGTAGCACTGGTATCCTTAGTAGCAGCACGTTTTAGAGCCACCTCGTTAAATAGAATGTTTTTGAAAACAAGAGAAGAGATTATCAGGGGAGATTAGTTGTTCTTTTCAGAATAAATAAGAGAGATGCCGCAGATTTGCAGAAAAACTTAGAGAGAAATTTCTGTTTTTGTGCAAGATAAAATGTTGGATTAGGCGAAAGTGAATTCTTTTGCAAAAATCCTATATATATAGCATTGTACTCTCAACAGACATATACATAAAAATTGATTTTGTACATATGTATCTGTGCAAATGCAGGTAGGCGTGGGTAAAACTCGCTTTGCATTAAATGCTAGTGGGTCACGTCTGTGATTTTATAGTCCACTATTTTGCCAAAAATTAATCTCGTCCGTTAAGATCAAACGCCCGTTTCATCGAGGGTTACGATTGCTTCTTCAGCAATGACTACAATCAATAGTTGTAATTATGCCCAATTAATGAAATTTGGCGAATAGTTTTCTGTGACTAAGGGACAGTCTTTTGGACTTATCTATTTAGTTCAGAGACTGTATGTATCTTAACATATAAATGGACAAATACACAACATCAGAGATGTGGTTGACTGAATACAGTTGTACCACATTTCTCTTTTGTGTTCCCCGTCACTTTGTGATCTCACAGATATCTGAGTACCCGTCTCAGAAACCTTTTTGGTAGGAGTTTTTACCTTTTTCCTTAGATATTTGGATACCCGTTCCAGATATCTTTCTCCCTTTTGAGTTCCCATCTCAGAGATTATAACTTTTCAGTTCTTTCGGTAGCGCCATTAACCCAAGACTATGTCTCAAGGTTAAGAACCTTCTTTCTTGCAAAGGCTTTGTAAAAATATCTGCAATTTGATCTTCAGTACCAATCTTGAGTATCTCTATATTGTCTTTTTCAACATGATCTGTAATGAAGTGGTGTCTAACCTCAATGTGCTTTGTTCTTGCATGAAACTTAGGATTCTGAGTTATGGCAATAGCACTTGTGTTGTCATAGAAAATAGTAGTTTTCTCTTCATTGATCTCATAGTCTCTGAGTTGTTGTTGTATCCACAATATCTGTGAAGCACAACACCCAGCAGTAATATATTCAGCCTCTGTGGTGGATGTGGCAATTGTGTTTTGTTTCTTGCTGAACCATGATATTAATCTAGCACCAAGAAATTGACAAGTTCCTGAGGTGCTTTTTCTATCAAGAAATGATCGAGCATAGTCAGCATCAGAATAGCCAACTAAATTCAATCCACTGTCTTTTGGATACCACAACCCAACTTCTACAGTACCCTTTACATACCTTAATATTTTCATAGCAATGTTGTAGTGTGACTGCATTGGATTTGTCTAAAATCTAGCACACACTCCAACTGCATATTGAATATCAGGCCTACTTGTAGTGAGGTACAGTAGAGACCCAATCAATTTCCTATAATTGTGTTCTTCAACACTCTTGTCAGATTCAGAATAGGTCATTTTGAAAATCTAACATCAATCCCATTCACAGTAAGGTTTTCCAGCAGCCATAAAAAATTATAATCTTCCTCAAGAGCCAATTGTACTGCTATATGCCTTTTGTCCATGAAACTCACAGAATACCTAGATTTTAGCTTCAGATCCTTAAGCATTTTTGTGACCTCAAAAATTTTTGGTATACCATACGAGAAGGTACCTACAATAGTAAGAGAGAAGGGTTCAGAAAGTTTACTTACGTCCTCATCAGTGAAGTCAATGGCAGGCATTCCATTGTGAATCGATCCTGACTTAGGGGGAATTAGCTTACGAGTCAAGTCCATGTTACCAAAAGGGAATTGGTGAAGTGGAGCAGCTCCAATGGTACTCACCACCTTCGAATTGCCATCAGATATTCCCAAATCAGAGTTCTTGGGGATGGACACGACATTCGCAAAGGATTTTGAATTTGAAGCAAAAACGGGGGGGGGGGGGGGGGGGAGTTAGGGGGTAAAACCGACAGAGGAGGACGAGGAGACTCAGTCGGGGGAGGTTATTCCGACGACGAAGTTGGAAAAGCCATGTCAGCCAGCAGTTGACCGGCTTGAGGAGGAGACGCAGCGAGAAGCTGCCTCAAGAGTAGGGCTAGGGTTAGATTGGGGATCTTGTGCTAGAGAGAAAATAGTCTAGAGAGAAGATTAGTACTCCTCCTTTTCTTGTTTTGTTATTTGTGTGTTTTGTTGGTATTTGGCTAAACCGCATTAATTGCAGGTAAAATGGTGCATTTTATATGCATCTACAGGATATGGAGTTCCAATGCCTCGAACGGATGCTAGAAGTGGAGCAGGAAGGGCAAAAATACCAAAGTTGAAGTCAAAAGGCGAAATCGAACCTACGGTACACAGCGTCGCTAGGACCTTCGCTAAGCTACGCTACGCTAAAGGGATGCTAGAAATGCCAGGTTTACTAGCAACGCCAGGCGTAAGCTTGGCGTACATCAGCTTGTTTCTGCGTCTGTTTTGTTTTGCCGGTCTTTCCTAATCCGTTTCTAATTCCTTTCTTTTCTTGTTTCTATTAGATAGAACAAAAACATCATTATTTTTTATATTCTCTTTTACATCTTTTTGCTCTCAACCTAGAACCTTTCCAAGGCAATTACCTACCTATTCTTGGAGGTAATTTGTTGGTCCAGATAATGGCAAAGTAAAAGACTAGAGGGGGGGGGGGGTGAATAGTCTTTTTAAACTTTTGTCGATAAACACAGTTTCGCAGATATCTGTGAAGATATCTGATACTTAATTTCTGAGAGCGGAAGACTTTCTGTGATAAGTGCACGTGCTCAGCAGAGTAAAAGTGTGTAAATACTTAACAAGATGAATAAATCAAGGTAAATGCAGTAAGTAAATAACACAACAAATTATAGTGTTATCTGAAGGTGGCGTAATCCTTCAACTAATCCACTTCGGCCTTTCTCAGACCTAGACTCTACTATGATAGGTAAATGAGGTACCCTTACAAATATCCTATCTCTCGATTCCTGCAACACTTGGTTCCCAACCAAATGTTTCCCCCTGAGTTGTTCCCCAGCTATTTGAGCCAAGTACTTCCTCTACTCAGAAGCCTTTTTGAGCTATTCCTTAGTTTCGAAAACTAAGTACTTCCTGTGCTCAGTAACCTTGGAGTTGTTCCTTAGTTTCCCAAACTAAGTACTTCCTGTACTCCACGCCAGTAGTTGTGTGGTTAATATAGTTTGTCAGGTGAGCTTCTTTATAACTTACACAGTTAATTCAGAAAGCTTTATAGAATCAAGATCACTTCACAATGTATGGTAACTTGTTCTTTACTGACCCTAGTCTTTGTTAAATGTTCTAGAGAATGAATCTCAGATACATGATCTTTTGATTCAACTCCGTTACAAATAGCAATGCTTGTTAATGATCAGGACATTTAGAACTTGTATACTACTTTGAGTTCTAGAGCTTTAGTCGAAACAGAAAACTAGAAGGTAAGTAGTAAGAAAGCTTGTATGCTTGACAGATCACTTGAAGAAATTCAGTAAGTTGTAGTTTCAATGTGAGTTCAAGTTGTAAGTATGTTCTTGGTGTCTTTTCAAGCATTCTAAGTGGTGATATTTATAGTTGAATTTGAAGCCGTTTTAATAGTATCCGTTAGGCTCAATTCAAATTCAAACTATTGATATATGTATATAGTACTGCAGAGTTCTTTGTCTTCTTCTTTAGAGACTTCTGCTTTTGTGCAGACATTTCTGTCCGAGCAATAAATGCATTGTACTATATTTGTCCTGTTGTCTCAACGGATACGTGAAGCTTTCTGAGACTTGACACGTTCCTTACTCAATACACTTGTGTTCTCAGATATCCTTTGAGTAACTTGTTTAATCAAAACACTTGTTGGCTCAAGGTTTCTGGACATAGGTATCTGAGGAGACTTTTCTACTTAGTTTTCAGCAATATTGAGCAAACTTCAGTCTTCTGGAAATGAGTTAGTTTTCTTGGATGCTTCCTTCTTCGTCTTCTTTAAATAAATAAAAAAATTACATTCAGAGACCTAACATCCTATACAAGATTTGCTAGACTAACATACTTAGTGAATAAATCACATTTACAATGTTCAAGTGAACCAAGAGTACTAAGCACCTTTCTGAGCTAAGATAAGTGATTAGGTTGCTGATCATAATCTAAACAAATATTCCTAACAAATTTCCCCCTTTTTGACCAGTCAACGATGACTATCTTTAAAACTTATTACAACTTGGAAGAGGGAACAATCCAACAGTTAATCATTTCTTATGATCTTTTCAATTCATTTAATTAAGTGCAGAAAGTAAAGATCAACCAAATCACAAGGTGTGATCTTTGCTGACACATTATCTTTTTATAGATTGATATCTGACAGTAGGTTCATCAGATATGTTACAAGGAAAATTCATAGATAACTTTTACAGTGAATAAAATACATTTCCGTACAATCAGCAAAATCACACAAACTACTTAATCAAATAGAACAACAGCAGTAACCAAGCTCCAAGTGACATTCTAAATGACAAGTGTTCAAGTCTTCAAAAACACTTAAGGTTCTCAGCAACCTCAAGTCTTCAGCAACCTCTATGAGTCAATTGGCAAATTCCCTAACTCCAAGCCTTTTGATGTCATCAGCATAATCATAAAGTAGTGTTCTGACTAACATTTCTGTGTCTCTGGCAAATCCACAGACTTCTTTGGTGGGATTCTTTCTGGAAAAGTGCTTGACCCATAGATATCTTCCCCATACCCAGGAATGCTCAATTCTGAGATTAGAGAGTTTGAAATACTCATAAATGATCTTCAGATATTCAATGTCATCCAGATATTGTTCCTTAGTCATATAGAATGACACATAAGGTTCAACACCCAGTCTTGGCCTTGTGCATGTTCCAGTCATCTTGGGAATTCTGTGCACATCATCTGGTTTCCCATAAGGACATTCAAAGGAGAGGTCATTTTCCATGGCTTCAGTTCTTTTGGAGACTTCAAAATCCAGCCATGCTTTGACATGCTTTTGATTTATCAGTACTGGCTTGTCTTTTCTCCATGCCATAAGTTGTTCACATATAGGAACTGGGAATTTTTCATTTACTAGCAGGTGCTTTAGTTCCAGAATCAAATGACCATTTTTCTGGTGAATGCATCTGTAAGAGGTTTGACTGTTGTCAGTCTTGACATATTCAATCAGGGCATCAGTAGGTTTTTCAGGTGCAGCCCTGCCAAATTGAGTGTCTCTTCTTCTCTTTCTTCTTGTTTTGGCATTCCCTCTTGGAGGTTTGCTTGAAGAACCACCCTGGATAGTCTTGGTATTTCCAGAGGGTGTTTTGGCTGCCAATTGCTTTGCAACAATAGGCTCAGATAGGCTATCAACCCTTTTCCTTTTCCAGTGAAGAGGAGATTCATCTTCATCAGTCTCTTCATCATCATCATCATCAATGTTAATCTTTGTGGGAGAGCCTTCATTATTGCCCTTGGATTTGATTTGGCCTTCTTCTTCTTCTTCTTCTTCTTCTTCTTCTTCTTCTTCTTCTTCTTCTTCTTCTTCTTCAGAAGATTCTTCAATCCATTTTACTTGTCTTCTACTTGGTGACATGGTTCCCTTTGGAGGTCTTTGTGATCTTGTCTGTAATCTGGCCCTTGTTGTCATTCCTTGTCCAGGAATCTGCTGAATTGTTGCTACTATCTGAGTAGCAGCTTGACTGAAGGATGGCTCATTTATTCTGAGAGGTGGTTGTTCAGATTTTCTTTTGTTTCCTCTTCCTCTTCCTCTCTGAGCACCTTGGGATCCTTCCCCCCTTAGTCATTGTTGACTGACTAAGAATCACAAAAGGTTATAAGAGGAAGTCAAAGTTGCCTTGCAGATAGTTGTAAGCAGCAACCAACTTTTCCAGATCAGCCTTGAGCTTCTGATTTTATTTGATAAGTCATGTTTCCTTATCAGTGACCCCTGCCAATGGACCTTGAGTAGCATATGCTTTTCCAGCAGCATAGCTAGCCTCATTGAGGGCTTTTTCAGCAAGAGTAATGTCATCATCCCTCACCATGACTAGGTCTCTCTGAGCAATGACCAAGCTTGTTGTTCTCTGAGTGATTATCTCAGTGAACTTCTTCATTTCGGCAGGGACTGATGCAATGACTTCTTCATTTCGTTGAGACAACTCCTTTCTTAGAGTTGACAGAACCTGGTATCTAGCCATGTAATCATGGGAGTTGAGATTTGGTATCTTACTGGAGCTTTGAGGAGCAATCAGTTATCTCTTTAAGTGAGAAACTCCCAAGTGAACATTTGCATGTTCTACCAAGGTTCTTTCTTCTTTATCATCTGAGTCTTCATCCCAGTGATCTTCATCCTCTTGGGTATTTTCATCAATATTTTCTAGCCCTCAGAGATGGGCTTCTTTCCTTTCAGTGAGGAGGAGGATGGTACATCTTTTGGTAATGCAGCCTTAGCATCATGCTTGTCTTCAGATACTTGCTCAGTATCTAATTCTTTAGCAATTGCCTGAACAGCAAGCTGGACTTCTTTCATCTCAGCATAAGCTTCCATTTCCTTGATGGTAAGATCTTCAATCTTTTGGAGCTTTGCTTTAGATTCAGCTATCTTTTTTTCTAGTTGAAGATTTAGATGTTGTTCTTCCTCCAACAATTGTTTGAGTTGAGCAACTCTGGCTTGTGCATCAAATATTTTCTGAGTGTTGTCCTCAGAGTGCTCAACTACTTGTTCAGTAGTGTCTTTTTGTTGGGGAGAGGGATTTGTAGACTTCTGAGGAGATGGAGGAGGGGAATTATGTGAAGTTCTCTCAGTGTGATTTTCAGCAACTGAGGTATTGTTACCTTGTGCAATCCCTCTTGTCCAGGGTGCAGGGGCATCATCATCATCCTTTTTGTCATCATCATCCTTGTGATGATCAGAAGGAGGTTCTTCAAAATTATTCTCCTATGTTTCCTCCTCATCTTCAGAAACCAGATTGATCACTTCAAGGAGTGTGACCAATTGCCCATTTACTTCCTCTTGTTCAAAGGGTATGCACTGAAGGGACTTAGGCAATGGAGGCATGAATGCCATCTCCATTCTGGTTTGATCATCAGCCTTCTCAAAAGCTTCTATGAGCTTGTGTGCAGCTTCTTTGACAAAGTCCTTATGCATCAGAGTAGCAAAAGAGTACTGCTCTGTTGGGAACAGAGCATGGACATAATTCTCCAAGTCAAAAGCTCTGACTCTTCTCTATTGGTGTTCAGATATCTTGTTGTGAGGTGGATACTTAGGTGTCTGGTCCTCATCAACCTTTCTGTATGCTTGAACCTGAGAATTAAAATTATCACAATACTTAGGAAATTGTCATGAAAGAATTTATGCAATTAAGCTTCAATGATCTCTGAGGTTTTCACTTAACTCCACAAGAGGAGGCTCATAATCATTTTTCTCAGAAACTTTCTCAGTTTCTGGTGATGTTGCCTTGGGGGCTTCATCAATTTCCATCGGTGCAGGGGTGGTCGCAACTCTTTCCCCTTGCACTTCTACTTCTGAATGAGCCTGTAAGTAGAAAGTATTGAGTAATTAGAGAAGAATTCATATTAACCCATAATGAAGAATGTTTATCATTGATTTTTATATATACCTTCACACTATAAGGCTCAATGACATTTTCTTCAGAAACCTTGATGGTTTCTGGGTCCTTTCCTGGCATTTCTTCCTTATCTTCTTCTTTCTCAGTTGGAGTCTATTAGAGACAAACATCAGATTAGATAAATATGATATTTGAAGCAAAATTGAGAATAAATTTCTTTTCTCAAAAACTAAGTCTACCTGTAAAACAGCTCAGTTTCTACAAGTGTTGAGATTGTGGGGACCTCATTCTCATTTTCTGAGGTATGCTTTGCAGCTCCCTCCTGTGGTTGTGTCTCTAATATGGCCTGTAACAAAGAATGCATAGAAGTAACAATTAATCTAGCTAATCCTATTATTATTGTTTGCAACTAACTGTTAGATTGAAGCAAGTCGGAAACATTTGGGTTTGTTGATTAAATGCTTCATCTAACAGTGATATTGACGGATTGCGCATCAAACGTAATACCAAGGTATGCGATTAATCTAAAAAGCACCAGTAATCGAATCCCGATGCAATTTGAATCACATAAACCCTAACTAGCATGCATTGAATCATTCACCACCCCATAATAGGGTGTTTAGCTACTCATGATAAGCGAAAGCACAATCATATTAGCAATAAACATAATCTCAAGCACAAAACAAAGATTCGAGAGAATTTATACAATTTTACCCTTCGTTGTCACAAAACCTAGGTAGAAATTGAAGAACAAAAATGAATCGATGCAAAAGCTATGTAGATAATCTTCCAATCAACGTCAATCTTCGAATTACAAGGGAAAACGGTTTAAATACCTCGAAATCGGTAATTGCCTTGAAAACTAGGTCTAGCTCTAGAGCAAGGTATTGTTCTTCACAATAGAATGAATATGAAAAATGATTATGTCTTATTCTAAGTAATAGAAAGGAGAAAAACTAGGTTTTGGCGAATTAGGAAACAAATCGCGCAAAGGACGGGAAATTAGAAAACTGCCAGTTTTCCAAAACTGGCGTCGCCAGTTTCTTTCTGTTCAAACAGAAAGTTACTGGCGTATGCTAGTTACAAACTGGCGTCGCCAGCTTCTTCAGGAATGACCATTTTGCCCTTCAACGCCTTTTTAACTCCAATTCTCGATATTTTGGCCCTCCCGCTCCACTTCTAGCATCCGTACGAGGCATTGGGACTACATAACTTGTAGATGCATACAAAGTACACCATTTTTTCCTTCCATTAGCGCGGTTTAGCCAAATATCTATAAAACACGCAAAGAATAAAACAACTAAAAATATTCAAGAAAAACTTAATAAAGCTATACTCAAGGGTGACAAAAAGACGGTAGAAAAGACCAAATGAGACGGTATAAAACTGACTCATCAAACTCCCCAAACCGAACCCTTGCTTGTTCTCAAGCAACAGACTCTCTAAAAACCTAGAAAAATTGAAAAACACATAGACACAAAATAAAGTCTAGCTCCCAAGCTACCGAGACTATGATTGCAAGTAACAAGCCCAAGAAATGCAGAAGCTTACATTCATAGGATAACATGCATAAGTTCAAAAAGTTTGTTTCCAAAGTAAATAGAACATAAGTCTAAAATGGCAGTCCCTCACAAGTGGATCCTATGAAACTATTCTCTCACACTCCTGGAAATGTCCAGTAGGGGCAATCACTCAAGAATATCAAGAGGTAAGGAAGGTGAATCACGTCACAAAGATGCCTCAAATACATCATGCAATGTACTCAATCAATTAAGTCGGAAGGGACTTTTTTCATAGCTCTATAACAATCAGCAGTAGACCCATAAAAGGCAATTGTTATCTCTTTTTTCAATATATATTTTTTCATGTTTTTGCATACTCTTTTTTGCAGTCTTATATATGACCCATATGCTTGTATATATTTTCTTTGTCTGAATTTTTTGGTAGTGTCTGTTTTACCGAAAGTCGACACTTTTGTGCGTGCTGGTTTGATGTACACACCATCAACCCTCACGGACATATAGCTTTTAAGGGCCACGCTGGTATATAGGTTGTATCTGAAACGTGCCCAACACGACTAACGGTGGTAACTAGTACCATAGATCCACTCCGTGACTTATTTTTTAGGGAAAATTACACTGGCTCCCCTCAATAAAGTGCCGCTAATCATTGTAGTCCCTCACATTTCAACAATAACACATAAGGACAGGTTTCTTAAATCAATAACGAGATGGTCCAAAAGTCAACCCAAATTTCTTATGTGGCAGGCTCAAAATGATGTTGAATAATATAAAAGATAATTTTCCTTATTTTACTATTCAGATCTTCAAAAAATAATTGCAATTAACCCCTCTTACTTATTTAATACTCAGTTTCTATCCCTAAAGTTTATAACAAATTCAAATAAACACTCAGTTCAACTTTTTTTATTCAATTTCAATCAAAATAAATTGCAATCAAACCGTATTAATTTTCTAACTTCATAAACTCATAAAAGTATTCAATTTTTTCTCATTCTTTCATTGGTGAAGGTTGAAATGATGCTTAGAGGTTTCATTCATCAATTCTTTCCCCATTTTTCCATCAATCTTTCCCATTCTTTCATAGTCTAAATTTTGAATTCGGTCTCTAATTGAACCCAAATGCGGACTCTACATCAGTGAAGCTGTTGTGCTCCATTTAATGGAGCTGTTAAGCTTCGATAAATCGAGCTACGGAGCTCAATAGTTCCATAAATGGAGTTCAATAGCTCCATTAACGGAGCTGTTGAAGCTCCGTTAATGGAGCTACATAACTCCATCAATGGAGCTGTGGAATCTCAGTAAATGGAGCTTCAAGCTCCATTACTGGAGTCCGAATTGCACTCTAATTGAGTCCGATTCGGGCTTTATCGATGGAGCTTAAAAGCTCCAAGATCCATTCATGTAGTTTTAACCTCGATTGATGGAGTTTAAAGCTCCATCAATGGTGAAATTATTTTGAAAACGAAAAAGGAGGAGAAAGATCCTTGCTTGATGATGTATAACATGGTTTGATGAATAAAAATGTTTGACAAAGATGAAGAATTGATAAAATTAAGGGTTGGTGAACATTAATAATTGATAAAATTAAGGTTTGATGAAGGAGAAGATGAAAATGAATAAGTGAATTTTATTTGGGTCAATTGTGAAATTTGTATAAACTTTAAAGGTTTGATTTGCAATTTGCTATTTTAATTTGAACATGTGAGTTCATTATTTCAGTCGGTCAACACAAAAATAAGTTTTTTGACCAATATGTTATTGTTGAAATGTCAGGGACTACAATGTTATTACAAAATTTATTAAGGGGTCCAAATGTAATTCACAATATTTTTTATATTTTTTTATTTTTGAGAGAACGACAAGCCTGAACACAGTCTTTATCAATATAAGTAGGGCACATAAACTTCCTCCCCAAACCTGGACTTGGAACAGGTTTGGCACAAGTAAATAAGAATGTAAAACATACCGTTCGTCATACTTAACTTACATAGAATACACATGAGAATGATGAGATGCAAACAAGGGAGTTTGCACTTCCTGAATTAAATCACACAGGCACCGGTACAATAGTTTTTCTTCGGCTAAGGTCTACTCACAGCTTTTTGGACTACAGAATTAGAACAAACTTTCTATTTACAATAGAAACGAACTTAGCAAACTTGAACATATAAACTGCTAATAGTCAAGGATCAATCAAAGCAAAAGTATTAAACAAGTTTAGTACATGCAATAGATGCTCAACTTGGGAGACAGACTTAGACTCAATAGACAAAATAAGAAATACGGGATAAAGTGCGAAATACAGAGGAAAAAAAAAGAAGGTAGTACTGGGCAACCCCTCCCCAAACCTAGACTAGAGATGGTCTCCAACGAATAGGCTAAAAGGAAAAGAAGCGAAGAAAAGGTACTACCCAGAAGAAAAAATGGAAAAGCTTGTCATCTCCATCGTCCTCTTCTCCGGGCTAGTGGGAATATCCAGCCTGCGGTTGCCATCCCTGCATGTCGGCATGCCAGCCCTGCATATCCTGAGAAGAGAGTGAGAGCGGAGAAAGTGAGGTAAGGAGGAGAGAAAGAAGAAAAAAAATGTGTGTGGGGGGGGGGGGGGGGGGGTATAAGGAAACAAACTGGCGTCACCAGTTTATTACTTGTTCTGCTTTTTTTTTTTCTTTTTTTTTTTGTAATGAACGTGAATGTAAAAACTTTATGAGAGAATGATGTGAATGCAATGCAAACTATCTAAAAAAAAAACAAGTAAAGCCCGGGTTACCTCCTAGGAAGCGCTTATTTTAAGTCTCTAGCTTGACTTTCGCGCTCTAGTTGACACGATGTTGGGTACTAAACTTCCCCTTGCTTGCACTCCTTTTGCTCTGCTCCTGAGAGATTACATAGAGGGGTCCCACAAAACCTGTAGAATACTCCTTCCGAATAAAATCCTAGGGAGGTAGTCTAATGACTTCACTATTCCCACTCGACCATTCATCTCATAAGTCGTCGTGCGCCTAAAGACACTAATGTTCACCCAAGTAAAACTGTATCGGGTGCCTCCTTCTGTTCTTCCCGAACGTCTTTCAAGACAACAAAATCAGTGAGGATCTTCTCCCCATTCAGTTTGACTACAACATCCCTTGCGAGTCCAACAGGTCTCCTATGCGACCCATCCGCCATCAATAGACGTGCTTTCATCTCCTCCAGTCTCGTGAACTTACATCCTTTGAAGAGGTTGTGCGGGATAGTGCTAACGGTAGCTCCGGTATCCAAGGTTGCTATTACCTAGGGGGTACTCTGCACCATTCTCCGTGCTCTCTTCTTCCTTGGCCGGAATGCGACTTGCTTCTACCTCCGGAGTGCTCACCATATTCGCACAATCCTCGGCTGCTGCAGAAATCGGATCCTGATCTGCAATACCTGTATCTCCCTCTTGTTCGGGAGTCAATTCGTCATGAGGATTACAGGGGGTCATCACCTCTTCCACTGTCGCTTCTCTAACCATCGGAGCAGATAATGCACACCTACAAGTTGCACAAGTCTGTTTCGAAACCTCAACACGTGTTTCATCTCCCAAAACAGTCACCTCAACCGGAGTTTCTGTTATAACCTTGATCGCCATCGCCTTATCAGGGGCACCAGGAAATTTTCCTTTCTCCCTCTCCTAGTTCTTCTCAAGTAGCTGCTGAAGAACGCCGTGGATTTATTCATTGTCCTTCTCCAGCTTCCCAATACGAAAGTCTGTGGACTGGCGGTATACCTTGGTTTCGTGCATGAACTCTTGCAACTCGTTCATAAAGCTCCTAAAATCATCAGCTAATCCAGAGCTACCTGTTGGTTGGACCTCGTGGACACTTGGGGATGGGTTCTTGCAGTTATCATTGGCATAGCTCAACATGGATCTATCACCCTGTCGGTTAAACTGATTGGTGGGAGGTTTCTGGTACCCTCCTCGTTGCGCATTGAAGTTCTTCATTTTGTGCCTGTAAACCGGTTTCCCATCTGGTCCCTGCTGGACCCAGTATACCTCCTCTTGTGGTGTTTCTGCTTTGGGCTGCTTCCTTTCTATGGCTAGATCAGACCTGCACATATTAGCTCTTTGCCCAAGGTTCTTGCAGACTCCACATACCTCCGTAGATAAGACGGGGCTACTGTTAAGGGAATGTGCCTTAAGTTGCTTGATTTCATTGGCAAGCGCTGCAATCTTTGCACTCGATCCCTGTCCTTCATCATAAGTGGCATTGGCTTCACCTCTTTGCCCCCTGGCATTTCTCCTGGGGTTCCTATGCTGGTTATTCTGTGCCAGCTGGGCGAACTTGTCCTTAAGAGCATCGACGGTTAGCTCCATCATGCTACCCCCGCAAGACATATCTATCAAAGCTTGCTGGTTCTCATTTAATCCGTCATAGAAATACTTATTTAAATCAGCCTGTCAAAACCTATGATGAGGACATTGAGAGAGAAGACCCTTGAACCAATCCCACGCCTCATATAGAGACTCATCATACATCTGGGTAAAAGTGCTGATATGTTGCCTAATCGCAAAAGTTTTTGACTGGGGGTAATACTTTTGCATGAATGCACTGTATACCTGTAGCCATGTGGTTAGGCTTCCCTCATCCAAACCATTCATCCACGTCCGTGCCTTATCATGCAAGCACAAGGGAAAAACCTTCATCCTTAGATCATTGTTAGTTACTCCTTCGCCCTTAGCTAGGTTCCTAATGAACAATTCCAGCTCTAACAAAAATCCCATGACGTCCTCATTCTTCTGCCCATAGAACTTCAGATGTAGGGCCATGAGATGGCCCTTAATATCAAAACTCCTCACATTGTCTGGGACGACAATGCTAGGGCGGTGGTTGCCCAGAGGTGGTGCGAAGATAACAGCCATGGAAGGCGGTGGTTCGATAGCCATTTCGATATGCTGCTGGATTACCGGTGCACTTACTGTCTCTCTGATCCTTTCCTGCCTGCTACAATACCTATCAATATCGTCAATAAACGGTAGAATGGGTGAATTAAGACCTCTTCTTCCGTTCATGCACTACCTGAAAGGGAAATGCGTTAGGCGCAGAGAACAGGAAAACAGTGAATTAATGTTACAGAAAGTAAAAATATTGTCACAAGTATTCGTAAACTTAACAAAGGAGTTAAGTCCCCGGCAGCGGCGCCAAAAACTTGATGTGTCAAATCAAAGTTCTAAATTTGTTTCAA
This sequence comes from Plantago major, assembly GCA_026545765.1. Taxonomy (NCBI): domain Eukaryota; kingdom Viridiplantae; phylum Streptophyta; class Magnoliopsida; order Lamiales; family Plantaginaceae; genus Plantago; species Plantago major. The sequence continues at coordinate 38,326,562 of CM048843.1, read as the reverse complement.
GCCAAGAGTTAATCCTCAACATCACGAAAACCTGTAGTGTAGTGGAGTCAACCCCGAGGTCGGTCTCAAAGGACTTAACTGGGCTAAGTTTTGTTTAGGAATAAAGGTAACAATATGAAAAGCAGTAAAAATTGGTTTGCCTCGGCGGTGAGATAATATACTAAAGTAATTAACTACTTGCGATGCTAGGAACCGAATTGATAGTAATGAGATTGAAATGTGAATGGGGAAAATTATGGAGTGGTGACGTCAACGAGATAGCTAGCAGGATATATGTGATTCACGGGATTGATTACGCAAGTTCTCACAGACATGAGTTCAAAAACGAATAGCACTAGCGGAGGCGTCAATTCCACTAGGCTACAATTAATCTAGCTAATCCTACTATTACTGTTCGCAACTAACTGTTAGATTGAAGTAAGACGGAAACATTTGGGTGTGTCGATTAAATGCTTAATCTAATAGTGATATTGACTGATTGCGCATCAAACGTAATAGCAAGGTATGCGATTAATCTAAAAAGCATAAGTAATCGTATCCCGATGCACTTCGAATCACATAAACCCTAACTAGCATGCATTGAATCCGTCACCACCCCATAACAGGGTGCTTAGCTACTCATGATAAGCGAAAGCACAATCATATTAGCAATAAACATAATCTCAAGCACAAAACAAAGATTCGAGTGAATTGATACATTTTTACCATTCGTTGTCACAAACAATAGGTAGAAATTGAAGAATGAAAATGAATCGATGCAAAAGCTGTGTAGATAATCTTCCAATCAACGTCAATCTTCGAATTACAAGGGAAAACGGTTCAATTACCTCGAAATTGGTAATTGCCTTGTAAACTAGGTCTAGCTCTATAGCAAGGTATTGTTCTTCACAATAGAATGAATATGAAAAGTGATTATATCTTATTCTAAGTAATATAAAGGAGAAAAACTAGGTTTTGGCGAATTAGGAAACAAATCGCATAAGGAGGGAAATTAAAATGGCGACGCTTGATTTCCAAATCAAGCGTCAGATTTCCAAAGCAGCATCGCCGATTTCTTCTGTTCAAACAGAAGTTCTTGGCGTCGCCGATTACAACAGCATCGCCGACTTCTTGAGAATGACCATTTTGCCCTTTGATGCCTTTTTGACTCCAATTCTCGATATTTTGGCCCTCCCGCTCAACTTATAGCATCTGTACGAGGCATTGGGACTCCATAACTTGTAGATGCATACAAAGTACACCATTTTTGCCTTCTATTAGCACAGTTTTGCCAGATATCTACAAAACACACAAAGAACAAAACAAGTAAAAATATTCATGAAATACTAAATAAAGCTATACTCAAGGATGATAAAAAGACGGTAAAAAAGACCAAATGAGACGGTATAAAACCGACTCATCAGGTACTTCAGACCTTTCCTGAGAGTGGGACTCAGTTTCCTCCCCTGTTTGATCTTTTTGAGTAGGGGTCTCAGTTTAATCTCTCTCATTGAGTTGGGGAACCTGCTCATTTGTAGGATTTTCTTCACCAATCAGAAGTGCTGGTATGTCACACTGCAATTCATTCACCATGGCTTCATTACCATCTGGTGAATCATGTGAATTGGATCTGGAAGGTGAAGCAAAGTGAGGCTCATCCTTATCTTTTTGTTACAGTTTGTATAGTGTGGAGGCAATGTCAGAATCCTCCATCACTATATCACCACTCCTCAAAGCTTCTTCTACCAGCTTGAGTGCTTTCTCATAAACCTCTAAAATAGGTGCTTGTTCAGGAACCTGTGCTGTAGGTTCTTCTTCAGATACCTCTACACTTTCAACAGCCTTTGAACTTGTTGCTTTTTCAGCAACCTTAGCCCTATTTTATTTCTGTAGGACTTGAGAGATGACCAAATCATCATCATCATCAGAGCTCTCATCAGCATTAGGAACTGATTGGTCCATAACCCTTGTGGTTTATGCAGATAGGGCTTGATACCTGCCACTACTCTCATTTTTACCAATGGGTTCATCAGCAAGGCTTTCCTTGGTAGCATTGATGAGTTCATCAGTAGTTGTATCTTTTCCAGCATTGATGAGTTCATCTTTATTGATGAATTCATCAGCAGTGGCGGCAGATATCTGAGAGTCGACATCCACAACGGGTATGCCTTCATATTTGCCAGCAGTCTTCTTTCGTGAAGTTCTGGGCTTTTTGGTCGCAACTGATCCCTCAGATACCTCATCAGTCATTCGTTTCTTAGAACCTTTCTGAGATGCAGTAACCTTTTTCATCATGTTTGTATACTCATATTTGTAGAGGAGGATACTGTTGGCTATGTCAGCCTTCTCTCTGAGCTCAATGCCAAGCTTTTCTAGCAAGAAGCATATCTTTAGTCCAAAGCTCACTGTGGCTTTTGTCTCAGCAAAGCCTTTGACCATCTTTGGCTCAAAGCTTTGTAGCTTCTTCACAAACTTCATATAGGCGTACTTTCCCCAGTTAAAAAGGTTTTCCGACCTAGTTAGTTCTTCCTTTATCAGGAACATCATCATCCACCGTTCCAAGCTTATTTGGTCAGCTCCACCTTGTAGACCATCAAAGCATCTGTGAAGGAGGCAAGCTAAGACATCCCAATGAATATATAGATGGTTGTTCCTTATATCAGCAAGTTTGAACTTAGGAGGAGTATCTGGCTTGTCCATGTTGTAAACATCACTGTACAGGGTCTTAACACCTTTAAGGAGAGTTTCATCCTTGGGGTTAATCTCGAAATCAATTCCTTGATTTCGGAGACCAAAGATATCACAGAATCTTTGGCAGTTAAGGAAAATTTCTTTTCCTTGAACTTTGGTTTTAATGGCCATTTCTCAATGCCATTAGTACTGCTGGTGATAACAAGAGAGTTATTGTAAAACTCAAGTACATCCAGGGAGGAGCATCCACTGGGAAGAGTAGAGAGAAAACCCTTGATTTGTGCCTTTTCAAGCATACCAAGGATAGTCTTCCTACCTTCTTGTTCTACGATTACAGCAGAAAGGTGTTGCTCAATCATAGCACCACCCCAAATCATTTTGTGGTTTGAAGTCCAATTCTCATAATTAAAATCGCCTAAGAGACGATTGTTTACTATCACTAGCACTGGTGCTTGCTTTTCAGCAGCAGAAGAAGTAGTAGCACTGGTATCCTTAGTAGTAGCACGTTTTAGAGCCATCTCATTAAATAGAATGTTTTTGAAAACAAGAGAAGAGATTATCAGGGGAGATTAGTTGTTGTTTTCAGAATAAATAAGAGAGATGCAGCAGATTTGTAGAAAAACTTAGAGAGAAATTTCTGTTTTTGTGCAAGATAAAATGTTGGATTAGGTGAAAGTGAATTCTTTTGCAAAAATCCTATATATATAGCATTGTACTCTCAACAGACGTATAGATACAAATTTATTTTGTACATATGTATCTGTGCAAATGCAGGTAGGCGTGTTTAAAAATCGCTTTGCATTAAATGCTAGTGGGTCATGTCTGTGATTTATCAGTCCACTATTTTGCCGAAAATTAATCGCGTCCGTTAAGATCAAACTCCCATATCATCAAGTGTTACGATTGCTTCTTCAACAATGACTATAATCAATAGTTGTAATTATGCCCAATTAATGAAATTTGGCGAATAGTTTTCTGAATCACATCTCTTTTCCGTGACTAAGGGACAGTCTTTTGGACTTATCTATTTAGTTCAGAGACTGTATGTATCTTAACATACAAATGGACAAATACACAACATCAGAGATGTGGTTGACTGAATACAGTTGTACCACATTTCTCTTTTGTGTTCCCCCTCACTTTGTGATCTCACAGATATCTGAGTACCCGTCTCAGAAACCTTTTTGGGAGGAGTTTTTACCTTTTTCCTTAGATATCTGGATACCCATTCCAGATATCTTTCTCCCTTCTGAGTTCCCATCTCAGAGATTATAACTTTTCAGGTCTTTCAGTAGCTCCATTAACCCAAGACTATGTCTCAAGGTTAAGAACCTGCTTTCTTGCAAAGGCTTTGTAAAGATATCTGCAATTTCATCTTCAGTACCAATCTTGAGTATCTCTATATTGTCTTTTTCAACATGATCTCTAATGAAGTGGTGTCTAACATAAATGTGCTTTGTTCTCGCATGAAAGTTAGGATTCTGAGTTATGGCAATAGCACTTGTTTTGTCATAGAAAATAGGAGCTTTCTCTTCATTGATCTCATAGTCTCTAAGTTGTTGTTGTATCCACAATATCCGTGAAGCACAACACCCAGCAGCAATATATTCAGCCTCTGTGGTGGATGTGGCAATTTAGTTTTGTTTCTTGCTGAACCATGATATTAATCTAGCACCAAGAAATTGACAAGTTCCTGAGTTAAATTTTCTATCAAGCAATGATCCAGCATAGTCAGCATCAGAATAGCCAACTAAATTCAATCCACTGTCTTTTGGATACCACAACCCAACTTCTATAGTACCCTTTATATACCTTAATATTTTCATAGCAATGTTGTAGTGTGATTGCATTGGATTTGTCTGAAATCTAGCACACACTCCAACTGCATATTGAATATCATGCCTACTTGTAGTGAGGTACAGTAGAGACCCAATCAATTTCCTATACTTGTGTTCTTCAACACTCTTGTCAGATTCAGTATAGGTCATTTTGGTTCCAATGCTCATAGGTATCTTAGCATTCTTTTCAGAAGGCTTTAGATTAAACTTGTTGAGCATATCTTTCGCATACTTTGTTTGACTGATGAATATTCCATTATTAAGTTGCTTGACTTGCAACCCTAGGAAATAGTTCAATTCTCCCATCATACTCATCTCAAATTTACTTTTCATGAGCTCAACAAAGTCTTCACAAAGTTGCTTATCTTTAGATCCAAATATAATGCCATCAACATATACTTGAACTAGAAGTAGTTTCCCTTCATGGTTCAAAGCAAATAGTGTTTTATCAACATCTCCTTTCTTGAAGCCACTTTCCAGCAAGTATTTGGCTAAAGTATCATACCATGCTCTCGGAGCCTGTTTCAGTCCATACAGAGCTTTCTGAAGCTTATGAACCATTCTACTTTCTGTGAAAACCTCAAAGCCTGGTGGTTGTTCAACATAGACTTCTTCAGCAAGTTCACCGTTTAGGAATGCACTTTAAACATCCATCTGATAAATTTTAAAGTCATTATGAGCTGCAAAGGCTAGAAATAGTCTAATTGCATCCAATCTTGCAACTGGAGCATATAACTCATCAAAATCTAGTCCTTCAGTCTGGGTGAATCCCTTGGAAACCAACCTTGCTTTGTTTCTGGTTATTTCACCATACTCATTTATTTGTTTCCTGAAAACCCACTTTGTTCCAATTACAGATATTCCATCAACAAATGGAACCAGTTTCTAGACATTATTTCTCTAAAATTGATCCAACTCTTCTTGCATTGCAGAGATCCAGTCTTGATCCTTCAATGCTTCTTCTATAGTTTTAGGTTCAAATGTTTGAGATGAAACATCCATAGAGAGAGAGTCTGCATTTCCAGAAATTGCTCTCCTAGTTCTAACCCCTTGGTCTAAAGGACCAATCACATCCTTGGCAGTATGATCTCTTATCCATTTAATAATCGGTTTTGAACTAGTAGGACCAATATCATTTTGATCTGAATGTGAATCATTATGATCTTGACAAGATACTTATTCAGTATTTGAGATATCTGGCACACGGGAAATGCTATAGATATCTGACACTTTATCAGTGTTAGAGATATCTGGGATTGGATTTTCAGCAATCTCATTCTCAGAAACCTCTTCATAATGAAGGTTCTCAGTAACTTGTTCTATTTCTGGAATTCTCATAGGAAATTATTCATCATGTCTTAGAGTCATCTTATTGTTACTAAGCAATGGTTGCTTTTCATCGTCAGAGTCATCCTCTAAGTGAATGACAGAATTGTTTCCTTTTGAGGATTCTTCTTCAGAATCTTTAATCATTAGTACTTTGATCCTATCTGAGAGTTCTTCATTCAAGGGTACTTTCTTGTTCCCATCATAGAAAACTACATAAACAAATTCTTCAATCTTTTGCGTTCTTTTGTTGTAGATTCTGTAGGCTTTACTATTCAGAGAATAACCAAGAAATACTCCTTCATCTGTTTTTGGTTGAAATGTTCTCAAGTATTCTTTTCCATTGTTAAGAATAAAACATCTGCAACCAAACACCCTTAGATGTTTGATACTAGGGGGTCTACCAATCAAAAGTTCATAAGGAGTTTTGTCATGGTGTTTGTTGATCAAACATCTATTTTGAGTGTAGCAGGCTGTGTTAACAGCTTCAACCCAATAGATTTCACTTATTTCAGTGTCAGCAAGCATTGTTCTTGCTGTTTCTTTTAGGGTCCTATTCTTCCTTTCAGTAACACCATTTTATTATGTTTTCCTTACTGAAGATAGTTGATGTTGTATACTTGTTGGAAAATTTGTTGGGAAATTTGTTAGGAAATTTGTTAGATATTTTGTTAGAAATATCTGTTTAGATTTTGATCAGCAACATGATGACTTATCTTAGTCTCAGAAAGGTGATTAGTACTCTTGGTTCACTTGAACATTGTAAAAGAGGAAACTCACTAAGTATGATAGTCTAGCTAATTTTGTATAGGATGTTAGGTCTCAAAATGTAATTTTTATTTTATGAAGAGAAGACCAAGAAGAAGACACCCAAGCAGAACAAGCTCAACGACATTGAAGACTTGAAGAAACTGCGCAAGATTACTGAAACTGTTGTTCAGATACCTTAGCCAGATATCTTGAAGACACGAATAGTTTTAAACAAACTGTGTCATAAGAGATATCTGAGAAATAAGAGACATATCTGAAAACAAGGAAAGTGTCCACAAATATCTGTTCTCAGATACCTTGAGCTTTAACCACATTTCTGAATAAGAAATATATATATTGCAAACAAAGTTGTTTCAATAAATAAGTGGTATTTGAAGATTGAAGATAAGGACATGCAAAGAATCAGATAACACTAGTCTCTGATACAAAGCATAGTTCCGTTGACACTACAGGACAAAAAGTATAGTACAATGCATTTAATGCACGGACAGAGATGTCTGAATAAAAGCAGCGGCTTCGAAGAAGAAGACAAAAGCTGCTACGATTATACGAGATATCAATAGTTTGAATTTGATCCTAACGGATACTATTCAAACGGCACTCAAATTCATCTATAAATATCAACACTTAGACTGCTTGAGAAGATACCTTAGACACACGACATAACTTGAAAACGCTGAACGTCTTACTCTCTCAAAGCAACTTACGTACTCACAAAGCTTTCTGTTGCGACCAAAGCATTTGATCTTGAGTAACACTGAAGTTCTAAGTGTCCTGATCCTAAACAAGCAAATCTATCTGTGAAGGAGTTGAATCAAAAGATCAACTATCTGAGATTCATTCTCTTGAACAGATATCATAAGACTTCGATGGTCGAACAAGATACCATACGCTGTAAAGTGTATTAAGTACCTTGATCCACAGAGCTATCTGAATAACTGAATAAGTTATTAAAGAAGCTCATCTGACAACTCAAACCAAAACCAACACCATAACTGGCGTGGAGTACGGGAAGTACTTAGTTTGAAAAATCAGGGAATAACTCCAAGGTTACCGGAGTATAGGAAGTACTTGATTTGGGAAACTAGGGAATAACTCCAAGGTTATTGAGTATAGGAAGTACTTAGCTTGGGAAGCTTGGGAATAACTTAAAGGTTTCTGAGTATAGGAAGTACTTGGCTGTGAAAGCCGGGGAACAACTCAGGGGGAACATTTGGTTGGGAACCAATTGTTAAGAATCTTAGAATATGTTTATTGTAAGGTGAACTCAATTATCTGTTCTAGTGGATTCTAGGTCTCTGATAGACCAAAGTGGATTAGTTGGAGGATTACGCCACCTCCAGATACCACTATACTTGCTGTGTTATTTACCTTTCTGTATTTACATTTCAGCAACACACACACACATTAACTGTTTCTGCACTTATCTTTATTAAGTCTTCCGCGCTCTGATTCTAAGTATCAGATATCTATTCAGATATCTGAGAAATAGTTTTTATCGATAAAAGTTTTAAAAGACTATTCAACCCCCCCCCCCCCCCTCTAGTCTTTTACTTTGCCGTTATCTGGACCAACAAGTGGTATCAGAGTAGGAGGTTCACCAATTACCTTGAACCTAGATCCCCAGATAGGTGAAGGAACTTTGTCCACTTTTGAGGACTATTTAATTTGTGTGTTAAGTGTGCAGGTATGTCTCTGAGTGATGCACCCCTTCTCAAACCAGAGAACTACGAGAAATGGAAAAATAACATGATGCTCCACCTTGAAGCCATAAGTGACGAGATGATCGAAGTAATAAAGAATGGCCCAATAGTCATTCAACAACTTAAGCAAGTCATGGAGGTTTCGAGTGGAAGAGGCAGAGATCAAAGCGAAGGATCTTCACAAATAGATGCGTCCACTAGTGGAAGATCTCTTGGTCAAGTTATTCTGAACCAAAGCCAGAGAACTCGGACATCGGAAGACGCCAAGAGGAATCGATGGATGGTCAAGCTAACATCATCATCGGATCGACACCAGAGCACACGATTAAGCTGTAGGGTGCTAAAATGGCGAAAGTTGCTGCAACCGATTGAAGAAATCTGTCGGGGCGAAAAACCAAAGAAAACAAGTTCGAAGTTCTCAAGTTGAAATTTCAAAATTTCAAACAAGGACCACCAAACTCTGGAAGAACTTGATTTCAGATTTACCACTCTCATGAGTGACATGGTAGCTCTTGGGGAAAGCAACAGATACTCCCAGTCAGAAAAGATTAAGACCATTGTCAGAAGTCTTAACCACAACTGGGAGCATACCAAATTCTTTTATTTTAACCAAGGAATGCCAAATATCACTCCAGTGGAACTTTTCTCTCATCTTGCTACTGTTGATTATCAGACAACTCAAAGAGAACAAACAACTGAAAAGTTGCAAAACGTTTCTCTAATCACTCAAGGAACTTCTGAAAAGAAGAAAAGCAAGGAAGAAACTGAGGATGCTCTTGCTGCAAAGCAAATGAGCAAATATATGAGTCGAGAAATTGAAAGAAGAAAAGCCAAAGAGAAGCTGAAAAAGCATCTAGGCTCAAACTATCACCAGTACAAAAATATGCAAAGCTCGCTGAACAAGCCAGCTCAGAAAGCATCATGTACTGAGGAAGCAGAAATTGGAAACGATATATGTTTCTATTGTCGGAAACCTGGCCACTTCAAGAAGGATTGTCCTGCCCTCAACAAACTAAGGACAGGTGACAAGAAAGAGAGGAGAATCTTCAGAAGAAGCCAAAAAGCTTTGTTAACTGAAAAAAGAAAGAAAATCCGAACTCAACTGGATGCACCAGACGTTGAGAGAGATTCTGAAGATGACAATTCAGATGACTCAACCTTACCATCACCAGAATTATGTGGAGTTACTCATGATATAATCGACTTCGGTCTCAAGAAGAATGAAATGTGGAGTTCTTTGAAATTGTGGTCGGACATCTCCAACATAGAAAACTGTCTTATGGCTGATGAGGTAACACATACTTCTTATACTTATGAAAGTGATGAAGAGGAAATAAAAAATCTAGAAAATCTCAGGAAAGAACTTGATATCTATGAAAGAGAATTTCTAATGATCCGAGCTAGAGTCGAAAACCTTGAAGAAGAAAAGAATTCTCTTGCAAAAGAAAATTCTCAATTAGTTAAAGTATCTGAGAGAAAGGATGCTGAAAATGCATTTCTCAAAGCTCAGATATCTGAGATTGAAAAGTCACATAAAGAAGCAATGGCTGAATTACAAAAGAAATATGAAGATCTTCTTTCTGAGAACAAGGAACTCAAGAAGAAAGAATTATCTTTTCAATCTTATGCCAAAGCTAGTGACACTCTTAATGAAGTACAATCTTACTTAAGAGATCCTTCAGAAAAGAAAGGACTTGGGCTGAATACACAGACATATTATTCTATCACTCTGAATAAGAGTAAGGAGAAAAGAACATTTGTAAGTACTCAGCAAGACGGTTCCCATGCAATCTATAGTATCGGTGAGAAGACAAAGATTGTTGACAAAGTAAAGGCAGTTGCGACCAAACCTTTGTGGGAAAAACAAGTCAAAAACAAAATTGTTGGGTATGTCTCTGAAAAGAAACACAACACTGAAAAGTGTAAACACCCACAGTGCTATGTCTCTCAATAAGGTAGGATTGCAGGAGCTGGCAAATTCTCCCATGTCACTTTTTCTGGAAAGAAATTGGACCAACCAGAGACTAGCAAAGCTGCTGAGAAAAGATCTCAGATAGCTTCAAGTGCTCGAAACGGTATTGGCTACAAAGGCATCGGAAAACAACTTGCTCATGAGTACAAGCAGAAGCAAGAACGATGGCTGAAAGCTAGAATTGCTCAAAGCAATTATCAGAAGTGGAAGTTAAAACAAGCCACTGAAAATCTGAATGCCAGGGCTAGAAGAAATCTGGCAAGGAAGGCTAAGTTTGCTGAAAAGCGAACTCAGAAACCTGACAGGTATCTGAAAGCATCATATGGAGCACCTAGGAACACACCAAGGAAGAAAATAATTCTTACTAATGATAACATTCATTCAAATAGAATTCCTCCTTACGTTCCTGTCAGACAAAAGCATATTTCAAAGAAATTCATTCAAAAATGGATTCCTACTGGAAGAACTTTTAATTCTGACGGTTCCATCAAAGATATGAGAACCTAATCTCCTGTTTCCTGTTGTGTGCAGAATGCCTCCTGGACTAAAGCACAATGGCTATTTGATAGTGGATGCGGAAAGCACATGACAGGAGACAAAGCAAATCTGGTTGATTACAAAGCTTGCAACACAGGACCAGATATCAGATTTGCTGGAGGAGAATTAAATCCCTCTCTGGGATTTGGCAACGTTAAATTGGGGACTTTAACAATCACTGACGTATTACATGTTAAGGATTTGAAATATAATCTATTTAGCATGAGCCAGTTTGCAGACAAGGGTTTTACTATAAAATTCAAAGCTAAATACTGCAAACTAATTGACAATGAGTCAAAGCAGACAGTCTTAGTTGGTCGGCGGAAAGGCAGTCTTTATGTTGCCGATTGGGCATCTGCCACAACTGAAGAATGTCTCATGGTGAGTCAATCTGGTCACACAGAAGAGCACTGGTTATGGCACAAAAGAATGAGTCACTTGAACTTCAAAACTCTGAATAGACTTGCCAAGAAAGAGTTAGTGGTTGGCCTTCCCAGAACATCTTTCAGAAAGGATGGTATCTGTTCTGCCTGTCAGATGGGGAAACAATCTAAGATCTCTTTCAAGTCCAAAATCAGACACTCTAGTGTTAGACCACTGCAACTTTTACACATGGATCTTTTTGAATCATCTGTAACTAGTTATGCAGGAAAGAAGTATGGTCTGGTTGTTGTAGATGACTTCTCAAGATTCACTTGGGTTGTCTTTCTGAAACACAAATCTGATGCCAGGGTGGAGATACCAAACTTGCTGAAAAAGCTTGAAGTCATGAAAAATGACAAGGTATCTGCAATCAGAACAGACCATGGTACTGAGTTTGTCAACCAGTACATAAAGGAGTTTTGTACCTGCAAAGGTATACAACACCAACTTTCCTCTGTAAGAACACCTCAACAAAATGGTGTTGCAGAAAGGAAAAACAGAACCCTTAAAGAAGCTGCAAGGACAATGCTAGCTGACACTGAAATAAGTGAAATTTATTGGGTTGAAGCTGTAAACACAGCTTGCTACACTCAAAACAGATGCTTGATAAACAAATACCATGACAAGACCCCCTATGAAATCTTGGTTTGTAGACCCCCTAATATCAAACATCTGAGAGTATTTGGTTGTAGATGTTTTGTTCTAAACAATGGGAAAGATTATCTGAGAACATTTCAACCAAAGGCAGATGAAGGTGTTTTTCTTGGCTATTCCACAAACAGCAAAGCCTACAGAGTTTACAACAAAAGAACAAAGAAAATTGAAGAATCAATTCATGTTGTATTCTATGAAGGAAATAAGAAAACACCTCCTATTGATGAACTCTCAGAAAGGTTCAAAGAACTATTACTGAGGGATTCTAAAGAAGAATCCTCAGAAAGGAGAAACATCATTATGGAAAGTGAGGATGACTCTGACGTAGAAAAGCTTGAAAAGCCTAGTAACAACAAGATGACTCACAGACATGATGAGGAATTTCCTATGAGTTTTCCAGAAATGGAGCAAAGTTCGAGAACCTTCATCATGAAGAGGTATCTGAAAATAAGAATCTTTGAAATGCATGTTCCAGATATCTCTAACACTGAAAAAGTGTCAGATATCCATGACATTTTCCATATGTCAGATATCTCAGATACTGAAAAAGTATCAAATCAAAATCTTAGTGATTCACATTCAGATCACTTGGATATTGATCCTACTAGCACTAAACCTATGATGAGATGGATCAAAGATCATCCTACAAAGGATATAATTGGACCAATTAATCAGGGTGTTAGGACTAGGAAGCAATAGTCAAAGCGCTAACTCTCTCTTTGGATGTTTCATCCCGAATATTGAACCTAAAAATATAGAAGAAGCATTAGGAGACCAAGACTGGATCTCTGCAATGCAAGAAGAGTTGGATCAATTTGAGAGAAACAAAGTCTGGAAACTAGTTCCATTTACAGAAGGAATATCTGTGATTGGAACTAAATGGGTTTTCAGAAACAAGATGAATGAATCTGGTGAAATAACCAGAAACAATGCAAGATTGGTTGCCAAGGGATTTACTCAGACTGAAGGCTTAGATTTTGACGAGTCATATGCACCAGTTGCCAGATTGGATGCAATAAGACTCTTTCTAGCCTTTGCAGCTCATTAAGATTTCAAAGTTTATCATATGGATGTCAAAAGCGCATTCTTAAACGGTGAACTTGCAGAAGAAGTTTATGTTGAGCAACCACCTGGCTTTGAAGTTTCCTCAGAAAGTAGAATGGTCTATAAACTACAGAAAGCTCTGTATGGATTGAAACAGGCTCCAAGAGCATGGTATGACACTTTGGCCAAGTACCTTCTGGAAAGTGGTTTCAAGAAAGGTGAAGTTGATAAAACTTTATTTACCTTAAATCATGACGGGAAACTACTCTTAGTTCAAGTATATGTTGATGACATTATATTTGGATCTAAGGACAAGCAACTTTGTGATGACTTTGCAAATCTCATGAAAACAAGTTTGAGATGAGCATGATGGGAGAATTGAATTATTTCCTAGGATTGCAAGTCAAGCAACTCAATGATGGAATATTCATTAGTCAAACAAAGTATGCAAAAGATATGTTCAAAAAATTCAATCTTAAGCCTTCTGAAAAGAATGCTAGGATACCTATGAGCATTGGAACCAAAATGACCTATACTGAATCAGATAAAAGTGTTGAAGAACATAAGTATAGGAAATTGATAGGTTCACTACTTTACCTCACTGGAAGTAGACCTGATATTCAATATGCCGTTGGTGTATGTGCTAGATTTCAGACAAATCCAATGCAGACACACTACAACATTGCTATGAAAATATTAAGGTATGTAAAGGGTACAGTAGATGTAGGATTGTGGTATCCTAATTAAAGAAAGTGGATTGAGTTTATTTGGTACTCGAATCGATTATCTTTGGATCATCTTGATAGGAAAAGCACCTCAGGAACTTGCCAGTTTCTGGGTACTAGACTTATCTCATGGTTTAGCAAGAAGCAAAACTCAATTGCAACTTCTACCACAGAGGCTGAATATATTGCTGCTGGTTGTTGCGCAACACAAATTCTGTGGATACAACAACAACTTAAAGACTATGGACTCGATGAGAAGAAAACTTCCATTTTCTGTGACAACACAAGTGCTATTGCGATTACACAGAATCCTAAATTTCATGCCAGAACAAAGAACATTGATGTTAGACATCACTTCATCAGAGACCATGTTGAAAAGGGCAATATAGAGATACTCAAGATTAGCACTAAAGACCAACTTGCAGATATCTTCACTAAGCCACTACAAGAAAGTAGATTCTTAGCCTTAAGACATAGTCTTGGACTAATGGAACTACCAATGAACTGAAAGAGTTCAGGTATCTGGAACGGGCATCCAGAGAAGAGGTATCTGGAACGGGCAGCCAGAGAAAAGGTATCTGGAACAAGTATCCAGAGAAGAGAAAAGAGAAATCTGGAACGGGTATTCAGAAGTCAAAAAGGCTAAAGAGCAAAAAGATAGCTTAAGATCTCTGAGACGGGAACTCAGATGTCTGAATCAATCTGCAAACGGAGAACACAAAGGAGAATAGTACAACTATCTGCAGTCAACTACTCTCTTGAAATTCGCATTGTTTCTATCTTGATGAAAAACTTTAAAAAAAAATCCTAAGTATAAGACAGATTCAGAGGCGAATAGTGTCCTTGGTCATACAGAATTGTGATTCAGATAGCAAGTCGCCAAAATTCATTAAATGGGCACAATTACACTTGTTGATTGTGATCATTGCTGAAGAAGCAATAGTGACCCTCGATGAAATTAAGCGATTGATCTGTACGGTGGAAATTAATTCACAGTAAATAGTGGACTGTTGAATTTCAGACATGGCCCACTAAGCATTTAATGCCGAACTAGCTTTTGCTCACGCCTGCTTGCAAATCACAGATACGTACACACAAAATCAATTTGTATGTATTTGTCTGTTGGGATTCAACTGCTATATATATAGGATTTTGGCACAGGAAATCACTTTTGCCTAATCCGAAAACTCATCTTGCACAAAAATAGCAAATCCTTCTCTTGATTCTCTGCAAAACCTTCTACAATCTCTGCAAATCAAGATTAAGTTTTTTCTGAAAAGAATCACTGAATCAAATCTCTTTCAAACACCAATTTCAAATCCCTACACTATATAAAGAGATGGCCTCCAAGAACTCTTCAACACAGAAATCTCAATCCTCCACTGGTACTGCTGAAAAGCAAGCACCAGAGTTGGTTATTGTAAACAACCGACTGGTAGGAGATTTTAATCCTGACCATTGGACTTCAAGTCACAGAATGATTTGGGGTGGTGCCATGGTTGAGGAATACCTCACGGCTGGAATAGAGAACCAAGCCGACAGAAAGCTAATTCTTGACATCCTTGAAAAGGCACAAATCAAGGGCTTTCTATCTGCTCGCCCTAGTGGAATTTCATCACTCGATGTGTTGGAATTCTACAACAACTCCATGATTATTTCCTGTGTTTACAAGGCCTTTGAAATAGTGTGCATTAAAACCTCATCAAGGAAAGGAAATCATACGGACTTAACAACTTTCTATAAGTTGTTTGAGTTTCAAAATCTTGGAAAGGATTTTGAAATAAACACCAAGGATGATGAACTCCTTGAAGGTGTTAAAGAACTTTACAGTGACGTGTGTGATCTTGAAAAATCAGATACACCCACTGAGTTCAAGCTTGCTGACATCCGAACCAGACATCTGTTGGTTCACTGGGATGTACTGGCTTGCATTCTTCACAGATGCTTTGATGGTCTACAAGGAGGTCTTGACCGGATAAGCGGATAAGATTACCAAAGGACTAGCGAGCAAAGGCCAGTAGGATATGGTGCGAAGATATTCTACTTCTTTGGAAAAGCTTGGCATTGAGCTCGGAGAGGCGAATGAAATAGCCAACGATAACTTACTCTATAAATATGAGTATACAAATTTGATGAAAAAGGTTCTTGGGTCTCGTAAAGGTCCTAAGCGAATAATGTCCAAAAGATATCTGAAGAAAAGGTTGCGACCAAGAAGCCCAGAACTTCAAGAAAGAAGTCTGCTGGCAAATCAGAAGACACACCCAAAGAGGTTGTCGATTCTCAGATATCTGCAGGCATTGCCGATGAACTGATAAAGGCAGATGAACTCATCATTGCTGCAAAAGATTTATCAACTACTGAACAAGTAGACTCAGCAAGAGAAAGTGCTTTCAGAAATGTTACAACTAATGCAGAAAGCCTTGCTGATGAACTCATAAATGCTGCCAAAAGTGGTGAAAAACACCAAGCCCTATCTGCAGAAACCGCAGGAATAATGGACCAATCAGTTCCCAATGCTGATGAGAGATCTGACGATGAAGATGATGAACTAGTCATCTCTCAAGTCCTAGAAAGAACAAAGAGGGCTAAGGTTCTTTGAAGAATGGCGGTTATAAGGTATCTGAAGAAGAACCTACACCACAGGTTGCTGAACCTATAGCAAAGGTTGTTGGTGCAAACACTTCATCAGGGAATATTTCTCTTGCACAACTTCAAAAAGCCCTGATGAGTGGTGTCTTAGTGCTGGCAGATGCTGAAGGAAATGCCACATCTAAAAGTCTGGAAGAACGTTCAAGTGATCAATCTTCTGCTTCCAGACAACCACAACAACCACAAGTGGTTGATGAAATGGTAAATGAACTCCATTCGACTTACCGGAATGCGTATCTTTCAAGAAAATCCTGCAAAAGAGCAGGTTCCCCAACTCACTGAGAGGGATCAAACTGAGACATCTACTCAGAATGATCAACCAGGGGAGGCAACTGAGTTGCATACTCAGGAAAGGTGTGAAGTACCAAAAACTTCAAACAAAGAAACTGCACAGGGACAAGATGACCAATGTATAGAAAGGTCACAAGTTCCAGAGACCGATCAGCCTGAAACTGCTCAGGTAAATGACTGGTTTAACTCTTACCTTGGGAAAAATTTTATACTAATAAATCTTGTTACCTCATAAGAATTTCTTTGTTACAGGCTGAGTTAGAAACGCAGAAACAAGAGGAAGCTGAGAAGCTTGCCTCCGATACTAAAAAAGAGGTCCCTTCAACCTCAACTCTTGAGAAATCTGAGCCTGTGCCACAGGTAAATGATTCTTAAAGAGAACTAATTTTTCAGTAAAAATGTTAATGTGCTCATTCATGTTAAAAAATATTTCTAACAGGCTCCAACTGAGATGGAAGAAGATAAGGCAGAAATGCCAGAGACAAACCCAGAGACCAACAAGGTTTCTGAAGAACACATCACTGAGCCTTCTAACATGAAGGTATATGACAATCAAGTGACAAGTATTCTTCATCTTGGGTTATCTTTTATCTCTTCTAATATTCAATACTTTCTACTTACAGGCTATTTCAGAAGTAGAAATGCAAGGGGATAAAGTTGCGACTTCCCCTGCATCAATGGAAATTGATGAAGCCCCCAAGGCAACATCACCTGAAAGAACATCAGAGACTGCGAAAGTTTCCGAGAAAAATGACTCTGAGCTACCTATTGAGGAAGTAAGTAACTCAGAACTCATTAAAGCATATATTTGCACAGTTTCTTTCAAACAATTTCCTAAGTATTGGATCATTTTATTTCTCAGGTTCAAGAAAGAAAGGTTGATGAGGACCAGACTTCCAAGTCTCCACCTCACAACAAGATATCTGAGACACCCATTGTCTCAGTGGTTCAAGTATCTGAGCCTGATGTTCATACTCAGGTAACTCAGAAACTAAACTACACTTATACTCAGATATCTACAAAAGTTTTGAAACTCACTCAAAACTCTTTCTTTCAGGCTCAAACAGATGCAAAGCAGGTACCCATTGAAGAGACAAGGGACCTACTTCACTTCTTCAAAGCTCACACCCTGCCAAAGCATATTCAATGCTTCAAGAAATGGCAGAAGTTAAGGTGCTCTGATCTCTCTGAAATATTGAGAATCACAGATCAACCAATCAGACGAGCACGAGCTCTTGACTTGGAGACTTACATCCATGCAATGTTCCCTATCGAACAGTACACAGTTGCGACCTTATTGCATAAGGATTTCTCCAAAGAAGTGGCGCATAGTTTGATACATGCCTTTGAACAGGCAGATGGTCAGACAAGATTACAGATGGCATTCAAGCCAGTCCTGCCCCAGACTCTGCAATTTATACCTTCTGAACAAGAAGAAGTTAATGGGCAGAAGATCACTATCCCGGAAGTGATCAATCTTGTATCTGAAGATGATGAGGAGGAAGAAATGAATGAAAATTACTTTGATGAACCTCCCACTAACCATCACCAAAAGGATGATAATGACAAAAAGGATGATGATGATGCCCCTGGACCAGGGACCGGAGGAATTTCACAAAGGAACAATGCCTCAGCTGCAGAAAAGCAAACTGAGAAGACTTCACAGAAATCTCCGTCTCCATCTCCTCAGAAATCTACTCATCCATCTTCTAACCAACACGCAGTTACTACTGAACAAGTAGTTGAGCTTTCTGAAGAAACCAATTAGAAAATATTAAACACTCAAACTAGAAGTGCTCAACTCAGACAACTGTTGGAAGAAGAACAACAGCTCCATCTTCAACTGGAAGATCAAATTGCTAAATCCAGAGATAAGATTGATCAACTACAAGATCAATACGTACAAGAAATGATTGCTTACTCTGAGATTAAAGAGCTAAGGGATGATGTGCATGAAATCGCCAAAGAATTCGATACTGAAGAAGTATCTAAAGACAAGCATGATGCTAAGGCTGCATCATCTTCAAAAGAAGCACCATCCTCCTCCCAGAAAGGAAAGAAACCAATCCCTGAGATGGTTGCTGGACTCGATACAATCGATGAAAATGTCCAATATGATGAAGATCACTGGGCTGACTGCTCAGATGATGAAGAAGACAAGACTTTGGCAGAACACCGCAATGAACATTTAGCAGTTTCTCACTTGAAAAGGAAGCTGATTGCTCCTACAATATTCAACAAACTGCCAAACGTCCACTCCCATGAATACATGAGCAAAGTGTCAAAATCTTGACACAACTTAAAAAGGAGATGTCTTCATAGAACAAGGAAGTAATTGCCTCCGTCCCCTCTGAAATGAGGAAGTTCACTGAGCTAATCACTCAGAGAACCACTAGCATAGTCATTGCTCAGAAAGATCTGGGAATGATAAGGGACGATGATGCGTCTTTAGCTGAAAAAGCTTTCCAAGAGGCAAGTTACACTGCTGGAAAAGCAGATGCCATCCTAGGCCCATTGGCAGAGCTCACTGATAAGGACAATGGACTTATCAAGCAAAATCAGGAGCTCAAAGCCGAACTTCAGAAGTTGGTCACTGCCAATAATTATTTACAAGGGCACTTCAACTCTCTCTCAGATTCCTTTATGAGATTGAGTCAGCCAACAATGACTAAGGGGGAAAGAATGTACAAATCTGGACCTCGAAGTCAGGGGGAATGGGAAGAAGGAGAAGAAAAGAAGAAGAAATCTGGAGCTGGTGCGGCTCAGAAAGGAAGAAGAAAAACTTCCCAGCCACCACTCAGAATCAATGAACCTTCCTCAAGCCAAGCTGCTTTGCAAATAGTAGCTGCTTCCCAGAAACCTACTGAAGGAACCAAAATGATAACAAGGGCCATGGCACAGAAACCTCCAAGGAGTACCAAGGCTCCATGGAGAAGACAAGTTAAAGGGATTGATGAATCTTCTGAAGAAGAAGAAGAAGAAGAAGAAGGTCAAATCAAGTCCCTCGACAATGAAGAAGGCTGTAAAACTCTCACAAGATCTAATCTTGATGATGATGAGGAAACTGATGAAGATAAAGCTCCTCTTCACAGAAAAAGGAAAATCAAAAGCCTAACTGAGCCCATAGCTGCAAAGCCCCTAGCTGCTAAAACACCCTCTGGAAATACCAAGTCTATTCAGGGTGGTGGTTCTTCAAGCAACAACCCCAAAGAGAATTCAAGTCAGAGAAGGAACAGACTGAGAGCTGAGCAAAGACAAAGTCAACTTCCACTCAGGCCAGAAGAAGACAAAATTGAGTATGTGAAGTATGACAATGATTCCTCTGTCTACAGGTGCATCAATCAGAAAAATGGCTATTGGATTCTGGAACTTAAGCATCTATTGGTAAATTCAAGATTTCCAGAACCAATCCATAATCAACTTTTGGCATGGAGAAAAGATAAACCTACCTTGATCAACACCAATCACATCAAAGCATGGTTGGATTTTGAAGTTGTCAAGAGAACTGAAGCCATGAGAAAGGACCTCTCTGATGAATGTCCATATGGAAAGCCAGATGATGTGCACAGAATTCTGAACATTACTGGAACAGGCACAAGAGAAAGACTCGCTGTGGAACCCTATGAGTCGTTCTATCTGACAGAAGATCAATACAAGGGTGACATCAGATATCTGACGATTATCTATGAATACTTCAAGCTTTCAGATATCATAATAGAGCATGCCTGGAAGTGGGGAAAGTACCTATGGGTCAAGCATTTTGCCAATAAAAATCCTACCAAAACCTACAAAGAGGTCTGTGGATTTGCCAGAGACGCAGAGATGCTCATCATAACTCTTCTCTATGACTATTCTGATGACATCAAAAGGTTTGGAGATAGAAAATTTGCAGACTGATCCACAGAAACACTGTTGAAGACTTGAAGAGTTGAAGACTTGAAGACTAGTTTATTAGGATGTTAACTTGGAGTTTGGTCACTCCTGTTGTCCTAATTTACTATGTAGTTTTGTATTTTTGCTGGCTGAGCTTAACTGTATCATGTATTAAAGTTATCTGTAATCTTTAGTTGTAACTTATCTGAAGAACTTACTCTCAGATAGTATTCTATAAAAGATAACTTGTCAGCAAAGATCACACCTTGTGATTTGGTTGATGTCTACTTTCTGCACTTAATTAAATTATTTTGAAGATCTTAAGAAAAGATTAAGTGTTGGATTGTTCACTCATCCAGATTTGTAATAGGTAAAGATAGTCATCGTTGACTGATCAAAAAGGGGGAAATTTGTTGGGAAATTTGTTGGGAAATTTCTTGAGAAATTTGTTAGGAAATTTGTTAGATATTTTGTTAGAAATATCTGTTTAGATTTTGATCAGCAACAAGATGAATTATCTTAGTCTCAGAAAGGTGATTAGTACTCTTGGTTCACTTGAACATTGTAAAAGAGGAAACTCATTAAGTATGATAGTCTAGCTAATCTTGTATAGGATGTTAGGTCTCAAAATGTAATTTTTATTTTATGAAGAGAAGACCAAGAAGAAGACACCCAAGCAGAACAAGCTCAACGACATTGAAGACTTGAAGAAAGCTATAAGATTCAAATCGTTGTTCAGATACCTTAGCCAGATATCTTGAAGACACGAATAGTTTTAAACAAACTGTGTCACAAGAGATATCTGAGAAATAAGAGACATATCTTAAAACAAGGAAACTGTCCACAAATATCTATTCTCAGATACCTTGAGCTTTAACCAAATTTCTGAATAAGAAATATATATATTGCAAACAAAGTTGTTTCAATAAATAAGTGGTATCTGAAGATTGAAGATAAGGACGTGCAAAGAATCAGATAACACTAGTCTCTGAGACAAAGCATAGTTCCGTTGACACTACAGGACAAAAAGTATAGTACAATGCATTTAATGCACGGACAGAGATGTCTGAATAAAAGCAACGACAGCTTCTGAAGAAGAAGACAAAAACTGCTACAGTGCTATACACAGATATCAATAGTTTGAATTTGAGCCTAACGGATACTATTCAAACGGCACTCAAATTCATCTATAAATATCAACACTTAGACTGCTTGAGAAGATACCTTAGACACACGACATAACTTGAAAACGCTGAACGTCTTACTCTCTCAAAGCAACTTACGTACTCACAAAACTTTCTGTTGCGACCAAAGCATTTGATCTTGAGTAACACTGAAGTTCTAAGTGTCCTGATCCTAAACAAGCAAAGCTATCTGTGAAGGAGTTGAATCAAAAGATCAACTATCTGAGATTCATTCTCTTGAACAGATATCATAAGACTTGGGTCAGTAAAATCGAACAAGATACCATACACTGTAAAGTGTATTAAGTACCTTGATTCACAGAGCTATTTGAATAACTGAATAAGTTATTAAAGAAGCTCATCTGACAACTCAAACCAAAACCAACACCATAACTGGCGTGGAGTACAGGAAGTACTTAGTTTGAAAAATCAGGGAATAACTCCAAGGTTACCGGAGTATAGGAAGTACTTGATTTGGGAAACTAGGGAATAACTCCAAGGTTATTGAGTATAGGAAGTACTTAGCTTGGGAATCTAGGGAATAACTCAAAGGTTTCTGAGTATAGGAAGTACTTGGCTGTGAAAGCCGGGGAACAACTCAGGGGGAACATTTGGTTGGGAACCAATTGTTAAGAATCTTAGAATAGGTTTATTGTAAGGTGAACTCAATTATCTGTTCTAGTGGATTCTAGGTCTCTGATAGACCAAAGTGGATTAGTTGGAGGATTACGCCACCTCCAGATACCACTATACTTGCTGTGTTATTTACCTTTCTGTATTTACATTTCAGCAACACACACACACACATTAACTGTTTCTGCACTTATCTTTATTAAGTCTTCCGCGCTCTGATTCTAAGTATCAGATATCTATTCAGATATCTGAGAAATAGTTTTTATCGACAAAAGTTTTAAAAGACTATTCACCCCCCCCCCCTCTCGTCTTTTACTTTGCCGTTATCTGGACCAACAATACCTTTGCAGGTACAAAACTCTTTTATGTACTGGTTCACAAACTCAGTACCATGGTCTGTTCTGATTACATATACCTTATCATTTTTCATGACTTCAAGCTTATTCAGCAAGTTGGGTATTTCAACTCTTGCATCATATTTTTGTTTGAGAAATACAACCCAATTGAATGACCATACTTCTTTCCTGCATAGACAGTCACAGAGGATTCAAAAAGATCCATATGTAACATTTGCAATGGCCTTTCACTGGAGTGTCTAGTTTTAGACTTGAAAGATATTTTGGATTATTTCCCCATTTGGCAAGCTGAGCATACACCATCTTTTCTATATTCTATTTTGGGTAATCCAACCACCAACTCTTTCTTGGCTAGCTTGTTCAGAGTTTTGAAGTTCAAGTGACTCATTCTTTTATGCCATAGACAATTTTCTTCAGTGTGGCTAGATTGACTTACCATGAGACATTCTTCAGTTGTGGCAGATGCCCAGTCAGCAACTTAGAGACTTTGTTAGGAATATCTGTTTAGATTTTGATCAGCAACCTAATGACTTATCTTAGCTCAGAAAGGTGATTAGTACTATTGGTTCACTTGAACACTGTAAAAGAGGAAACTCACTAAGTATGATAGTCAAGCCAATCTTGTATAGGATGTTAGGTCTCAAAATGTAATTTTTATTTTCTGAAGAAGACCAAGAAGAAGACATCCAGCAGGAAAAGTTCAACATTTTTGAAGACTTGAAGATTGCACAAGATTGCTGAAGACAAAGGTTTTTCAGATACCTATGACCAGATATCTTGAAGACACAAGAGTTTTTAAATAAACAAGTGTTACAAGAGATATCTGAGAATTTAAAAGGTTTCTGAGACGAGGAAAGTGCCCACAGATATCTACACTCAGATACCTTGGACATAAATTATGAATCTGAAAAGAAACATATTATAACAAGTTATTTCAACAAGTGGTATATGGAGTTGTGATAATCTCTTGAAAAGGATGTGCACAGCATCAGAGAAATCTGAGAGTATAAAGAGCTCTGATACCATGCATAGTTCCATTGGCACTACAGGACAAAGTATAGTACAATGCATTAAATGCGCGGACAAAAATGTCTGAACAAAAACGGTAGCTTCTGAAAAAGAAGACAAACCTGCTACAGTACTATACTCAGATATCAATAGTTTGAATTTGATTTAAGCCTCACGGATACTATTCGAATGGCACTCAAATTCATCTATAAATATCAAAACTTAGACTGCTTGAGAACACACACTGAATACCTTAGATCACTGAACTTATATTGAATATTCTCATAAGTTCTCTCAAGCAAACTACTTACCTTCAAGCTTTCTGTTGCGACCAAAGCTCTTGATTCTAAGTAGCACAAAATTTCTAAGTGTCCTGATCCTTAACAAGCATTGTTATTTGTGAAAGAGTTGAACTAAGATTTCATATCTGAGTTTCATTCTCTTGAACACTTATCATAGACTTGGGTCAGTATAGAACAAGATACCATACATTGCGAAGTGTATTAAGTATACTTGATTCATAGAGCTATCTGAATAACTGAACAAGTTATTAAAGAAGCTCACCTGACAATTTACCTTAACCAACACCTTAATCGGCATGGAGTACATGAAGTACTTAGTTTGGGAAACTAAGGAATAACTCCAAGGTTATTGAGCACAGGAAATACTTAGTTTGGGAAACTAAGGAATAGCTCAAAAGGTTTCTGAGTATAGGAAGTACTTGGCTGTGAAAGCCGGGGAATAACTCAGGGGGAACACTTGGTTGGGAACCTAGTGCATTTAGGAATCAAGAGAAGATATTTGTAAGGTTACATCATTTATCTGTCTTAGTGAATTCTAGGTCGGAGAAAGGCCGAAGTGGATTAGTTGAAGGATTACGCCACCTTCAGATACCACTATAAAAAGACTTGTGTTATTTACTTTATGCAGTTTATTACTTGCTTTACTTATCTTGCAAAGTATTTACACTTATCTGGCTAAGCACGTGAACTTATCACAGAAAAGTCTTCCACTCTCTGAAATTAAGTATCAGATATCTTCACAGATATCTGAGAAACTGTGTTTATCGACAAAAGTTTTAACAGACTATTCACCCCCCCCCCTAGTCTTTTACTTTGTCGTTATCTGGACCAACAGACTTCCTTTCCGCCTAGCATCCAAGACTGTCTGCTTTGACTCATTGTCAATTATGGAGAGATTTGATTTTATCTTCACAGAATAACCTTTATCTGCAAACCGGCTCATGCTTAAGAGATTATATTTCAATCCCTCTACATGTAAAACAGCTGAAATTGTAAGCGCTCCCAATTTCAGATCTCCGAATCCTAACGTAGGATTTGATTCTCCTCCAGCAAATCCGATATCTGGTCCAGTGCTGTAAACTTTGTAGTTGACCAGATTTGCTTTATCTCCTATCATATGCTTCCCACACCCACTGTCAAAAATCCATGTTGGTTTCTTCATTGGAGTGTTCTGCACAAGACATGAAATAGGAGTTAGGTTCTCATTTCAATAATGGAACCATTTAGTCTAAACAATCTTCCAGTAGGAATCCATTTCAGTATATGATTCTTAGGAACATTCTTTTGTCTATTTGGAACATAAGGAGGTATTTTTTGTAAATGACCAGTATCATTGCTATATAAAACAATTTTCCTTCTTGGTGTGTTCCTAAATGCTCCTCCTGGTGCTTTCAGATACCTGTCAGGTTGCTGAGTCTGCTTGTCAGCAAACTTAGCTTTCCTTGCCAGATTTCTTCTAGCCCTGGCATTCAGATTTTCAGTGGTTTGTTCGTTTTCCCACTTCTGATGATTACTTTTAGCAATCCTAGCTTTCATCATCGTTCTTGCTCTTGCTTATGTTCCAGAGCAAGTTGTTTCCCGATGGATCTATAGTCAATGCCATTTCGAGCACTTTTAGCTATCTGAGATCTATTCTCTGCAGCTGTACTAGTCTCTGGATCATTGTTTCTTCTGAAAAATGATACGTTAGGAAAGTTGCCGGCTCCTGCAATTTTTCCTTTTCGAGAGACATAGCAAAGTGGATGGTTGCACTTTCCAGTGTGTTGTTTCTTCTCAGAAACCTTTTCCACATTCTTTTTGGAGACTTGTTTCTCCCTCAAAGGTTGGGTCGCAACTTCCTTGCATTTGTTAACAGCCTTAGCTTTTTTACCAATGCTATAGGTCGTTTGGGAGCCGTCTTTTTTACTTCTTACAAACGTCATTCTATCATCGGCCTTTTCTAGAGTAGTAGAGTTAGAGGTTTGTGTGTCAAGCCCAAGTCCTCCCTTTTCTGTAGGATCTTTTAGATAAGATTGTAGTTCGGTAAGAGTATCACTGGCTTTGGCATAGGATTGAAAAGATATTTCTTTCTTTTTGTGTTCCTTATTTTCAGAAAGAATATCTTGATATTTCCTTTGAAGCACGTTCAAAGCCTTTTTGTGTGATTACTCTGTCTCAGATATCTGAGCCTTTAGAAATGCATTTTCAGCATCCTTTGTTTCAGATATCTTGGTTAGCTCTGAAATCTCCTTTTCAAGAGATTTCTTTTCTTCTTCCAAAAAATTAGTTCTTGATTGAACTACTAAGAATTCTCTTTCATCAAGATCAAGCTCCTTTTTGAGATGTTCTAGATCTGTTATACTTTCCTCATCACTTCCATAATTTAAGAACTGAGAAATGTTGGTTACCTCATCATCCATTAAACATGGTTCGATGTTGGAGAAATATGGAAAGACCTCCTCAGCAACTCCACACATTTCTTTCGTCTTTTGACCAGAGTCAACCAAATCGTAAGTAATGCCACATAACTCAGGTGAAGGTAGCTTGGAGTCATCGGAATCTTCATCTTCAGATTCTGACTCAATTTCAAGAGCATCCAAATGGATTTGAATCTTTTTCCATTCTTCAGTGACCAAAGCTCTCTAATTTCTCTTGAAGTTTCTTCTCTCCTTCCTGTCACCTATCTTTAGTTTATTGATCATAGGACAATCTCTTTTGAAGTGTCCAGGTTTCTGACAGTAGAAGCAAATATCATTTCCAATTTCTGCAACATCAGTACTTACGAATTGCTGAGTAAGCTTGTTCAGCGACTGTTTGTATATTTTTGTACTGATGGTAATTTGATCCTAGATGCTTTTTCAGCTTCTCTTTGGATTTTCTCCTTTCAATCTCTTGACTCACAAATCTTTTCATGTGTTTTACAGCAAGAGCATTTTCTTCAGTCATTTCCTTGGTTTCCTTCTTTCCAGAAGTACCTTGAGTTAAGAGAGCAAAATTATGCGACTTTTCAGTAGCTGTATGTCCTCTCTGAGTTATCCCATAGTTGACAGTTGCAAAGTGTGAGAAGAGTTCCACTAGAGTGATGTTAGGCATTCCTTGGTTGAAGTAGAAATACTGAGTATGTTCCTAGTTTTGGTTTAGACTTCTCACAATAGTCTTAACCTTTTCAGAATTTGTGTATCTATCACTTTCTCCAAGTGCAGCCATTTCGCTCATTAGTGTTGTGAACCTAAAGTCAAGTTCTTCAAGTGTCTCTGTAGGACCTTATTTGAAGTTTTGGAATTTGAGCTTCAAAACTTCAAACTTGTTTTCTTTAGTTTTCTCAGTCCAGCACAGATTTCTTCAATCAATTGCCAGGCAACTTTAGCTGCTTTTGCACCCCACAGTTTACACTGTATGTGCTCTGGAGTAGAACGTATGATGATGTTACGAGCTTGTCCATCCAACCTATGTCTCTTGGCATCTTAAGATGTCTAGATCTCTCTGGGCTGATCTTCATATTCTACTCGACCGGTGACTCTCCCAGTTTCTGGTGTGGAGGAGCCACTGCTTTCATCACCCTTGTCGGCTGGTGCTTTGTCTCTTCCATCTGAAACTCCAATGACTTGTTTGAGCTGTCGAGTGACTATAGGGCCATTCTTGATAACATGTATCATTTCGTCACTTATGGCTTCCAGATGCAACAACATGTTGTTCTTCCATTTTTCGTAGTTTTCTGGCTTGAGGACAAGAGCATCACTCAGAGACATTCTGCAGCAAACACACTAAATGAAAAAATCAAGTGTAGGTGTTAAATAGTTAGTGGGCACTTATCTGGGATCTAGGTTCAGTGCAGAAGGCTTGGGAACCTCCCACTCTATACCACTTGTTGGTCCAGATAACGGCAAAATAAAAGACTAGAAGGGGGGCGGGTGAATAGTCTCTTAAAACTTTTGTCAATAAACACAGTTTCTCAGATATCTGTGAAGATATCTGATACTTAACTTCAGAGAGCGGAAGACTCTCTGTGATAAGTGCACGTGCTCAGCAGAGTAAAAGTGTGTAAATACTTAACAAGATCAATAAATCAAGGTAAATGCAGTAAGTAAATAACACAGCAAATTATAGTGGTATCTGAAGGTGGCGTAATCCTTCAACTAATCCACTTTGGCCTTTCTCAGACCTAGAACCCACTAAGATAGATAAATGAGGTACCCTTACAAATATCCTATTTCTCGATTCCTGCAACACTTGGTTCCCAACCAAATGTTTCCCCCTGAGTTGTTCCCTAGCTATCTGAGCCAAGTACATCTTGTACTCACAAACCTTTTTGAGCTATTCCTTAGTTTCCAAAACTAAGTACTTCCTGTACTCAGTAACCTTCGAGTTGTTCCTTAGTTTCCCAAACTAAGTACTTCCTGTACTCCACGCCAGTTGTTGTGTGGTTAAGGTGGTTTGTCAGGTGAGCTTCTTTATAACTTACAAAGTTAATTCAGAAAGCTCTATAGAATCAAGATTACTTAATACACTTCACAATGTATGGTAACTTGTTCTTTACTGACCCAAGTCATTGTTAAATGTTCTAGATAATGAATCTCAGATACTTGATCTTTTGATTCAACTCCTTTACAAATAGCAATGATTGTTAAGGATCAGGACACTTAGAACTTGTATACTTCTTAGAATTCTAGAGCTTTAGTCGCAACAGTTAGCTAGAAGGTAAGTAGTAAGAAAGCTTGTATGCTTGAGAGATCTGTTGAAGAAATTCAGTAAGTTGTAGTTTCAATGTGAGTTCAAGTTGTAAGTAAGTTCTTGGTGTCTTTTCAAGCATTCTAAGTGGTGATATTTATTGTTGAATTTGAAGCCGTTTGAATAGTATCCGTTAGGCTCAATTCAAATTCAAACTATTGATATCTGTATATAGTACTGCAGAGTTCTTTGTCTTCTTCTTCAGAGACTTCTGCTTTTGTGCAGACATTTATGTCCGAGCAATAAATGCATTGTACTATATTTGTCCTATTGTCTCAACGGATACGTGAAGCTTTCTGAGACTTACGTTCCTTACTCAATCTACTTATGTTCTCAGATATCCTTTGAGTAACTTGATTAATCAAAACACTTGTTGACTCAAGGTTTCTTGACATAGGTATCTTGAGCAAACTTCAGTCTTCTAGAAATGAGTTCCTTTGCTTGGATGCTTCCTTCTTGGTCTTCTTTAAATAAATAAAAAAGATTTGCTAGACTAACATACTTGGATGATTCAGAGACCTAACATCCTATACAAGATTTGCTAGACTAACATACTTAGTGATTTTCCACTTTTACAGTGTTCAAGTGAACCAAGAGTACTAAGAACCTTTCTGAGCTAAGATAAGTCATTAGGTCGCTGATCAAAATCTAAACAGATATTCCTAACGTAATTGAACCGATTTATCTTGTAATTCGACGATTGATTATTGTTTGGGAGCATATTCTTTATACTTTTCACTGATTGGATTCAAGTTCTTCAATTTCTACCTAGGGTTTGTGACACGATTGGGTAAAATTGTATCGTCTCTTGAATCTTGGTTTTTAGTATCGATTATGTTTATTGCATGTTTGTATATGATGTTGATTATGTCTTCGCATATCTGAGTAGCTAAAGACCCTAATTATGGGGTGGTGATGGATTCAATGCATGCTAGTTAGGGTTCATACGATTCTATATACATAAGATGTGATTTACTCTGTGCCATTTTGATTAAATGCGTATGTAGTTATGTGCTTCATGTTCTTTACGCAAAAATCACCAATGGTTTTAGCAACTGATCTTTAATACCAAAACGTGTAGAGATTGCTAAATCCATTGGTTTGTTTTAAACACAATAACTACATTAGCTTGTTAATTGTAGCTTAGTGGAATTGACACCTTCATTAATGTTATCTATTTTCTAAGAACAAATTACAGTTAGTTCATTGTCATAGAGCCTTCGTACCTTATCTGATATAAGGTGCCTGCCTAGAAAAGCCTAGAGCTATGTAATAATCGTGAGGACGTGTCCCAGTGATAACTAGAGTAAATCGACATCATTATTGTTGCATCTTTCCTGCTAGCTAGCTTGTTTTCTGTCACC
The DNA here is from genome assembly GCA_026545765.1 of Plantago major. NCBI lineage: Eukaryota > Viridiplantae > Streptophyta > Magnoliopsida > Lamiales > Plantaginaceae > Plantago > Plantago major. The sequence goes on along the minus strand of CM048843.1, from coordinate 38,296,532 downwards.
ACACCATAATTCCCTCTCATATATTCATCTCATCAAGTTAATCTGTTTTCTAGTTTCAAAATTGTTAGATTATCATTCTGTTGTCGAAGCAAAACAAACTTTTACTGCTTTTCATACTGTTATTACTATTCGTAAATGCAACTCAGCCTAGTTAAGTTTCGAGACCGACCTTGGGGTTAACTTCACTGCACTATATGTTTTCGTAGTGTTGAGAATTAACTCTTGGCTAAGTAAACTGATGAGTCGGTTTTGTACCGTCTCATTTGGTCTTTCTTATCGTCTTTTTGTCATCCTTGAATATAGTTTTATTTAGTTTTCCTAGAATATTTTTACTTGTTTTGTTCTTTGTGTGTTTTGTAGATATTTGTCTAAACCGCGCTAATTGACGGCAAAATGGTGTATTTTATATGCATCTACAAGATTTGGAGTTCTAAATGTTGATACAGAAATATGTCCAATCCGTCATAGAGACCTTTGGAAAAAATCCTAAGGCGTCTCAAGCTGTCTAAGGCCTCAAGGTCCGACCCAAGGTCCAATCCGAAAGTCCGACCCTTTACCTTCTCGGAATGAGCAATGAGAACCTTGGCCTTCAAGACAGATGTTCCAGCCCAGAGACGTTGCTTCGGACGTATGACTCGGACCTCATAAGGAACCAGGTGAACTGGCACCAAGAGAAAAGGCAGGGTCCGAGGCTGGCAAGGTCCGAACCACAGTACTTTAGGAGGTTGTTTAAGTTATCTTACTTTCAATTGAGTACCGCTCGGACCATTGCTCTGGACGTACCCTTTCGGACGAAGGTCTGAGACAGACTTCAGAAGTCTCTAATCTCTCGAGGAAAGACTAAACTACCCTCAAAAGACCAAAAGGGAAATGGATTAAGTCTCCTTAATGGGCCATGGGCCTAATAGAGCATTATTGGCGCAATCTGAGCCTTACACTTGGCGTGATCTTGTGACCCCTCCCTTTCTCAAGGGCAACCTATAAATATGGGACATATCCTCATAACGCGAGGTAAGTCAAGCCTTCTTCCCAGACTCTTACCTTCCCGACTATTATATAGAGTAGATCTTCAGTCTCTCTTGAGTAAAGTCTCAGACCGGTTTGACACTTAGCAAACCGGGTCTACCGTCCTAACTCCCCCCCCCCCCTCCAACTTACTTGTGCAGGTTCTTACCCATTAGTGCTTTGGACCTTGGAGTGCTCCGGACCTTAGCTTTGGATCTCGACTCAGGACGATCTGCAGTGGTTTGGACTTAGTATGACTTAGGAAGAACTTACTTAGAGCTTGGGGGACTTCACCCTCAACATTTTGGCGCCGTCTGTGGGAAACTTTACAAAATGTTTCGTAGCTCTATAAGCAATGGCAAGACAGAGAAAGTCAGCGAGAACCACCACTACTGCAGTTGGAACTCCCACTCCAAGGCCACGAGGTAGACCTCCTTCTAGGAGAACACGATTAGCTAGGATCGCATTAAGGAATTGAGAGGAGTTTCCAAGTGATGGTCACACCGCCAATTTCTCCTCGGGGGATGAAAGAGTTGCTGACCTACCAGTGGGAACCTAAGGACTCGGAGCGACAGTCCAAGGCGTTGTCGGACATGTTCCTCCGTCAGGAACACATGGTCCTCCACAGAGAAGGAACTTCACTCTTCCAAATGGCCAGATCATTCGTCCAAATGAGTTTGGGATGAATGAGAATCAGTTCGGCCTCTTGCTCACTACTATCCAAGCTTGCTTTGGATCCAGCAATGTCTAACCTAAACCGTCACTGGTAGCTCTAAGGCAACTAGATCCAACTCAGTCTAGGAACAAACATCACCTTGGAACAATACCGAGGATTGAGGATCTTAAGGAGCTCCTAAACAGGAGGACAACGACGTCACAAGGAGGTAACGATTGGACCACGTCCTCGGAGCTGGCTCTTCCCGCTCGCTCGGAGCAGGTCCAAACCGCTCACTCACAACTTGCTTCTGATTTAGCTGAGCAACACGACCAAGAACTCCTAAGCTCCGAGTGCTCCGAATGGAAGAGCTTGAACAAAACACAGAGCTTCGGACGTACTTCCGAATTTACAGATTCGAACTGAACAACAGTAGCCGTGGATGGCTTGAGGAGAATGCAAATAGATCTGAAACAAAGACAATGGAAGCAAGCTTTGGACTCAAAGCTAGGACGAAGAAAAAGCGAGATCCAAACTGAAATTTGAAATAAAGGAAGGAGATTTGGACTTACCAAGCGTCTCGGAACCAAGATCCGGAACTATAGCTTCGGACTAGAGCTGACGGAGTGTAGTGGAAAAGCGTTTCGGACTAGAACAAGAAAGTGTGGCGGATTTAAAGCTCGGACTAAACGAATCCGGAACAGTAAAGTGCTTCAGACTGAATAATAACTCCGGAACTGTTGCTCCGGACATGATGCTGCAGAACGGAGATAATCTTCGGACGCCCACATACGCGCCTCGGACCAGTTGCGCTCCGGGCAGCGGAATGGAAGCACAAGCGAGCTCAGAACTGGAGCTACTGTTGCTTCGGACCGGAACACATACTAGCTTTCAACTTGAGCTTCGGACTCACACTTTGGCTCGGACTAAAACACTTTGCTCCGGATCACTTTACAGACGACTCAGACTGATAAACCATCTTGGATTCTCTTCTGTTTGGAGGTGATCCCTCTTCCTCTTCGAAGCGATAAGCCATCTTTGATTCTCATTCTGGCAAGATCATTTGTCCAAATGAGTTTGGGATGAATGAGAATCAATTCGGCCTCTTGCTGACCACTATCCAAGGTAGCTTTGGATCCAACAATGTCCAACCTACTCCGCCATTATCAGCTCCAAGGCAAGCGGAGCCTGCTCGGTCGAGGAATGAGCATCGCCAGGTCTTGGAGGGAATAGGGGAACAAGGTCGACAAGATAATCTTCGCAACCTTCTTAACAGGAGAGCAGTCGCATCCCAAGGCCAACACGAAAGAAGTCCGGTCAAGCCTAGGACCGATGAAGTAGGTCCTAGTTGCTTTCTGGCTCCCCAGCATAGAGTAAGGGATCACATGGCCGAAAGTATCCCGGTGCTTCAAATTGAGGATCTTCCTCTAGATATAGCAATCAATCCAAGGACTGGTAAGAGGCTCGCCGCTGAAGCGATCTACCTCCAACAAAAGGCCTTATAAACTCAAAATGCTACTCTAGAAAAAATGGTGAAGGCTTATAAGAAATACTACGGTGATACTTGTCCCGTGGGTCATCTGACTAGGTGTGAGAGCCGGCTGGAGTCCAATGGTCTGACTGATAACATGAAGGCTCTTACCTTCTCAACCACTCTTACCCAATGACTCCATCAAGTCCTAGATGGTCATCCTCACCCTCTTCCTGGAAAGGTTTGAGAAGGCAAAGGAAGATGAGGTCAGTGGATCACCTAGCAAAAAATCATCTAAGGAAGGCAGGATAGGACCACGCCCTGGGGACAATTCTCGGACCACATCCTAGGCACCATGTCCTAGGCGCCCTAAGGTTGGATCACCTCTTAGGGTCGGACCATTTCCTCATAGAAGGTCCTTACTAGATCGTAGGTGTTGCGCCCTAGGCATCATGTCCTAAGGTCGGATCACTTCCAAGGGTTAAAGAAATTCCTTTACCATCTCCTCGGAGAAGAGAAGATATCACCATGTCCCCGGAGCAGGTCCAAACCGCTCACTCGGAGCTGGCTCTTCCCGCTCGCCCGGAGCAGGTCCAAACCGCTCGCTCGGAGCAGGTTCTGCCTGCTGTCTCGGAGCTGGTCCAAACCACTCACTCGAAGCTGGTTCTTACCATGTCCTCGGAGCAGGACATCACCCTAACTTCGGACAAGGTTCTTACAATGTCCTCGGAGTAGGTCATCACCATGGCCTCGGACCATGTTCTCACCGTGGCCTCGGACCAAGTTTTCACTGTGGCCTCGGACCAGTTGAACAAGCATCCGACACTTGCCACCAAAGCGGCTAGGACAGTCTCCTACTGCCAAAGTGGCTACGACAAGTCTCCTACCACATACAAAAGTGAAGTTAAGAGATGCTTTCACATCATTTACCATACATGCACATTCATTGAATCATTCATTCATTCATTCATCCATTCATTCATCATGCACGCACAAATCATTCATCAATGCTTCAATTACTATACAAGCGTGCATGACTCGTCGATGATAGGTTTCCGATAATAAGGGGGTCCGACACCCACGAAATTACATAAGCCCGACCGTCTCGGCACATACGGATTATCATCCGTTCGGCGGTGATCCCTCTTCCCTGCTCGGATAAATAAATTATTGTCCGACATAGCGGACCCTTGTCCGTCCGGATAGGCTTGATGGCTTATGTGTGTGGAGCTATGAAATCGCCCATAGGATCATCATAGTACTTCCGCAGGCTTGATTAGTGAAATACAAGATAAACGATCTTTTTGACAAATGATTATTTTTAGTCCTAAACTTCCCAGACCCTTGTCCGTTCGGACGTGTCCTATCGGACTCAACCGAATAATCAACTGTCTAGCATGCGGACCTTAGTCCGTTCGGATTTCACTAATGGCTTATAGGTGTGGAGCTATGAAATCGCCTGTAGGTCCTTATTTGGATCCGTAGAGTTGATTAGTACAAATAGTACCAACAATCTTCTTACAAAACGGCTGCTTGGATCTTGTATCTACACGGACTCTCGTCCGTTCGGATATCCCACGATTGGTTTAACCCGAATAATCAACTATGTACATCACACGGACCCTCGTCCGTCCAGTCGTCCTTAATGGCTTGCGGGTGTGGAGCTATGAAATCGCCCATAGGACTTATTTTGGAACATCCGAAGAGTCGATTATTAACACAAAATAAAACCCCATCTTGCCAACAGGATGGATGACTTATCTTAAGCACACGGACTCCCGTCCGTTCGGATGTCCCTAATCGGACAATTTCGGAAAATCGACTATTAAGTAACACGGACTCTCGTCCGTTTGGTTGTCCTTACTCGGACCATCCAACAACATCGGTTGCTTTAAAAATAACAACCCATCCCTCTTATGGGTGAATAAGTTATCCTCTCACACGAACCCCGTCCGTTAGGAAGTCCTCTCTCTGACCTTCCAACTTGCAAAAAGCGTCTCTATCATATGCCCCTTCGCATCTATTCGGTCCGACCCACTCTCACTATAGGTCCGATCCCTCTTACTAAATAAACAGACAAAGGGAAGCCTAACGTCCGAAGCTAGCCTAGGACCGGACAAACTCCGGGTCGGACGCCACACAACAGAAGACCCTCAAATGTACGAAAGGGGTTATGTCAATCCCACTAAGTAGCCAATACAAGTTGGTCTTGGCTCGGACTAGTAGGCTCGGATCTTCTTCCGAAACACTACTACACCATCGCTAAAAGTCTACTCAGGACGGCACAGGTCCTAGCCTAGCAACGATACGTCCATACCCACTGAAAGGGAGATATGCCTATTTAACCCACGTGGCTCGATATAAGTGTATACACCTGTCCAAATGGCAAAATAAGGGTAGTACTTCACTCCCTTATTCCAAAGACATCATATGCAAGCCCAAAGCTTCAAAATAAAAACTTACGGGAGATATCAAAATAGACATGATGAAGACATTCTGAAACAAGCAAAGCACACTACCATTTGGACAAGAGTTAGAAAGAAAGTGAAGGTGTTAATAAAGAAAGTCATCTTTATTATCATCAAAGGTGAAAAACAGCATGTTAATCTCCTAAGGTTATTACATACATTCAAATTCAATAGTGGAGACAAACATCAACCTTCGAACACAAAGAACATAGTGGACGAAAAATGGAGCAGATCCGGATCGGAGAAGGCAGCCTCGAACTAAGATACAAACTGCTAGCTCCGAACAAGAATAAAAAATTGGCAGATCTGGAGCAACTACGAACAACCAACTGCAGAAATTCGGACCAGATCAAAACCTAGAACTCACTCCGGACTGGATCAGAACAGTACTGTAGAAAACTTGGAACTATTACAGATCCGGATCTAACTCTCACCTCGAAACTCGCGAACTCGAGCAACGGCTAAAGACACCTCTGACTATGCGTCTTCGGATTGCAACGGCACAGAGAAACTCTGGATAGCACAAGCTCCGAGCTTGATGGCCCAGAAAAGAGCTTGAGCAGAATAGAAAATCCGGAATAGTAGAACTTCAGAGCAGTATAGCTTTGGACATCACTAACACAGAAACTTGAAACTCGGAAAATCAAAATTGTACCGGCCGGACCAGAACAGACATCTCGAGCTCGGAGCCTTTGGACTAAACGACAGCAAAGCTCCAGATTCAGCAGCGGAACGGAGTAGCAGATCCGGTGGTCTGCTCCGAACAAGAAAAAGGCAGAGCAGATCCGTATCTCGGATCCGGACCGAAGCAATTTCGGAGCATTAAAACAGAAGAGCAGATCCGTAGCAGATCCCGGCTCAAATCCTGGCCAAAACATCTTCGTAGTAGCAGCAGAATCTTGGATTCCTCTCCATGATTTCTACAGGTGCAACTCTTCCGGAAGAAATCATCCCGACGAAATCTTCTCCACACTAGCCACGAAATCTGTAAGACCAATCTCTCTACCACCAATTTCATCAAAGAAGCACATCACCACTCGCCAAAATTCAATCCAGCAACGGAAATTATCCAACCAAAGAAAAAAAAATCTGAAACTCAACAGCCAAACTTGGATTGCTACCTTGTTGTTGCGGACATAATCAAGGTCGGAACAGGGAGCACAAACGGAGCACAAAGCTCGGATCGGAAACGAGCTTCGGACTATAGCTTTGGATTATAGCATAAAACGAGCTTCGGACTACAGATTCACATAATAGCATAAAACGAGCGCCTCGGACTTGGGAATCTGGATCCGGATCGAACAAATCGGAACAGAGCTTCGGATCCAATGACGGAACAGAGATTCGGATCTGTTCTTCTTGCATTCTTGCTGTTCGATCGGCATCATCAATCATATCTATAGCTCCCACACCCCTCCACAATCTTCCCATTGAAATCCACTGGCTTCCCCTGCGCATCGAAAAAACGACCCCGACCTCAATGAGATCTCCTTCACCAAATGTAGCTCGAAAACTCGAAGATGGGTTTGGAGAGAGATAAGGAACTATAGATGGTCAATCAGTTTAGATCGATCAAGTTGCAGCAAGTACAAGAGAGTGCTTCGGACTGAAGAAGGAGAGGCGGCTATGGAGCAGATCTCGACTTGGATCCGAAGTAGCAACTTCGGACGAGACAAGAGTGGATCCAGAACGAACAGCTTGAACATAACAGAGATCCGGACTGCACAAGATCCGAGTGGAACAGCAAGAGGATTTCTCCTATGTATCGGACGGGGCGGATTTGAGGTTTAGTGAAGTGACGAAGGAGGAGCTGGATAAGGAGAGTGGTGATGGTGAGGTGAGGAGTGAGGACAATTGTTGTGGAGAAGAAGAGTACACAGCACTTAATTTCGTGAAAAATAGATCTCCCTAGCTGGACTCTTTAGATTGTTAAAGAATAGGAAGAAGAGGAGAAGAAGGAAAAGGAAAACAAGCTTCCAATGGGCCTACGGAAGAGGCAACAACAAGTCAACTAAAGCTTAAGCCACATTGATAGCAACTCTAAAAAACTCTTATTTCTAAAATTGGAGTGAAGTATGGAAAATGGAAAAAGTTATAACATATTTTTTTGAAAGTCCGGATCCGACATCCAAGCAACAAAATCTACCCGGACTTGACTCATCCGATCCGACATCCAAGCAACAAAATCTACCCGGACTTGACTCCTCGGATCCGACATTCGAGCGACAAAATTTACCCTGATCCTAAGCCTCCACGTTTGACCCTTATCTAGCTTATAAATACCTCTTTTCCTGCAGTCCGAGAGATCTCATCTCGGACTGTAAGAAAAGTGGGGGGGGGGGGGATAGGGGAAAGACAAGAGAGGACACGGATAAGGAAAAATTTCAAAGCTCACAAGATCGATTGCACAAAGAAGCTCCCTGGACACTATAGTTCCTCAACTATCTTCTACTAAGATACTTGGAAACTAGGGGGACATATGTTGATACATAAATATGTCAAATCCATCATAGGAACCTTTGGAACAAATCCTAAGGCGTCTTAAGCTGTCTAAGGTCCAAGGCCTCAAGGTCTGACCCGGAGGTCCGACCCTTGACCTTCCCGGAATGAGCAATGAGAACCTTGGCCTTCAAGACAGATGGTCCAACCCAGAGACGTTGCTTCGGACGTATGACTCGGACCTCATAAGGAACCAGGTGAACTGGCACCAAGGGAGAAGGCAGGGTCCGAGGCTAGCAAGGTCCGAACCACAGTACTTTAGGAGGTTGTTTAAGTTATCTTACTTTCAAGTGAGTACCGCTCGGACTATTGCTCCGGACCTACCCTTTCGGACGAAGGTCCGAGACAGACTTCAGAAGTCTCTAATCTCTCGAGGAAAGACTAAACTACCCTCGAAAGCCCAAAAGGGAAATGGGTTAAGTCTCCTTAATGGGCCATGGGCCTAATAGAGCATTGTTGGCGCAATCTGAGCTTTACACTTTGCGTGATCTTGTGAGTCCTCCCTTTCTCAAGGGAAACCTATAAATATGGGACATATCCTCATAACGCGAGGTAAGTCAAGCCTTCTTCCCAGACTCTTACCTTCCCGACTATTATACAGAGTAGATCTTCCGTCTCTCTTGAGTAAAGTCTCAGACCGGTTTGACACTTAGCAAACCGGGTATACGGTCCTAACCCCCCATCCAAGTTACTTGTGCAGGTTCTTACCCCTTAGTGCTTTGGACCTTGGAGTGCTCCGGACCTTAGCTTTGGAACTCGACTTAGGACGATCTACAGTGGTTTGGACTTAGTACGACTTAGGAAGAACTTACTTAGAGCTTGGGGGACTTAACCCTCAACACTAATGCCTCGTATGGATGCTAGAAGTGGAGAGGGAAGGTCAAAATATCAAGAATTGGAGTCAAAGTGCATCGAAGGGCAAAACAGTAAATTCCAAGAGAACTGGCGACGCCTGTTATCGGTCGCCAGTTATCAAACTAGCGTACGCCAGTGTTTTTCTGCAACCAAACTAGCATCGCGAGTTTGGAAACTGGATACGCCAGTTTTGATTAACTGGCGATGCCAGTTTTCCAACTGGCGACGCCAGTTTTCTTTTTGCCGTAGTTTTGCGATGCGTTTTTGTTTCCTAATTCGCTCAGACCTAGTTTTTCTCCTTTCTATTACTAAGAACAAGACATAATCACTTTTCATATTCATTACCCGATTTGAGGTAATTGAACCGTTTTTCCTTGTAATTCGAAGATTGACATTGATTGGGAGATTATCTACATAGCTTTGGCATCGATTCGTTTTTGTTCTTCAATTTATACCTAGAGTTTGTGAAAACGAAGGGTAAATTGTATCAATCCTTTCGAATCTTTATTTTGTGCTTGAGATTATGTTTATTCCTAGTATGATTGTACTTTCGCTTGTGATGAGTAGCTAAACACCCCTATTATGGGGTGGTGACTGATTCAATGCATGCTAGCTAGGGTTTATGTGATTCGAAGTGCATCGGGATTCAACTACTTGTGCCTTTTAGATTAATTATTATCCCTGCTATCACGTTTGATAATCCTCTAGACAAAATCACTGTTAGATTAAGTATTTAATCAATACGCCAAAATGTCTTTCGTCTTGCTTAATTTAACAGTTAGTTGCAAACCGTGATAGTAGGTTAGTGAAATTAATTGTAGTCTAGTGAAACTGACGCCTTCACTAGTGCTATTTGTTTTTGAACTCAAGTCTGTGACAACTTGCGTAGTCAATCTTGTGAATCACATATATCCTGCTAGCTAGCTTGTTGACGTTACCACTCCATAATTTTCTCCTTCATATTTCAATCTCGTTACTGTCAAATCGGTTTATAGCATTGTAATCGTTACTGTCCTTCACATATATCATCTCGCTGCCGAAGCAAACAAACATTTACTACTTTTCATATTGTTACTTTTATTCGTTAACAAGACTCAGCCTAGTTAAGTACTTCGAGACCGACCTCGGGGTTAACTCCACTACATTATAGATTTTCATGGTGTTGAGGATTAACTCTTGGCTTTAAATAAATTTAGAACTTTGATTTGACACATCAAGTTTTTGGCGCCGCTGCCGGGGACTTAACTCTTTTGTTAAGTTTACGAGTTTTAGTTACAGTATTTTTGTTTTTTTCTTTTTCTAGTTTTAGTTTTAGTTTTTGTTAGTCTCTTTCCTCTGTTACCTTTGTGTCTGTCCTAAGTGCTTGTTTGACTAACAGGTGCTGACAGTTGCGTAGTTCTGGTGTTGTGTTTCTATTGTAGCATAATATTAAGGACATGGCAACAATGAGGGCAGTTTACGAACCAGCTTTTGCAGGCAGGAACTTCGCAGTGTTCCTGGAAGGAGATACGAGGTTACGGAAGAAGACCTGAACTGCCTACCCCGCTTTTATGGGGGCATGGACGAGGACGTATTAGACTTCCTGAGGAACTTCGATTATGCAGTTTCAGACATCCCTAAGAGGGGATTGGATGATTGCAAACTCCGCAGACATTTATTCCCTTTCACTCCGAGTTTATGAATGAGTATCATCCATATCATAAATTGGTGGAGCTCAAGAAGGAGATTAATGGGTTTACACAGGCTTGGAATAAGCCATTCCATGAGGCTTGGGACCGATTTAAGGAAGCTAAGTATAAATGTGCTAACCATAGGCTTTCAGATGCCGACCTGGCAATGCACTTCTATGATGGACTGACCGAGCCATGCCAGGAGTCGGTGGATATAGTTAGTGGTGGAATTGGAAGTAAAACACCTGCTGAGCTCAAAGAGGTGTTCATTATGCAAGCTGATACTTCAAATCGCAAGGTACGGGCCCCAGTGCAAGCTAAGAGAGCGAGGGTGCCGCAGGTTGAGCTGGATTTTGAGCCCTATTGTGAAATCCTCGACGTTGACGAGAAGATAGCCGCGTTGAGCAGACCAGAGAGAGTTTTTCGAGCTGAAGGTGTGGAAACAACTCTTGATATTCTTGCGCTTGTGCTAGAAGGTGAGATTCGGGAGGCCATGATTACTATGTCAGAAGTGTTTGCAGCAACCAGCACCGAACAAGTAGAGACTGATTCCAGGATCGAAGCTGTTAGTGAAACAACTAATGAGATCGTCTCTTTGGCAGCACAACTCAGTGCTAGTTTAGACAGACAGGACGCAGCTGATCAGGAGGCAGAAGAAGTCTTTGCGGCTCTGCGAAGCGGAAAGTTAACCAAACCGAATATTGTTGAAATTACTGATGATTGACCTACTATTTCAGGTACTACAGGTACGGGTGCCAGGGATGAGCCACCAGCTACCTCCGATGGCTCCCGGGTTAAGGAGAAGGAGAATAGAGGGGATCCACAGCTTCATAAAAGTCCAAACCCATACAGGCCCCCCACTCCTCATGTTCCTTTTCCCGGGCCACTTAAGGAGAAAGTTGATGACAAGGAAATACGCTCCGGTAATCCCCTTTTTGACCGATTGTTGAAGGTTGAGATCAACATTCCTCTACTAGATATGATTCATGATGTCCCAGCATGGTCGATGTTTTTCAAAAAGTTAAGTACGAATAATCGGGTCTATCGAAGAGGGGAAAAGGAGTTCATGCTTGAAACAGTCAATGCAATTTTTGGGATACCGGAAAAGAAGAAGGATCCCAAGAGTTTCATCATCAGTATCGGCTTAGGGGAGAACCACGTGGCCAAATCTATGCTTGATAACGGCCCAAGTATCAACCTATTGCCCTATGCTATTTACAAACAGCTTGGACTTGGAGAAATTCAGCCCACGGGAAAGGTAGTCCAAATGGCTGATCGGAGTTTAAGGCGTACCTTGGGAATAGTGGAAGATGTCTTGGTCAGGGTGGACAAGCTGCTGGTACCAGCCGATTTTGTGATCCTGAGGACTGACAGCCCAGCAGAAACTGAGTTGAAGAAACATGTCATTCTTCTGGGACGCCCCTTCTTGGCTATAGCAAACGCTTTTGTAAGCGTAGCAAACTGGATAGCTCATTTGGAAGTGCTCGGAGAAAAGGTAACTATCTCTAGCAAAACTAATGTCAATGGTCTTGATACTGGGGAATGCAATTTTTTGAATGTCTATGGTTGCAATTTTCCGATGATTTAGATGAATTAGTTTTGAACACTTATATGCAAACTATCACCAGAGATAAGTTGAAGCAGATCTAACTCTTGAAACTGATAAAGATCTTTTGGATAATGAAGCAGTAGAGCATGCTAATTTCCTAGGTAGCTGCGAGTCGATACCTTTTGGTGAAGAAGTAGAGGAAATTCTAGAGGTAGAGGGCGAGCAGAGAACGTTGGAACCACCTCTAGAACTTAAGGAACTTCCTAGCCACTTTAAGCATGTCTACTTGGGGGAGGGAAATTCAAAATTAGCGATAATTTTGGCTAAACTGACTGTGGAACAAGAAGAGAAATTGGTCGCGATACTGCAATATAACTCTCAGGCCATAGGTTGGAGCATTAGCTATATCAAAGGCATTGACCCTTCCAGATGTACCCATAGGGTTGCTCTAAAGGAAGGGACTAAACCAGTTAGGTAGCCACAACGTCGCCTTAACCTTGCTCTTCAGGATGTAGTGAAAAAGAGATCATTAAGTTGCTTGATAGTGACATGATTTATCATGTCCCTAATAGTAAGTGGGTAAGCCCTATCCATGTAGTACCTAAGAAGTCTGGAATAACTGTAGAAAAGAATGATAAAGGGGAGCTAGTTCCTTTATGGAAAACAACTGGGTGGCGTATGTGCATAGATTATAGGAGATTGAATGCCGCTACCAAAAAGGATCACTTCCCCCTCCTTTTTATTGACGAGATGCTCAACTGCCTTGTTGGGCGAGCATTCTATTGTTTTCTAGATGGTCTTTCAGGTTTCTACCAAATTCACATAGCTCAGGAGGATCGAGCCAAGACAACATTCACTTGCCCTTTCGGTACTTTCGCCTACAAGAGAATGCCGTTTGGACTGTGCAATGCACCCGCCACATTCCAGTATGCTTTCCGTTTTCTCTGATATGGTACAGGATTACGTTGAGGTATTTATGGATGACTTCTCTATTTTTGGTGATTCCTTTGATGACTGTTTGAAAAAGCTTGAATTAGTCTTAAAGAGGTGCATAGATTGCAATTTGACTCTTAGTTGGGAAAAGAGCCATTTTATGGTAGAAGAATGTATAGTTCTGGAACATATAGTGTCAAAGTGCGGGATTGAGGTCAATATGGTCAAGGTAGAGATAATTGAAAAGCTCCCACCCCCTACTTGTGTGAAAGAACTGCAATCTTTTCGTGGGCATGTTGGTTTTCATCGCAGATTTATAAAAGACTTTTAAAAAATTTCAAAGCCTTTGAGCAACCTATTGGGAAAAGATGTCCCTTTTGTCTTTGATCAATCTTGCCTTGAAGCCTTTAATGAGCTCATGAAGAGACTGGTTTCGGCCCCTATAATAGTTCCTCCTGACTGGAACTTGCCCTTTGAAATTAAGTGTGATGCTTCTGATTTTGTTGTAGGGGCTGTACTTTGCCAAAAGGTGGATAAGCAATATCGCGTGATTTACTATACCAGTAAGACATTAGACAGCGTTCAAGTCAATTACACGACCACTAAGAAGTAATTTCTCACTGTTATTTTTGCTCTCGATAAATTTCGGTCTTATTTAATTGCATACAAGGTTATTGTGCAAAGTGACCACGCTGCGCTTAGACACCTTCTAGCAAAGTGTGATTCGAAACCCAGGATGACTAGGTGGATGTTGATGTTGCAGGATTTTCACTGTGAAATAGTAGATAAGTGTGGGAAAGAGAACTTAATTGCTGATCATTTGTCTAGACTTCCCCCCTCTGCTATAGATGACGAATCCCCACTATTCGCGATGTACTACCTGATGAGCATATAATGAGTTTAGGAACTGAGACATGGTTTGCTGATATAGTTAACTATTTAGCTACGAACTCTGTGTTGCCTCACTTGTCATCCTCCGAAAGGAGAGCTTTTGAAAAGCAGTGCAGGAAATACAATTGGGATGATCCGAATCTTTTTAGGATAGGTGTTGACGATGTGCTTAGGAGATGTGTGCCGGAAACAGAACAGGGAAGCATCCTGCGCTTTTGCCATGAGATGGAGTGTGGAGGGCACTATAGTGTCACGAAAACTACCCACAAGGTATTCAATGCAGGATTCTTCTGGCCCACAGTGGTGATCGTTGTGATCGTTGCTAGTGCACTGGTAACATTGGTAAGAAATAGGAGATGCCACAGACTGGCAATCTAGTGGTTGAGCCTTTTGATGTTTGGGGGATCGATTTCATGGGTCCGTTCCCCATTAGCTCTAGCTATCAATACATCTTAGTTGTAGTTGATTACGTGACTAAATGGGTAGAAGCAGTTGAAACTAGAACTAACGATGCCCCTGTTGTTACTAGATTTCTCAGGGATATATATGCTCGTTTTGGTACCCCTAACACAATCATAAGCGATGGGGGCAAGCATTTTGTGAATCGGCTGTATGCAGGTGTTATGAAGAAATATGGGGTATACCACAAAGTAGCCAATCCATATCACCCACAGACATCTGGTCAAGTCGAGGTCAGCAACCGACAGATTAAGCAGATTCTAGAGAAAGTCGTGCGCCCCAGCAAGAAGGATTGGGCTGAAAAATTACCGGATGCATTATGGGCATACCGCACCAGTTACAAGACAGTGATTGGGACTACCCCTACTGTTTCGTGTATGGGAAAGCTTACCATCTACCCGTGGAATTGCAGCACAAGGCTCATTGGGTAATTTCAGAGCTCAACGTGGAGCAGGTGCAACCAGGAGAGCAACGACTTCTACAGCTATATGAGCTAGATGAGTTGCGATTGAATGCGTTCGAGAACGCGAAGATATACAAGGAGAAAACCAAGAAGTACCATGACCACAACATTGTCCGGAAGGAACTGATACCTGGTAAGAAAGCTTTGTTGTTCAATTCACGTTTGAAATTCTTTCCAGGTAAACTTCGAACCCGTTGGGATGGACCCTTCAAGATAGTCTCGGTGGCTCCTCATGGAGCCGTTGAACTCCAAGACTTGGGAACTGGAGATACATTCAAGGTTAACGGGCTGCATCAAGCCATATGTGGAAGCTGTTGACTCTGCTGGAGAGATTGAGAATTTCTACTTGAATCCGGACGAAGAGGATCCAGGTCGCGCTGGAACAAGTACTGGCCGGTAAGTTAGCATAGTTCTTGTTTTTCCATTTAGTGTAGTTTGTTATTTTTAGTCGAGTCTAGTTGAGATAGAAGGTCAAAAGTGGGGCAAACCATCGGCAAGAACTGGCGGCCTTGATTATGGCGAACCATGATTAGCTAACGAGACTAATGGCGTCGCCGATTAGAAACTACGCTAGTTAGCTACTTAGCCATTGGCGCCTTAATTAATGGCGGCAGCGATGCATAAAGCTCATGGCGTCCGATTAGGAAGCTAGCGCCAGTTCCTTTCATTCAAAAAAAAAAAAAAAAAACTCCTTTTCGCCTGCTAGCTCGGTTCTTTGTTTTCTGACGTTCTTCTTGAGTATTAGGTCATCTCCTGAACCTTCTCCGGATCTTGAAAACCTTCAATCAGGGAAGCCTCTGTCTTATCAACTCTCTACTTTTTCTCTTTTTACTCGTTTGCTCGAGGGCAAGAACGAGTTGAGGTTTGGGGAGGGGTGTTTCGAGTTTTGATCTGCCTTAGGCTTCTTACTTGCATGTTTTCGGATGTGTTTCTTTCTCTGTATTTCGTACTTTATTTTGTATTTCTTATTCAGTCTGTTGAGTCTAAGTCTATCTCCCAATTCGAGCGTCTATTGCATGTACTAAACCTGTTTAATGCTTTTGTTTTGACTGATCCTTGACTATTAGCAGTTTGCATGTTTATGTTTGCTAAGTTTGTTTCTATTGTAAATAGAAAGTCTGTAGTCTAAAAAGCCTGTGAGTGAACCGTAGCCAATGAAAAGATATTGTACCGGCACCTGTGTTATTTAATTCGGGAAGTGCAAACTCCCTAGTTTGCGCCTCATCAATCTCATGTGTACTCTGTGTAAGTTAAGTGTGACGAACGGCATGTTTCACATTCTTATTTGCTTATGCCAAACCCATTCCAAGTCCAGGTTTGGGGTGGAGTTTTATGTGCCTATCTGTATTGATAAATACTGTGTCAGGCTTTTCGTTCTCTCAAAAATAAAAAAAATAAAAAAAGTCTCGGAGTGGATCTATGGTACTAGTTACCACCATTAGTCGTGTTGGGCACGTTTCAGATACTACCTATATACCGGCGTGGCCCTTAAAAGCTATATGTCCGTGAGGGTTGATGGCGTGTACACCAAACCAGCACGCACAAAAGTGCGGACTTTCGGTAAAACAGACACTACCAAAAAACTGAGACATAAAAAATATATACAAGCATATGTGTCATATATAAGACTGCAAAAAAGAGTATGCGAAAAAATGAAAAAATATATACATATTGGAAAAAGAGAGAACGACTGCCTTTTTATGAGTCTACTGCTGATTGTTACAGAGCTATGAAAAAGTCCCTTCCGACTTAACTGATTGAGTACATTGCATGAGGTATTTGAGGCATCTTTGTGACGCAAATCACCTTCCTTACCTCTTTATATTCTTGAGAGATTGCCCCTACTGGACACTTCCAAGAGTGTGAGAGAATAGATGCATAGGATCCACTTGTGAGGGACTGTTGTTTTAGACATAAGTTCTATTTAGTTTGGAAATGAACTTTTTGAACTTGTGCATGTTATTCTGTGAATGTCAGTGTGATGTCAAAGCTTCTGCATTTCTTGGGCTTGTTACTTGCAATCGTAGACTCGGTAGCTTGGGAGCTAGACTTTATTTTGTGTCTTTGTGTTTTTTGTTTTTTCTAGGTTTTTCTGAGAGTCTGTTGCATGAGGACAAGCAAGGGTTCGGTTTTGGGGAGTTTGATGAGTCGGTTTTGTACCCTCTCATTTGGTCTTTTTTACCGTCTTTTTGTCATCCTTGAGTATAGTTTTATTTAGTTTTCCAAGAATATTTTTACTTGTTTTGTTCTTTGTGTGTTTTGAAGATATTTGGCTAAACCAAGCTAATTGAAGGCAAAATGGTGTATTTTATATGCATCTACAAGATTTGGAGTTCTAATGCCTCGTATGGATGCTAGAAATGGAGCGGAAGGCCAAAATATCAAGAATTGGAGTCAAAAGGCGTCGAAGGGCAAAACAGTAAATTCCAGGAGAACTGGCGACGTTAGTTATCAAACTGGCGTACTCCAGTGTTGTTCTGCAACCAAACTAGGTATCAGAAATCTTTCTGAGACCTGTAACGCCTTCTTAGTGAAGCTTTGGTACAGGTTTAGGGAACAAACTTCACTATGGACTTTTTGCATGAAAGAAAAGTATTGCAAGGATGTATTTCCTAAAGATGTTGTTGTTAAAATCTCAGACTCTTTGCTTTGAAATAGAATGATGAGTGTCAATCATGTCATTGAGGATAACTGTTTCCTAAAGGTCCTTGTTTCTTTTGGTTGGATAACTGGTCTGGAGTGGGTAAACTAGTGGATTTTGCTGTTATGCCTCAGGATGGTAAGGAACTAGTGGAACAGTATGGCTCTTCCCAATTGTGGGACCTGAGCAAACTTACTAGTAACCTCCCACTCCATGTAGCAGCTCAATTATCTTTGATCCCTTTTGATGATTCTATACCTGCCTCTCCTATTTGGAAATGTTCCTCCAATGGTTTGTTTACTTCCAAAATGTTCCTCTCGTATTTGGGATTCTAGAATTCCTACCACTGTTTCCATCTTCTGGTGGAAGCTGCTTCATAAGTGGCTCCCAGTTGATGAAGTTCTCAAAAAGAAAGGGATGGAAATAGTTTCCAAATGTCAGTGTTGTAACAAAATGGAATCTATCACTCATGTTATTCTTTGGAATCAGGAAATTCATAAAGTCTGGGTCTGGTTTTCAGGACTTTTCCAAGTCCAACTTAATCCCCATTACTGTGTGGCTGCTAGGTTTAAATCTTGGTTTTATTCTACTGATCATGTGTGTGCTCATCATATCAGAGTGCTTATACCCTTATTGATTGGTTGGTATGGTTGGCTTGCTAGAAATGATGCCAAATACAATGGTAAACCTATTAAGGCCGATCTTATAATCTTCAGAGTAATGCATTTTATTCATTTGTCCAACTCTGCCAAACATTTTGATGGCTCCTTTTGGAGAGGTGATTTCAGTGTGGCTGAATTGTGGTTGATTTCCCTTCCCCAAGTAAGAGTGCCAAAAGTAACTTTAGTGTATTGGGAAAAACCTCCTTCTCACTGGGTAAAAGTAAATACTGATGGGGCTTTTAACCAATACACTAAGAAAGCTGCTTCAGGTGGTCTTATTAGGGATTCTGATGGGAGAATTTTGAGAAGTTTCTCCAATTTTTTAGGCCATTCTACTATTCTGTATGCTGAGCTTTTTGGTATTTGGCATGGTTTGCAGCAAACTGCTAGGATGAATTTGAACCATGTTATTATTGAGACAGACTCTGTAATTTCTTTGCAATTGATTGAAAATGTTCACAGGAACTGGCACTGGTCTGTATCTCTGATTCTAAGCAAAATTTTGCAACTCTGTGTACATAGAAATATTAAGTTTGTTCATGTATACAGAGAAGGCAATTCAGTGGCAGATTGGTTGGCAGGTGAAGCTTTAAGAGATGAAACTGGCTACAATCATGAAATTGGTGAATGTCCTATAAAAGCCAGGCAGCTTGCTTATAGTGACAAAACAGGTAGACCCTATATAATGATTACCAAATGATGATATCAAATCTGATGGTTCCTCCCCCCCCCCCCCCCCCCCCTCCCTCAGACTGTGGTAACAATATGGATAGGTTGGTTTGTTCTGGATCATTTTTCTATAATGTATAGAGTTGGACCAGATTTGAATATTCTTAGCATTGTGCAGTTTGATGCCTGTTTGGATGGTTTCTAGTTTTTGCAGGTTAGGCAGGAGAATCAAAAGGCCAGCCATTATACTGTTGTATGGGTGGATCATCTAATTCCTAACCTTGATAACTTTTTGTCTAACTGCAATCTTGTGAAGTATGAACTTTTTGGTATCAATGTAATAGGAGATAGGAATAGAACCTTTGATTATTCATCTACTATCTACTGTAAGCATATTTTGGCTATGTATGGTATATCTCTTGAAGACTTGGAACTTCTGATTACAGTAAAGAGGCTACAATCAGCTCTTGTCACTTGTAAAGAAGTTGGAAGACTTTGGTTTCTTTCTTCCTCGGAGTCTGCAGAAGACGTGCTCAGTAGTTTTGTGCAGTTTAGTAGTTTATCTGTCTATTTTGGGCTCGATGTAAAGGCTAGACTAGCAGTTTTTTGGCTTTGCTTCATGGGTTCCTATAAACCCCCATGATTTTACTTGTACTTGTTATTTTATCTATTATAATAATAAGAGATCTCTAGTAGTAGGATAATTAACGTTACCATTGGGGAAAATCACGGATCCAATTAGTGGCCGTATCTCCCCCCTTTGGTCTTGGTTCTGGATCTTCGGATCAATACTCGTGAACTCCTGGCTCGACTTCTTAAAAGTCGTGACATACTGGACGATGGGGTAACCAAGATTATGACGTTAACTATCCTATTATTAATTTTCTCTCTTTATTAAAAATAAAAAAAAAACTAGCGACGCCAGTTTTGAATAACTGGCGACGCCAGTTTTTCAACTGGCGACGCCAGTTCTCTTTTTGCCGTAGTTTTGCGATGTGATTTTGTTTCCTAATTTGCCCAGACCTAGTTTTTCTCCTTTCTATTACTCAGTACAAGACATAGTCACTTTTCATATTCATTCTATGGTGAAGAACAATACCTTGCTCTAGACATAGTTTTCAAATGAATTACCCGATTTGAGGTAATTGAACCGTTTTCCCTTGTAATTCGAAGATTAACATTGATTGGGAGATTATCTACACAGCTTTGGCATCGATTCATTTTCGTTCTTCAATTTCTACCTAGGGTTTGTGACAACGAATGGTAAAATTGTATCAATCCTTTCGAATCTTTGTTTTGTGCTTGAGATTATGTTTATTGCTAGTATGATTGTGATTTCGCTTGTCATGAGTAGCTAAACACCCCTATTATGGGGTGGTGACTGATTCAATGCATGCTAGCTACGGTTTATGTGATTCGAAGTGCATTAGGATTCGACTACTTATGCTTTTTAGATTAATTACCATCCCTGCTATCACGTTGGATAATCCTCTAGACAAAATCACCGTTAGATTAAGTATTTAATCAATACACCAAAATGTCTTTCGTCTTGCTTAATTTAAAAGTTAGTTGCAAACGGTGATAGTAGGTTAGTCAAATTAATTGTAGTCTAGTGAAACTGACGCCTTCACTAGTGCTATTTGGTTTTGAACTCAAGTTTGTGACAACTTGCGTAGTCAATCCTGTGAATCACATATATCCTGCTAGCTAGCTTGTTGACGTTACCACTCCATAATTTTCCCCATTCATATTTCAATCTCGTTAGTGTCAAATCGGTTTCTAGCATTGCAAGTAGTTATTTACTTTAGTATATCATCTCGCTACCGAAGCAAACAAACATTTACTGCTTTTCATATTGTTACTTTTATTCGTAAACAAGACTCAGCCTAGTTAAGTCCTTCGAGACCGACCTCGGGGTTAACTCCACTACACTACAAGTTTTCGTAGTGTTGAGGATTAACTCTTGGCTTTAAATAAATTTAGAACTTTAATTTGACATATCATAAACAAATTTAAAACTCTGATTGGACACATCAACTAAGCTGCTTCTTCTTCTTCTTTTCTTCTTGCTTTTCAATTTCTATCAGTAGAATATTATAAGTAGCTAACTTTCTCTTGTAAAGGTGAACCGCCGTAACTAGAAAACATATTAACTTTACGAGATGAATATATGAGAGGGAATTATGGTGTGGTGACATAAAACAAGTTAGCTGGAAGGAAAGATGCAACAATAATGATGTCGATTTACTCTAGTTATCACTAAGATACGTCCTAACGATTATCACACTGCTATAGGCTTTTCTAGGCAGACAGCTTGTATCAGATAAGGTACGAAGACTCTATGACAATGAACTAACTGTAATTTGTTCTAGGTGAACCGCTGTAACTCTGCTTTTGCTACTTCTTTATATATTGTGATATATTAATGAATTAGTTTTAAAACGTAATTTTGTACTTCTTCTTTATTCGTCTGTCTCTTTACGTGGGAAAACCTTGCTAATTACGACTTGGTACCGTGATATATTATCCTGTTTGATTTTTCTGAAAACGTGATGAGATAGTGTGTTGAGTGACACAACACATTATTGGTATAAGTGAATGTGTCTGGATTAACTACGATTTAATCCTTTTGGCATGTTTCTTTGCTGCCTGTAGACGGCTAGTACATTGTTTGATTCTATGTAGTTGGGAGTAGCATAGCAGAGGAAGGCGGGGATCCTTTACACCTTTCCCGCCATAGATTTTATCTCATCAAATTAGGGTTTACTGCGATTCAATCAATCTGTCTACAATCAATCTGTTTACTTTTCTGCATACAATTTACATACATTTGCTTGTTCCTATGCTAAGTTTCTGTGGAGAACGACATCCCGAGTTAGCTTTCCGCTGTGGATTTGATGACTTCCGACTTATAAATTTAATCTTGATTGTATTTAGGGATTATAGGTTGTACAACGAAAATTGAAATCTCTAAGTGCACATCAAAATTGGGCGCCGCTGCCGGGGACACTTGACCGCTCAGGCAAGTTTCAATCATCCGAGATAAGTTAAAATCTTTCTTTCGCTTTTTTAATTTATGCACTGTCTTTTAAATTCATATAGCGTAAACCCAAAAAAAAATTACTAAGTCTCATAAAAGTCCTACTCATTAGTGAAAGTCCAAAAAGTCCATCAATATTCAACTTAAATTGCCTAGGTTTGTTGATGCCCGTTTCCTATTTTCGCGGATCCTTCCCGGGTGGAGTTTTTTAATTCCGAATCAGGGTCATGGTATGGATCCTATATAAAAGCCTTTTAATCCCTTTATTCATAATTTCCTTCAGTCATTTCCCTTCTTTTCGTTTCTTCCAAGCAACAAACCCTAATCTTCAATTTTCTCTCCCTAAAATCATCCATGGCGGAAGTAAAGACCAGATCCAAATCAGATCGAGCAAAAGAGGAATCGCGTGGCAAAGAGGAGCATGTGTGGACTATCATAGCTAACAGATCAAGACGGATTTGCGGTTAGATCGAAGATCGAACGAAGGAGCTGAGACCGATGAGATCGGAGATCCGAGTAGCTGAGATCGGACAGAGGAGCTGAGATCGGAGATCGGGTGGAGTGATCGGAGAGTTCGTCGGCAAGAGCCTGAAATTGTCCGCTATAAGGTATGTGAGTCGATCTCTCTCTCGGTTCGTGTAATGATTGATGAGACAAAGTATTGGTTGATCTACTACAAGGCTAGCGTGCGAGTCTCTGTTCAAAGATGTAAAATGAGAAGCTGCTAAAGTTACTGTGATATGGCATAATGATTGATGAGAACATGTAGTATTAGCTAAGTTACTTGGCATGTGTGCTGTCGTTTAGTTACTATTTTCTATGGCAATTTGTTGTAGACATCAAATTTAACTAGTAGAGTAGTTTGCTTATACTTGTTTCAAATTTGTTGTTCGATCTGTTTATTTTACTTTATATATGATGCCGCTTGGAATATATTATGGTGATTCCATATGCATATGCCTATAGTTTGTACCTACAGTTTACCGAATTAGCACTCATAAGTTTGAATTGGCACCTGAATGTTGATTTTGATAGTGTTTGCCGATTCATATCCATTGTTTCATTGGGAATTAGTTTTTTGTTTATATTGTTTATGTTTTACTATAAATTGTCTATTTTTTTTTATAAATGGTCTATGTTTTAGTCGAAATTGTCTATGTTGTTTGTTGTTGCTGGTTTAGTTTCTGTCTATGTTTTAGTATAAATTGTCTAGTTTTTTGTATAAATGGTCTATGTTTTTTTTTGTATAAATGGTATATTTGTCTAGATTTTAGGGGATATTGTCTAGTTTTTAGTGTATATTGTCTAGTTTTATTATCAAACATGAACATAATTGTCTATATTGTCTACTTTCTACACTATATTGTTTAATTTATATGAAAGGAATTCTCTATAGTTTTTACATGATATTAAATTTACATTATATTATCTAGTTTTTAAATTATATTGTCTAGTTTTTACGTGATATTAAATTTACATAATTATCTAGTAAGTTTTGTCTAGTTTTTAGAGGATATTGTCTAGTTTTTACTAAATATTGTCTAGTTTTATTATCAAACATAAACATAATTGTCTAGGAAGTTTTGTCTAGTTTTTAGAGGATATTATCTAGTTTTTACGAAATATTGTCTAGTTTTATTATAAAAAATGAACATAATTGTCTAGAAAGTTTTGTCTAGTTTTTAGAGGATATTGTCTAGATTTTACAAAATATTGTCTAGTTTTATTATCAAACATGAACATAATTGTCTAGGAAGTTTTGTCTAGTTTTTAGAGGATATTGTATAGTTTTTAGGAAATACTGTCTAGTTTTATTATCAAACATGAACATAATTATTTAGGAAGTTTTGTCTAGTTTTTAGTGGATATTGTCTAGTTTTTAGAGTATATTGTCTATGTTTTACTATAAATTGTCTAGTTTTTTTGTATAAAAATTATATGTTTAGTATAAATTGTCTATGTTTCACTATAAATTGTCTATGTTTTACTGTAAATTGTCTAGTTTTTTTTGTATAAATTGGCTATGATTTAGTAGAAATTGTCTATGTTGTTTGTTGTTGTTGGTTTAGTTTTTTTGTATAAATTATCTATTTTTTACTATAAATTGTCTACATTTTTTAATTAAATATTCTATGTTTTAGTAGAAATTGTATATGTTTTTTTTGATGTTTTTGTTGTATGTATTAGGTTTTCGTAAAAATGGTGGCCGAACAAAGAAATTGAAATCTTGTGGAAGAAGGTGTCTACGAACAAGTCGAGTGTGATGAAAGCTATTTTGTAGATTTATTTAATGTTTTTAAAAATACATGTATTTTTATAGGTTGTAAATTTTTGATTATTTTGTATACTGAAATTTATTGTTTGATAAATGAAATTGAAGTTCATGTTTATTTTTCTAAATTGGTTTTCATTGGATAAATAGGTTGTTACTAATATATGCATGTTAAACATAGACATTTTTACGATAAACATAGACAATTTGATGACAAAACTAGACAATTTAATGTAAAAATCATAACATGTGGATTTGGATGAACATTTATGAGCTAAGTAACTTATTCTTTAAAAAAAAATCGCGGGTTGACCCAGCCCGGCGGGTCGACCCGTGAAAAATTAGACTATCTAGTTTTTAAGGTAAATTATCTAGTTTAACGTTTAAGTGGACTTTTTGGACTTTTCTATATATAGGGGGTCTTTCGCAAAACGGACTCAAAAAAAATTATAAAACCTGTGGGAATCGATCTCCACAACAAAAAATTCAAAAATATTTTCTCTTCCGTATTACTTTACTTTCTTATAAAAAATTCAAAAACAATTAACTTTAGATTTCTGTTTATTATCTTTCTAGTATTTTATGTTCGTATCTGCAAAGGTTTGTCTGTTAGTCTTTATGCAAGGCAGGAGAAGCGCATGAACACCAGTAGTACCGTTTAAAGACGGCATAGATAAGCTTGAAAGGCGAAGACTGTTTACCACCGTAATGGAATCATCCAGCAACATGAGTGGAGAGGAAAACAACAACGACAATCCATCTGGGAATGTCGCCACTTCTGAACTTGAACAGCTGCTTAAGATCCGACTTGAGATTCAAGCTTAAAGGGAAGAATTGGAACAGGAAAGGCTAAGAATAGCCGAGGAAAGATTAAGGCTAGATGAGAACCGAAGAAGGGATAACTAAGCAAGGGTATAATTGATGGACGAAGACGACAGACCTATGCGTGACTATGTTATGCCCAAGCTTACACCGCATGCCTCGAGTATCTATCTGGAGAGGATTGTGAGAGAATATGATCTGAAAGGAACTCATCTGAACCAACTACCACACTTCTACGGGAACCCAACTGAGGATCTGATGCTCTTTATGAGAGAATTCTACGCATTAGTTGGAGGAATACCATTGAACGTGCTCATGGAATGTCAACTTAGAAGGAGGGTTTTCCCCAGCTACCTTAAGGACAAGGCGAAGAACTGGCTCATTACCGCCAGGTATTTTGACTACATGGGATGAGGTTTTCAATAAATTTATGCTCATATACTTCCCATTGAATAAGACATCCGACCTAAAGAGCCAAATCAAAAACTTCAGCCAACTAGACGGAGAAACATTCTACGAAGCGTGGGAAAGATACAAGGATCTACTTGACTGGTGCCCGATGCACTCTTATGCACTGTTCGACAAGGTCAACAACTTTTATAAGGGGATTGACTCTATCAGCCAAGCACTTATTGACAGGGCATGTCAAGGGAACCTGTTAGACGTACCCCCAAGAAGGATTTAGGAGTATGTGAGAATCTTAGCGAAAACTCAATGCACAAGGGACGAGGAAGGAGTGTCCGATCTAAGGAGGTTCGTGCCATCAAGGAACTCCCATGGAAAATGATCACATAAAGACTGGATGATATAGATGTTGAGCTATCTAAGAGAGAGTCCGAAGGAGAAGATGGACAAAAGGAGCCATCAGAGGAGGCAAACTACATCCAAGATGTTGAACCATCATCAAACCAGACTCTTCCGTCAGACCGAAACTGGCACGAAGTTAGGCAACACCGAAGTTGACCTCTGACCCCCATAACACCGATAAGGGTAACTGCACCAGCTCAGCAGGAAACACCCCTTTTGGAAGGAAAGATACATTTCATTATTAAGGAGCTAAAGACGGTAAGGGAGTTTATGGAAAAGGAAAAGGAAAGGGACGACAAGGTGGAGGCATTTATTGAAAGATCAGACAAAGTGCTTTGCAGGATCAATGAGAAGGTAGAAGAAGTGGAAGGAAGCATGGTAACATAATGGAAAGGCTGATGATACTTCTAGAGCAATGTGATGAGGGAAAAGAAGAAGACGAAGAATGCGAAGATGAGGAGGAAGTTATAAAGCAGATTGATGCGGAAGAAAGGCGGACTTCCAAAAAACTCCTCGATAACCATTCTAACTCTCGCTTTAACTTTACCTTACATAGTGAATTGCATATAGAAGATGACTCCATGAGATTGTGCAAGTATCTCTATGGGGAGAAGAACCAAATGGAGAATTTCAGGAGAAACAAGAGGAAAGAAAACCCCTACTTCCAAACTAATATCCCTACGAGGGAAATCAACCCCTTAGAATTTCAAATTGCAGTCAACATAGTGGGCGAAAGGGTGTTGTTATCTCCCTAGAGATGTACAAGAGACTCACGTTAACAGGACAGACTGACGCCTGTGGCATGTCCTACGACGTCGGCATGAGCATAGCAAAGAACTATGGACCAGTTAGAAACGTGCTCATCAAAATAGGAACTCTTATAATTCCTGTGGACCTGCTGATAGTCAACTATGAGAATGACAACAATAGAAACTTTTATCTGGGAAGACCCTTTATGATAATGACTAACACCATTATTGATATAATCGGCAAAAAGGTTTATATGTTTGTTAATGGACTGTAGAGTGACGTTGAGTTATCCGTAGAAAAGTCGCACCTCAGGAAAGAGAATCTTGTGGCTGAAAGGTGGCCAACGAGAAAGAAAGATCAACCACCTAGGGAATTTCAGGATGCACTGACAAAGATGAAGCAAATAGATAAGAACTATTTCTTCTCACATGAGATTCACTTCCAATTTTCGGATCCGAGGGACAAGGACAACAAACCTTATACGATCAATCTGGATAAGTGGATGATCGGAAGATGGAAATTGGGAAGCGATGGACTATTCTACGAGAACTTCAAGGATGACAATGGTTTTAGAAACCTACTCAAGAATGAAGGAAGTACCCTCTACAAGTTCGAGTTCACAAGGGAAGGTTACCGATTCAACATGGGAGTGAAGGATTGGAATACTGACCCTAGTTTCATGGAAGATTGGTTGACTACTTGCACCGAATGAGAACGGGGGTCTTACCCCGGCAACTGAGTCATCAATAACCAGGGCTCGAGCCATAATACCTTAAACAAGCGCTTCTTGGGAGGCAACCCAAGGTCACGATTACTTTTAGCTATAAACCAGTGTGTGGGCGGTGCTCATATGTTGTGAGGGTTGATGGGGTGTATACCAAACTGACACATACAAAAGTACGGATCTTAGGCAACCTATTGGGATACACTTGCAACATTGAGATAGAAAAAAAAATGAAAAAATGAAAAAATATAAAATTTGTGCAAAAAGAGCAAAGCACAAGAAAAACAAAAAAGAGCAAAGCACGAGAACGGCAACTAATTTTATTTCTTTATATTTGATTTCAACCCCTTTCCTAAAAAGTCATTTCTGACTCGTTTGAATTGAGTGCAAAAACATGTATAATAGTGGCAACTTTGTGACGTTTGTTGTCACCATCCTAAGTTAAGTTTTGAGCGAATACCCTATTTACTGGACACTTCCAGATGAGAGACTTGTAGAGCTACTTATCAAAGTTAGGGGGGAAAGAAGTTTACATCAGTATAAGGGCTTAACTCTGGTAATATTTTTTCTGGTAGCTTGTCGATTGAACTCTTCTATTTGTTTTGTCGTGTCTATGTGTTTTTCTTTTTCTAGGTTTTAGAGTTGTTTGCTCGAGGACAAGAAAAGGTTCGGTTTAGGGAGTTTGATGAGTTTATATTTTAACGACTCATTTAGTACCTTTTTCCGTACTTTGTTGTGTCTTTTAGCCTTTATTTAGTATTTTTTGTTCCGTGTCACGTTTGGGATTTTTTGTGTGTTTTTGTGCATTTTTAGGTGTCTTAGCGTCATTGGCAAGGAAATGGAGGGCCAAAGTGCAAAGAAGACTTCAAAACCTTCTAGAAGCACCACAAGGCCAAGTTAGTGGGCCACTACTCCAAGAGAGGTGACATGGAGGTTGGAAAAGGGAGAGAAAATAGGAGAAAGTGGGAAAATGCTGATTTTCTCGGGCACATGTGGTGAGCTCCTGCAACAAGGAGCCTCACCGCGGTACAATCGCTTGAAAACTCTTTAACTTGAACTTATAACTTGTCTTGAAACATTCTCTTGAAACGTCTTAAAATCTTAACATGATCGCGAGCTCACTTGGCATCGCAAGGTCCTACCCCAGCCCATGGTAACCTCTTAAAACTCTTAAAACACGACTAGAGGCACTAATCACACTCTAGTCGATACTCTTAAAATTGCCACAAATGCTTAGGGTGGTGTCCTTACGAGCCCTTACTTTTCTTTAACTTTAAAACTTGCATTACTTTAAACATTTAACATCTTTTTAAAGTGAATGCATGATCCTAGACTGAACTCATAAATGCATGATCTATGTGTGTGCGTAACAATACATACATGTTGAAAATAATCATATTACAGAATCCTAAAACAAGTACATTAGAACAAACACCAGTATGTAGCAACCAACATGATCATATATTGCAACCAGACCAATTCAGGCTGTTAGAATCTAATTAACACCAATATAAAATATGGAAACCATTTGCAGAAATCAAATAACTATGCAAGTCTGCTAAGCCAACATATGGATAAGTTTTTTGCTTATGAGTACAAAAACAGAGCAAGAGAAATGATGAAAGAAGGTTTGCTCATCAAATCATCAAAAGAAAGAAAGAAAACAGCAAAAGCAAATCAATGCTGTATGTAAGAAAAAAGAAAAAAAAGAAAGTGACTCAAGAACCACAGAAACAATGTATCTGAGAGCACCATGAGGAGCACCAAGGAACACACCTAGAAGGAAAACTGTTCTTGATAATAATGATACTATTCGTTTACCTAGAATTGCTCCTTATGTTCGTATTAGACAAAAGCATGTTCCTAAGAAATACATTCAAAAATGGATTACTACTGGAAGATACTTTAGTCTAGACGGTTCCATTATTGAAATGAGAACCTAACTCCTATTTCCTGTTTTCTGCAGAACACTCTAAAGAAGAATCCAACATGGCATTTTGATAGTGGATGTGGGAAGCACATGACAGGAGATAAAGCAAATTTGGTCAACTACAAAGTATGCAACACTGGACCAGATATCAAATTTGCTTGAGGAGAAGTGAATCCAACTGTAGGATTTGGTGATCTAAATTTGGGAGCCCTCACAATCACTAGAGTACTACATGTGAATGGATTGAAATATAATCTACTTAGCATGAGTCAATTTGCTGACAAGGGGTTCTCAGTGAAGTTCAAATCAAATCTCTGCAAATTGATTGACAATGAGTCAAAGCAGGTAGTCTTGGTTGCTAGGCGGAAAGGAAGTCTCTATGCTGCTGACTAGGAATCTGCCACAACTGAAGAATGCCTCATGGTGACTCAATCTGGCTACACTGAAGAAAATTGGCTATGGCACAAAAGGATGAGTCACTTGAATTTCAAAACTCTGAATAAGCTAGCCAAGAAAGAATTGGTTGTTGGATTACCTAAGATCACATACAAAAAAGATGGTGTATGTTCAGCTTGCTAATTAGGGAAACAAGCTAAAACATCTTTCAAGTCTAAAACTAGACATTCCAGTGTGAGGCCACGGAACTGTTACATATGGATCCCTTTGAGTCCTCAGTAACCAGTTATGCGGGAAAGATGTATGTTTTGGTTGTTGTTGATGACCACTCAAGATTCACTTGGGTTATTTTCCTCAAATAGAAATCTGACGCAAGGGTTAAGATACCAAGCATGCTGAATAAGCTTGAAGTCTTGAAAAATGACAAGGTATCTGTGATCAGAACAGACCATGGTACTGAGTTTGTGAACCAGTACATAAAAGAGTTTTTTACTTGCAAAGGTATACAACATCAACTATCTTCAGTAAGGACACCACAACAATATGGTGTTGCTGAAAGAAAGAATAAGACCCTAAAAGAGGCAGCAAGGACAATGCTTGCTGACACTGAAATAAGTGAAATTTATAGGGTTAAAGCTGTAAGCACAACATGCTACACTCAAAATAGATGTTTGATCAACAAACACCATGATAAGACTCCTTATGAGTTATTAATTGGTAGACCCCATAGTATCAAATATTTAATGGTGTTTGGTTGCAGATGTTTTATTCTTAACAATGGTAAAGAATATCTAAGAATATTTCAACCAATGGTAGATGAAGGAGTGTTTCTTGGTTATTCTATGAATAGCAAAGCTTACAGAATCTACAACAAAAGGACACAAAAGATTGAAGAATCTGTCCATGTAGTATTTTAGGAAGGAAACAAGAAAGTACCCTTGAGTGAAGAACATTCAGATACGTTCAAAGAACTTATGAGCAAGGATTCTGAACAAGAATCCAAGAGAAGAAATAATTTTGTCATTCACTTAGAGGATGAGTCTGACGAAGAAAGGCAACCATTGCCAAGTAACAACAGATCACTCTAAGACATGATGAATGATGAGTCGATATTTTAACGACTCATTTAGTGCCTTTTTCCGTGTTTTGTTGCATCTTTTAGCCTTTATTTAGTTTTTTTGTTCCGTGTCATGTTTGGGTTTTTTGTGTGTTTTTGTGATTTTTTTAGGTACTTTATTGTAATTGGCAAGGAAAATGGAGGACCAAGGTTCAAGAAGACAGAAGCACCATGAGGGCAAGTTAGTGGGCCACTACTCCAAGAGAGGTGATATGGAGGTTGGAAAACGGAGAGAAAATAGGAGAAAGTGGGAAAATGCTGATTTTCTCGGGCACATGGCTCACCGCGGTGAGCTCCTGCAACAAGGAGCCTCACCGCGGTATAATCAAGCAGAAAAGAAGGCAGAAAGGGTAGACCACGGTTAGCTGGAACAGGCAAGGTCCCCTCACCGCGGTGAGCTCTGTTTGACAAAATAAAACTCACGATTTCTGGCAGTTTTTTCCCATGATTTCAAATTTCATCTTCCTAGGTCTATAAATAGGACCCTGTTAGTCCAGATAACGGCAAAGGGAAAAGACTGGGGGGGGGGGGAGGGGGTTGATAGTCTTTTACAACTTTTATCGATAAACACAATTTCTCAGATATCTGTGAAGATATCTGATACTTAATTTCAGAGAGCGGAAGACTTGTCTGTGATAAGTGCACGTGCTCAGCAAGATATGTGTAAATACACAGCAAGTTAAATAAAGTAAGTAATAAATTGCAGAAAGTAAATAACACTTATCTTTATAGTGGTATCTGAAGGTGGCGTAATCCTTCAACTAATCCCATCAACTTCGACTTCTTTTTGAACCTGTAAGTAGAAAGTGTTAGTTTGAGAAAAGTGATCAGAGATTTGTCTTTGAAGATTATAGGTATCTGTATATACCTTGTCAATAGAAGGTTCAAATACTTGTTTCTCAGAGACCTTGGAAGTCTCTGGATTCTTCTCTAAAGAGATAGACTTTTCAGTCTCTCCATTTTTCTTTTTAGTTGGAGCCTATTAGATACAAACACTTTAGTATTATTCATGTATATAAAGCATATATCTGAGATGTTATATCTTAAGGAACTTTCTTCTACCTGTGAGACAGGCTCCTGTTCCTTAAGTGGTGAGGCTATGGAAGCCTCCTTCTCAGATTCTGAGGCAAGCTTTCCAGCTTCCTCTTGTTCTTGTGTTTCTAATTCAGCCTGTAACAAAGAAATTTTATTAAATAACAAGATTAATAAACACAAAATATCACAAGTAGAGAGTTAAACCATTCAGCTAACTGAGCAGTGTCAGGCTGATTGGTCTCTGGAACTTGTGACACTTCTATGCTTTGGTCTTGTTGTTCCATTTCAGCTTCTTTGTTCGAAGTTTCAGGTAGTTCAGACCTTTCCTGATTTACTAACTCAGTTGCCTCCCCTGTTTGATCATTCTGAGTAGGTGTCTCAGTTTGATCCCTCTCTAGGAGTTGGGGAACCTGCTCATTTGCAAGATTTTCTTCAACATATTGCATTGCTGGCATGTCAAAATGGAGTTCATTGACCATTTCATCAACCACTTGTGGCTGTTGTGGTTGTGGTTGTTGTGGTTGTCTGGAAGAAGAAGTTTGAGCATTTGAGAGCTCTTCCAGATTTTTAAGTGTGGTGTTGACATCAGCGTCTACCAACACTAGGTCACCACTCATCTGGGCTTCTTGAAGTTGTTTATACGTGACTTTCCCTGATGGTGTGTTGGGACCAACAACCTTTGCTATAGGTGCTTGCTTAGCAACTTTTGAGCTAGTTGCTTTCTCAGCAACCTTGGACCTTTTGTTCCTCTTCTCCTTGGCCTTGATTACTTTTTCAGTAATCTTGGAGGCTGGGATCTTCTCCTCCTTGTCCGATTCGTCATTGAAATCTGGAACGGAGTTATCAACAATCCCTGCTGCTTCTGCAGAGAGAGTTTGAAGTTTCTCACTGCTTTTATCAACATTGATAAGTTCATCAGCAAGGCACTCTGCAGCATTGATGAGTTCATTAGCAGTGGTGGGAAGTATCTGAGAGTCGACATCCATAATGGTTATGCCTTCTGATTTGCCAGTAGACTTCTTTTGTGAAGTTCTGGGCCTTTTGGTCGCAATGGAACCTTCAGATACCTCATTAGTCTTTCGTTTGTTGGAACCTTTGTGAGATGCAGTAACCTTTTTCATCATGTTTGTATACTCATATTTGTAGAGTAGGTTACTATTGGCAATGTCTGCCGTCTCTCTGAGCTCAATGCCAAGACACTCCAGTAAGTAGCAAATCTTCAGTCTATAGCTTACTGTGGCTTTTGGCTCAGCAAGGCCCTTAACTATTTTAGGCTCAAAGCCTTGTATCTTCTTCACAAATTTCATGAAGGCGTACTTCCCCCAATTAAAAGGGTTTTCCAGCCTTTTGTCTTGTTGATTCAACAAGAACATCATCATCCAGCGTTCTTGACTTATCTTGTCAGCACCTCCATGTAGACCATCAAAGCATCTGTGAAGGATACATGCCAACACATCCCAGTGGACCAACAGATGTTTGGTTCTTATGTCAGCAAACTTAAAGTCGATGGGTGTGTCTGGCTTGTCAAGATCACACACATCACTGTATAGTTGCTTCACACCTTCAAGGAGATCTTCATCCTTGGTGTCAATTTCAAAATCCTTTCCAAAATTTTGAAGTTCAAACAGCTCACAGAAAGCTGTTTCGTCCAACATGATTTCTTGTCCTTGGACTTTGGTCTTGATAGACACTGTCTCAGTGCCTTCAGAGACTTTGGAAATATTTGTGGAGTTGTTGTAAAACTCCAGGACATCCAGTGAAGAAACTCCACTGGGAGTAGCATAGAGAAAGCCCTTGATTTGTGCCTTTTCAAGCATATCAAGTGCCAACTTTCTGTCAGTCTGGTTTTCTATTGCAGCAACTAGGTATTCCTCAATCATGGCACCACCCCAAATCATCCTGTGATTTGAAGTCCAATGATCAGGATTGAACTCTCCAATCAAACGATTGTTTGTTATAACCAGCACTGGTGCTTGCTTTTCAGCAGTACCGGATGTAGTAGCTTGGGATTTCTGAGTAGAAGCACGTTTGGGAGCCATCTCTTTAAATAGTGAATTTTTTGAAAAACGAGAATAGATTAAGGTAGAAATTAGTGATTCTTTACAGAAAAACTAAGAGGGAATCAGTAGTTGCAGAGAAAATTGCAGGGAGATTTGAGAGTATTTTGTAGTTTTTGTGCAAGAGCAAATGTAGGATTAGGCGAAAGTGATTTCTTTTGCCAAAATCCTATATATATAGCAGTGTAATTCCAACAGGCAAAAATACACAAATTAATTTTGTGCATTTGTATCTGTGTATGTGTAGTAAGACGTGGGTAAAATTTGGTTTGCATTAAATGCTTAGTGGGCCACGTCTGAGTTTTTACAGTCCACTATTTTATAGAGAATTAATCATGGCCTTTAAAATGGAACGCCCATTTCATCAATGGTTGGAATTTCTTTTCCAGCAATGATCACAATCAACCCATGTGATTCTGCCCAATTAATGAATTTTGGCGATTAGCTATCTGAATCACA
The DNA here is from genome assembly GCA_026545765.1 of Plantago major. Taxonomy (NCBI): domain Eukaryota; kingdom Viridiplantae; phylum Streptophyta; class Magnoliopsida; order Lamiales; family Plantaginaceae; genus Plantago; species Plantago major. Next base: position 38,262,233 of record CM048843.1, on the reverse strand, counting down.
TCTCTTCTGTGTGACTAAGGGACATTTTTGTATCTGAGTCTATCTCACACACAGTATCTGTTCATGTTTTACACAAAGATAGAAATAATACAAATTTCAAGAGAGTAGTTGACTGCAGACAGTTATACTATTCTCTTGTGTTCCCCCTCACTGAGTGATATAGATATCTGAGTACCTGTCTCAGAAATCTTCAAATAGCCATTTTACCCTTTAACCTTTGATATCTGAGTACCCGTCTCAGATACTTGTTTGCTAAGTGTTTCATCTTTTGCCTTTGATATTCTGGATTCCTTTTCCAGATATCTTATCTCTCCTTTTTCCTTTCTCTATCATACTGAGTTCCTGTCTCACTCACATTCTTAGCTTCTTTTAGTATATGAGTTCCCGTCTCAAATACCTTTTTGTCTTGAATATCTAGATGCCTGATCCAGATATCTTTCTCCTTTCTGAATCCTCATCTCATAAATTAGAAATTTTCAGTTCCTTTGGTAACTCCATTAACCCAAAACTATGTCTCAAGGTTAAGAACCTGCTTTCTTGCAAAGTCTTTGTAAAGATATCTGCAAGTTGGTCTTCAGTACCAATCTTGAGTATCTCTATATTGCCTTTTTCAACATGGTCTCTAATGAAGTGGTGTCTAACATCAATGTACTTTGTTCTTGCATGAAACTTAGGATTCTGAGTTATGGCAATAGCACTTGTGTTGTCACAGAAAATCGGAGTTTTCTCTTCATTCACCTCATAGTCTCTGTGTTGTTGTTGTATCCACAATATCTGTGAAGCATAACACCCAACAACAATATATTCAGACTCTATGGTAGATGTGACAATTGAGTTTTGTTTCTTGCTGAACCATGATATTAATCTGGCACCAAGAAATTGACAAGTTCCTGAGGTGCTTTTTCTATCAAGCAATGACCCAGCATAGTCAGCATCAGAATATCCAACTAAACTCAATCCACTGTCTTTTGGATACCACAATCCAACTTCTACAGTACCCTTTACATACCTTAATATTTTCATAGCAATGTTGTAGTGTGATTGCATTGGATTTGTCTGAAATCTAGCACACACTCCAACTGCATATTGAATATAAGGTCTACTTGCAGTGAGGTACAGTAGAGACCCAATTAATTTCCTATACTTGAGTTCTTCAACACTCTTGTCAGTTTTAGTATAGGTCATTTTGGTTCCAATGCTCATAGGTATCTTAGCATTCTTTTTAGAAGGCTTTAGATTAAAGTTATTGAGCATATCCTTTGCATACTTTGTTTGACTAATGAATATTCCATCATTAAGTTGCTTGACTTGCTATCCTAGGAAGTATTTTAATTCTCCCATCTTGCTCATCTCAAATTTACTTTTCATGAGTTCAGCAAAGTCTACACGAAGTTTCTTGTCTTTAGATCCAAATATAATGTCATCAACATATACTTGGACTAGAAGTAGTTTCCCTTCATGGTTCAAAGTAAAGAGTGTTTTATCAACATCTCCTTTCAAAAATATAAAAATTATATTCAGAGACCTAACATCATATACAAGATTTGCTAGACTATCATACTTAGTGATTTTTCTCTTTTACAGTGTTCAAGTGAACCAAGAGTACTAACCACCTTTCTGATCTAAGCTAAGTCATTAGGTTGCTGATCAAAATCTAAACAGATATTCCTCACAGACCCCTTGTATCAGTCTTTAACATATCTTCACTTACTTCTACTTTCATATTTTCAATCCCAAGCATTGTAAACACTTAGAGATTTCAATCTCTCTTTTAATTCGAAGAAGCATTATTGATCTTCCTGACGATCGCAGAGACCAATAGGCGCCCAGGTAATCCACAGTACTAGTTAGGTGGATGCCGTATTAACTTGTACGTAACATATTGCTATCTAAATCGTTGAACGCATGGTTGATCATTGTGAACTTGCATCAGTCTTTACGTTTAATTAGTATATATCCGGATGAGGGCATAGCTAGTGACAAGCTTTTTGCCGTAACTCATACGTACTTATAATCTATATCTGGTTCGATTTTGCAATAGCAAAGTTGTTGCATTCGCGGGCAGTGTACCATTAGCTATATCTAAGTATCACCTTGTCTTGTAATTGTAATTTATTGTAGGGTTTCGAAGTATCAACCTTATCCACACTATTTGTTTACAACTCACACCTTGAGCCTACACCTTAGAACTAGCTTAATCAATTACTCGAGAGAACGACGCAGTGGTTTAAGCCTTGTTGTACTACGACAACCGCTTTACTACTTGTGTTATTTTACGAGTATTAATTTTGAGCGCACCAAAATCTGGCGCCGTTGCCGGGGAGTTGATTCCTACGTTCTTCAATAAGTAGGTTCAGTGTGTAGTTGGGTATCTTTATTTTTATCTTATTCGAAAAACCAAAGAAAAAATACAAAATATTCAAAAAATCAAAGAAAGAAAATAAATTAACTCTTCTTGATTATCTTTTTTGGTACTAACAGAAACTAACAATTCATTTAGTTCTGCTGGTATAGAGAAATTTTTCTGTAGGTGTATGGCAAGGGTATGGCTACATACGGAGATTATTTCATACCTCAGCAGGTGGTAAGAAAACCACCAATAATCCTTGAGCCTGAGGTTAGGGAATAAAATCTAGTTGATGATTGGGGGTGTTCACTTCCATAATTCTGGGGAAGGCCGATGGAAGATGCTTTTGGATTTATTCGTCAGTTCGAACAATTTGTGACGGAGTTACTACCCAGTGGATTGAGTGAAGACCAACTGAGGAGGAAGTTGTTTCCTTCTGCGATTAGATCCCAAGCCAGAGAATGGCTTCATGCGCTAGAGCCAGAGTCATTGAGGACATGGGAAGAAGTGCTTAGAGTATTCTATGGCAAATACTCCCCGTATCCTTTGACGAAGAGCATGGAGGATCGCGTAATGAATTTCGAATAAAAGGAAGAAGAGATGTTCGACGAAGGAAGCATAAATACTCCGGATTTAGACATCACTACCATCCCACTGGTGTCTTTAGAGAGCGTTTCCACGCCATCGGAGACCACAGAGAGCCAGGTGCCCCATCACCCTCCTTACCCGTTTTTCCCCCAATTTTTGAGATTTTCACCAATTCCCCACCATTTAACTTGGGTAATAAACCGATGCAAAGGTAGTGAGTTTCTCCACTACTTGGAGACTTCAATCCGTGTTCATATCCATTAATTCTTCCGGAATCGAGGTACTTCTTTCTACTATCTTTATTTTGCAAACTTGGATTTCTATACTTGATTGATTATTATTGAGTATGTGGTCGTGCTTATGAGGTATGAAATTGTCTAGAAAAGTCATAATCCAAGTTAGCTTAGTTAGATTTTCTGGAGATTTATGATGTTTTTGGTGGAAGGGTATTATTGTACTAGCTTGTTCATCTTAGAATCTGTATTCGTGCTGCATATTTGATGATAGGATTGAGCTTGCTACTGTTTCAGTTGGGAAAATCCCTTGTAGTAACAAATATTTGCACTGTGGTAAGCACGATTATGTTGTAGGATAAGGCATTGTTGTTACTACTTGCAAGAATTGGTTTGGGGAAGACATTGTTGTGGCCACATTTGAATGCACTAATGGTTTGCATGTAACTATGAGTTAGGATTAGACATTCGTGTAGCTACATTTTGATATGGGTGTAGCACTGACATTTTCTATCCAGGTACCATGGCACCCAAAACAAAGAGTGTGTCCAAAGAGCAAAAGGGGGTGCTACCAAGGACTTGCCGCAGATCTTAGGAGCCTCTAATTTTTCAGAGTTAGGGGCGTGCTACCAAGGACTTGCCGCAGATCTTAGGAGCATACATGGAGTATCGCAGTGGTTTGGTACGCACTTGGATCAGTGGGACTCATGCTATTCGAGTCTCACACAACACATGTCTGCAGCGGACACGCAGGCAACTGAGCGCCTAGCGCATATGGAGCAAATGCACAAAGCTCAGACGGATGACCGGCAGCAACAAAGAGGAGGCTCAATTTTCGGACCCCATGGTCTGCCTTCCTCTTAGTGATCATCCCGACTGAGGCATACTATGGGCGGTAACTCTATAACTCCCTCTTTTTATTTATTCCCTAGGCTAGGGACTAGCTATCGAATAGGATTGGGGAGGGAAGTTGTACTCATATGCTTACATGCCTTGGATTATTGCTGCCTTGTAAATATGTATATATGTGTTTTTCTTTTCTTTTTCGATTTTGCGATTATTTTGGGTGGTATGTTAGCCACTTTTATGTGATTGCAGTTGAGTCGTGTCTTTTGGCCTAATTTTTGGCCTATTACAAAAAATTTTTGTGTCGAGTCTTGAGTTCTTTTGACAAGTCTAGTTATCTATTGCCTTAGTTAAGCCTATTTGCTGATGTGATCTTAGATGGCCTCTGGCTAAGTGCTAAGGAATTTTCAAAATCACTCTAGTTCATTTCACTTGTAAATAAAAAGTCTTCATGTTTTAGTAGTCAAAAAGCCGGTGAGAAGCCTTAAAGCCGATGAAAAAATCTTGTACCGGAAAATGTGTGATTCTAGTAAGATCAGCAAGGTTTTTAACTTGCGCCACTATACATGTGCACTCCTTTTTAAAACGAGTATGACGGATGTCATTTTCGACTTGGTCTCTCGATTCTCGAACCTGTTCCTTTGGGGAGGAGGATTCTTGTCAACTTCATACTCAGGCTCACTACTTTTTATATTTGAGCTATGGTCGATTTCGAAATTGTTTTGTATTGGTATGCTGCCGTTCTAAAAAAAAGAAAAAAATAGAAAAAATGTCGAAGTGTTTTTCCAGGATCACTTGTGATCGTCTAAGATCGTGTTGGGCATTTCCAAATACTACCTATAAACCAACGCGGGGTTGATTGTGCGTATGCTGTGATGGTTGATGGTTTTGTTTCCAAAATGCATGCTAAATACTACCTATAAACCAGCGCGTGGGCGGTGCTCGTATCTTGTGAGGTTTGATGGGGTGTATACAAAACCGACATGTATAAAAGTACGGATCTTAGGCAACCTATTGGGATACACTTGCAACATTGAGATAGAAAAAAAATGAAAAAATAGAAAATCTGTGCAAAAAGAGCAAAGCACGAGAACGACAGCTAATTTTATTCCCTTGTATTTGATTTCGACCCCTTTCCTAAAAGTCCTTTCTGACTCGTTTGAATTGAGTGCAAAAGCATGTAATATTAGTGGCAGCTCGTGATGTTTGTTGTCACCATCCTGAGTTAAGTCTTGAGCGAATATCCTATTTACTGGACACTTCCAGATGAGAGACTTGAGAGTTGCACTATTATCTTCGTTTTTGAGGGACTACTATGATAGGATTAAGTTTTATTTACCTTTGAAACGGAAGATTGTGATCTTTGAAAAGCTACTTGTCAAAGTTAGGGGGATAGAAGTTTACATCAGTATAAGGGCTTATCTTTGTCAATACTTGTTCCGGTAGCTTGTCGATTGAACTTTTCTGTATTTCGTCGTGTCTATGTGTTTTTTCTTTTTCTAGGTTTTAGAGTTGTTTGCTTGAGGATGAGCAAAGTTTCAGTTTGGGGAGTTTGATGAGTCGATATTTTAACGACTCATTTAGTGCCTTTTTCCGTGTTTTGTTGCGTCTTTTAGCCTTTATTTAGTATTTTTTGTTCCGTGTCATGTTTGGGTTTTTTTTGTGTGTTCTTGTGCTTTTTTTAGGTACTTTATTATAATTGGAAATGAAAATGGAGGACCAAAGTGCAAGAAGACTTGGGAAAGTTTCTAGAAGCACCATGAGGCCAAGTTAGTGGGCCACTACTCCAAGAGAGGTGTCATGGAGGTAGGAAAAGGGAAAGAAAATAGGAGAAAGTGGGAAAATGTTGATTTTCTCGGGCACATGGCTCACCACGGTACAACCAACCAGAAAAGAAGGCAGAAAGGGTAGACATCGGTGAGCTGGAACTGGCAAGGTCCCCTCACCCCGGTGAGCTCTGTTTGACAAAATCAAACCCACGATTTCTGGCAGTTTTTTCCCATGATTTCAAATTTCATCTTCCTAGGTCTATAAATAGGACCCCTTGTATCAGTCTTTAACATATCTTCACTTACTTCTACTTTCATATTTTCAATTCCAAGCATTGTAAACACTTAAAGATTTCAATCTCTCTTTTAATTCGAAGAAGCATTATTGATCTTTCTGACGATCGCAGATACCAATAGGCGCCCAGGTAATCAATAGTACTAGTTAGGTGGATGCCGTATTAACTTGTACGTGACATATTGCTATCTGAATTGTTGAATGCATGCTTGATCATTGTGAACTTGCATTAGTCTTTACCTTTAATTAGTATCTATCCGGATGAGGGCATAGCTAGTGACAAGCTTTTTGCCGTAACTCATACGTACTTATAATCTGTATCTGGTTCAATTGTGCAATAGAAAAGTTGTTGCATTCGCGGGCAGTGTACTGATGAGTCGGTTTTATACCGTCTCATTTGGTTTTTTACCGTCTTTTTGTCATCCTTGAGTATAGTTTTATTTAGTTTTCCTAGAGTATTTTTACTTGTTTTGTTCTTTGTCTGTTTTGTAGATATTTGGCTAAACCGCGCTAATTGAAAGAAAAATGGTGTATTTTATATGCATCCACAAGATTTGGAGTTCCAATGCCTCGTATGGATGCTAGAAGTGAAGCGGGAAGGCCAAAATATCAAGAATCGGAGTCAAAAATGCGTCAAAGGGGTAAAATAGTCAGTCCAGTAGAACTGGCGACGCTAGTTTGATAACTGACATACGCCAGCATCTCACTATTTGGTTTATCGCCAAACTGGCGACGCCAGTTTGGAGACTGGCGATGCCAGTTTTCCAACTGGCGACGCCAGTTTCTTCTTGTCGTAGTTCTGTGATGCGATTTTGTTTCCTAATTCGCCCGGACCTAGTTTTTCTCCTTTCTATTACTGAGAACAAGACATAATTACCTTTGATATTGATTCTATTGTCAAGAAGAACACTGGCTCTAGATCTAGACCGAGTTTTCAAGGCAATTACCCGATTTGAGGTAATTGAACCGTTTTCGCTTGTAATTCGAAGATTGACGTCGATTGGGAGATTATCTACACAACTATGGCATCAATTCGGTTTCGTTCTACAATTTCTACCTAGGGTTTGTGACAATGAAGGGTAAAATTGTATCAATCTATTCGAATCTCTGTTTTGTGCTTGAATTATGTTTATTGCAAGTATGATTATGCTTTCGTTTGTCATGAGTAGCTAAACACCCCTATTAAGGGGTGGTGACTAATTCAATGCATGCTAGCTAGGGTTTGTGTGAGTCGAAGTGCATCGGGATTCCACTACTTGTGCTTTTTAGATCAATTACTATTCCTGCTATCATGTTTGATGATCTCCTAGACAAACTCACTATTAGATTTGGCATTTAATCAATACACCCAAATGTCTTTCGTCTTGCTTGATTTAACAGTTAGTTGCAAACGGTGATAGTAGGTTAGTCAAATTGATTGTAGCCTAGTGAAATTGACGCCTTCATTAGTGCTATTCGTTTTTTTAACTCAAGAATGTGACAACTTGCGTAGTCAATCCCGTGAATCACATATATCCTGCTAGCTGGTTTGTTGACGTTACCACTCCATAATTTCCCACAATCATATTTTAATCTCGTTAGTGTTATCCGGTTACTAGTAATTGCAAGTAGTTATTTACTTAGTATATCATCTCGCTGCCAAAGCAAACCAACATTTATTGCTTTTAATATTGTTACTTTTATTTGTAAACTGAAGCTCAGCTTAGTTAAGTCCCTAGAGACCGACCTCGGGGTTAACTCCACTACACTATAGGTTTTCGTAGTGTTGAGGATTGACTCTTGGCTTTTAAATAAATTTAGAACTTTGATTTGACACATCATGTACCATTAGCTATATCGCGTCAGCACTTTTGAAAGATTCGCTTGCTTCGTTTTAATTGTAGAAATCGCATTATCTAGGTATTACCTTGTCTTGTGATTGTAATTTGTTGTAGGGTTTTGAATTATCAACCTTACCCACACTATATGTTTACAACTCACACCTTGAGCCTACATCTTAGAACTAACTTAATCAATTCCTTGAGAGAACGACCCCGTGGTTTAAGCCTTGTTGTACTACGACAATCGCTTTACTACTTCTGTTATTTTACAACTATTAATTTTGAGCGCATCACTAGGGTTTCCTCCTCTGAAGTTATTCTTTGAATTATGTGCTTCCCTGATGTCAATCCTGAGTTGTTGTAAGCTTGGTGTTTCACTTCCCCGAGAACTAGTTCTCTCTCAAGAGAGCTGCTTTTGGGTTTCACTTCCCCGAGGACTGGTTGCCTGTCGGCCAGGGTTTTTGGTAGGTTATGAATGATTCGGAGACTCCACGGGTCTTATTTATACTGTTCAGGACGTCCTTGGTCAGCAAGAAAGGTTAGAAGGCAGGCTGAGGCATGACGGACCGAAGTAAGGCTGTCTGGCCCAAGTGTAAGCTGTTTCACCTTCCGAACTTATTTCAAGCCTCTAATAGTCATTTTCTCGGAAAGTGTAAAGCAGTTCTAGAACTTCCAAGTTTTAGCATTTTCAATAAGCTTTCCATCGATAGATCATGAACTTGAATTGGACTTCTAGAACTCTGCGTACAACCAAAACAGTGCTCTGGTCGATTTCTCCCAAACAGATTTTCTTCGTTCTTCAATTTCGAGCCTCGTAACCTCGTTATCTTGAAAAGTGTCTGATGTGCTCTAATTAATACTTAGAAAACCAAGTAGTAAGCAGTTGTTATAGACAAACAAAGCTACACCACAGAGTCGTTCGCTAAGGAATTAATTAAGCTACGTAGCAGTGAGAGTAAACAGGTACTTGCGAGTAACAGTTTGATTGATGGTTTGGTTGTTCTTCTAACTAGTTTAGCTAAAGATAAGATTACGATTAACAATGAGAGAAAGATGAATACAGTAGCAAGATCCAATTATGCTAATTCGAACTAGGGATAACACTCATATTTGTCTCGCGGTCGTTATACAGTAAATCAATCAATTCGATTCAACCAATTGTTCTTATACTGGAGAAATCGTGAGTCGTCAATTCACGATCCTTAAATATGAACAATTTAGAGAATTTAATACGGACTTATCGAATTGAAGGTTTTTACGAAGATTTAATACAAGACTAACCTATATGTGTGATTTGATAAACCCTAGAACGAATATGCATAACCTTCACATACTACTGTATTTAAAGGTGTTTAGCTACTCATAATAGATGATTGCATATAGAGTTTCATGGTAAAAATCGTATGAAACATAGATGATAAACTCGCACGCAACAACATACAATTCAATCGATGAAGATAAAGAACGAATTGTCACTACAAGAATTCTGGCACAGAACGGAAGTAGACGGATTTTATCCGTCATCAGAAGCGATGGATCGCCAAACGGGGCGACGGATAAAACTTATTCGTCGCTCTGTAGTGACGGATAAGTTTATCCGTCGCTACAGAGCGTTGACCAAGATTTAAAAAAAAAAAAAAAAAATTTAGCGACGGATAGATCTATCCGTCCCTAAAAATAGCGACGGATAGATCTATCCGTCGCTATATAGCGACGGATAGATCTATCCGTCGCTATAGCCGGAAAAAAAAAAAAAAAAAGTTAGCGATGGATAGATCTAGATCTATCCGTCGCTAAAAGCCTAAAAAAAAAACCATATATCTCCTCCACCACCTCCTTTCCTCCACCACTTCTCCTCCATTTCTCCTCTCCTCCTCCTCCCACCACCACCTTTCTCCTTCCACCACCACCATCCACCACCACCTCCTCCACCACCATCTCCTCCACCACCATCTCCACCACCACCACCTCTCTCCTCCCACCACCATCTCCACCACCACCACCACCACCACCTCTCTCCTCCCACCACCACCGCACCACCACCATCTCCACCACCACCACCACCACCTCTCTCCTCCCACCACCACCGCACCACCACCATCTCCACCACCGCACCACCACCACCACCACCTCTCTCCTCCCACCACCACCGCACCACCACCATCTCCACCACCACCACCACCTCCTCTCTCCTCCCACCACCACCACCTTTCCTCCTCCCACCACCACCGCGCCACCACCACCCTGCCACCACCACTGCCACCACCGCACCACCACTGCCACCACCGCACCACCTTTCTCCTCCCACCACCACCGCACCGTACGAATACAAATTGGATACGAATATAAAAATTCGAATACAAATTAATCCGATCTGAATACAAATCAATATCTCAGATATCTGAATACAAATTGATATCTTAATTAATCCGTATCTGAATATATAAAATTTCTAATACGGATTTTATTTTTTTAAAAAAAATAGAAATGGGGCGACGGATAGATCTATCCGTCGCCACGTGGGGCGACGGATAGAATCTATCCGTCGCCCCATTATCAATTTAAAAAAAAAAAATGGTCAATCCGTCGTCCAATCCGTCGCGAATTGGACGACGGATTGTTATCCGTCGCCACAGCTCCAGTGGGGCGACGGATTTTCTATCCGTCGCCGATTAAATGCCTGAGGCGGCGGATAGATGGCCTGTAGCGACGGATCTATCCGTCGCTACAGGCCAGATTTTTTGTAGTGTGTAAAGAAGAAAGCGATGGAGAAATCAATACCAATAGTCTTGATGATAAAAATCAATAAATAACCAAGCTCCAAAGATGTCTCAATGTCAATGTGTGAATCTAGGAGCTTTTCTCAAAAACTAGGTTAAAAGAAGTATCAAAGAAAGAATCCAAAATCTAATCTAATAAGGAAAATAAAACGTTGATTTTGCGCCTCTCGCCGCGGCGGAAGGAATATCTCGCCGCGGCGAGCCTTCTTAATCGAAAAAATATAGCTCTCGCTTAATCTCGCCGCGGCGGGAAAATCCCTTCGTCGCGGCGAGCTACAATCTTCAAAACAGGAGCTCATTCGCAAAATCTAGCCGCGGCGGACCAATTCCTGCGCCGCGGCGACCCTTCTTAAACCACAGAAGATAACCACTCACTAAATCTCGCCGCAGCGGACAGATTTCCTCGCCGCGGCGAGCCTTCTCGTAAGTTCCAATTCCAAGCTCGTAAAATCTCGCCGCGGCGAGCCATGCTAAGCAGCTTGTTCTCATTCGGCTCAAAATACATCGATTTCTACAAAATGTAAACAAAACACCAAAGCGTAAAAACGAACTAAAAAGACTACAAAACTAAAGAAAAAGACTCACAAAGACCGCTAAAAAGTACCATATGAGACGTTAGAATATTGTCTCATCAAAATCCCCAAATCGAACCTGTGCTTGTCCTCGAGCAAACACACAATCTAAACACACTAGACTCTAAACCATGTAAACAAACAAAGAGTCAAATTCCCAAGCGACCGAATCTACCGTTGAAAACATTAAATTCACAGGATACAAAAATTTTGTTCTCAACCTAACCATGGCAGAAATAGTAAGCAAGTAATCAGACACGATCGTTTCTCAAGTAAATAACAATTAAGCCTAGCCCGCTAGTCCCTCACAGGTGTATAAAGTGTATCACTCACTCTCATGGAAGTATCCATACAGGGTATAGCTCGAAAAGTAAACTGGGAAGATGACTTTCATCACAAGGATGCCTCAAATATCTTATGCTATTGTACTCGACTCATTGAGTCGAAAGGGACTTTGGCACATGACTGTATTCCTCCAGAAAAATCGAAGAACTGAAACTACTCCCCTCATCCATTTTCAAAACAACATCAGATCTCATAATACTTCATTGAATTCAGTGCATGGCCACCTGGGCTCTTTTAATCTCAATTTTTTGCAGGTGTCTGTTTTACCGAAAGTCCGCACTTTTGTGCGTGTCAGTTTGGTATACGTGCCATCAACCCTCACGGACATATAGCTTTTTAAGGCCACGCTGGTATATAGGTGGTATTTGAAACACGCCTAACACGACTAACGGTGATCAATAAAGACCATAGATCCACCCCAAGATTCAAATAATAGCTCGTAACATTCATAGTGAACAATCCTCTCCCCAAACCAGTTCGACAGAACGGGGAAAAATAAAATCCGCAAAGTAAAGCATGCCGTTCGTCATCCCCAATGAAACTAAGTACACATAAGTATGAAAAGGTGCAAGTAATACGTAAAAACTTGCACATCCCAGGAAATCACACAATAACAGGTGCCGGTACAATATTTTTTCTTCGGCTGTGCTCCTCACAGGCTTTGGGACTACAGGGCTAACCAGACTTGCTATTTACAAGAGAAACGACCTTGCAGGATTAAAAGCCTACTACACTACTTCTAGCTAGACATCAAACAAAATGTAAGCAGCAAGAGAATTTACCATTCGTAATAGACGTTCGATTTGGTAATTGACTTAGTCTCACCACAAGAGAAAATAAAAGTACTAACATCTAAACTGGACTCAACTGGAAAGGAAATATATAACTAACACAGAAATGTGGCTAACATACCACCACAATCACATCACACAAACAAGTGGCTAACATACCACTTGAACATAATACAAAAAATAAAAAATAAAAAATAGAGTACGAAATAGAGTACAAATGTCAGAAATAGAGTACAAAACGAGACAACTTTAGCTAAAGATACAGTCAACCACCTCCCCAAACCTAAACAAGTGCTAGTCCCTAGCAATGAATAGTGTAAGAACGACTGTATAGAATGACCAACCATAGTGCCTCCTGCCTCTCCAAGTGCTCAAGCTCACGCTGCTCCCTGGCTTCAGCTCTCCTATCTCGCTCCTCCTATCACTGGTAGTGATCCTCGATGCGGGAGTACTGATCCTCAATCAGGGCATATTGTGTTCCTGCCCACTCCTGAAACTGTGCTTGCATATGCTCGAAGTAATGCTGGAAGTCAGAAGAACCAGGTGGAGCGGGCTGCTTTGTAGTGTCATCGGCGCCCCTGATAGGAGTGGGATGGCGGTCGAGGATGACTCTGGCGCTAGCGGATTTCAGAGCTCCTTTGGGTTTCTCAGAGCCCTGAATACCGGGAACATTGAAGGACCGGCAGATATTGGTAATAAGGCACGGAAAATCGAGGAGACTGCCTTTAGCCTTCCGGGACTGAGCCTCCGCCATAATGATATCTGGGGTGTCAACAAACTGCCCATCCATGATCGCTCAAATAAGGCGGGCTGTGGGAGGGGTCAGGGTGGTAAAATGTGAGTTGGGGGTCACATTATACTGTATCAGATGTTGCCAGAGGCGAACCTCTGGCTTGAGGAAGTGGGTGGCTATGGTGGTTTTGGTCCTGTGGTCCTCCGGATCGGTACCAGGTAGAAGTACAAACTCGGCTAAGTCCCTATCAAACTGCCGGTTGTGAAAATTGTCGCCCCAGTCGCTGTACCAGTCGTCTTTTGCTTGGAACACCCTGGAATCTAGGAATTCCTAGATACTCCTAGGTGAGAACTGGATCTTGACACTGTGAATCTTCATCACGCCATTAGCCAAGTCGTGGAGGCTGATGTAGAATTCCCGAACCAGCTTCTGGTCATAGGGCAGCTGCTTGTCGAGGAGCTTGCTCTAGCCTAAATATTGGATTCTTGCCCAGACTCGGGCATAGACAGCATCCTCCAGATCATCAAGAGCCAATTCCCGCTCGGGCCATGCATTCCTAGGCTCCATAAAATTTGCTTCCATAAAGCCCTCCCTTCCGCGGACAGGTGGGAGAACTCATCTATGGGACCGCTTTGTCCGGCCGCGCTACTGGACTCGCCTCTATGGTGTTTGCTGCCTGTGGTTCTGCGAGTCATAGTGCCTGCGAGAAAGGTGTTAGTGTAGAATAATGGGGGTAGAGAACTACCTCCCCAAACCGATTCATGACCAAAGAGCCAGAAATAACAAAAGAGCAAGGAACAGTGGAGAATGCAAAAATCCCCAAACCAACTCAATATTCAATATCATGGCCAATACACGATTCACATCAGTTCACAAGCATAGGAGTATTGATAATCATAGCAAAAGAGGGACAAGATGGCAGTAATTGTCAAAAATGGGCAAGCATTGCACAAACAAAAGGAAGTTCCAAAATCAACGAGTAAGGAATCCATGCATCAATCAAAATCGAACTACTACACCCAATCAATCACAACTAACGACGATCAACCATATAATTCAAGTAAACTCGAAAAACTGAAGAAGGGAGTTCAAGCCAATTTACCTTTTGAATCCAAAGGAATGGGTGGAAAACACAGGAAAGTGATGAAAGAAACGGGGAGAGGAGGAAAAACCCGTTGATTTGCAACGCGAATGGGGGAATTCGGTGAAGAATTGAGGGAGAATGGAGATTAGAGTGAAGAGGAGAGAAAGGAAACGGGAAAAAGAAAAGAGGGAATGGGGCAGTGAAGAAGATAAAAAGTTTTTAAAAAAAACCTAGCTCGCCGCGGCGAGTTCTTACGAAACAACAGATTTATTTTTTTTTAATCTCTCTCGCCGCGGCGGGTTTTCTTTATCGCATAGAGGAGGAAAAACCCGTTTATTTGCAACGCGAATGGGGGAATTCGGTGAAGAATTGAGGGAGAATGGAGATTAGAGTGAAGAGGAGAGAAAGGAAACGGGAAAAAGAAAAGAGGGAATTGGGCGGTGAAGAAGAGAAAAAGTTTTTAAAAAAAACCTAGCTCGCCGTGGCGAGTTTTTACGAAACAAAAGATTTTTTTTTTTAATCTCTCTCTCTCTCTCTCTCTCTATATATATATATATATATATATATACTCGCAGGTTCTCGCCGCGGCGAAGAATAAATCTCGTCGCGGCGGAAACTTACGAGACAAACACTGGGAAAAAAAAAAAAAAAGACTCTCGCCGCGGCGAAGCAAAAGGCTCGCCGCGGTGAAAACTTACGAATGCAAAAATAGAATAAGGGAGGCCACCTCGTCGCGGCGAGCAAGATGCTTCACCGTGGCGAGAGTGAATTTTTCGCAAAAAAAAAAAAAAAAAAAAATTCTCTTGCACTAGTTCGACCTCGCATCGCAAGATCGAAACTCCAAGCCTCAGCTAGAGTTTACGAGTTTCCTCATATGAGTGCAAAGGTCCCACCTTCCAGAGACACAACTAAACTGAAAACAAGCAAACCACATAAACAAATAGTCTAACAATACGAAATAATAAGCAAGTGTACGGAATGAAAATCAGTCTAAATGAATGAAAAACAAAAGGGGGCTTTTGTTTATAGTCGTTAGCTCGACTTATTCCATGGTGAAGCTAATTGAGCTTGAGGTTACCAGCCTTCTCTGTCCACATGTTCATTCGTGAGTGAGAATAGGTGTAGAGTGGACCGGTGTGTGCTGCAATGTAATTCCTGGTGTCAACCTGTGCAGGAGAATATGATGTGGTGATAGCTTGTAACTCGCGTTTCTCAACGCAAACCTGGATAGTACATGTACGGCAATAAAGATTGACTATCATGCGAGTAGCCTTGATGAAAGTGCGCCCAAGAAGCAGCATATCCTTGTCCATCTCTTTGATCTTCACCTGCGGTGACTCGACAACCACGAAATCAGTCATAAACACATCTCCGCCAATGGTTACGGGAACATCCTCAACAACTCCCATGCATTTGCTTCGAGTACCATTAGCCATGGTCACAAAGCATCTTCTCGGTTCTAGACCCTTCAGATTGAGTTCCTCATAAGTTTCGAATGTCATCAAGTTGACTGCAGCTCTAGTATCAATAATACCTGTAACCTCAGAAGAACTACCTATCCCGACGACCAAATCGAAACTGTTTGCATCACTAATGATGTTCTCTTCCTTTTGGATCATCTGAGCTGGTCCTGCATTCGCCTTCTCGCCTGGAATCGCAGGACCAGATGTTATCACTTTTCTTGCTTCCTGTACCGGTGTTGCCTCGACTTGGGAAACCACCTTATCATGGTTACAAGTGCAAGTCGTAATAACAGTCATCACTACTCCTGGCTTGTCAAAAGCTACCTCCATAACAAGTACTCTGTTATTCTCGATAGTCGCGGGGAATTTACCCTTCTCTCTTTGTTGGAAGGCGCCGACCAGATCACCAAGAGTCTTCTCTAACCTCTTTTGCGATTGCTCAATGCTCTCAAACCTCTAGTCATTCTTGGCTTGATTCCGCTGTGCTTCTGCCCAAAACCTCTCTGATCTCTCCATGTGAGCTCTAATCTCTTGATCAGCATTTCGTGGTGCACTAGTAGGTGGAACCGGAAACTACTGTGCTGGACCCTGTTGAAACGGAGCCTGTCGAAACGAAGCCTGCTGAACTGGAACCTACTGTGCTGGAACCTGCTGTGGTACATTCTCATAGAAGTTACCTCCATAGGATAAATTGGAACGATCGGGGCTGAAGGGCTGCACCTTAGTAGCACCTACATTCATTCCCGGATTTGGTTGCCAACCACCACGCTGCCTGTTTTGCACCCAGGAAATAATCTCCGGAGTCGGGTTCTCCCCTATAGTCTCAGGAAGTCTACACATACTAGCACCATGCCCGAACATACCACACAGATTACACCTCTCATTAACTGGAGCCACTGGTGCAGGGATAGTGCCAAGCATCCTCATCTCCTTGATCTGTTCTGCCAATTCAATAGTACTAGGGCCTGGTGTTTGCTCCACAGCTCTTACTTCAGCTCTCCTTGGTCTACCTCTAGTTCCCTTAAGCTGGGAGTTGGCAGCAAGCTTCTCAAAAGCCTCATTCAATGCAGCCGTAGATGCCGTAACGATGGAGCCATCCACGGTCATATCCACCATGTTCTATGCTTCCCAGTCGAGTCATAGAACTTGCAGCATAAATCCATCTCACTCAACCTATGGTGAGGGCATTGAGAGAGAAAGTTCAGGAATCGCTCGCTGGCCTCATAAAAGCTCTCATCATTCATCTGCATGAACTTCTCAATCTACACTCGAAGCTGCGTAGTCTTCTCCGCTGGATAGAACTTGTTCATAAAGGCCCTGTATAGATCATCCCAAGTAGCCAGAGAACCTTCAGGTTGATTCAATAGCCAGCTCTTTGCTTTATCCTGCATACACATGGGAAAGACCTTCTTCCTGATTTCCTCGTGAAACCGATTCAGGTACTACGATGGCGGAATCCTAACAATCGCCCTCGAACTCCTTGAGAAACCGGATAACATCCTCATTAGCCATCCCATAATACTTAGGCATGTCATGGAAGTGATGAGACTTGATCTCCATGTTCCTAGCATTGTTAGAGAGCACAACAGCTGATCCCCCAGCCTTAATTTCACCAGGCTGCATATAGGTCCCATAAGTGATCACAGGGGTCTCAACAGCACCGTTGACTCTGGGAGTATTCTCGTTGACGTCACCCATTTCAATAGCGGCTAACTTCTGTCTTCGAAGCTGATGGTAGTGTCTATCGATCTCAGGTACTAGAGGTTGCAAAGTTGTTCCTTGTGATCTTGTACCGGGCATAAACCTGCAAAGGTTCTTCTACAAAATCAAAAACCTCGAAAAATCCTAGTTTCTGTTAGTGCAGAAATCGCAGGTAAGTAAAAAAAAAAGCAAATAAAATAGGGCGAATTACACAAGGTACCCCTTAAATTCGAGCCAATTACAGATTCAACGCCCGATCTCAAACAATTACATCCAAGTCCAAAATCTATATTTTGAGTTGACCAACTAAAATTTAAATGGAAAAGAAAATGAATAGGACTCAATTGCAATTTACAAGTACAATTTAACTACACATTATACCCAAATAATTTTATAACTTACAAAAATAGTCCAAAAATTTTTAAATAGCCCCAATAATTTCATAACTAACATAATAGTCCACAAAACAATTTTTTTCCGAATACACACTCATCCCGATCACCTCGCCGGCCGGAGCTCCGGGAAGCTTCCGTGACAGAGCTTCCATGGCGGAAGCACAGTGCTTTCGCCATGGAAGCCGGATCTGGAGCAGGAAGCTCCAGATCGGAGCTTCCTGCTCCAGATCCGGTGGGGAAGAAGATGGTGTTGTGAGTTGTGGCAGTGGGGAAGAAGATTGTTAGTGGTGGTTAGGGAAGATGGTGGTTGGAAGTGGTAGGGAAGAATGTGGTGGTGGAGTGGTGGGGAAGAAGAAGGGTATAAATTTTAATAAGTAAATTTTTTGGGGTCTTTTTAATAAGAAATTGAAAGTGTTGGGGGTATTTCGGAATAAATAAAATTAATGTAATTATTGAATTATAAAGAAAAGATAAAATAGGTGAAAAAGTTGACTTTTGGGTTTTGATGTAATTTTCAAATTAGGCCTTTGTTAATTTTGGACGAATCTGTAATAGACGCCAATCTAGGGGCGAATGTGAAAAGGGGGCATATTTAAGGGTGGTTTTTGTAGTTTTCCCACACGCTACAGTAGGAAAAAAGTCCCCGGCAGCGGCGCCAAATTTGTTATACTTAGAAAACCAAATAGACAGATTAAGGAAACCACAAAGTCGTTCGCTAAGGAATTAATTAAGCTACGTAGCAGTGAGAGTAAACAGATACTGCCGAGTAACAGTTTGATTGATGGTTTGGTTGTACTTCTAACTAGTTTAACTAAAGCTAAGATTATGATTAACAATGAGAGAAATATGAATACAGTAGCAAGATCCAATTATGCTAATTCGAACTACGGATAACACTCATATTTGTCACACGGTCGTTGTACAGAAAATCTATCAATTCGATTCAACCAATTGTTCTTAGAAAATATTATACTAGAGAAATCGTGAGTCGTCAATTCACGATCCTTAAACATGAACAATTTAGAGAATTTAATACGGACTTATCGAATTGAAGGTTTTTACGAAGATTTAATACGAGACTAACCTATATGAGTGATTTGATAAACCCTAGAACGAATATGCATAACCTTCACATACTACTGTATTCAAAGGTGTTTAGCTACTCATAATAGATGATTGCATACAGAGATTCATGGTAAAAATCGTATGAAACATAGATGATAAACTCGCACGCAACAACATACAATTCCATCGATGAAGATAAAGAACGAATTGTAAAGAAGAAAGCGATGGAGAAATCAATACCAATAGTCTTGCTGATAAAAATCAATGAATAACCAAGCTCCAAAGATGTCTCAATGTCAATGTGTGAATCTAGGAGCTTTTCTTAAAAATTAGGTTAAAAGAAGTATCAAAGAAAGAATCCAAAATCTAATCTAATAAGTAAAACAAAACGTTGATTTTGCACCGCTCGCCGCGGCGGAAGGAATGGCTTGCCGCGGCGAGCATTCTTAATCGAAAAAATATAGCTCTCGCATAATCTCGCCGCGGCGGGAAAATCCCTTCGCCTCGGCGAGCCTTCTTGAATCACAAAAGATAACCACTCGCTAAATCTCATCGCGGCGGACTGATTTCCTCGCCGCGGCGAGCCTTCATGTAAGTTCCAATTCCAAGCTCGTAAAATCTCGCCACGGCGGACTGAATCCCTCACCACGGCGAGCCATGCTAAGTAGCTTTTCTCATTCGGCTCAAAAGACATGGATTTCTACAAAATGTAAACAAAACACCAAAGCGTAAAAACGAACTAAAAAGACTACAAAACTAAAGACAAAGACTCACAAAGACCGCTAAAAAGGACCAAATGAGATGTTAGAATATTGTCTCATCAGTGTCCTTCTTCAGCAATTCTTGGGGATTCGAAATCTTCGCAATGGTAGGTGGAACGACCTCATCGGACTTCTCTAGCTCAAAGTAGAATTTTCATGCTTCTTTACTTTCCTCTGTTTTGCACCTTCGAACCTGTCTTCTACAAAGTTGTAGCATCTTCAATTACCCTTGCGCTGGTTGGTCGTATGACATGTTTTGACTCCTCGAACACCGTGCAACAGTCAAGCTGGTGTATTCGCTTTCTTGTCCCGATTTGGCACAATTATGCCATTTTTGTGCCTGAAATCGTGCAAATCCACAAAAACGCGATCATGACTTACAGAAAACATGCAAAGTTGGTAATTGACCATAAAACGATATAAATATTGCATCTAGGGCAAAAAACAAGGGTCTTAAAGTATGCTATATCGCACATTTCATTATCACATCATGTATTTATTATGCGTGAGTAGACAGATTATAAGTAAGTAGAAGATTAAGTCGCAATTGAACTCTAATACGGGTGATGAAATCGGTTGTAGGTTTTTGTAAAGGAACACTGACCTATCTCGTACTATGCTACTCCCAACATCCGAGTTAATATCCTATGCCTCAGCTGCTAAAACGCTCCCTGAGAAGAAAAATTCTCCTCCTCCATCTCCTCATAAATCATCTAACCCTTCTCAACCAGAGTAACAGGATGAAGAAGTTGGGCAAGTTGCTAATGACACCGCTCAAAAACTACAGGAAACTGAGCAAAGGGTGGCCCAACTGAAACAAATGTTAGAAGAAGAAGAACGCTTGCACCTTGAGTTGGACACCAAGGTTGCTAAAAGGAAGCCAATCTGAAAAGGATTGAAGAGTTGTCTCGCAAGGAGGAAGAAGCCCTTCCTGAGCAGAAGCAACAACAACTTGATGCTCAGAAACTTATCGAAGAAATGGATGCTAAATAAGCTGTTGACATCAAGAAAAAGAATGCTGAAATAGTGATGCAGCGTGCGTGGTTGGATACAAGAACAATAAACTCAAAACTCGTTCATTCAAAAGAATACCGAAAATTGACTCAAAACTCGTTGATTCGACGGAATACCGAGAATTGATGGATCAAGATTCGTTGATTCACAGGAATACCGAAAATTGACAGATTTGGAGGAATACCTCTATTTTTAACTAATACCTCGAACAACAGCAGGGCATAATACTAAATACCAAGGCATAGTCGATACCAATACCCCTACTCAGTCCAATGAAGTTACTGCATCACTCAGCAAAAGCATCACACCACAAAGGATGTATAGAGTTATATAATCACGATTTACATCTAATACCTATTTCATTAATATAACACAACATATAAAGAAGTAGCACAATAGAGTTTCGGCAGTTTGCCTTTACAATAGAAAGTTCGTTACTCATAGTAATAAACTTGACAGGAATCGAAACAAGGAAGAAAAGAAGAAGAAGAGAGAAGCTTAGTCTTTGATGTCTTCGTGCTGCTTCTAGGGTTTCCTCCTTGTTGCCTGACGACTAGGGTTTTGGGGTTTCACTTCCCCGAGGACTGGTTCACTCTCAGGATAGCTGCCTTGAAAGCTGTGAATGATTATGAGACCCCAAGGGTCTTCTTTATACTGTGAGAAGAGAGTTCTGGATGCCACTTATCATTAAGGAAGTTAGAAAGGCGGCCTTTAGCCTAACAGGCTAGAAGAAAGCCTGAAATCTAGAAAATTCCATTTACTGTGGCCACTGCAGTGGCCCCTAGTATTCTGTCTATTTGTTTTCTGTCTATTTTCTTCGTTCTTCAATTTTGGGCTTCGTAACTTCGTTTTCTCGAAAAGTGGTCTTCTTCAATGTTGTAGCATCTTCAATTATTATCCTTAACAAGACTTGTTTATTGTTAAGGAGTTGAATCCCAGGATAAAGTTGCGACTAATATGTGAGATTAATTCTCTTGAACAAGCAACAAAGACTTGGGTCAATAAAGAACAACTTCCCATACACTGAAAAGAGTATTAAGGAAGATTTTTTCTTCTAAGCTCTCTAAGATAATTGAATAAGTTATTAAGAAAGCATACCTGACAAACTACTATAACCAACACCAACAAGTGTGTTTAGGGAAAGGATTTAGTTGAGAAAACTAAAGTGCTCACCTAACTGAGCACATGAAGTTCTTGGCTTTGGAAGCTGGGGAATAGCTCAAAGGTTACTGAATAGAAGAAGTTCTTGGCTGAGAAAGCTGGGGAATAACTCAGGTGTAACACTTAGTTAGGAACCTATAGTGTTAAAGGGATCAAGAGACATGATTTTGTAAGGAGAACTCATTATCTTGTCTTAGTAGATTCAAGTCCTGAGAAAGAGCAAGTGGATTAGTTGAAGGATTACGCCACCTTCAGATACCACTATATAGAGTTTTGTGTTATTTACTTACTGCAGTTTACTTATTGCTTTATACTACTTGTTGAGTACTTACACACTTTATAGCTTGTTGTCACGTGCACTTATCACAAAAAGACTTACGCTCTCTGAATCTAAGTATGAGATACCTGTAAAGATATCTAAGAAACTGTTTTATCGACAAAAGTTTGAAAAGACTATTCACCCCTCCCCCCTAGTCTTTTACTTTGTCGTTATCTAGACCAACACTTGGGCTAAAATTGAGGGTCTAAAAGTAGGTAAAACGCATATTTCATGGTCACATCATTGAGATTTAAACAGTGAGTAACCTGAGGAATTTCAGTCTGAGTGGTATCTAGGACTTGTGTAGAAGTCTCCTTTTAGGATTCTTCTCCTCCCATGTCTTGCTCTTGGTCTTGATTGACCATCTCTTTGTTTGAAGTTTGAGGTACTTCAGGCCATTCCTGAGTAAAAGACATAGTTACCTCCCCTTGTTGATCTCCCTGACTCACAACCTCAGTTTGATCCCTCTCTTATGAGAGTTAAGGGAACCTGAACATTCACAGGATTTTTATCAACATTGATTGTTGGAAGTTCTTCACAATACCTGATCTCAAATATATCAGTATTAAGAATGGCAGGCCTTGTGGGACTTGGTATCTGGGTTGTTGTGGTAGTTGTTGAGAACGTGAAATGGAAGGTGTTGAAGAGTGAGCCCTATCCAGATCCTTTTGAGTAAGGCTCTATTTTTTATACTACAATTCAGTTCAGTTCCATTCAGTTCAGATCAGTTCTGTTCTCCTCAAACGAAGAGAACAGAGCTAAATATGGCATGTGTACTGATGCATTGGAAGTGTCATCTAGTACAATGTCATCTTTCATCAAAGCAGCATTTATCTCCTTAAGAGACATTCGCTTTGGACTAGTCACTTATTCAACAACCACAGGGTTTGTAGGTTCCCCCTGAAACTATTCCAAGTTCTCATCTAAGGATGGAACTGTGCATGCGGCCATCTCTTCTTCTTCGGCGGTGAGTGCCAAAGATGCTTCAGCAATAGAGGAGCCAGGTATTTGAAAGTCCACTTGTACAGTGGAATCAGTTACTCGCGTAGCTTGTTTAGCTACCTCTTCGATACTCTTCGTCATCATATTCCTCTTTTCCTCGAGGTTCTAGGCTTCTTGGAATTCGCAATTGTTCCTCAACGGGTGCCTTAGATACCTCTTCTGATTTCCTCTTCTTAGGAGCTTTCTTGCTCTTTGTTTGTCCAACAACTTTCTTCTCAACTTTTCTTATATGTTTGTATTCATAATCTTTGAGTTAATTGTTGTTGTGGATTTCTTCTTTTTTCTGTGAGCTCAAGTCCAAGCTATTAAAGAAGGTAGCAAATTTTCATCCCAAAGCTTATTAGAGCCTTGGGTTCAGCTTTACCATCAACAATTGTGGGTTCAAATCTCTAAACTTTGTCAGTAAACTTCTTAAACGCATACTTACCCTAGTTGAATGGGTTTTCCAGCTGTTCATCATGATTGCTAAGGAGTAGCATATGTAACCAACATTCCATGCTGATCTGGTCAGCTCCTCCAAAGCATGAGTAAAAACATTTGTGGAGAATGAGCGCCAGTAAGCTCTAGTGTTCCACTGAGTGATTTCTTCTAATCTCCCTGTGTTTGAAGATTGTTGGGGGCGTTAGGGTCATTAGGATTGCACACCTCAGAGTAGAGGTTGCTGGCTCCTTCATGGAGTTCTTCATCATTAGAATCAATGATTGATCTTTCACCTTGGGTAGGTAACCTAAAGTGAGCACAGTAAGGCTCTGTTCTCTTCGTCTGAACTGAACTGAACTAATTTATAGTATAAAATATAACTAAGCAGAACTGAACTGAACTAACCTGAACCGAACTGAACTTAACTGAATGAGTTTGCAGATGAAGAGAACAGAGCCCAAGAGTGTAAGTCCAAAGAAATTTCTTTCCCTTAGACCTTAGTCTGGATGAGCACTTCTTCAGTGCCATCGTGCAATGACCTGATAGTCATAGCGGAGTTATTGTAAGAATCCAATACATCCACATTGGATACACCATTAGGTTTTGCAGAGCAAACTTCCTTGATCTTTGCGTTTTCAAGCATGTCAAGAAGTTTCCTGCATGTCTACTTTGCAGCTGACGGAGTTGAGCATGTATTTGTCAATTAGTGTTCCTCCCTACAACATCCTTTAGGTATAGGTAGGTGACCAGTTAGAAGAATCTAAAATTCTATCAAGTCTTTTGTTCTTGATGGTGAGAACAGGAGCTTGCTTTGCAGTTGTTTATGAGGCAGAGGCTTGAGATTTCTGGGATTAAGTTCACTTGGGAGTCATATATTTAAATAATACTTGTTAAATTGATGTTGAGAAAGAGAGAAGTGTTCGTGAAAGTGATTCGATGTAGAAAAAACCTTAGAAGAACTTCAGAAATTGCAGAGAAAATTTAGAGAATTTTCTCTGTCAAAACCATCTTTATATAGCAACAAAAGGCCAATGGTCATATACATATAAATTAGTTTTGTGTGCATGTAACAGTGAGTTGCAATGTGACGTGGGTGAAACATAGAGGAAATATAATTTAATTGAACATTTTTACATTTACAATTTGAAATTAATTCTTAACTAGTTAATGGCTCGTCGATACTCGATGGGGAATGGAGAAAAAATTTAAAATAAGAAATGAATAAATTTGTATAATAACATGTCGAAGTTGAGAAACATATAAAAACTGCAAGGTGGCAAAATGCATGATCTAATCGCTTCAACATTGCATCGGAAGTCACCCCTAGCTATAGAAAAGTGCATAATGTATGAAATTGAACACAACCATATATAAAATACACACAAAATATAAAATCAACTCATAACTTATCAAACACTTCTTTATAAATTGTGTTTGTTGTCGTGTCATATGTATTACCCTCTACGTTCAATCCCTTCCCAATGGTAACTCTAGAAAGAGCAACATTTGACGAATATAGGGAACTGTCTCCAATCAATTGGTAGGGAACTTCATCTCGTCAGGTGGCTTCATCATCATCCTTGGAATGAAAACCTTTTTGGCACGCGTTGATTCAAGATATCATCTTTGCCTATATAATATGCTTCCCAAGATTAGTAACTATCAGCATTATCATACACCCAACCTTTAGTATGATTCTATGGTTAGCCAATTTAGAGCAATTAATGTTATTGAAAAATTCTACAGTGACAACATGTTCGAGACCGTTCTCAAAATTATCTTCCCTAGGAATGCTATATGCGCTCAAATATTCAACGCTATCTCTAGACATCTTCGACATGAAAAATTGATTTATATAATCAAATATTCATTTGTATATAAGTGCATGAACGTCTCGGTGATGAAATATACGGGTCAAGTGATGGATTGCCTATGTGATACAACAAAGATGGATATGTACTATCTACAATAGTTGGAATTGGATGACTTAATCCTCAAATAAGTAAACCTTTGGGGATCTTGATATCATCCCACAGTCATTAGGTTTAGCAGCAATGCCCTCACCGACCTATGTTATCCATTAAGAAAAATTCTTTCGTCTCTTAAATTTCGAGAGATGACAAACCAGACTGTAAAGGATTAAATTGGATGTAAACAATGATAAGTTAACTATGAGATAAGTATATGTGGTATATAGATAAGACGGGCCATTTACCTGCAATCTCATGTTCTTGTCAACCGGAGCACCTCACCACATCTCATATCCTAGAAGAGCATATAGAGGCATTCACAATATTATTACTATTAAGCGATAAGATTGGGTTAGTTTCATTGATCGAGAAAACGGGGATAAGGTCATAAGGCATATGGACTGTCGTTATGTGTCTCCATGCACAGCAATGTGGAGGATATTAGAGTTCCGCTGCATTATACAATTTATCTTGTTTAATGATTGTCGTTTCATTTGGAAAATGATCAGTTTGTTCCTTTCAAAGATGGTGAATGCATGCCAGCAACAAAGCCATTGTCAAACAATCGCAGTTCCTGCAGTGGTTCGAGCTGAACAAAATAGATCCTCGAACGGAAGCTGACTTATGCTAAAATTCATCGCTATCATTGTTGGAAAATTAACATAAAATATGGTCTGTATGTAAACAAAGAAACAAGGTTTCGGTATAATGGTGTTGACTGTTGTGCACGAATATCACAAGGATGCATGTGAAGCTATGGGCCTCTTATTCAATGATGGAGAGTATATTAGTGGTTTGAAAGGGACAAGTCTATGGGAATTTGCGAGTTTTTTACGTCACCTTTTCATAACCATGTTGTTATCACGCAACATGTCGTGGCCTGAGGAAGTGTGGTACAAAACATGAAATTTATTATCAGACGACATTCTGTACAATCAACAAAGGTTACTTAGCAATCATGGTACAATAAATTTAAAGACTATATTACCCATTCCCACATCCAATGAAAATCAGTTTAAATTTTGTATGTAATTGTCATGTAACGATAGAGAACTCTCCATCCAGGTTTGAAACTCACTAATGAACAAATAAAAAAGCGTGGCTATTATGCAAGTAGAGAAGTTACCGAAGAAAAACTACAACAATCTCAGTTCATTTGACGATATGCCGTGCTGGATGAGTCTGATATATAAACTACTACAAATCCATTCGTTTTGTATTAGATGTTCTATGTTATAGTTGCAATGGAGCACAACACGATGGTTTATACCCAATTGACTGATGGATAACATGCCATATATGAAACTATGTCTATTGTCGATAGTCAAAATGGCAAAGTATTCTTCTTATACATCCACGGAGGGACTACAAAAACCTTTACATGGACAATGATGTGCTCTGGTTTGAGATCTAGAGAAGATATTGTACTTCCAGTTGTGTCCAGTGGGATTGCATCACTCCTTCTTTATAAAGGTAGGACCGTAGTCCGACATATTTGAGGTTTGGAATATTATTCCAAAATCATGAGGACTCAACATGCAATAAGCTGATGACTCAGAGGTCACGGGACTGCTCAAGGAGGCTCGACTTATTATTTGGGATAAGGCTCCCATGACAAACCGACATTATTTGAAGCGATCGATAAGAGCTTGGAACTTTCGAATGGTGATTGTCCTCGGCGGGAGTGGTGATTGTCCTCGGCGGGAACTTTCGAAATATTTTGCCCGTTGAATATATACTTGAAACTAACCCAATTTTATCAATTAAATAAACATATATAAAATAATATAATGAATTGTAGTCCATGATAAGAGATATGGATTAAATATGTGTTAATTTATTTTGGAAATAATGTGTGAATCAAGATATGGACTAGATATATGCTCAAGGATGGATATGTGCTTTGGACCATGGTACGAATAGGATCACTCACTTCTTGAATAAGAATGTCCTCTGGCATCTTGATATCAATCTTACCGTCACTATCCCCGCCGACAACTCCATCACCAACCTGTACTATCCACTATGTGAATTCTCTCGTCTCTTGAATCTCAATTATTAATGTCCTAGCATACAAAAACATAAAAAACAATTAATAAAATATAAAGGATGGTACAAATTACTAAAATCAAAATTACCATAAGTGAAACAAACATTTAGGTACATACAGTTGCATGTTCTTTGTAAGTTTTAGGACCTCATATGAATCCCAAATTTTTTTATGAGCATATTGCTGCATTAATAGTGACAGATCTAGACCCTCATGGAACCACTAACAGTACCTGTCTAAAGTCTCCGCCAAATACGATAATCAAACCACTGAATGGTGTGGCTAGTCGATGCATAACATTTCTGAAACTCCTATCACTCACTTCAAAAGAATGCATATTGGTCACTATAGCCTCGTCCCATATAATAATCTTCGTTTCTTTGAGTATACATGTTACATCAGAATCATGCATACTCTTACTGCTAATGTAAGGACTTATATGTGCTTTGGACAATGGTAGGAATATGATCACTAACTTCTTGAAAAAGAATGTCCTCTGGCATCTTGATATCAACCACAATGTCATTATGACCGCTAGCAACTCCATCACCAACCCGTAGTATTTAATTTGCGAATTCTCTTGTCTCATGCATCTTATTTGTTAACGTACCAGCTTAAAAAAAAAACACAAAACGCACTTAACAAAATATAAAGAAAAATACAAATTACTAAAATCAAATTGACCATAAGTGAAAGATAGACATTTAGTTACCTGCAGCCACATGTTCTTTGTGAGTCTGAGTACCTCACACGAAACCCAAATTTTGGATGAGCATATTGCTACATTAACAATGTCATATCTACACCCTTCCGGAACCACCGGTAGTAAAGTCTCCTCTAAATACAGTAACCAAAACCCCAAAACCCCTGAATGGTGTGGCTGGTCGATCCATAAAATCCCTCAAACTCTTATGAAGAGCTTCAAAATAATGCATATTGGTCACTGTAGCCCCGTCCCTATAATAACCTTCGTTTCCTTGAGTAGGCAGGTTGCATCAGAATCAAGTTTAATCTTACTGCATGCCAAGTTTAATGGATCTTCAATGGTACATCATATCTTGATTGAGCAGTTTGGACCCTCAGAAGCATCAATTATATGATACTGATGGAATCCATTTGGAGAACAATATCTCTTCTAGCTCTCAAAACGGATCATAAAGTCCTCCAAATATAATATCTCTTCTAGAATCAACAATGAATTGTAATAATGACGTCCTGCTAAGTATGAGTTGATGACCTTCATTCTCCCTATCTTGTATCCTGAAAGCTAAGAACTCCCTTAGAATAAGATTTAGCATCTTACTCACAATACTTATCTGAATATCGATATACCATATATCTTCTCCATGGACGAAACGTAGTAGATATTGAAAAATAAGGTAGCATCGAAGAACCTCAGTTATGTGCTGCAAGTCCCCATTCCTCATCCGAACCTTAATATTACTTTTTGCATGTAAGTTGTCGACATCACCCTCTATTATAGCAGTTACTTCTGATGTAGTAGGCAAATTGTAAGTTCACCCATCCCCCCTGGCATCTTGCAATGAGTTGAAGGCCTACCTCACGGGAGATGCGATCTCTAGCCATCTTGTATACTTTTCCATATGGATTGTACTCTTCCACCATAGTTTTGATCAATGTCGCTTTACCAATTTTCACACCGGCTTCATTGTTTGGCTTAATTATTTACCATCGATTATTTATAATTCTAATGGATACTAAATGATGTATAACAAATAATTTGTTTGAAATGAAATATGTGAAAAATACAAAAATTGAGTGTAGAGGTTCAAAGAAACGCACCGAGAGCATTGATCATGTTGTCAATTCCGTGTTTAGTGTCATATATGTAACGTTGGGCGAATTTTTGGAGTTTTTCCTTCGGTGGGCAAGAGCGAGCCAATTTTTTGATCATTTTATCCACCTATCTTAAAGCAATAAGGACCTTTTCTTTTATTAACTTCCTTGTCTATTTTCCACCCATTGAAGTAAATGCAAAGATGTTCTTGTATGCCCGCATGATAGAAGAGTTATATGAACTGAGTACCTACTAGATAAACAACTAATACATATAGAATATATTTTCAAAATAGTATAGTTTTAATTCAAACCTTTCCATTGTCATTCAAATTTATTTCATCTCGTGGAGTCTGATCATGAAAGCATAACTGCTTATTCGATTTAGACGATTTGTTAGCCATTATGAGTTTTCAAATGTAACCAATTCCAAGCAAAAACTATGCATGTCTATCAAATAAATAAAGCTTACAATCATGTGTCGTATTTCACAACTAAAAGTTACAGTTGATAATATAGGAAAAATTTAACATCTAGGTGTTGTTTTAAATCAAATATATAATTAAAAATAGTTGGAAAGATTGATCATGAAAAAATCAAAAATAAAATTGGAGCACAATGACTACTAATGGACAAAATTCTACATCAAATGCCTCCGTTTCTTCTATAATGTAAAAAAAAAAAATGCAAATCTTTAATATGTAGACATGAGAGATTTAATGATCAAAGAGAAAGCCCCTTTAATTAATTACTACATGTTGCCAATGAGAATTTTGAACCAATTCAGTTGCTAATTTGTCAGTTAAACGTTACGGACCTTCTAGAGAAAAAACTATAAGACACAAATTTTGGCGCCAAGAAATAACATTGGCCCCGTTCACTAGAAGAATTCAGCTAAATAGCGACGGGAATGTGCGATGGATATTATCCGTCGCTATTTAGTGACGAATCGCTCTGGATTAATGACGGATTGAGTGTTTGTAAATAAAACTTCGACTTACCCTAGCAGTCCCTCGCAAAACGATAATATAAGTGCAACTCAAGTCTCTCTACCGGAAGTGTACAGTAAATAAAGGTAATCGCTAAAAACATAACTTAGGAAGGTGACAACAAACGTCACAAAGCTGCCACTAATATTACAAGCTTTTGCACTCAATTCAAACGAATCAAAAAGGACTTTTTATGTGAAAAGGGTCGAAATCAATACAAGGAAATAGAAATAGCTGCCGTTTGCGTGCTTTGCTGTTTTTGGACGTATTATTTTTCTCTTTTTTCTCCCTGTGCTTTGCTCTTTTTTCACAGATTTTCATATTTTTTCATTCTTTATCTCAATTTTGCAAGTGTATCCCAATAGGTTGCTCAAGATCCGCACTTTTATGCATGTCGGTTTGGAGTACACCCCCATCAACCTCACAACATACGAGAACCGCCCACGCGCTGGTTTATAGATTGTATTTGTCATGCAATTTGACAACATAACCATCAACCCTCACAGCATATGCACAATCAGCCCCGCGTTGGTTTATAGGTAGTATTTGGAAATGCCCAACACGATCTCAAACGCTCACAAGGATCCTGGAAAAACACATCGAGATTTTTCTTTCTTTCTTTTTTTCAGAACGGCAGCAAGCAATACAATGCAATTTTAAAATCGACCAAATGCTCAAAATATAGAGTGAGTGAGCCTGAGTATGAAGTAGCAAGTATCCTTCGCCCCAAAGTTGTTCCTTAGAACGGGTTTGGGAATCGAGATAACAAGTCAAAATGCCGTTCGTCATACTCGTTTTAAAAAGACTGCACATGTATATGAAGTGGCGCAAGGATTTTCCTTGCTCATCCTACTAGAATCACACATTTGTCGGTACAATTTTTTTTCATCGGTTCAATATTTTCACCGGCTTTTTGAATGCTAGAATAGGAAGACTTTCTATTTACAGGTGAAACAGACTAATGTGATTTTTGAAAATTCCTCAATACTAGTTAAAGGCCATCAAAGATCACATTAGTAAAAGGCTTATCTTTCGCAATAGATAACCGACTTGTCAAAAGAACTCAAACTCGACACACAAAAAAATTTGAAATAGGCCAAAAAATTAGGCCAAAAGACGTCTCACACAAGACTAAGCAAAAGTGGCTAATATACCACCCTACATAATCACAAGAGCGGCTAACATACCACTCTACACCACCAAACTAAAAACAAAGAAACAAAGAACACATATATACATATACATACAAGGCAGCGTAAAAGTTCATAGCGAGGCATTGAATCACAAAGATTCATACAACTTCCATCCCCAAACCTATTCAACAGCTAGACCGTAGCATATAGAATAAATAAAAGGACAAAGTTGTAGTGTTACCGCCCGTAGTATGCCTCGGTCAGCATGATCAATGGAAAGAGGGCGAACCTTGGGGTCCAGAAGAAGATCCTCCTCCATACTGCTGCTGCAAATCATCCATCTAAGCTTTGTGCATATGCTTCATACACGCTAGGCGCTCAGTCCCCTTTGGGCCCGAGTTTGAAAAGTGAAGGAGAAAGGGATTCCCAACTTTCCTACTCGGCAGGGCTTGCCGCGGTGAGGCTTGGGAGAAGGTGTTCTCACCGTGGTCTAGAAAGATCAAATTAAATTCTATCTTTCCGGACCGCGGTGAGCTCATTTCCTTCCCCAGCTCACCGCGGTGGGCCCTTCTTTTTCCAGTAAATTTTTTTTTTTGAAATTTATTTTATATATGAGAAAAATATAACTAAGTAAATCTAAATTAAAAACAACTAAATAAATTACGAAAGCAATCAATTGTTCAAAATGTGAGGCAATCAATTGAAAAACGACTTTTAACTACATGCATCCTATAATCTAAGTGCAAAGCGGTAAATCATGCTTTGGTTATAGTCGTTAGCGTCGACTTTTTTTCTTCTTCAGTCTTTCGCCAGATCGATTGCCCGGGCTTTCTCTATGGTGCTCGGGAACCTTCCTTGCTCCCGTTTCTGTGATCTGCCCACTAGTTCTCCGACCATGTCCTCGATTCTTCTCGCAGCATTTTGTAGTACCTCAAACCTCTTATCATTCCGAGCCTCGACCTCGTTTACGTGTTTGTAAATGCAATCTGAGTTTTCCATGATCATCTTTATCTTACCAGAAAGATTATCTTTTGTTGCTCCGCCCTGGCCAGTCATCTCCTGAGGTGCCACGCTGGGTTGTGCAGGAGGCACATAATTCTCGTAATTGTTGCTGGCAAAGCTCAACAACCTACGGTCTCCATATTTTGTTAGCTTCCTGAATTGCACGAACCCCTGGCGCCTTATCCCTTGCTTATCGACCCAATTCACCTCCTCCACGAGGTTTGGGTTCATCTCCTTGGCTTGTTGCAACCTGCACATGTTAGCACTATGCTCAATGTTATACCACACTCCACATACCTCATTAGATTGGAGTCTCGGTGCGGTAACTGTCGCATCCAACTTTGCCTGCTGAATTGCCTCTACCACTTGGGTTAAGTTGGGGTTCCCCAACCCCAACTTCTTCGGCTGCCTTGGCTTCACCTTTTCCTTTGTCATGGCTTGTTGCAACCTGCACAAGTTAGCACTATGCTCAATGTTATAGCACACTCCACATACCTCATTAGATTGGAGTCTCGGTGCGGTAACTGTCGCATCCAACTTTGCCTGCTGCATTGCCTCTACCACTTGGGTTAAGTTGGGGTTCCCCAACCCCAACTTCTTCGGCTGCCTTGGCTTCACCTTTTCCTTTGTCACGGCCCCGAACACACTTATACTAAGATGCTTGTATCGATTTTTCAAAGGCCGCCTCGACCTCTTCTACTGTGCTCTCAATTATTGAGCCACCCAAGCTCATATCCACGAGCATCTACGTTGTTGTGTCAAGTCCCTCATAGAAACTCTGACACAACATCATCGCGTCAAACCGATGGTGTGGACATGGGGTCAGCAGGTACTTAAAGCGCTCCCTGGCCTCGTACATACTCTCATCGTATCGCTGCTGGAAGTGGGAGATTAGACTCCTCAGGTTCGAGGTCTTCGAGTAAGGGAAATACTTCCCCATGAAAACCTTGTACACATCGTCCCTGGTCCTCAATGAGTTCTCCGGAAGGTGTAGGAGCCATGTCTTTGTTATGTCCTGCAGACACATAGGAAACAGTTTCTTATGGACATCTTCGTCTGTTACTCCGGTGTTCCTGCCTATAGGAATCCACCCCACTAACGCCTCGAACTCCTTGAGAAAGTTCATCACATCCTCGTTGGCATGCCCATAGAACTTCGGCATATCGTGGAAGTGATGGTTGTTGATCTCCAGGTTGCTCGCAGCTGAAGAAAGCTCGATCGGAGATCCGGACACTTGCAACGCGGGTTGCATGTACTCCACGAACTCCCGCCTAGGTGTACCGGTGGTTGGAATAGCATCTTCAAGTGCGTTGGCCACTGCATTTGCATCAATGGGTGCATTGGAGCTTGTGCCTTCTTTTTCCATATATACTTTTCTAAGTTTCTTCTTCATTCATGGATTAGCCTTTCCACCTCGTCGTTACGTGCAATCAATGGTGATTTCAACGATCGTCTCCCACGCATACAACTGAAATGAAACCAATAACTCAACTCAAAAGCAGGACCAGTTCCTGTAAGTTAAATTAGAGGTTTCAATTCTAACGAGGCAATACAACTATTTTTGGATTTTTTGGAATTTTTTGATTTTTCTTTTGTTTTTTTTTTTTTGAAATAAGAAAAATAAAAATAAATGTAACGAACACAATTGATCCTACTCTAAAATAACGTAGGAATCAATTCCCCGGCAGCGGCGCCAAATTTCTGATGCGCTCAGATATTACCACTTATATCAACCCAAGTAGAAAAGCGTTTGTTATAGACAATGCTCCTAACCACATGATTCTTCTCTCGATGAATTGATCAAGCTAGTTCAAATAGAATAGACTCGCTTGCGTTGGTTGTAAACAGATAGGTGGATAGAATTTGATGCTTCAACCCTAGAATAAAATCTTACAATCACAAGACAAGGTAATACCTAGATCATGTAATTCTACAAAAAATGAAAATAAATCCTTTCATGAAGTCTGCTTATACGAGAGGGACCAATTAAGGAGACACCAGTCGCAGTTCATCACCTTGCTATCGAAAGTTCACCCAAATAAGGGCTACAAGTACATAATCACTACAAAGAGCCTGTCACGAGCTATGCAATCATATGGATATAGCATAATTAATGATTAAGACACTAACAAGTTCACACCGATAAACATGCTTTCTGTAATCGAAGGTAACAACCTGTCACGTACAAAATAAATAGTAATTGTACGATTGATACCTGGATACGTCTAGGACAAGAGATCGTCTAAAAGGACATACTTCTATTGAAAGAGAGATTGAATCTCTAGTGTGTTTACAGAATTATAGACTAGAAGGTATGAAGATATGAAAAAATGATTGATACAAGTGGCCTATTTATAGAACCAAGGAAGTAGAAATTTGAAATGATGGGAAAAAACTGCCATAAATCATGCATTGAACTGGTCATATCAGCTCTCTCCACGGCGAGCCTCCTTTGGGAGTCTAGCTCGCCGCGGTCTCATCCTCTACGAATCAATTCACATTCTATTCAGCCTTCTGGACGCGGTGAGCCTCCATGTCGATGGAGCTCACCGCGGTGAGGTACCCTTCCGGAGAAACCACCAATTTTCCCACTTCTTCCTATTTTCACTCCCTTTTCTCAACCTCCATGTCACCACCTTGGAGTAATGGCCCACTACCTGGCCTTGTGTGCTTCTAGAAGCTTGGAAAAGTTTTAATTTGCACATTGGTTCTCCATCTTCTTGCCTTTTACCTAAAAACACCTAAAAAAGATCAAAAATACACAAAATACCCAAACGTGAAAATGAACTAAAAACTATAAAAATAAGGCCAGAAAACATAACATAATACGATTAAAAAAAGACTAAATGAGTCGTTAAAATATCGACTCATCAAACTCCCCAAACCTAACCGTTGCTCTTCCTTGAGCAATCAAGACTATAAAACGACCTAGAAAAAGAAAAAAAACACATAGACATGACACAACACAGAAGAGTTCAATCGACAAGCTACCGGAACAACTATTGCAAGAGTCAAGCCTAAAACTGATGTAAACTTGTATCCCCTCTAACGTTGGCAAGTAGCTTAGCAAAGATCAAAATCTTCCGTTTCACAAGAAAATAAAACTTTGAGCCTGAAAGAGAATGGAAGTATTTTGATTTCGTATCAAAACATTAGTAGATATCTATGATTCAAAGTTAACAGGTACCTGAGTTACCTGTGTCTCAACAAGGCTCAGATGGTTGAACTTTTAAGGTGGAAGGACCCTCAGATATCTTGGTGTGAGGAGGAGACTTGGGAGTCTTGTCCTCAGCAACTTCCATTTCTTTCTGAACCTGAGAATTAAAAGTGACAAAACACATAGAAATTTTGAGAGAAAAAGTTAGAGACATTAGATATCTGAGATGTCTATTACCTCCACACTAGGAGGCTCAGATACATGTCCCTCAGAAACTGGTGCATTGTCTGGTACTTTTTCTGGTAATGCAGGCTTGTGAGCCACATTAATTTCCATTGCTTGAGGGGACCTGGGTGTCACTTCCTCAGCAACTTCTACTTATCTTTGAACATGTGAGTAGAGAGTGTTGAGTACATAGAAAAATGATCAGAGTATATTTGTGAAGAGTATAGATATCTGAGTTGTATACATTCTCAGTGGAAGGCTCAGATACATGTTCTTCAGAGACTTGGTGAGTCTCTGGTTGTTTCTCTGATGAGTCAGGCTTTTCAGACTCATCATTTTCCTTCTCAGTTGGAGCCTTTAATAAAAAAACATTTAGTTAGTCAAGTGTATAAAACAGATATCTGAAAAGTGTATGCCTTTGAAAACTAGGTTCACTTGTAGTACAGACTCAGTTTCCTTGGATACAGAGGTTGTGGAAACCTCCTTCTCAGTCTCTGAGGCATGCTTTGTAGCTTCCTCTTGTTCTTTGTTTCTTTTATAGCTTGTAACAAGGAAAGTTTATAAATAACAATATAAAGTACACAGAAGGTCACAAGTAGAGAGTTGAACCAGTCAGTAACGTGATCAATGTCAGGCTGATTGGTCTCTGGAACTCGTGGAGATTCCATGCGTTGGTCTTGTTATTCCTTTACCTCTTCTTTATTTGAAGTTTCAGGTACTTCATACCTTTTCTAAGTGTGAGACTCAGTTGCCTCCCCTATTTGATCATTCTGAGTCGCAACCTCAATCTGATCCCTCTCAGTAGGGAGTTGGGGAACCTGCTCTCTTGCAGGCATTTCTTCAGTATTAAAAGATGCTGGTATCTAATCATGTAACTCAAGAATCATCTCAACAGCATCCATCAGGGGCTGTTGTGGTGATCTTGATCGGGAAGGTGAAGGTGTGGCTGTGTGGGCATGTCCAGATCTTCTTGAGAAAGATTTTTAAGTACTGAGGCAATGGTTGTATCCTCTAGTACTAAGTCATCAGAGCATCCTCTATATTTCTGAGAGTTACTTGGTCTGGTGGTGTTGCTCCTTTAGCAACCTTGGAAGTAGTTGCTTCCTCAGCAACCTTAGATCTAGTTGCTTCTTCAGCAACCTTAAGGTTTATAGTTTCCCCTTCAACTTCAGAGTCCTCATCAAAATTTGGGATTGAATTATCAACAATCTCTGCTACTTCAGCAGAGAGTGTGAGTGGTCTTTCACCACTTTCTCTAATGTGTGCTAAGGATGCATTGACATTGGTGTCCTCATCAGCACTAGGGACAAATATCTGAGGGTCTACCTCCACAATGGGAGTTTCCTCTTTCTTCCCAGTTGTCTTCCTTTTATAGATCTGTTTTTCTTGATCGCAACTGACCACTCAGATACGTCCTATGTCTTTCTTTTCTTGGAGCCTTGGTCTCTTGAGGCTCAGAAACCTTTTTCATCAGATTTGTGTACTCATATTTGCAGAATAGGTTGTTATTGGCTATATCAGCCGTCTCTCTGAGAACAAAGCTAAGCTTCTCCAGTAAGAAGCAAATCTTGAGTCCAAAACTCACTGTGGCTTTAGGTTCAGCAAATCCTTTGACAATTGTGGGTTCAAAGCTTTAAACCTTGTCAACTAATTTCATAAAAGTGTACTTACCCCTGTTGAATGGGTTTTCTAGCCTATCATCATGCTTGTTGAGAATGACCATCATCATCCATCTCTCCAAGCTGATCTGGTCAGCTCTTCCTTGTAGGGCATCAAAGCATCTGTGGAGTATATGTGCCATCATATCCCATTGCTCCACTAGATGTCTTCTTCTTATGGTTTTGAGCACAAACTCAGTGGGTGCTCCAGGTTCATCAAGATCACATACATCACTGTATAGTGTCTTGACAACTGCAAGAAGGACTTCATCCTTAATGTCTATCTCAAAGTCATTTCCTTGGGTGGGTAGCCCAAATATTTCACTGAAAGACACATAGTCCAGGAAGATTTGTTTTCCTTGGACCTTGGTTTTGTTTGACACTCTTTCAGTGCCATTAGTAATACTTGTGACAATTTTCGAGTTGTTGTAAAACTCCAAAACATCCACAAGTGCACCAGTGGGAATAGCAGAACAAAACTCCTTGATTTTTGCCTTTTTAAGCATATTAAAGGTTAGTTGTACATCGGTTAGGTTCTTTGCATCACCCACCATGTACTGGCCAACCAGAGCGCCTCCCCAAACCAACTTATTGTTGGAAAACCAGTGCTCTGGGTTAAAGTCTCCGGCCAGTCTGTTATTGATTTTTATCAACACTGGTGCTTGCTTTGCAGCAGTACCAGAAGTAGAGACTTCGGATTTCTCAGCAGTTGTGCGTTTTGGTGCCATCTCTTATATAGTAGAAGGTTTTTGGAAAACAAGAATGGTTTATGGATTTGGTTGGTAATTCTTCGCAAGAAAACCAAACAAGAAGCAGTGGATTAGTAGAGAAATTTGCAGAAAACTTAGAGTGTTTTTGCTATTTTTATGCTAGATCGAATGTGGGATTAGGAAAAAGTGTTTGTCTTTGCCAAAATCTCCATTATATAGAAACGTAATCTCAATAGACAAATACATACAAATTGATTTTGTGTATATTGATGTGCTCAAATTACTACTTAGGAAAACAAGTAAGAAGAAGTTGTTATATATAGACAATGCTAACCACAGAATCGTTCGCTAAGGAATCAATTAAGCTACGACAACGATTAGAAAGCAAATAATTACTTGTGAAAACAATTTGGTTTGTTTGAATTCGAGTACTTCTTAAAACTAGAAAACGGAAAATGCAAATTTGTTGATTTGAATGAGATAGAAAGAACACAGTAGTTACGATCAAGCCATGCTAATTCGCTCTAGGGATACGTTCATATTGTCACACGGTCGGTTTATAGAAAAATATCAATTCAACCTTTACCAAACGAGTTTGATGATATTTGAACTAGAGTAATCGTGGGTCGTCAATCCATGATCCTTAACCAAGACGTTTTAGAGAATCTTTGAACGAGAGAATTGAATTGAAGGGTTTTTCCGAAGATCTTTGAACGATCCTAACCTTTATGAACGATTTCAAACCCTAGAAGCATATACACAAAGCTATCACGCAACTACCATGTTCGGAGTGATTTAGCTACTCATAATCGAAGAAAGGACTAAAGAATACAAGATATTGCTCATAAAAACATAAACAGAATGATAATCGCATGCAAGCTCAAACAATTCGAGAAATAGAGTAAGAACGAATTGAATAAGATAAAATAATAGAGATTTACCACAGTAATTAGGGATTCGATGTCAATCCTTCGATGAATAATCAAAATCAAGCTCCAAATTGTTATCAATGTCAAAGTATGAATGTATGTAGCTTTTTCTATCAACTACGTTAAAAGAAGTATGAAAGAAAGAATCCAAAATCCAAACTAATAAGGAAAAATGATTTTCTGATTTTGCTCGTCTCGCCGCGGCGAGCTTCGATCTTAATCCCAAAGGCAGCCTCGTAAAATCTCGCTACGGCGAGCAAAATCCTTCTCCGCGGCGAGCCTAGGCGACTTCGTTTTCTCCATTTTAGCTCAAAAACCTAAATTCCTACAAAACAAAACCAAAACACCAAAGCATAAAATTGTACAAAAACTACTATAAAACTAAGAACAAAGACTAACAAAGACCGCTAAAAAGGACTAAATGAGACTCTAAATTATCGTCTCATCATATATGTATCTGTGTAATTGCATTGAGGCATGGGTGAAAAACAGGCTTTGCATTAAATGCTAGTCGGCCATGATCTGTTTTTACAGTCCACTAACTTTTCGAGACCCATCTTGGCCATTAAATTTGGAACGCCATATTTTTCAAGGGCTTGGATTGCTTTCTCAGCAATGATCACAATCAACACATGTTATTTTGCCCAATTAATGAATTTTGGCGAGTAGCTATCTGAGTCATGTATTATTTGTGTGACTAAGGGACAATTTGTTATCTTAGCTTTGATCTGTTGGTAAATTTCATTAAAATGAAAAAATACAAAACACAAGAGAGTAGTTGACTTCGGACAGTTGTACTACATTTCTCTTTTGTGTTCCCCCTCAATACATGATCCACTTGATATCTGAGTTCCCATCTCAGATTTCTGTGATAGCCTTTTTACCCTTTCTCTTGGTGTCTGAGTATCCGTCTCAAATACCTTTTTGCTCAAATTTTCACCTTTAGCCTTGATATTTGAATACCCGTTTCAGATATCTTTTTCCTTCTTAAAGTACCTTTCTTTTAGAAAGCCTTTCCCCTTCTCTTTTTGGCTTACTAAGTTCCCGTCTCAGTGACAAAAAATTAGCACCTTGGCAATTCCATTAACCCAAGACTATGTCTTAAAGTTAGGAATCTGCTCTCTTGTAGAGGCTTTACGAAGATATCTGCAAGTTGGTCTTCCGTACCAATCTTGAGTATCTCAATATTGCCTTTTTCAACATGATCTCTAATGAAGTGGAGTCTAACATCAATGTGCTTTGTTCTTGCATGGAACTTAGGATTCTGTGTGATTGCAATAGCACTTGTGTTGTCACAGAAAATAGGAGTTTTCTCTTCATTGATCTCATAGTCTCTTAGTTGTTGTTGTATCCACAATATTTGTGAAGCACAACACCCAGTAGAATATACTCTGCCTCTGTGGTTGATGTGGCAATTGAGTTTTGTTTCTTACTGAACCATGATATTAATCTAGCACCAAGGAATTGACAAGTTGCAGAGGTACTCTTTTTATCAAGCATTGATCCAACATAGTTAGCATCTGAATAGCCAACTAAACTCAAGCCACTCTCTTTTGGATACCACAATCCAACTTCTACAGTACATTTTACATACCTTAGAATTTTCATAGCAATGTTGTAATGTGACTGCATAGGATTTGTTTGAAATCTTGCACACACACCAACTGCATATTGAATATCTGGCCTACTTGTTGTAAGGTATAGTAGAGACCCAATCAATTTTCTATACTTGTATTCTTCAACACTCTTGTTAGATTCAGTATAAGTCATTTTGGTTCCAATTCTCATAGGTATCTTAGCATTCTTCTTAGAAGGCTTTAAATTAAATTTATTGAGCATATCTTTTGCATACTTTGTTTGACTAATGAATATTCCATCATCAAATTGCTTGACTTGCAACCCTAAGAAGTAATTCAATTGTCCCATCATGCTCATCTCAAATTTACTTTTCATGAGCTCAGCAAAGTCTTCACAAAGTTGCTTGTCCTTAGATCCAAAGATTATGTCATCAACATAAACTTGTACTAAGAGTAGTTTACCATCATGGTTCAATGTAAAGAGAGTTTTGTCAACTTCACCTTTCTTGAATCCACTTTCTAGCAAGTACTTGGCCAATGTGTCATACCACTCTTGGAGCTTGTTTAAGTCCATATAGAGCTTTCTGAAGCGTATAGACCATCTTACTTTATGAGGAAACTTCAAACCCAGGTGGTTGCTCAACATGGACTTCCTCAGCAAGCTCACCATTTCGGAATGCACTTTTGACATTCATTTGGTAAACTTTAAAATCATTATGAGTTGCAAAGGTTAGAAATTAGGTGATTGCATCCAATCTTGCAACTGGAGCATATGACTCATCAAAATCTAATTCTTCAGTCTAGGTGAATCCCTTGGCAACCAACCATGCTTTGTTTCTGGTTATTTCACCAGATTCATTCATCTTGTTTCTGAAAACCCACTTAGTTCCCATGATAGATATTCCATCAATGTAGGGAACTAGTTTCCAGACATTGTTTCTCTCAAATTGATCTAATTCCTCTTGCATTGCTGAGATCCAGTCTTGGTCTCTTAATGCTTCTTCAATGGTCTTTGGTTCAATATTTGAGATAAAACATCCAAAGAGAGAATTTGGATTTTCTGCAATTGCTCTCACAGTTCTTACCCCTTGGCCTAAAGGAACTATCACATCCTTTGCATGATGATCTCTTATCCACTTTATAATTGGTTTAGAAATAGTAGGATCATTATCATGTTGATTCATTTCTGTTTCATTAGGATCATGATAAGATACTTGGTTAGTATCTAAAATATCTGGCACTCGAGATGTGCTTGGGATATCTGACACTTGTTCAGTGTCGTGTCTATCTGAGACAGGATTCACAGCAACCCTATGCTCAGAAAATTCTTTATAATGAAGATTCTCAGAGACTTGATCCATTCTGGATTTCTCATAGGAAATTCTTCATTGATGCGCTCAAAATTAATACTTGTAAAATAACCTCCATGTCACCTCTCTTGGAGTAGTGGCCCACTAACTTGGCCTCATGGTGCTTCTAGAAACTTTCCCAAGTCTTCTTGCACCTTGGTCCTCCATTTTCCTTGCCAATTACAATAAAGTAACTAAAAAAAGCACAAAAACACACAAAAAATCCAAACGTGACACGGAACAAAAAATACTAAATAAAGGCAAAAAGACGCAAGAAAACACGAAAAAAGGCACTAAATGAGTCGTTAAATTATCGACTCATCAAATTCCCCAAACCAAACCTTTGCTCGTCCTTGAGCACATAACTCTAAAACCTAGAAAAAGAAAAAACACATAGACACGACGAAACATAGAAGGGTTCAATCGACAAGCTACCGGAACAAGTATTGCCATAGATAAGCCCTTATACTGATGTAAACTTCTTTCCCTTCTAACTTTGACAAGTAGCTTTGCAATGATCACAATCTTCCGTTTCAAAGGTAAATAAAACTTAATCATGTCCTAGTAGTCCCTCACAAAGGAAGATAATAGTGCAACTCTCAAGTCTCTCATATGGAAGTGTCCAGTAAATAGGGTATTCGCTCAAGACTTAACTCAGGATGGTGACAACAAATGTCACGAGCTGCCACTAATATTACATGCTTTTGCACTAAATTCAAACGAGTCAGAAAGGACTTTTAGGAAAGGGGTCGAAATCAAATATAAGGGAATAAAATTAGCTGTCGTTCTCGTGCTTTGCTCTTTTTGCACGTTTATTTCTTTCTCTTTTTTTTCTTGTGCTTTGCTCTTTTTGCCAGATTTTCTATTTTTTATTTTTTTTTCTATCTCAATGTTGCAAGTATATCCCAATAGGTTGCCTCAGATCCATACTTTTGTACGTGTCGGTTTGGTATACACCCCATCAACCCTCACAACATACGAGCACCGCCCACGCGCTAGTTTATAGGTAGTATTTGACATGCATTTTGGAAACAAAACCATCAACCCTCACAACATACGAGCACTGCCCACGCGCTAGTTTATAGGTAGTATTTGACATGCATTTTGGAAACAAAACCATCAACCCTCACAGCATACGCACAATTAGCCCTGCGTTGGTTTATAGGTAGTATTTGAAAATGCCTAACACGATCTTAGACCATCACAGGTGATCTTGAAAAAATACTTCGAGGTTTTTTCTATTTTTTTCTTTTTTTAGAAAGGCAGCATAGCAATATAAAACAATTTCGAAATCGACAATAGCTCAAATATAGAAAGTAGTGAGCCTGAGTATGAAGTTGACAAGAATCCTCCTCCCAAGGAACAGGTTCGAGAATTGAGACACCAAGTCAAAAATGTCGTTCATCATACTCCTTTTAAAAAAAAAGAGTGCACATGTATATGAAGTGGCGTGATGTGTCAAATCAAAGTTCTAAATTTGTTTTAAGCTAAGAGTTAATCCTCAACACTACGAAAACCTGTAGTGTACTGGAGTTAACCCCGAGGTCGGTCTCGAAGGACTTAACTAAGCTGAGTCTTGTTTACGAATAGTAATTACAGTAAAGAAAGCAGTAAAAGGGTTATTTGCTTCGGCAGCGAATTTGTTCTATATTATCCATCTACTTATGCAATCTAACTAGAAAACAGATTTATCTAAACGACAATGATATGATTAAGGAGAATTATGGAGCAGTAACGTGAAATAAGCCAGTTAGCAGGAT
This sequence comes from Plantago major, assembly GCA_026545765.1. Lineage (NCBI taxonomy): Eukaryota > Viridiplantae > Streptophyta > Magnoliopsida > Lamiales > Plantaginaceae > Plantago > Plantago major. Next base: position 38,218,423 of record CM048843.1, on the reverse strand, counting down.
ACATACAATTCACATGATAGATTACGCAAGTTGTCACAATCTTGAGTTAAAAAACGAATAGCTCTAGTGGAGGCGTCAATTCCACTAGGCTACAATCAATCTAGCTAATCCTACTATTACTATTTGCAACTAACTGTTAGATTGAAGCAAGACGAAAAATATTTGGGTGTGTTGATTAAATGCTTAATCTGATAGTGATATTGACGAATTGCGCATCAAACGTAATAGCAAGATATGCGATTAATCTAAAAAGCACAAGTAGTCTAAACACGATGCACTTCGAATCTCATGAATCCTAGCTAGCATGCATTGAATCAGTCACCACCCTATAATCGAGGTGTTTAGCTACTCATATTATGCAATGACATAATCAATATTGTATATAAACAGGCTCCAAACATAATCCAAAGCAAGAAACAAAGATTCGAACGAATTGATACAATTTACCCTTCGTTGTCACAAACCCTAGGTAGAATTGAAGAATTGAGACTAATCGATGCGAAAAGCTATGTAGATAATCTTCCAATCAATGATAATCGTCGGATTACAAGATAAACAGTTCAATTACCGCCAATAATAGGTAGGTAATTGTCTTGGAAAGGTTTTAGGTTAAAAAACAATAAGAACACTACAAAAAAATTGGGCTTTAGCAACGGATTTATCCGTCCCTAAAGCCCACCCGATTCGTCGCTAATCCCTTAGCGTCGGATCAGGCGACGGATGAGACACCCGAATTAAAACTGGGTGTCGCAAAGGAATTAGGGATGGATAAGGAATCTGTCCCTAATTCACGACGGATTGGTGACGGATAAATCCATTGACCTTCCGTCGCGATTTAGGGACGGATTACTATCCGTCCCTAATTCCCGGTGGCGATTTAGCGATGGATACATATTCCGTCGCTTAATTTTGGGGGGGGGGGGGTGTTAGCGACGGATACTCTATCCGTCGCTAATGTTGCTGCATTTATTATTTTTGTTTTTTTTGTTTCTATTCCTATTTCAAATTTCACCTGTTTCATTGAATATAAACTACGATAATATACCTGAAATAATTGAACTATACTAATTAAGAAAAAGCATTCAACAAATACATATTATCCATAACGAAATTAAATATCCGTACAGAAGCTAAAATAAGAAGTCAAGTGGCAGAAAAACACAAGTTCAAAACGAAATATCTTGGACAAGCATAACATAAATGTATCAAGGCTAAGAAGGTGTGTTTTTTCTTCTTGAATTGACAGCTCCTCGAATGTCGATTCGCCTCACCACATCAGCCTGAAATCGTAAAGTGCATACAATGCGTTACGGATGAATATTAAACGAGGGGACTACACAAATGGTGACTAACATATCACCCAAGTTCAGTCTCACATATAGTGGCTAACATACCACTCAAAAATAAAGCACAAACAAATAAAGAAGAATGATCAGCGTGCACATCGCTCTCAAACTAGGTGCGATTTACATGCACTCAGCGTGTAAATCTCAGCCTTCTCTCACCGTTCTTAGAGCTGTCCTTCTGTACGTTCCAACTCGCCGGTCATCTTCTCCAGTTTCTTCCTCGCCATTCTGAGCTGTCTCCTTCTCGCCGATCATCTCAAGCCGGATTCAGCGTGTACTTTTGGGTTTCTCCGTCAGATCCATTTTCAAATCTGGTGGATTTCTCGTACCTAGCTCGAATTCAGCCGGATTCGAGTACATAGCTCGAGATCTTCTCACCGTCTTCAGCTCGCCGTCCTCGTTGCCTTATCTTGGATCGGGTGGATCTCAGTTGGCTCTTTTCAGTTGTGCCATCCGCTGTCAGCTCTTCTCTGTTTGGTTTCGCCAGTCAGAGTTCGAAGGTTTCAAGTTCTAAGCCGGTTAATGTAATCCAAGTTGTCTGTTTGGATTATGTCTTCACCTGCTCTGACTGCTCCACTTGCTCCGGCAAGGTTGCCGCCTACTGTTCCGGCAAGGATTTCTCGTCCTTCTTCTAGTCCGGCTAGTGAAGCTACGGTAGTTAATTCAAGGCCTTTTGTGAAGTTGTTCACCAAATCTGGACCTCCTTCGCTCTATTTTTTCCATTCAAGTCTGCTCACTGGAGTTCGACGAATTGTTCCGGTAAAATCTCCTTCTACTTTTAATGGAATGCCGTCAATTTCCTTTTCGGAATCTTAGGTGTTGAAACTGTCTGAGCCATTGGCAAAAGTTATTGTGGGAACTTTCTCTTTGGGTATTCCAAAAATTTTTGAAATCACACAGATGCTTACGGATTTGAAGCTGAAAGCAGGTTTTACGGTGAGTTTTATGGATAAAAGTCACATTGCTATCAATCTATTTTCGGATGAGGATTATGATTTTCTTTGGCTCCTTGAAAATCCAAATGTGAATGGTGTTTCGATTCGGTTCTCTAAGTGGACTCCTCTTTTCTCTCTGGAAAAAGAGTCTCCTGCGGTTCCGGTGTGGGTGACTTTGGAGAAGCTGCCTATTTTTCTGTATGATACAGAGGCGTTATTTGAAATTGGGAAAATGCTTGGTAAACCAATAAAAGTCGATGGGTATATGGCGAATAGAAGTAAACTCATGCAGGCTAGATTTTTTATTGAACTGGATGTGTCTGCTACTCTTCCTGATCATCCATGGATTGATGTCATGGGGGTTGGAACTTCTATTCAAGTGAGTTATAGTAATGTTCCACTCTTCTGCAATTTCTGCCATCACTTGGGGCATTCTGAAGGCTATTGCTTAGTAAAGGAAAAGCAAGGCATCATCAATGATATTTTGGTAACTGATTGTGTCTCTGACCATGTGCAAAGGAAGGCGCAGCAGGTTCAGGCACAACATGTGCCGAGGCAGGAACAACATGGACAAGAGTGCAGGCGAGCCTGTGAGTCCGGGATGCACAACAGTGGTGTGAGCAGGCACATCAGGTGCCACTGGCTACTGTAAGTGTAAATGGCATTCCTATTGATACTTCTTGGCAAGTAGCTTCTAGCAGGAGAGGAAGACAATCTTTCAACTATAGGGGTGGAAGATCTAACTTGTCTTTTCGAGGCAGGGGAGGCAGGGGAAGAGGAAATTTTCCTTATACTTCCATTAGAAGAGATACTCCTCCTTTATCTACTCCTTTTGAGAATCCTGCTGAGTTATTTGAGATTCCTGTTGAGACATATGTTGGAGATCTCAATGCTATTATTGAGAGTAATTCCAACCCTTTTTGCCTTTCTAAGCAGTGGTATCAATTATGAGGATGAAGGTAATAGGTCTAAACTTGGCTCGGTGGTTGCCGATTCTGGAGACGAGCTAGAAGATGTTATTGCTCCTGGGGAATCACCCATTTCTCCTCAGCGCATCCTTACCACAGTGATGGAACCTCAGGTTTTATCTCCCATTTTGGAGGCTGCTTCTCCTTCTCTTCTAGTTGAAGAACAGATTCCTTCAACTCCGGTCATTCCTTTTGGCGAGAATAATCCGGAGTTTGAGCCTGTTTTGAGAATCCGAAGTAGATTAGTCAATGATTTACTTCAAGTTACTCTTACATCTGATCATGATGTTAGTTCGGACTCGCTAGATTTTATGGGGATGGACTTTGATGAGTCTAATTTGGAAAAAGATTTTTTAGCATCCCACATCCCTACTCCTGTTATTGGAAGATTGACGAGAAACTCTGCAAAAGCTGGAAAGGAAGGGAATTTTTATACTTCTCTCAGATCAAGTAAGAAGAAGAAGAAGTCTGGAAACAAGAATGGTAAACGAGCTTCACCCTCTAATATTTTATGATGATTGATATGATTTGGTACATTCGAGGTGTTAGAGGGAATTTGTCCGTAATGCAGTGCAGGCGGACTAAGCGTGGAGCTGGAGAGTAACTATTTTTTGTGTCCTCTCGGTTCTCTTTTGGATTGGTTTGTGGTATCCTGGAGGTAGTATACTGCCTAACTTTGTTGATAGTAGGGAAGTGATATATGGCATAGCTTTCTTATCTAGCTACAGCTGTGTAGTTATTTCGATTAGAATGATAGGACTTTTGGTGTTTCTGGATAATTGTGTGATCTTTAGTTTTACTAGAATTTGGAATGAACTTGTAATTTTGAGTTTGATGGCCATGGGTTCTTTTAAGCCCCCATGATTGTATTTTCAGTATTAATATAGGAGCTTGACTCCATTTTCAAAAAAAAAAAAAAAAAAAAAAAAAGATACGAATATATACACTAACCTAGAGATGATTCCGTCTATATTCAAGCATGTGATATGAACTTTCATATAATCAAAAGTTCAGCATCCTCTCAATGGTCATGTCAAAATCCTCATCATCTTCATCATCCAATTCTAATTTAACAACATCGGTTTTAGCCATCTTTGCATCTTCGTCGGCCTTCATTTCTGCCTCCAATGTTCTATCGAAAGCAGAAAAACCTGTCCACATGTCTGCATATGAGAGTGTTCCGCAATTTCTACATACATAAAATAAAAGAGGTTAAAAATCAATTATACTAAGTCAACTACAAAATACAGTTTACATTTTAGAAATGGAATCACTACTATGAAAGACGAAGCATACTTACTCGGCAGAACTATGATACGACCACTCCGATGAATCTGGTGGAGGATGCAATGGTATAGGTGTTGGTCCAGATAACGACAAAGTAAAATACTCGGGGGGGGGGGGGGGGGTTGAATAGTCTTTTCAAACGTTTGTCGATAAAATAGTTTCTCAGAAAGTTGTGTAACTTTCTGATACTTATAATCAGAATAGCGGAAGTCTTTCTGATAAGTGCACGTACTCAGCAAGCTAGTAAAGTGTGTAATCTACTTTGCAAATATGTAAAGGCAGAAAGTAAGTGCAGAAAGCAAATAACACAGTAGCTTTATAGTGGTATCTGAAGGTGGCCTAATCGTTCAATTAATCCACTTTGGCCTTTCTCAGACATAGAATCCACTAAGACAGATAATTGAGTTCACCTTACAAATATCTTCTCTCGATTCCTAAATACATTAGGTTCCCGACCAAGTGTTCCCCCTGAGTTCTTCCCCGGATCTCGCAGCCAAGTACTTCCTCTACTCAGAATTCCCTGAGTTATTCCCTGTCTTTCCCCGCCGAGTACTTCCTCTACTCAGAACCTTTCTTGGAGTTATTCCTTAGTTTCCCAAACTAAGTACTTCCTCTACTCCACGCCGTTTTTAACCTTGAAGTTATTCATTAGTTTCCCAAACTAAGTACTTCCTCTACTCCGTGGCTTTTTGGGTGTTAGTTATGATAAGATTGTTTGATTGGTAGATTAATAACTTCCACAGTTATGAAATACTACCTTCTGGAACAATAATCACTTAACACACTTGGACAGTGTGTGGTGATATTTTCTTTTTTGACCCAAGTCTATGTTCTTCGTTCAGGAGAATGAATATCTAAGCAAGTCGCAACAGTGCTTCAATTCAACTCCGTCACAACAGATATAGCTTGTTAAGGATCAGGACACTTAGAACTTTCTACTTAGAATCAAGAGTTTGGCCGCAACTGTAAGCTTTGAGTAATGATGTGCAAATTATTACTTAGAAAATAAGTAGTAAGAAGTTGTTGAAGACAGGCAATGCTAACCACAGGATCGTTCGCTAAGGAACCAATTAAGCTACCACAACGGTTTGAAAGCAAACAGTTACTTGTGAAAACAAATTGATTTGTTTGGTTTTGATTACTTCTAAATAGTTTGACTAAAGCTAAGATTACGATTAACAATGAGAGAAGGACGAATACAGTAGCAAGATCCAATTATGCCAATTCCAACTAGGGATAACACTCATATTTGTCACACGGTTGTTGTACAGCAAATCAATCAATTCGATTCAACCAATTGTTCTTAGAAAATATTATACTGGAGAAACTGTGAGTCGTCAAATCACGATCCTTAAACATGAACAATTTAGAGGAATTAATACGGACTTATCGAATTGAAGGTTTTTACGAAGATTTTATACGAGACTAACCTATATGAGTGATTTGATAAACCCTAGAACGAATATGCATAATCTTCACATACTACTGTATTCAAAGGCGTTTAGCTACTCCTATTTGAGAATTGCATACAAAGATTCATGGTAAAAATCATATGAAACATAGATGATAAACTCGCATGCAATAACACACAATTCAATCGATGAGATAAAGAACGAATTGTAAAGAAGAAAGCAATGGATAAATCAATACCAATAATCTTGATGATAAAATTCAATGAATAACCAAGCTCCAAAGATGTCTCAATGTCAATGTGTGTCCCTTGGAGCTTTTCTCAAAACTAGGTTAAAAGAAGTATGAAAGAAAGGAATCAAAATTCTAGTCTAATAAAGAAAAACAAATTACGGGGCGCTACGTCATGGTCGATAAATAACCTCGCCAATGGTAGTCTTCTTTATCTCAATAGATATCCGGCTCATAAAATCTCACCGCGGCGGACCAATTTCCTCGCCGTGGCGAGCCTCTCAACAGCTCCAGCCTCTAGCCTCGTAAAATCTCACCGCGGTGGGAAGGATACCTCGCCGCGGCGAGCCATGTTTTGCAAATTTGCAGGTACCTTCGTAAAATCTCGCCGCGGTGGACTGAATCCTTCGCCGCGGCGAGCCATGTTAATTAGCTTGCCCTTATTTCGGCTCAAAATCATTGATTCCTGCAAAACAACATCAAAATACCAAAGCATAAAAATGAACTAAAAATACTACAAAACTAAAGACAAAGACTCACAAAGACCGCTAAAAAAGGACCAAATGAGACGTTAGAAAATTGTCTCATCAAAAATCCCCAAACCGAACCTTTGCTCATCCCCGAGCAAACAAACAAATTAAAGACAACTAGACTTCAACTACGACATATAATAACATACAAACGAGTCAATCTCCACCGAACTCTACCATTGGAAGCGTCAAATTCACAAGATGCAAAAGGTTTGCACTCTACCGACCTTGACAGAAATAGTGCACAAAAAATCCTGCAAGAGAGTTTCTCAAATAAATAGCACTTAAACCTAACTCTCGAATCCATCACAAGGAAATCCTACACTATTCTCTCTCACACTCTGGAAGTGTCCAGTGGGCTAAATACTCGAGAACAATAAGAGAAAAGGAAGGTGACTTTCGTCACAAAGGTGCCTCAAATACCTCATGCAATGTACTCAATCAGTTAAGTCAGAAGGTACTTTTTCCTTACGTATAGCAGCTTGTCAAGACATACAGCCAACTTCCATAAACCACATATTTGCATACAATAAATTAGATGCTAATCAATTTGGCCACTATGGACTCTTTTAGTCTCACTTTTTTGGTAGTGTCTGTTTTACCAAAGTCCGCACTTTTGTGCGTGTCAGTTTGGTATACGTGCCATCAACCCTCACGGTCATATGGCTTTTTAGGACCACGCCGGTATATAGGTAGTATCTGAAACACGCCTAACACGACTACGGTGGTGACAAGCACCACAGATACACTCCAAGATGAATCCGCTAATCAGGGGAAGTAATACATATTACATAAAATGAATAATAAACATGTCAACAAAGCAAATTTCTTCTCCCCAAACCGGTTCTTCGCAATGTACTGGCTTTTGATAAAATGAAACATGAAGAGCATGCCGTTTGTCATACTTAACTTAACTGAGTACACATGAGAATGAAAAGGCGCAAACAAGAGGGTTTGCACTTCCCGAAAGGATCACACAAGCGCCGGTACAATATTTTTTCATCGGCTTAAAGTTTCTCACCGGCTTTTTGGACTAAAGAGTTAAACAGACTTGCTATTTACAGGAGAAACAAACTTATGGGCTTTATATCCACTATACCACCTCAGTTAAGTATCATGCAAAACATAAGCAGCAAGCAAATTTAACAATCACAATAGAAGCTTTCATAACTTGGAAGAACGACTCACGAAAGACTCTAGAGGGTAAAATAAATACGACCGTAAAAAGAAAAAAGAAAAATGACCAAAACATACATAAAGTAGAGGATGAAAGACTCTAGAGACTCAGGTAATAGAGAAAAAGCAGACAAAACACTAGAGAGCACAGTCCCCCTCCCCAAACCTAAACTCAAGCATGTCCTCAAGCGTAGAGTGAAAAAGAAAAGAGAATGGGAGCTATAGTGACTAACCTGCTGGTGTACCTAGTCATGTACTAGACTCTTCCGTGTTGGCTAACGGGTACTCCGGAGATTCTTGGCTCTTCCGGTTGGTCCAGCTCGTGTTCTTCCTTGTTGATAAGTATGTATGTATAAGGGTCCAGTGTGTGCTCCTATGAATTTCCTGCTATCAACATGCGAAACAGAATATAATGGAGCGGAATAGGCCTTCAGTTCACGTGGCTCGCCTTGAACCTCAATTGTGCAGGTTCGGGCATGTAAATTCACCACCATGAGAGTTGAGCGGATGAAGGGTCTCCCTAGAAGCAGCATATCTCTTACCAATTCTTTCCCCTTCACCCTCGGCGATTCCACTACCACAAAATCTGTCATCACTATTATACCATCCAGCTTAACCGGAACATCTTCCACGATCCCCATGTATCTGCTTCTAGTTCCACCAGCAAGAGTCATAAAGCATCTGCGCGGCTCCAATCCCTTTAAGCCTAAGTCTTCATAGGTGTCGAAAGTCATCAAATTGCAACTAGCACCAGTGTCGACTATTCCGGTAACCTGAGCTGAACACCCAATGCCTACCAGTAAATCAAAACTATCGGAGTCGCTTATACTATTTTCTGCCTTAGGAATTATTATGGTGGGAGGGTCGGTTCCAGCAGTTTCTTGCTCCGCATTCGCCTCCTCTTCTGGAATCACGGAACTCGGTTCCTCGACTTCATCCCCTGTCGATTCAACAGTGGCTACATCTTCAGTCCGCTCAGCTGTTAGAACACGGGTCACTTGAACCGTTGCTGGGGTTCCCTCATCTGATGCAGAGTTTTCAACCTCGTTGGTACAGGTGGCGACAAAAGACGTAACCTTCCTTGGTTCATCAAAATTTATCTCAACCACCAGGACTCTAATGTTTTCTGGGGCTACTGGGGGTCTACCTTTCGAACCTCTAGTTATTTTTTTCTTGAATTTTCTGCGCCTCAAACCAGTACCTCTCAGACCTCTCCATATGGATCCCGATTTCTTTTTCTAGCTCGGTAAAACACGGCCTTGGAGTTTCTTCCACTGCTCTGGCTGCCACTCTCCTAGCCTTATCTCTTGTTCCCTTAAGTTGCGATGTTGCTGCCAGCTTCTCGAAAACACTGTTCAATTCATCAGTGGAAGCTTCCAGGAAGGTGTTTTTACAGCTCATATCGACCATATTTTGATATTCCCAAGACAGGCCTTCATAGAATCGGACACATAAGCTCATATCGTCTATCCTGTGGTGAGGGCATTGGGCCAATAACTGCAAAAAATGTTCCCGAGCTTCATAGAAGGTCTCATCATGCATCTGCTGAAACTGCATTATCTGGGTACGAAGTTGATGTGTTCTCTCGGGAGGATAAAACTTATTCACGAAGGCTTTATAGAGAGAATCCCAAGTAGGTAGAGAACCCCCAGGCTAGTTCAAAAGCCAGTTCCTAGCTTTATCCTACAGGCACATTGGAAAAAGCTTCTTCCTTATCTCTCCTTCTGAAACTGTTACTCCTCCGGCTGCCAACGGAATCCCTGCAATCAGCACTTCAAACTCCTTAAGGAGCCTTATCAATTCCTCGTTGGCCATTCCGTAGAAGTTAGGGAGATTGTGGAAGTGGTGAGCTTTAAGTTCCAAATTCCTCGCCTCGTTAGACAACACGATTGCCGCTTTCCCGGCCTTAACCTCGCCGGGCTGAATGTAGGCTCCATAGGTTAACTGAGTCATTGAAATGTCCTTTTTGATCAACCTGTTGTTAGGGCTACACAACACGAAAACCTCAAAATATCCTTAGTTTCTGTTAGTGCACTAAACTTCAGGTAAGTTGGAAAATAAGTAAAGATTTGCAATCAAGCGCTACAGTAGGAATTGATTCCCCGGCAGCGGTGCCAAATTTGATGTGCTCAAATTATTACTTAGAAAACAAGTAGTAAGCAGTTGTTGAAGACAGACAATGCTAACCACAGGATCATTCGCTAAGGAACCAATTAAGCTACCACAACGGTTTGAAAGCAAACAGTTACTTGTGAAAACAGATTGATTTGTTTGGTTTTGATTACTTCTAACTAGTTTGACTAAAGCTAAGATTACGATTAACAATGAGAGAAGGACGAATACAGTAGCATGATCCAATTATGCTAATTAGAACTAGGGATAACACTCATATTTGTCACACGGTTGTTGTACAGTAAATCAATCAATTCGATTCAACCAATTGTTCTTAGAAAATATTATACTGGAGAAACTGTGATTCGTCAAATCACGATCCTTAAACATGAACAATTTAGAGGAATTAATACGGACTTATCGAATTGAAGGTTTTTACGAAGATTTTATACGAGACTAACCTATATGAGTGATTTGATAAACCCTAGAACGAATATGCATAATCTTGACATACTACTGTATTCAAAGGCGTTTAGCTACTCATATTTGAGAATTACATACAAAGATTCATGGTAAAAATCATATGAAACATAGATGATAAACTCGCATGCAATAACATACAATTCAATCGATGAGATAAAGAACGAATTGTAAAGAAGAAAGCAATGGAGAAATCAATACCAATAGTCTTGATGATAAAATTCAATGAATAACCAAGCTCCAAAGATGTCTCAATGTCAATGTGTGTCCCTTGGAGATTTTCTCAAAACTAGGTTAAAAGAAGTATGAAAGAAAAGAATCAAAATTCTTGTATAATAAGGAAAAACAAATTCTGGGAGCCGACGCTCGCCGTGGCGGAAAAATAGCCTCGCCGCGGCGAGTCTTATTTATCACAATAGATATCCGGCTCGTAAAATCTCGCCGCGGCGAGCCTCTCAACAGCTCCAGTCTCTAGCCTCGTAAAATCTCACCGCGGCGGGAAGGATACCTCGCCGCGGCGAGCCATGTTTTGCAGATTTGCAGGTACCTTCATAAAATCTCACCGCGGTGGACTGAATCCCTCGCCGTGGCAAGCCATGTTAATCAGCTTGCCCTTATTTCGGCTCAAAATCATTGATTCCTGCAAAACAACATCAAAATACCAAAGCATAAAAACGAACTAAAAATACTACAAAACTAAAGACAAAGACTCATAAAGACCGCTAAAAAAGGACCAAATGAGACATTAGAAAATTGTGTCATCAAAAATCCCCACACCGAACCTTTGCTCGTCCCCGAGTAAACAAACAAATTCAAGACAACTAGACTTAAACTACGACATATAATAACACACAAACGAGTCCATCTTCCAAATGACCGAACTCTACCATTGTAAGCGTCAAATTCACAAGATGCAAAAGGTTTGCACTCTACCGACCTTGACAGAAATAGTGCACAAAAAATCCTGCAAGAGAGTTTCTCAAATAAATAGCACTTAAACCTAACTCTCCAATCCCTCACAAGGAAATCCTACACTATTCTCTCTGACACTCTGGAAGTGTCCAGTGGGCTAAACACTCAAGAAGAATAAGAGAAAAGGAAGGTGACTTTCGTCACAAAGGTGCCTCAAATACCTCATGCAATGTACTCAATCAGTAAAGTCAGAAGGGACTTTTTCCTTGCGTATAGCAGCTTGCCAAGACTTACAGCCAACTTCCATAAACCACATATTTGAATACAATAAATTAGAAGGGACTTTTTCCTTAGTCTTCATATCTTCAGATAGTTGAGCTCTTTCTGCTGGATACCTTCTTCTTGGTCTTCTTCAAAGATATAAAATTACATTCAGAGACCTAACATCCTATACAAGATTTACTAGACTAATCATACTAAGTATACTTCCTCTTTTATAATGTTCAAGTGAACCAAGAGTACTAGATACCTTTCTAAACTAAGGTAAGTCATTATGGTGTACTGATAAAAACTAAACAGATATTTCCTTACAAATTTCCCCCTTTTTGATCAGTCACCTATGACTACCTTTAAAAACCTATTTCAACTTGGATGATGAAACAATCCACCACTTAAACATTTCTTAAGATTTATCATTCTTTTTATTTAAGTGCAGAAAGTAAGACATCAACCAAATCACAAGGTGTGATCTTTGCTGACAAGTTATCTTTTCATTAAAAATGTATCTGACAGTAGGTTCATCAGATATCAGAATTACAAGGTAAACACATATAACTTTTACAAGATTGTTAAACAGTAAGTACAATCAGCAAAAATAAAAAATACACAACTAGTAGGACAACAGGAAAGTCCAAGTTCCAAGTGAACATCCTAACTAGCTGGCCTTCATCCTTCTTCATTCTTCATCATCTGGTCGAATGTAAGCAGAGTATCTGATGATATCGTCTGAGTAGTCAGTGAGAGCTTCTCTGACGAGAAGTTCAAACTTTCTAGAGGTCGCACCATACTCCTTGTATGATCTTTCTGTCTTACATGTTGTACGAGTCCTTTCGACCCAGAGATATCTGCCCCAGAGCCAGGCATGCTCAATCTGTATGGAAGATAACTTGAGTTCTTGGTACACGTTACTCAAGTATTTCAGATCTCGGTTGTATTCTTCCTCTGTCATATAGAAGTTTTCATAGACCATTATTTTAGTTTTTGGTACCATATTGTTACCAAGAACATTGAGTTTCAAATAACCATCATTTGGTCTGTAGTAGGGGCAAACGTCAGTAAGCTCATTTTCAATAGCTTGTTTTCTGACCGTTTTCTCGAAGGATAGTGCATCTTTTAATCTTTCATCAGATAGCAATTTCCTTTTGTTCTTTCTCCAGGCTATCAATTGAAGGAAGACTAGTTTTGGAAAAGGTTTTGAGGCAAATATTAAACTATTCATGACCATTACCCCGAAACCATTGATGCACTTATAGACATTTGAATTCAGATCTTCTGGAGTTGGTTCATACTTGATTAGTACTTATTCAGGACTTAAAGTATCAACTCCTTGAAGTTTTTCAATTCGTTCTTTGATCTTCCTCTGTCTAAATGCTTCCCTTTGATCTTTCTTGGAAAGCTCTCTATAACTTGTACCTTCTTGAGTCGGTACTGCAGAAGTAATTTCTGGTCCAATTGGAAATCGCACACTTCTCTGTTACTTGTACCTTCTTGACCGACTTTATTCTTCTTTTTAGAAGGCTCTTCAAAATCTTTTGCATAGTCTCTGAAGATTCTTCTTTTCCTTGAGCTCTTGGCAACTTTAGGAACTTCGTGAGACTCTTTAGTAACAGGTGGAGGTGGTGGTAGGAGAGCTTGACTAGAGGTACTTTGTAGAGGCAAAGCATCAGATAAAGTCAGTTGTTTGCTTTTCCACTTGGTTTTTCCATTCCCCCCCTAGTCATAGGAGGCTGATCAATACGTTCTGACAGCTTCACAAAGGATTCTGAGATGGAGGCAAACCTTCCTTGTAATCCTTTATAAGCTCAAGTGATTTCTTGCAATTAAGCTCTTAAAAGCATATTCTGGTTGGCAAAACCAGTTTCTTCATCATTCAGATTTGCTACCTCATAGACCACCTTTGATATATTCTCAATAGCCACAGTGGATAGGTAGTTGACGAGCTGTATCAAATCCTCATCTTCCGTTCTTTGCAGGGCCTCTTCTCTCTGAATGAAGGATAATGCAGTGATCCTTCTGGCAAGTAGTGCCGCAAGTTGTTGGAAGGCAGGAGGTGCAGACTCTATAAGCTCCTTGTCTTGATCAGAGCATTCCTTAAACAGATTCTGAAAGATCTGTTCTTGCTCACTCCATACATCACCAACAGATTTTGGCACCGGAATTATCATTAAGGGGTCAAGCGTTGGTGGAGCAAAGTCTTGAGAAGTGAATTTGTCCTTCAGTGGTGTTGAATCCCCATGTTCTGCTTCTGCTTCAAAATTCCGGTTGTTAGCAACCTGTTTTCCTTGTTTAATGGAAGCTCTCAGTTCTTCCATAGCAGTCTCTCTGTCTTGATTCTCCTTGTCAATAGCTACTTGTTTAGCACTTTGGAGATTTTGTAATTCTTGTAGAGCTGCTTCCTCTATGAGAATGAGATCCTCAACTTTCTTGAGGTCGGCTTCCTTTTCTGCCATCTTGGTTTATACGTCAAGATGCAGTGTAGATTCCTGTATCAGCAAATCTCTAAGATAAGATATCTTGGACTCTAATTCTAGCAGTTATTGCAGAGTCGAATTATCATCAGCGAGTTCTAAGATGTCCTTGTGTAGCTTCTTGCTAGAGGAATCATCTTGTTGGTGAGAGGAAGAAGTGGTTGGTTTTTTCTCAGATTGTTTTGCAACAACCGAGGGTTCTGTGTAGAGATTGTTCTGCCTGCTCCAGTTGGCTGATCATCGTTGTTTTCATTATCACCATCAAAATTATCCTTAGACGCATCATGTTTACAGGAGGATGGTAGAGAAGTTTGAGATTTGTTCTTGCAATCTGACTCCTCATTGTTATTAGAAGTTGGAGTCTTAGTAGAAGAAGCTCCTTGTTGTAAGTGACGTGGGAGTATAGGATGACGAATCATCTGAAGCTGCTTCTGCTTATCCGCATTCTGAAAGAGTTCCACCAAATGGTCGCACACAGTATTTCTAAATCACGTACTTGTACATTCACTGATCCTATGTTTATCGGTTGGAAGCAATCGATGAACGAAATCTTCTAGGGATTCATACTGCTCTCTCAGTTGTGCGACATCACCATCTTTAAACAGAGTTTTACAGCTAAGTCTCTTGACTTTCTGCCATTGTGAAAAGTATTCCATCTACTTTGTCAGAACGGTGGTTTTGTACTCATTGAGTAATGAGAGATACGCCCCATCGAAATAGTCAACTTTAGAGATTGAAGGACTCTGAGGAGTAGGCGTACCAGAAAGAACCTGTAGAGGAACATAATTGGTTTTTAGTCCCAGTACTTCAATGGATATCTGAGGTTTTTGAAGTACAAGACTTGATGTTACCTGTGTCACAACAACAGGTTTAGAAGTCTTGTTGGGAGAGGCGGTCCATGCCTCTGATATTTCAATTGACTTAGGAGACTTGAATTTTTCTCCACTTCAACTTCCTTTTCTTTCTGATCATGAGAAATAGAAGTGTTAGTACACATAGAAAGATTAAGAAGGATTCTACACACAATAGTTTTTGAGTTTTCTACCTCGTTCATTGGAGGTTCAGAAACATGTTTTCCAAAAACATGTGCAGTTTCTGGTGTGTCCTCTAAAGCCTTTTGGCTTTTCAGCCGCTTCATCTTTCTTCTCAGTTTGAGCCTTCAATAAATATAAGAAAGGGTTAATGAAATCCATAGAGGAAGATTTCTGAGAGATCACTGGTGAATCATGGTCTACCTGTATAAAAGAATCAGATTCTTGAATGATTGGAGAAGTGGTGTTCTCCTTTTCTGAAAGCATTTCTGCTTCTTGTCCTTCCTTACTTTCAAGATCAGCCTAAACAAAGAACAAATTACTTTGTTAGAACAAAATAAGTGACACATAAAATCAAGTAACGATTTGAACCATCCAGTAACCTGATTTGCATCAGACTGATTGGTATCTGGTACTCGAGTGGGTTCCACGTCTTGGTTTTGTTGCTGAGTGACTTTTTCATTGTTAGAAGTTTTTGGCACTTTGGGCCCTTCCAGAGACAATGTCTCGATTGCCATCCCCTGGACGTCTTTCTTGGTCGTAACATTTGAAAGACTCCTCTTTGAAGAGAGTTGAGGAACCTGCTTGTTTTACAGGATTTTCTTCAGCAGTGACACATGCTGGTAGCTATGTAAATTCTTGAAATGCATTCAACATATCGACAGCATCACTTATATGGTCATGATGTTGAGTAAACGTGTCTTCCTTTATCAGAGCTTCTTCCTTTCGAACCTCTTGCATTTTTGTAGGGTTTGAACTTTCTGAAGGCATTGGTTGTTTTTCCCTTGTGTCTTTCTCAATAAAAGAAATGCTGGGGGTAAAGCAGAAAATGATGGCTTCTTCTTCAGACAGGGCTTTGGAATTTTTGGTACCCCGTGCTAAGGATGCATTAAATTTGATGTCTTCGTCTGATTCTGTCTCTTCAGAATCCTTTCTCTTAGCAGGTTCTTCCACTTTCTTATCAGCCTTTTTCTTTCTGGAGGTTCTTGGCTTCTTAAGAGTTGGACCCTCAGAAACTTCGAATGCCTTTCTTTTACTAAGCACAGCCTTGTGCTTGTTTATCATATCACTTTTGGCAATTGGTGTCTGATCTCTGAGTATTATCCCCGATTTCTCAAGGATATAGCAGATTTTCAGATCGAAGGCCACTAACTTTGTAGGTTCTCCTTTTCCATTAACAATCTGAGGAGAGAATTCCTTTATCTTGCTAATGAACCTTAAAAAAAGTGTATTTCCCCCAATTGAAATCCTCCGGCCGCTCGCTCAGGGTGCTTAGGAAAGCCAACATTCCCCAACGTTCCATGTTAACTTGGTCTACTCCTCCAACATTGAAGTCAAAACATCTGTGAAGGATTAATGCAATTGTATCCAAAGGTTCTGACAGATGTTTTCTCTTGACATCGTGGTTGTTGAAGTAATCAGGAGCTGTTGTATCATCTGCATTGATGTTCTCCAAGTAAAATGCTTCAGCAGTTTGGACGGAGATGTCAGGGATGAATTCAGTGCCATTTGTGGGAAGGCAAAAGAGTTCACAAAAGGATTTAAGGTTCAGTTTAATCACCTTTTCTTGAACCTTAGATTCTATAGACACATTTTCTGTGTCTTCATCGATTATGTTCGAGTTGTTATAAAATTCTAGCACATCTATGAGTGAGGCACAAGAAGGTTGTGCAGAGCAGAATTCTTTAATCCCTACCTTTTTCAAGTAGAGGTAGTCCTCGCCTCACATCACGTGGATGTTTTGAACCATTAATCACATACTCATTGACAAGTACTCCTCCCCAGAGTACTTTCGAGTTTTCGTTCCACATCTTGAAATCAAAATCACCAGTGACTCTTTGGTTTTTAATTTCAATTTGCTTTTCAACAGTAACAGATGTGGTTTCTTGAGTCTTCTGAGTAGAAGCTCTTTTGGGTGCCATCTCTCTTTTATAATAGTACGATTGGGAAGAGATGAGAGGGAGTTAGTTCGAAAATAGAAAGAATTTCTTTGCAGAAATACCTTTTTGCAGATTTTCAGAAGGTTTTGAATAGAATTTGCAGAGAGATTTAGAGGGAAAGAATGCTATTCTTGGTGCAAATTGAAATGTAGGTTTAGGCAAAAGTAATTCTAATTGCCAAAACCTCGTTTATATAGCAAGGCAACTACATTCAATATAGATGAATTCTATAAGTATATATCTCGCACTTTTGCACAGGCGTGATGAAGAAGCGATTTAGCATTAAATGCTACTGGGGTCAGTCACTTGGTTTCTGTGCGAGTGAGCTTTTGTGGACGCATCTCTGTCCTTGAATTACAAGCGTTTCTACTGAAGGGTTGAGATTGAGTCTCTTAGCAATGATATCAATCAACACCTGTAATTGTGCCCATTCATTAAATTTGTCTCAACTCGCTGAAGTATCTTTCAACTTCTCAGAAACCTGTAACTAGTAGACAAAACTGGATTCAGAAATCATTAAATGATCGTCCAGTACTTGTTTGAAATATTTCACAAGAAAAGAAATTTTCAACAGAGAATATCTGACTTCTGAAAGGAATTGTTTTTAAGGTCAAACTATTCTTCTTTTGTGTTCCCCTTGACTTAGATGTCTAATGGTTTCTGAATACCGGTTTTAGAGACCTTTCTAAGTAGCCTTTTTCTTCAATGCCTTAGATATTTGAATACCGTTTCAAGTATCTATCTGAAGTAGCAACTTTCTAAGTACCCGTCTCAGAAATTACTCTCGTTTTCTTTTTGCATTTCTTTTCAGAAACCTTTATTCCCCCCTTTTTTTGTTCAATGAGTTCCCGTCTCAGAGACCAATATTAGCACCTTGGTAGTTCCATTAGTCCGAGACTATGTCTTAGACTTAGAAATCTACTATCTTGCAGAGGCTTAGTAAAGATATCAGCAAGTTGGTCTTCTATGCCAATCTTGAATATCAATATATTGCCTTTTTCGACATGGTCTCTGATGAAGTGGTGTCTGACATCAATTTGCTTGGTTCTTGCATGAAAGTTAGGATTCTGAGTAATAGCAATGGCACTTGTATTGTTACAAAAAATGGGAGTTTTCTCTTCATTGAGTCCGTAGTCTCTGAATTGTTGTTGAATCCACAAAATTTGTGATGCACAACATCCAGTGGCAATATACTCTGCTTCTGTGGTTGAGGAGGCAATTGAGTTTTGTTTCTTGCTGAACCATGATATCAAACGAGCTCCAAGGAATTGACAAGTTCCTGACGTACACTTTCTATCAAGCATTGATCCAGCATAGTCGGCATCAGAATATCCAACCAAACTCAATCCACTCTCCTTTGGATACCACAATCCAACATCTACTGTACCTTTCACATACCTTAATATCTCCAAGGCAGTGTTGTAGTGCGTTTGCATTAGATTTGTCTAAAACCTTGCACACACTCCAACTGCATATTGGATATCCGGTCTGCTCGCAGTGAGATATAATAGTGACCCAATTAATTTCCTATACTTGTGTTCTTCAACATTCTTGTCGGATTCAGTATAGGTCATCTTGGTTCCAATGCTCATAGGTATCTTAGCGTTCTTGTCAGAAGGCTTTAGATTAAACTTATTAAGCATGTCCTTGGCATACTTTGTTTGACTAATGAATATTCCATTGTCGATTTGCTTGACTTGCAACCCTAGGAAGTAATTCAATTCTCCCATCATGCTCATCTCAAATTTACTTTTCATGAGTTCAGCAAAGTCTTCACAAAGTTGCTTGTCCTTAGATCAAATATTATGTCCTCTACATAAACTTGAACTAAGAGAAGTTTCCCTTCATGGTTCAATGTAAAGAGAGTTTTATCAACTTCTCCCTTTTTGAATCCACTACCCAACAAATATTTGGCTAACGTATCATACCATGCTCTTGGAGCTTGTTTTAGTCCATATAGCGCTTTTTGAAGCTTATAAACCATTTTGCCTTCTGAGGGAACTTCAAAACCTGGTGGTTGATCAACATAGACTTCCTAAGTGAGTTAACCATTCAGGAATGCACTTTTAACATCCATTTGGTAAACTTTGAAGTCATTATGGGCTGCAAATGCTAGAAATAGTCTGATTGCATCCAATCTTGCAACTGGTGCATAAGACTCATCAAAATCTAGTCCTTCAGTCTCGGTGAATCCCTTGGCAACCAACCTAGCTTTGTTTCTGGTTATTTCACCAGACTCATTCATCTTGTTTCTGAAAACCCACTTAGTTCCTATAACAGATATTCCATCAATAAAGGGAACCAGTTTCCAGACTTTGTTTCTTTCAAATTGATCCAACTCTTCTTGCATTGCTGAGATCCAGTTCTGACCTTGTAATGCATCTTCAATAGTTTTAGATTAAATTTTTTAAATGAAACATCCATAGAGAGAATTTGCATTTTTCAGCAATAGCTCTCCTAGTTCTAACACCTTGGTCTAGAGGACCTATCACATCCTTAACAGGATGGTCTCTTATTCATTTCATAATAGGTTTAGAACTAGTAGGATCAAGATCAATGTTATTGTTATAAGAGTCATCATGACCTTGATAGGATACTTGTTCAGTATCATCGAAATCAGGCACATTAATGGTACCTTGGATTTCTGACACTTGTTCAGTGTCTGGGGTATCTGAGGCAGGTCTTTCTATGACCCTTAGCTCAGAAACCTCTATATGATGAACACTTCCTGAGCTATGATCCATTTCAGGGCTTCTCAGAGGGAATTCTTCATCATGTCTTAGAGTCATCTTGTTGTTACTTGGCAGAGGCTGCCTTTCATTGTCAGACTAATCCTCTAAATCTATGATAGAATTGTTTCTCTTTGAGTATTCTTGTCACGCCCTAAAACCAAAACAATTTGGCACGACTGGTCGTCTATCGTAAGATGGGCTCACGCCAAGACGAAGCCTTCCTTTAATCCTCAAATACATCAATTATCTCACAGTGGTACAAACGGAGCATTTAAATTCCATAAACTAATTGCAACTCGTATTACCCCAATCCTCGTCTATCCTATCGCACTACTCGTTGAAGATCAACATGACTAAACATGGTTCCTTTAACCAAAAACAAGATCCTTAATTAATTGCAAAATATGGCACAAGATTAGCCGCTAATCAGGAACCAAAATCTGCTAATTACCTGACCATTAATATCTTGATCCGTCCACCAATTATACAAGAAGCTCAATCATCAATCATGTTTAATTGCTTGCTTAAATTGGTCCATGGCTTCTCTTCTCACTGGCCGGTACGTCTAGTACATATAATAACTTAAGAAAATCCATTGCTCTGCCGCAATTTATGTATATAGAGCGAGATTCTGATTAAAGAGGTCTGTCTCGTACCCAAAAACTTTTACTGGACTAAACCATTTCAAATTCAATCCAATAAATTCATCATAGCCCGTATCAATTTGACGGTCCACAAAAATAATAACTAGTAAAATCCGTGCAACAACTCGAGTCCATATAATTTCTCCTCTCCAAATTAAATTCATATAGACGGTCCAATAAAAATTTTCGGGATTTTACAATTCTTGTTCAGAATCTTCGATCAAAAGTCCTTCATAGAATACTACACGGAGAGATTCTTCAATCTTTTGTGTCCTTTTGTGTATACTCTATATGTTTTGCTATTCAGAGAGTAGCCAAGAAATACACCTTCATCTGCATTTGGTTGAAATGTTCTTAAATATTCTTTACCGTTGTTCAGAATAAAACATCTACAACCAAACACTCTTAAATGTTCATAGGGAGTTTTGTCATGGTGTTTGTTTATCAAGCATCTATTCTGAGTGTAGCAAGCCGTGTTAACAACTTCAACCCAATAGATTTCACTTATTTCAATGTCAGCAAGCATTGTTCTTGCCGCTTCTTTCAGGGTTCTATTCTTCCATTCAGCAACACCATTTTGTTGTGGTGTCCTTACTGAAGAAAGTTGGTGTTGTATACCTTTGCAGATACAAAACTCCTTTATGTATTGGTTTACAAACTCAGTACCATGGTCTGTTCTGATCACAGATACCTTGTCATTTTTCTTGACTTCTAGCTTATTCAGCAGACTTGGTATCTCGACAGTTGCGTCAGATTTGTGTTTCAGAAAAACAAACCAAGTGAATCTTGAATAGTCATCTACAACAACCAGACCATACTTCTTTCCTGCATAGCTTGTCACAGAGGACTCAAAGAGATCCATGTGCAACAATTGCAGTGGCCAACTACTGGAGTGTCTAGTTTTAGACTTGAAAGAGGTTTTGGCTTGTTTCCCCAATTGACATGCTGAGCATAGACCTTCTTTTCTGTATGTCATTTTGGGTAATCCAATCACCAGATCTTTCTTGGCTAGCTTATTCAGAGTTTTGAAGTTCAAGTGGCTTATTCTTTTGTGCCATAGCCAGTTTTCTTCAGTGTGGCCGGATTGACTCATCATGAGGCATTCTTCGATTGTGGCAGATTCCCAGTCAGCAACATAGAGACTTCCTTTTCGCCTAGCAACCAAGACTACCCGCTTT
Source organism: Plantago major (assembly GCA_026545765.1). Taxonomy (NCBI): domain Eukaryota; kingdom Viridiplantae; phylum Streptophyta; class Magnoliopsida; order Lamiales; family Plantaginaceae; genus Plantago; species Plantago major. The sequence continues at coordinate 38,196,764 of CM048843.1, read as the reverse complement.
GATTCATCATCAACCAATTTGCATAGTTTTCACTTGATCTTTACTGAGTACCCTTTGTCTGCCAATTGACTCATGCTTAGGAGATTATATTTCAATCCCTCTACATGTAGTACTTCAGTGATTGTAAGAGCTCCAAGCTTTAGATCGCCATAACCTATGGTTGGATTTTCACCTCCTCCAGCAAATCTAATAATTGGTCCTTTATCATATTCTCTGTAGTCAACCAGATTTGCTTTGTCTCCTGCCATTTTCTTCCCACATCCACTATCAAAATGCCACTTCGGGATCTTCCTCAGAGAGTTCTCATCATCAGCCATAAGACATGGCTCAAGGTTAGAGTAATCTGGGTAGATTTCCTCAGCAACTCCACACATTTCATTCTTCCTTTGACCAAAGTCAAAAACTTCGTGAGTGTAGGCACACAATTCTGGTGGTTCGACTCATCAGAATCGTCATTGTCAGAATCTGAATCAAGATCAAGTGCATCCAGTTGGATTTCGATCTTCTTTCTTTCTTCAGAGAGCATAGCTCTCTCGTTTCTCTTGAATTTTATCCTATCCTTTTTGTCACCTGTCTTAAGCTTGTTCAGAACAGGACAGTCCCGCTTGAAGTGACCAGGTTTCTGACAATAGAAACAGATATCACTTCCGATTTCTGTAACCTCAGTACTTGATTCTTTGTGACCAGGTTCATTCAGAGAGTTGGTCAATTGCATATTCTTGTACTAGTGATAGTTAGGGCCTAGATGCTTTTTCAGCTTCTCTTTGGCTTTTCTTCTCTCAATCTCCTATCTAACGTATTTGCTCATTTGCTTTACTACAAGAGCTTCTTCGTCAGTGGATTATTTGGTAATCTTTTTCTCAGAAATACCTTGTGTTACTAGAGCAACACTATGAGCTTGCTGATCAGCTATTTGTCCTCTCTAAGAGGTTTCATAGTTGACATTGGGTAGATGAGAGAATATGTAATGCCCGGACTAGGAAGCACTCGGCTCTATTAAGTCGACGCTACATTGAAATTAACCTGAATAGAATGTAGCCTGAAATGGATAGAAAGGCAAACCACACACTAATTTACATTCAAACTTATATTTCGGTTACAAGTCCAAAGATCAAAAATCTAGAAACACACACAGTCATGACATAAACTCCATAAAACTGCTTTCGAAAAAACAACACCGAACCTAGGTCGACCACTGCCAGCGATTCACACACTCACTGTGCTTATTTATCTATAGGTCCAAAGGTTCACAGTACGGTAGCGACTACTAGTTACAGCCGACTTCCTACGTACCCGGCTCACTCAACCTGGGGAACAAAGAGAGAACATGAAAGAGGTTAAGTCCCAAAGACTTAGTGAGTATAAAGAAATGACAATGAAGTGAGTGTGCGGAACAATTGTGGAGTAACAAAGCAACAATGACACAAGTAATACAATACAAGGAACAAGAGATTTGAAATGAAAGGATTTCGAGTATCAATATCACCACCTGCCATATGTCTCCCTAATCTTAACTACAACCTTATGATTTCCCTTGAGGAGCGACCCTGAAAATAGAGAAAACAAGCACACCGAGGTTCATGCTAGACCAGATCAGGGAACACGCCAACCACCGGTAGTATTCAGCGTCTGGGTAAAAGATCTGCAGAAAATGACCTTAACCGGCGGTCCATTCCACCCGGTAGCCATTTGATGCGCTCAAAATTAATACTTGTAAAATAACACAAGTAGTAAAGCGGTTGTCGTCGTATAACAATGCTTAAAACACAGGGTCGTTCTCTCGAGGAATTGATTAAGCCAGTTCTAAGGTGTAGGCTCAAGGTGTGAGTTGTAAACATATAGTGTGGGTATGGTTGATACTTCAAAACCCTACAACAAATTACAATTACAAGACAAGGTAATACCTAGATCATGCAATTTCTACAATTAAAATGAAGCAAGCGGATCTTTCAAAAGTGCTGACGCGATATAGCTAATGGTACACTACCCGCGAATGCAACACTTTGCTATTGCAAAATTGAACCAGATACAGATTATAAGTACGTATGATTTACGGCAAAAAGCTTGTCACTAGCTATGCCCTCATCCGGATATATACTAATTAGAAGTAAAGATTGATGCAAGTTCAAAATGATCAAGCATGCGTTCAACGTTCAGATATCAATTTGTCACAATAAAATTTATTAACAGCAACCGCCTAACTCATACTATTGAATACCTGGGCACCTATTGGTCTCTGCGATCGTCAGAAAGATCAATAATGCTTCTTCGAATTAAAAGAGAAATTGGAATCTCTAAGTGTTTACAATGCGTGGAATTGAAAATATGAAAGTAGAAGTAATGAAGATATGACCTAATGACTGATACAAAGGTCCTATTTATAGACCAAAGAAGAAGAAACTAGAAATCATGGGAAAAACTGCCAGAAAAACGTTGGTTGAATCTGTCAAAGCAGACCTCACCGCGGTGAGGGGACCTTGCCCGTTCCAGCTCACCGCAGTCCACCCCTTTCTGCCTTCCTTTCTGCTTCATTGTACCGCGGTGAGGCTCCTTGTTGCAGGAGCTCACCATGTGAGTGGCTCTTCTTGGGAAAATCAGCATTTTCCCACTTTTTCCTATTTTCTCTCCCTTTTCCAACCTCCATGTCACCTCTCTTGGAGTAGTGGGCCACTAACTTGGCCTTGTGGTGCTTCTAGAAGGTTTTGAAGTCTTCTTTGCACTTTGGTCCTCCATTCACTTGCCAATGACACTAAGACACCTAAAAATGCACAAAAACACACAAAAAATCCAAACGTGGCACGGAATAAAAAACACCAAATAAAGACTAAAAGACACAACAAAATATGGAAAAAGGCACTAAATGAGTCGTTAAAATATCAACCATGCCCACTCATATATATTTAGCTTACAACCAATTAGTATAGTTAAACATCATGGTGTTTTTTACATTTCTGCTAAGGTTATACATATATTATTAACTCCCTAAATTCTTAACTAATTTAACTTAGTGAAACGGTAGAAAAGAAGGAAGAGGAAATCAACTGTGTACTCTTGCAACTCTAATATGTTATTAGACTAAATAGGAGACATATTAATTTAACAAGATAGATAACAATTTCCCCGACCTGCTCCATCTTAGGTACAAGGGTGTCTAACTTTAGTTTATAACATTTGTTGGTCCAAGGAGCTTACTAACAATTCACGTTTCTAGATGATATCTCTTAATTCAATTCCAAATGTTTCAAAAATACTACACAACCAAAATAACTTATTATTGGACTTCATAATAAATGAAATCAAGTCATACAAGAAACAATCAGCTTAAATATAAAGGAGAAGGATTTCTACCATATCGATCAATCAAGCAAGACTTTATGTGAAGGAGTTTTATTTGGAGTCTGACCTATCTATATATTTTTCTCTCTTCCTGAAGTGATACAAAAGCATAGATGATTTAGGTGGAGTAAAAATTCATTTTTAATCTCTTACAAAAGTGATTTGCTACGTGGAGTCATCAACATGAGTAAAAATGAGAAAGCAATTTAAAATGGTTACACATGTTAATAGCCTTGCAACCTAAGTCTACTAAATTAGACTCCTACTAAAATTACTAATATTATAAAATTTTATAATACGTTTCTAGGTTAACTAATGCACTTGAGGTAAGGAAAAACAATTGTTGTGTACGGTTTATGTTTCATGCTCCGTTCGGGGAGACCCATCCACAGTTAACATTTACCACATCGATCATTAAATTGTTAATACTCAACTCGGGACGGACCAACTAGTTAAGTAAAGAAAATAGATATTATAAAAAAATATTTTACTTTTTTTTTAAATAATATAATTATAAGTACGTATAAAAATGTGGGCGTCACAGAATAATTCCGTTGGAGTGATATTTGGAATTCCTTGGTTGAAATAAAAGTACTGAGTGTGTTCCCAGTTGTGATTTAAGCTCCTTTAGTCTTCACCTTTTTGGCGTTAGAATATCTTTCACTTTGACCAAGTGCAGCCATTTCACTTATCAACGTTGTAAACCAAAAATCAAGTTGTTTAAGGGTTTCTGAAGGCCCTTGTTTAAAATTCTGGAATTTTAATTTCAGAACTTCGAACATATTTTCCTTGGTTTTCTGAGAGCCGGCACAAATTTGTTCAACTAGTTGCCAGGCCTCTTTCGCCGTTTTTGCACACCACAGTTTACACTGTATGTGGTCTGGAGTAGAACGAATAATGATGTTTCAAGCTTGACCATCCAGTCTATTTCTCTTGAAATCTTCCGATGTCCAGAGATATCTGGGTTTTTCTTCCAAAGCTATCTGACCAGTAGCTCTCCCACTTGTAGAAGTTTCTGAAGTGGAGATTCCTCTGGCAGAATCTTCATCTCTTCCATCAGAGACATCAGTGACTATCTTTGCATGTTGAATGACTACAGGGCCATTCTTTATAACTTAGATCATTTCATGACTGATGGCTTCCAGATGGAGCATCATATTGTTCCTCCATTTTTCATAGTTCTCTGGCGTGAGAACTGGAGTGTCGCCTAAAGACATCCTGCAGGATAAAACTTACAAATAGATCAAGTGCAGGGGTTAAGCGATTAGTGAGCAGTTATCTAGGATCTAGGTTCAGTGCAGAAGACTTGGGAACCTCCTGCTCCGATACCACTTGTTGGTCCAGATAACGAAAAAGTAAAAGACTAGGAGGGGGGAGGGTGAATAGTCTTTTCAAACTTTTGTCGATAAAATAGTTTCTCAGAAAGTTGGGTAACTTTCTGATACTTATAATCAGAATAGCGGAAGTCTTTCTGATAATTGCACATGCTCAGTAAGCTAGTAAAGTGTGTAATCTACTTTGCAAGTATGTAAAGGCAGAAAGTAGTGCAAAAAGTAAATAACACAGTAGCTTTATAGTGGTATTTGAAGGTGGCATAATCGTTCAACTAATCCACTTCGGCCTTTCTCAGACCTAGAATCCACTAAGACAGATAATTGAGTTCACCTTACAAATATATTCTCTCGATTCCTAAATACACTAGGTTCCCAACCAAGTGTTCCCCCTGAGTTCTTCCCCGGCTCTCGCAGCCAAGTACTTCCTCTACTCAGAATTTCCTGAGTTATTCCCCAGCTTTCCCCACTGAGTACTTCCTCTACTCAAAACAATTCTTGGAGTTACTCCTTAGTTTCCCAAACTAAGTACTTCGTTTTCAACCTTAGAGTTATTCCTTAGTTTCCCAAACTAAGTTCTTCCTCTACTCCGTGGCTTTTTGGGTGTTGGTTAAGATGAGTTTGTCAGATTGGTAGATTAATAACTTCCACAGTTATGTAATACTACCTTCTGGAACAAGAGTCACTTAACACACTTGGACAGTGTGTGGTGATATGTTCTTTTCTGACCCAAATCTATGTTCTTCGTTCAGGAGAATGAATATCTTAGCAAGTCGCAACAATGCTTCAATTCAACTCCTTCACAACAGATATAGCTTGTTAAGGATCAGGACACTTAGAACGTTCATGCAACTGTAAGCTTTGAGTAAGTAAAGAAGGCTTGTATGCTTCAGTGTAAAATATGAAATTCAGTCGTTCAAGTGTGTGTTTTCAAGAATTCTAAGTGGTGATACTTATAGGTGAAAATCAAGCCGTTTGAATTACTATCCGTTAGGCTATTGAGATTCAAACTACAAACAATCCGTTGATAGTACTATAGAACTTTTGTCTCTTTGTTCAGAGATAAAGCTTTTGGTCAGCGAGTTCTGCAATGGCATTAAATGTACTATACTATCTTTTGTCCTATTGTGCCAACGGAACTATGCACGCTGTCTGAGGCTGTGCACGTCGCTATCTGAAACTCCAAGCCTTTCAGAAACTAAGGAAAACATCGTTTCTTCCAGAAACATAGTTTTTACCAAGTTATCTTTTGCATAAGGTTTCTGAGGCACAATTCCTTAGTCTTCGGTAATCTTGTGCAGTCTTCATATCTTCATATAGTTGAGCTCTTTCTGTTGGATGCCTTCTTCTTGGTCTTCTTCAAAGATATAAAATTACATTTAGAGACCTAATGTCTTATACAAGATTTACTAGACTAATCATACTAAGTATACTTCCTCTTTTACAATGTTCAAGTGGACCAAGAGTACTTGAGACCTTTCTGAACTAAGGTAAGTCAATATGCTGTACTGATCAAAACTAAATAGATATTTCCTAACAGTAGGCGACGGTGGAGGAGGCAATGGTGTAGGCGACAGTGGAGGAAGTGACGAAGGTGGAGAAGTCATCCTTGAAGTTGAAGTGTTGAGATTGATGATGTTTTGTTGAATAAAATAAGAGCTATCTTTTTTGGAACGAAAGAACATGTCTTATTTATCCAAATCAATGAAGTACATTTTAGGGCCGATATTTCCATGACCAACACTAGCACAATACTTGGGAGTATCTAGATTACATGGCAAATCAAAACAAAGAAATCTAATGGCGCAGCAGCAAGTCTCTGATGAAGTCGGCTGCTTTACCTCTCATGCAACGGAGGGTCGTGGCCTGAATGCTCGAGTGTATCATTTCCCGGGTGTTGCATGGTTTCTGTTGGAAAATCAAGTCGTTTCTCGCCTTCCAGATGTGATAAACAAGTTCAGCAAGCATGCAACGGAAGACATAGGCCCTGCAGCTCTTCCCTTTCGATGTCAGACATAACCAGCGCAACAGGCTGTTCCAATCCGTGATGGCAGGGTGGCTTATGCGCATCCAAGTCAGGCCACCCTTTATAATGTCGTATGTTCTGGGGCATTGGAAGAAAAGGTGGTCGATGGATTCAATACCCTGGCAAAATACACATAGCCCATCCGTGTGTACTCCAAAACAAGCTAGACGATCTTTAGTAGCTAGGCGTCGGTGTAGTGCTAGCCATAGGATGAACTTTGCTTTTGGTCTAGCCGGGTTCCTTATGATCAAATCTCGCCATGGGACCTTTGCTGGGCACCCCCGTAAGAGCCAGTACATCTCGTGTAAATTGAACTTGGCGGCAAGGAGCTGGTCTCGCCAAGTTTGCGTATCCTGAACTATCTCCCTCACCTTGAGTAAGGATTTAACAATGGAGGAGCTGCTGAGGGGGGTTGTCCAATCTGAAACCGATTGTTGCTTGATGTAGTAGCAGTGGATCCATCGAACCCAGAGGGTGTCTGCCTTAGTTTGTATCTTCCACAAGAGTTTAGCAAGAAGGGCCTTATTCCACTCAGGTAGACTAATTATATTCAATCCACCACAGGTCTTAGGTGCACACACTTGGTTCCAAGAGACCAAGGACTTTCGGTAGTTCCCATCCTTCCCACTCCATAAGAAACTGCGACAAATACGCTGAATGTGTTTGAGGACTTGTTTCGGGAGAGAGAAGACTTGTAACCAGTAGGATGTCATAGATGTAATCACACTCTTTATTAACTGTTCTCGACCTGCATAGCTTAGGAGCTTTGTCGTCCAGTGTTGTATTCTACCCAAGATACGGTCGATTAATGGTTTAAGCGTAGCACGCTTAACTTCCTCAGAGATGAGGCACGCCCAAATACTTCACTGGAAGTGTTCCAGCAACAAAACCTGTGGAGGATAGGATTCGAAGCTAGATATCATGGGAGATGCCACCGCAGAAAAGCTTGGTTTTGGACAAATTGGCTCGTAGTCCAGTGACGTTCGAGAACTTCTTAAATTGCATCATCATAAGATCCAAAGATCTCACATCACCTCGCATAAACAACATTAGATCATCTGCAAAGCATAGGTTTGTGATAAGGAGTTTCTCACACTTTGGGTGGAAGTTGAAGTCCGGCATAGATCTCAGCTTTTGTAAACATCGATGCAAATATTCCATAATAAACACAAACAGATATGGGGAGAGTGTATCACCTTTGCGTAATCCTCATCGAGCTTTGAGAAGCTTTGAAGGTACACCATTTATCAAATATTTGTATGAAACGGTGGAGACGCAGCACATGATCCATTGTATAAACTTAGCCGGTAAACCCAGTTCCTACATAATCTACTCCAGAGCCCCCCAATCAACCGTGTCATATGCTTTTTGCATATCCATTTGATTCATACATCGTGCGGAAATGTCTTTCCGGCTATATCCCTTAACAAGTTCCTGGGCAAGCAGGATATTGTCTTGAATCACCTTTCCCGGTAAGAAGGCAGATTGGCTGTCATCAACAATGGAGTTTATGACTTTCCCCAACCTCGCCGTGAGGATCTTCGAGATAATCTTATAAATCGTGGTGCAGCAAGCGATTGGCCTCATGTCCCGAATTCGTTTTGCATTAGGAGATTTAGGAATGAGTGTGACAAGTGTGCAATTGACAGCCGGGTATAATGAGGAGGTGGTGAAGAAGTCGAATACCGCCTCATATACATCATGTCTGATCGTTGGCCACGCCTTCTTGAAGAAGTGAGCATTGTACCCGTCTACCCCCGGTGCTTTCAAATTCCCGATGCTCTTTATAGCCAAATCAATTTCCGCATAGGTGACGGGCTGGATCAAAGACAACCTGCCCTCATGATTAAGTCGTGCGCCCAAACGGATGGAGCTAAGATCAACACCTGCACGGCTTGTAGCATTCAGCTGAGAGAAGAAAAGTAGGACCTCTACTTCGATTTCAGATTCAGATGTGAGGATACGACCATCTTCCGCTTCTATATCATGTAGGCCAGTTCGACGATTCTTTTCTCGTACTTGCGCATGGAAGTATGCGGAATTTTCATCTCCAAGTTTTATCCACTCCACCTTAGCCTTCTGCCATGCAATGTGCTCGTCAATGGTTAGCCATTTTTCCAGTTCCAAGGTATCATCTCTTATCAGCTGGATTAGTGCCGGGTTGAAACGGTTTTGATGGAGTTCAATCTGGCGAGCCTGGAGTTGCTCCCGTACCAGAGTAATCTTGCGGCCAACTCCATGCACCTGCTTATTCAAAGTTCTCATAGGAGGTTTAAATCGTTTCAAATTCTCCCAAAGTCTTTGCTGAGGGCAGTTGGAATCCGCAGTGCGCCAGGAGTTGGAAACCGCACTATCGAATTCAGGAAGCTGCGTAATATAGTTGATAAATCGAAACCGCCATCTTTTAGCTTGGGTAATCAAATAGTTCCTGAATCGTAGAGGGGAATGGTCCAATAAGCCCGGAGGTAGGGCTTCAATATCAACATCAGGATTGGCTTGGAACCAATCTGCATTTCCCAAGGCTCGATCAATACGCGAGTAGATAGTGCCATGTTCGTGTTTGTTGGACCAAGTGAATTGTTCACCAATCATTGGTATCTCAAATAAGCTTGTGTCCTCCATCATTCCACTAAAGTCTTTGTACTCATTTTCCACTACTGGATTACCCCCGATTTGATCATCCGGACCCAAAACATTGTTGAAGTCACCAACACAGACCTATGGTTCTCCAATACCAGCAGCTAAGGCACGAAGCTCATCCCAAAGGCGCAGGCGATTGTGTAATTGATTATGCGCATATATAAAGGTAAGAAGACCCTTATTCTCACCATCCGGGCCAAGCCAACGACAATGAATGAGTTGATCCGAGCAACTAATAAATCTAACTGTGACTTGAGTTGGGTCCCACATAACCCAAATACGTCCAAGTACATGTGAAGTAGTTGTCAAGGAAGCTCCACGGGTACCCCAAACGCTTCCGTACTTTATCCTTATTTTCTATTTTCACCCTTATTTCTACTAGGCCTGCTAAATTTATATTCCACTCCAGGAGGCGGGAGCCAACCTCCTTTTGCTTAGCAACCTTATTGATCCCCTGAACATTCCAAGCTAACATATATCATGGTTTTGGTCTTCACCTGATCCACATCCAAGATCAAGTGAAGCGAAACCATTGCGAGTAGTCACATTATGTTCATGATCATCCTTGCTACTTCCCTGTCGAGTCGGACTGCGAGAAGAACCCCGGCGTGGGATAACCGGAGACCAACCCCCTGTGTCCCCAACAGGTGGAGATGAGCTCACAGTACCCGTGTTTGGGTCTGTACCTGTGGCCGCATCCTGCTCAGATCCCTGGCCCTTTGAATGTTGTGTAGTAGCAGGTTGCTTGATTTTCCCATTCGGCATCCATATCTTTTTTGTCACCAAGTGTGGCTGACCACGATTCCCATTCCCACCAGTAGCAGTTTTCCGAGTCTAGTTATCTCCCCGTGTAGCATGTCGATTAGTATTCCCCTCCTTGCAGGAATGTTCTAGCTTCTGGCATTGTTGACAGGAAAGCGGTTGCCACTCATACTCAATCGATTTCTTAATCACATTCCCCTACTTATCCTTGATCATTATAAACTTCCTCAGCTCCCGTGTGATATCAACCTCAATTAGGATACCGCATATGATACCCTCAGCTTCTTTGATGTGCATTCGTCCGTGAACATAGGTGTACCAACAGTGCTAGCAATCTTGCTAAGACTTTACGAACCCCAAAGATACAATGGCAATTGTGGGAATTTCACCCATATTTGTGCAAGACGCAGCAAGTCTTCTTTGAGTTCGAACTTCCTTGTCCAAGCCCGTAATATCATCGGACGACCATAGATGTAATAAGGTCCTCCATCCTCAATGAGTTTCTTGTCATTCGCCGAGTGAAAATGAATAATAAAGAATCCATCATCATTAAAGTAAAGCTCCGGCAGTGCAATAGAACTCCAAATCTTGGTCATAAAATTCTTAACCGCGTTCATCGACAAAGAATTATCAGCTACGTACATGATGAGTGTGTTCTTCCAAAACTCCAGTTCAGTTTCAATGTCTTCATCCTATATTTCAACCACAACATCGCCGCCAGTCACAATAGGAGGGGTATAGGCAATTGTCATACCGCGATCAGGGGTACGGTTTTCACGAATTATGTGTACCCATAAAACAAGGGCCGACTTTTCTGTTTCAGGTGAAATCGTGGTGTCGAGCCATCACCAGGCCGATCGCACTGCTCCTATGTACCAAAGATCCAATCGATTGTCCAATCGATCTTCCTCCACATTACGCCCGCCGCACGCCTGCTATCGAATTAGGGATTTGGGTTTTCGACATTAAGGGTCAAGATTTCGTCTCGATTAGGGTTAGTCGAAACAGGCAATCCTTTTCCTGGAGACGTGGTGCCATCCATCCATGGGAGAAAGAACATATGAGCTACCGGTCAGCCAAAATTTTACGAGGTCGCCCCTACCAATCGCTTTCCCGAAAACCACCCCGTTGATTTTCTCTTCTTTCTTTTTTCATCTTTAGATTAGGGTTAGAGTTGTTAATCACAATTAAAGACCAAGTCTTTACTTATACATATACATATGTCTAAGTGGTAAAAAAGTTAAGAATTTTATGATACATTCTTAATAGTTACAATTGCTTCATAGTAGTAATTCCAAGTGTATAATTACATTCTTAATTATGATACATTAAGAATTTTATGATAATACGAAAAAGTTGCAATTGCTTCATAGTAGTAATTATTTTTATGTTAATACAAAAAAATTATATTAAAATCACCAAAATCACAAAATTGTCTCCAAACACACAATTAAATCTTCCTAATCCTAGTACGTATACGAAAATATCAAATTAAATACCCTTCATACTTACAATCATCCTAACACTATACTAACCATCCAATTTCGAAAAAATATATCAATGGCACATCTCAAAGTTAACACACTACGCAATATAAGCTAAACTAGCTAGTACATACTTCCGATAAACATACAATTGCTCAAACTAGTCGAAATTAATAAAATTTCTAAATTTTAAAAAGTAAGGGTTTAGCCAAAATACCTTCAATTACGGGAAAAATAGTCGAAGAAGTATGAAATTGAATGGCCACCTGAGTTCCTTGTCCAACGAGCTTCGAAAAGACTCCAAGATTGGCCGAAATGGTGAAGTATTCGCCGGAAAACAATTTGGTCGGAATGGGTTCGAAAAGAAGAAGAAAAAGAAAGCAGAAAGAAATGGCGAGGAAGAAGGGCTCTACCCGATTTTCTATTCGAGTTTAGCGACTGATAGGATTATCCATTGTTGTTTGCGACGGATAATCCTATCCGTCGTTATATAGGAATATTTTTTATTTTTTTTTATTTTCTTTTTTCAGATTCGTTTTTAGTCAATCCTAATTCACGACGGATTAGTCTATCCATCCCTAATACGTCTCGAATTAGGGACGGATAGTTAATCTGTCGCGGATTAGGGATGGATTGAGAAAATTGCTCAATCCGTCGCTAAAATGCAGCGATTAGTCGCTATTTGGCGACGGATAATAACGGATATTATCCGTCGCCATTTCCGTCGTTAAAACGGAAATAGTCAGATTGCATCCAATCTTGCAACTGGAGCATATGACTCATCAAAATCTAGTCCTTCAGTCTGGGTGAATCCTTTGGCAACCAACCTTGCTTTGTTTCTGGTTATTTCACCAGACTCATTCATCTTGTTTCTGAAAACCCACTTAGTTCCTATGACAGATATTCCATCAATATAGGGAACTAGTTTCCAGATTTTGTTTCTCTCAAATTAATCCAACTCTTCTTGCATTGCTTCTTCAATAGTCTTAGGTTCAATATCTGAGATGAAACATCCATAGTGAAAATTTGCATTTTCAGAAATTGGTTTCCTAGTTCTTACCCCTTGGTCAAAAGGACCTATTACATCCGTTGCAGGATGATATCTTATCCATTTCATAATGGGTTTAGAACTTGTAGGATCATTATCAATATGATTCATTTCTGAATCACTATAACTATGATAAGATACTTGATCAGTATCTAAGATATCTGGCACATGTGATATGCAAGGGATATCTAACACTTGTTCAGTGTCTGGGGTATCTGAGACCGGTCTTTCAGCAACTTCCGACTCAGAAACCTCTTCATAATGAAGATTCTCAGTGACTTGATCCATTTCAGGATTTCTCATAGGAAATTCTTCATCATGTCTTAGAGTCATCTGGTTGTTACTTGGCAATGGTTGCCTTTCTTGGTCAGACTCATCCTCTAAGTGAATGGCATAATTATTTCCCTTTGGAGATTCTTGTTCAGAATCTTTGATCATAAGTTCTTTGAACCTATCTGAGAGTTCTTCATTCAAGGGTACTTTCTTGTTTCCTTCATAGAACACTACATAGACAAATTCTTCAATCTTTTGTGTCCTTTTGTTGTATACTCTGTAGGCTTTGCTATTCATTAAATAAACAAGAAATACACCATCATTTTCCTTTGGTTTAAATGTTCTTAGATATTCTTTACCATTGTTATGAACAAAATATCTACGACCAAACACCCTTAAATGTTTGATACTAGGGGGTCTACCAATCAATAACTCATAAGGAGTCTTATCATGGTGTTTGTTGATCAAACATCTATTCTGAGCGTAGCATGCTGTATTTACAGCTTCAACCCAATAGATTTCACTTATTTCAGTGTCAACAAGAATTGTTCTTGTTGCCTCTTTTAGGGTCCTATTCTTCCTTTCAGCAACACCATAAGATAGTTGATGTTGTATACCTTTGCAGGTACAAAACTCTTTTAATGTACTGGTTTACAAACTAAGTACCATATTCTATTCTGGTCACAGATACCTTGTCATTTTTCATGACTTCAAGCTTATTCATCTGGCTTGGTATCTCGACCCTTGCGTCAGATTTCTGTTTGAGAAAAAACAACCCAAGTGAATCTTGAGTAGTCATCTACAACAACCAGACCATACTTCTTTCCTGCATAACTAGTTACAGAGGACTCAAAGAGATCCATATGTAAAAGTTGCAGTGGCCTCACACTAGAATGTCTAGTTTTAGACTTGGAAAACGTTTTGGCTTGTTTCCCTAATTGGCAAGCTGAACATACACCATCCTTTTTGTATGCCATTTTAGGTAATCCAACAACCAACTCTTTCTTAGCTAGCTTATTCAGAGTTTTGAAATTCAAGTGACTCATTCTTTTGTGCCATAGCCAGTTTTCCTTATTGTAGCCAGATTGACTCACCATGAGGCATTCTTCAGTTGTGGCAGATGCCCAGTCAACAACATAGAGACTTCATTTCCGCCTAGCAACCAAGACTACCTGCTTTGACTCATTGTCAATAAGTTTGCATAATTTGGATTTGATCTTTACAGAAAATCCCTTGTCAGCAAATTGACTCATGCTAAGAAGATTATATTTCAATCCCTCTACATGTAGTACTCCAGTGATTGTAAGGGCTCCCATTTTCAGATCTCCAAATTCTACCGTTGGATTCACTTCTCCTCCAGCAAACCTGATATCTGGTCCTGTATCGCAAACTTTGTAGTTAACCAGATTTGCTTTGTCTCCTTTCATGTGCTTCCCACATCCACTATCAAAGTGCCATGTTAGATTCTTCTTAAAGTGTTCTGCACAAAATAGGAATCCATTTTTGAACCATCTGGGCTAAAGTATCTCCCAGTAGGAATCCAGTTTTGAATGAATTTCTTAGGGACATTCTTTTGTCTAATAGGAATATAAGGAGGAATTCTAGGTGAATGATTAGTATTATTATTATCAAGGTGTGTTCCTTGGTGCTCCTCGTGGTGCTTTCAGATACCTGTTAGGTTGTTGAGTCTGCTTTTCAGCGAACTTAGCTTTCCTTATTAGATTTCTTCTAGCCGTGGCATTCAGATTGCTTGTGGCTTGTTCTTTCTTCCACTTCTGATGATTGATATGAGCAACCCTAGATTTTATCCATCGTTCTAGCTCTTGTTTATACTCACGAGCAAGTTTGTTTCCTGATGGCTTTGTAGCCAATGCCAGTTCGAGCACCTGGTGCTGTCTGAGACCTTCTCTCAGCAGCCTTACTAGTCTCTGGGTCATTTTTCTTTCCAGAAAACGTGACATTAGAGAATTTGCCGGCTCTAGTAATCTTCCCCTTTCTGAGAGACGTAGCACTGTGGGTGATTACACTTTTCAGTGTTATGTCCCTTTAGGGAACTTTCCCAACAGATTTCTTCGGGACTTGTTTTTTTCTCGAAGGTTTGGTCACAACTGCCTTTTCCTTTGTCAGCAACCTTAGCTTTCTGACCAATGCTATAGGTTGTTTGGGAACCACCTGCTGACCACTAACAAATGTCATTCTTTCATCACTCTTATTCAGAGTGGTAGAACTATTTGTTTGTTTGTCTAGCCCAAGTCCTCCTTTCTCTGAAGGATCTCTTAAGTAAGAGTGTACTTCTATGAGAGTGTCACTTGCTTTGGCATAAGATTGGAAGGATAATTCTTTCTTTTTGAGTTCTTCATTCTCAGAAAGAAGACCTTCACACTTCTTTTGAAGTATATCTATTGCCTCTTCATGTGACTTTCCTGTCTCAGCTATCTGTGCTTTGAGAAATGCATTCTCAACATCCTTTGTCTTAGATAGCTTCTGCAGTTGTGAGTTCTCATTTTCAAGAGATTTCTTTACGGCCTCAAGAATTTTGGTTCTAGCCTAGACAACCATAAATTCTCGTTCTCCTTTCTAAGGTGTTCTAGATCTTTGATTCCTTCCTCATCACTCTCATAATTTATAAATCGAGAAATAGTGGTTACCTCATCAGCCATTAGGCATGGCTCAATGTTGGAGTAATCTGGATAGATCTCCTCAGCAACCCGCATATTTCCTTCTTCTTTTGACCAAAGTCAACCAATTCGTGAGTGATGACGGCACACAACTCCGGTGAAGGATGAGTCTTCATCCTCTTACTGAGAATCAATATCAAGAGCATCCAGTTGGATTTGAATCTTTTTCCTTTCCTTAGTGAGCATAGCTCTCTGGCCTCTCTTGAAATTTCTCCTTTCTTGTCACCTGTCTTTAGCTTGTTATAAGCAAGGCAATCTCTTTTAAAATGACCAGGTTTCTGACAATAGAAGCAGATATCGTTTCCAATCTCTGATCCCTCAATACTTGATGCTTGCTGAGCAGGCTTATTCAGCGAGCTAGACAGTTGCATGTTTTTGTACTGGTGATAGTTGGTGCCTAGATGCTTTTTCAGCTTCTCTTTGCCTCTTCTTCTCTCAATCTCCTGACTGACATATTTTCTAATTTGATTTACAGAGAGAGCATTTTCTTCAATCACCTCTTTGGTATCCTTCTTTTCAGAACTACTGAAAGTGCAGTATGCACTTGTGTTTTGATAATCTTGTCTTTCATTAATTAGTTCCAAGTTTGTGTCTGTTGTTGTTGTTTGTGAAGCTGCAGGACTACCAATGTTGTATAACATTGTGACATGATAGAATTCAGTGCTGGCATAACATTGAAGATGCTGGCATAACATTGAAGATATAACATTGCAGTCAACACCAAGAACAAAGCACATTGGACAAGAAACTTAGACTGGAAGTATTTACAAATCGAACAAGAGACGAT
Source organism: Plantago major (assembly GCA_026545765.1). Lineage (NCBI taxonomy): Eukaryota > Viridiplantae > Streptophyta > Magnoliopsida > Lamiales > Plantaginaceae > Plantago > Plantago major. Next base: position 38,180,399 of record CM048843.1, on the reverse strand, counting down.
TTAAGGAAAAAGAACAACTTGTGGTGAAAGCAAGAAGGAATATATTTTATGAAGAATCAAAATATGGAAAATTTATTCTGTAAGTATATTGAAGAAAACAAGAAAAAGGAAATTGCCTTTGCTGAGATCCTATTGCCTTTCGACTTCGATGGAAGCTTTCGATATCTCAACTATATATACAAGGATTCAGCCGAGCAATCACAACGCCTTTCTTGGTGGTCTATCAAGATTTTATTAAAGAGTTTAGTCTTCTTGTTTTCTGCTAGCTTTAGAGTTTGTCTAAGAGTATTCATTCTTGGAATAACTCTTTCAAACATCGACCTAGAATAGCTTTTATTGTTAGTTCTTCTAAGGCTAGTTTTGGTTGTTTAATCAATCATCTGTGATTGTATTAAACCTAGTTGATTAGATCTACTTTTCCTGTCAGTAGATATTTTGCCTAAAGGCGTGGCCAACATATTTATATATGTTAGCTTGGTAATAGAAGTTTTATTCATATTCATCCGCTGCCTTTTGTTTACTGTGTTGAAGACATTGTTGAACAACATTGTTGTCAACATTGTCTCTTGATCTTGTTCCAAGTACCAATCCGGGATCCTACGTTCTAACAAGTGGCATCAGAGCCAGCCACCTAACTACTGGTGTCTGGATTTGGTACTACTGCAATGGATGCAAACTACAACAGACCTCCTGTGCTTGATGGGTCCAACTACCATTACTGGCAAATCCGGATGAGGACATACATCAAGTCCCTTGATGGCCGTGCTTGGAGATCCATTCTGGAAGGATACACCTGGCCAACTGAAGGACCTGATGCTGATGGTGACATTGTCCCCATTCCTGAAGAACGCTTCACTGCAGGTGACATACTTCTTAGCTCTTACAATGAAAAGGCCGTAAATGCTATTTTTGGTCATGTAGATGCTCATATGTTTAAAATTATTCAAAACTGCACTACTGCAAAACAAGCTTGGGATTTGCTTCAGAGTCATTGTGAAGGGGATGCTAGTGTCAAACAAACTAAACTTAGAATGCTTTGGTCTCAATTTAAAAATCTCAGAATGGCGGAGGAAGAAACAATTGACTCTTATTTTGAAAAACTTTTAACTCTCTCCAATGAAGTCCAAAGACTGGGAGAAGCTATTTCTAATAGGTAACTTGTTTCGAAAGCTGTTCGATCTCTTTCCTCAAGATTTAATACCAAAGTCACTATTTTGGAAGACACTCATAACTTGGCAAGTATGGATTTTCACACCTTGTTGAACAATTTAAAATTTTTTGAACTAAATGAAAATGAGAGACAAGTTATGAAAATCCATAGTATCTCCCTTCACTCTAAGTCTAAAGCTAAATCTTCAGAGCCTGATAGTAGTAGTGATGAGTCTGACAATATGACTGAGGAAGCTTACAACAATCTTGTGAGGAAGTTCAACAAACTTAGATTCAGAAAAAACTCTGGTCAAGGATCCTCAAGTGGAACCAAAATTTTCAAAAAGAAAACCAATACTTTCAAAACTGGTTCGGCTTCCAAGACTAACTCTGAATCTGATTTTGATCGCACTCCTCTTAGTAAGATTAGATGTTTTGAATGCCAAGGGTGGGGTCATTATCAAAATGAATGTGCTAACAATCTTAGAAAAGAGAAAAAGAATCTTCTTGCTTGTCTCAGTGATGTTTCAGATGAAGAACATGAAGATGAAGAAAAAGAAGATGATTCAACTACCAATGCCAGAGCTCTCCTTTCATCCACTTACAATGTTGATGATCAAAGTTGGGACAACATCGGCAATTCAACATCAGGAGTAGAAATCTTCTTTGACTATGATGACTCTGAAAACTGTGAAATTTTGACACTAACCAACCCTGAGAAATCAAGAATCTCTGATGTTTTGTGTCTACATGGTTCTGTGGATTTTGATACAGATAGTCCTTCAGAAGAGGAAGCCAGTGTGGAACAAATGGTGAAGGATCTGCAACAAATGTATGAGAAACTCTTCAGTGAATGGAAGACACTCAAAAAACTCCTCAAGAAAACTAAGAATGAGAATTACAATTTGAAAGACACCATTGTCAAACTGGAAGCTGAACAGACAAAGAAGGACACTGAACTGTTCAAGGTAACCACTGAACTATCTAATGAAAAGAAGGTAATTGCAAAGTGGAACTCCTCTACTTCTAGACTTAATGATATGCTTGATATGGATAATGATGGGACTACTGGTCTAGGGTACACTGGTAGTTATGATGCTTCTTTTGATAAGAAACTTAGGTGCAACATGAACTGCACTGTTAACCCTGAAACCCCAGATGTTGTCAAACCTCTTTCTGAGCTCATAAAAGGTCCTATGTTTATCAAAGAAAAAGAAATTTTTGTGTGCACTTACTGTCACAAACTTGGTCACAAAAAACCTTACTGTTTCAAGTACTAAGAGGATTTAAAAAGGGAACATGTTGATTCCTCCAACCTCAGTGACCTCTCCAAGAATCCCTCCCTTCTTGCCTCTAGCAAACAAAACAGTGATTCCGACGTTAGCTGCAATGTTGTGACAACATCCACTTCAACAGAGACTGAAAGATGTAATCCTAAGTCTCTGAAGTCTATCCCTGGTTCTCCTAAACGAGGTAAACCTCCAGGACCGATAAGAAAACACAAGAATGATTTGAACCAGATTTGGGTAGCTAAAAAAAAAAAAACATACTTGCAATGTTGCTTTTTCAGTTGCTACTTCTCCTAACAATGCAGGAAAATGGTACTTCGACAGTGGTTGCTCTAGGCACATAACTGGTAACCCTTCAAACTTGTCAAATTTTGTCTCTCAAAAGACAGGTACAGTGACATATGGAGGAGGATAGCAAAGCAAAATCCTTGGAAAGGGAACACTGTGCCTTGAAGGATATCCTAAACTTTCAATTGTTCTTCTTGTTGAGGGTTTACGGCTAATCTTGTCAGTATAAGCCACTTGTGTGATGATGATCCGAAAGTCAAGTTTGATAAACGTTCTTGCAAAGTTTATACTTGTGTGGACAAATTAACTGTGATGACAGGTGTTAGATCTCAGGATAACTGCGGAAGGAAGGTGTAGCTTTATGGGCTGACTTCTCCTACATGTCGGTGTTTCTACAACTTTACCAACATTCTTGCCTTTGAGTATGTAGTTGAGGTATATATAAGCTAACACACACACACACACACACACACATATATACACACACTAGAACAAGAAAACACACTACGCGTGTTATTGTGGCATCTAGTTACAAATAATATAATACATACATGAAGATAAGTAATATCGTTGCTTCTGATAATTGATTGTCTTTTTTCGGGTTGGGTTGGTTTCTGAGCAACAACACTTAGATAGGGTGCCTTCTTTGCTTTCTTGATCCTCTTGGTCTTTGGAGAATCCTGCTCTCCATTGATTTTCTTCCTTTTCTTGTTGACTCCTGTTGCTGAAGAACCGGCAGTCTGAGAGCTCTAAGCAAGGAGCTTCTTTTGGTGCAGTGAGTAGAAGTACTGTTTTATCAGGTATGTACTTCCACTGGATTTCTGAGCTTCAATCCCAGTCTCTCTCCGTTCCTCTCAAGTGAAATGTTGCTCAACATGATGATGTAACATTGTGGCACAAGAAATTAGGACATGTCAATTAAAGGAATCTGGAGAAGATCATCAAACACAATGTTGTGACAGGTGTACCGAAGCTTACTAATCTAGGGAAGCATGTGTGTGGTGACTGTCTTCTGGGAAAACAAACCAAGGCAGTACACCAGCCACTCCAGGTTGAAGGACAAAAAAGAGGTACTTTTAACTGCTTTGAACTCTTGCATATGGATCTCATAGGTCCTGTAGAAGCTAAAAGTTTGGGAGGAGCCTGGTATATCTATGTTATAGTTGATGATTTCTCTAGATATACTTGGGTCAATTTTTTGAAAGAAAAATCTGAAACTTTTGAATCCTTCAAAAACTGGCATGCAAAATGTTGTAATCAGTACTCTACTGTGGTCCAAAGAATTCGATCTGACCATGGTAAAGAATTTGAGAATCAATTTTTTGATAAGTACTGAGAAAAGAAAGGGATCATGCATGAATACTCAGCGCCTAAAACACCACAACAAAATGGTGTTGCTGAAAGGAAAAACAGGACTCTTCAAGAAATGGCCAGATTAATGTTGAGCTCAATGAACCTGCCAAAAGGGTTGTGGGCTGAAGTTGTGAACACTGCCTGTTACATAATCAACCGTGTCTATCTTCGTCCAGGTACTCTGACCACTCCCTATGAGATTTTGAAAGGTAGAAAACCCAATCTTAAGTACTTTCATGTCTTTGGATGTGTGTGTTACATACTCAATGATATGGAATATCTAGGGAAGTTTGATGCTAAAAGTGACAAAGGAATCTTTGTAGGGTACTCACAAAATAGTCATGCGTATAGAATATGCAATCCTAGATTGCAAACTATACAAGAATCTGTGAATGTTTCATTTGATGACTCTGAGCCCTATGCCCAGAAGAAGATTTCTGCAGGTGCTGAACAAGTTATTGACACAACCCCTGACTCTTCTACACATGGGAACGTTCCAGACATTATGACTCCTGCAGCTGATCAAAGTGAAAGGACCCATGATGAGGGCAATGTTGTGCCAACATTCCCCCTGTGCAATGTTGACTCAACATCCAGTTCAACATCCCAGATTTCCACTCCTGATGATGAAGAACAAGCTGATCCCATCAGTTAGACTGAGGCTGAATCTGATAATGCCTCTGGCATTAATGCTGCACCTATGCCGCAAGGTTCTCCTCAACCTGACTCACGAAAGGATCCTCCTCCCAGAATTCGCAAAGATCATCCCAGTTCACAGGTAATTGAAAATCCAGGAGGGAGAGCACTGAGGGAAAACATGCACAAAAACTACAAGGAGATACTCAGACTTGCTGAAATCTCTCACTCTGTAAGTTCCTCGTGCTTTGTTTCTTTAATTGAACCTAAAAATGTAAAAGAAGCCCTTACTGATGATTTTTGGATAGAAGCAATGCAAGATGAACTTCATCAATTCCAAACAAATGAAGTCTGGCCTCTTGTTCCCCGTCCCCATAACATAAATGTCATAGGAACCAAGTGGATTTTCAAAAATAAGAGTGATGAGAAAGGGGTAGTTGTAAAGAACAAAGCCAGATTAGTTGCTCAAGGTTACACTCAAGTAGAAGGCATTGATTTTGATGAAACCTTCGCTCCTGTTGCTAGACTAGAATCCATTCGCTTGGTCTTAGCCATAGCATGTTGTCTTAAAATAAAACTCAAACAAATGGATGTTAAAGGAGCTTTCTTGAATGGCTACATTGACAAAGAAGTGTATGTTGAACAACCTGGAGGGTTTGAAGATCCTCTTTACCCTGACCATGTTTTTAAACTAACAAAAGCATTGTATGGTTTGAAACAAGCCCCTCGTGCTTGGTATGCTAGACTGACTGAATTCTTAGTTGGATTAGGGTTTAAGAGGGGTGAGGGAGATCAAACTCTGTTTATCCTCAGGAAAGGAAAGGACATTTGCATTGCTCAAATCTATGTTGATGATATTGTCTTCGGTGCTACTAACCGCTCTTAGCTAGAAAAGTTTGTTTAAGCCATGACAGGAACCTTTGAGATGAGTATGATTGGTGAACTCAGTTTCTTCTTGGGGCTCCAGATACAACAGAAACAGGATGTCTCTTTATCTCTCAAGAGAAATATGCCAAGAATCTTATCAAAAAATTTGGTCTGGAAAATGCCAAACCTTGCAGCACTCCCATGGCTACTGCTCTGAAACTCAGCAAAACTAATGTTGGGGAAGATGTTGACCCAACATTGTATAGATCAATGATTGGAAGTCTCCTGTATCTCTCAGCCACCAGACCAGACATCATGTTCTTTGTTTGTGTATGTGCCAGGTATCAATCCAAACCCAAAACACTCACTTAACTGCTGTCAAAAGAATCATTAGATATATATCAGGAACTGTTAATCTTGGATTATGGTATGCATGTGATCCAAACACTAATCTGTTGGGATTTAGTGATTCTGATTGGGCTGGTGACTTAGATGATCGAAAATCAACTAGTGGAGGTTGTTTTTATCTTGGACCAAATCTTGTGTCATGGTATAGTAAGAAACAAAATTGTGTGTCTCTCTCAACCGAATCAATATGTAGTCATGGGAGTTGTGTGTCTCAACTAATTTGGTTGAACAATATGCTGCATGAATATGGGTTCCAAAGTGACACTCTTTTGATGTTTTGTGATAACTTAAGTGCCATCCACATTTCCAAGAATCCTGTTCATCACTCACGCACCAAGCATATAGACATTCGACATCATTTTCTTAGAGACTTGGTCACCAAACAAATTATTGACATACAACACATTGATACCACAAATCAGTTAGCTGACATCTTCATAAAGCCTCTTGATAAGGAGAGATTCTTCAGTTTGAGAAGGTCTCTTGGTCTATGCACTATTTGATGTGATTTGTTGCAAGCAATGTTGACATAACATCACGGTCAACATTGACTTCTGTGTGTATCGAGTGATGTCCTTTTGCTGATTTGTTTTTTTCTTTTTTCATTGTGTTTCTGTGCTCCTGTGCTTCTGTACTGGTCTATGGTCGCTTCGCTTTGTAGCTTACAGTGGTGATGCTTAGGGTTTGAAAGGCTATTTGAAACCAAGGTTGAAAGGGATCGAGTCTCCTGTGTGTTTGCTTTATGTAAAACCCACTTTTGCTGCTTTTTGGCTATTTTTACTCGTACCTTGACTCACACTTGATGTTGCCTCCTATACTTTATGCTTAATAAATCTAATGAATTATGATAAAAAGGGCTCGAAGTGTTTACACGAGGATCGTGGTCGTGTTTCAAATACTATCCAGATATCGACGTGGCCAATGTGTCATATGTCGTGAGGGTTGATGGCCTGTACTGGAAACCAACACGCCCAAAAGTGCCGATTCTCGTAATTCTACTGGTTCACTTTCTGAGTACCAAATTACCCAATGTGGTCAAATGAGTGGTTTTATGCCATGAGACGTGTGTTTGCCTAACTCCGCATAGGCTTTGGCTTTGGAGTGGATTCATACGTGTTCCAATTATTTGACATGGTTCACGATCTCATGGTCACCCCCACTCAAACTTATGCTAATTGTTCAATTTACTTTTTGAGGCAATGTTGACTGTGTTTCTTTGGTATTCCTTTCTCTCTCTGTCTTTGCCAGCAGCATCAGTGTTGTTAATCGAATCTGCACATTTCGAGACTTGGTTTCCTGGCTGACTTACATTAAGAGTGGTCTGATTTTGCAATGTTGTCATCAATGTTGAGTCAACATTCAGGACAACATTGACTGTGCTTGAAGTACTATTTGCTCTTTTGCTGTGATTTTTTTTTTTTTTTTTGTGCTCTCTATGTGTTTTTGGGTTGGGTTTGAGGGGGAGTACTTTTGTATTATATCCGTCTTTTTTGGGAATCTGTTAGGTTTCTTACTCATACTTGATCTTGATTTGTTTCCCAAACCAAAAATGTACCTCCCTAAGTTGAGTTTTGGGAATCTTCTTCATGATTGGCCTAATTGATACGGTTTTCATTTGCTTTCCTTAATCTCATATTAACAGTTGTGTACAGATCTTGGTCTGTTCTTTGATATATATGTTTATGATCTTTGAAGCAAACCAAAACAAAAACTCAATCTTCCAACCATTTTGCTCTCTCTCATTAGCCCACTTCTCCACCAATCAATGAAATGGCCGCCCACCTAACCACAATCATTACATCTATAACCAAAAAGTAGTTTTTTTACTACTCCCAAGCCTTGGTTAAAACAAAAACTCTTCACCTTCCACACACTATTCACCTGTCACTCTCAAACACTTCCTCTCCCGCTCATCCTCCTTCATCTCTGCACTCACAAAATCATCTGGACAATGTCTTCTCCAACAAAACCCAACATGCCCGGATTTTCTTTGCAAACACCTGAGGGGAAGCAAGCATACCCTCTCCCCATCCGTGCAGAAACGACCGATTTCGTGATTCCAGCCTCTGAGTTAAGTGAGGGATCGGAAGAGGATGTTGAAAAATCCCCATCTCCAGTACCAAAACCACCATCTCCATCTCCAACATCACCTACTCAACCTGAAAAACCCCAAACCGAGTCTTCTCCATCAAACCCCTCTCAATTTGCTGCAGAAACCCTTGTTAATTTGGGAACTGCACCGGTCGAACTGCCAAAGGATCTGAGGGATGATGATGAAAGCCCAATGGGGGTAGAGAAAGATACTCCCATGGAGGATTCAAGGAAAGATGTTGAACCAACTGAAGTTCAACATGCAGATCTTGAGAAGGATGATGTGCAACAAGCTGACAATAAAGAGGAGAAGGCTACTGATGGCCTGATGGTGATGAGAACCAGACCAACACGCACTCTGAACGTGTTGAGAAGCCCGCAAACGAGCCTACTACTGAACCAATTGTTGTGGAAGATTGGAAGTCAGATGACTCAGAGAAAACTAGAAGCGACCCTATGAATGTAGATGAGTATGTTGTTTCAACATCGGCTGCTCATGACAACAACAATGAAGTGAATGATGACAGTTCTAATGACTTGGAGGATTATGAGCCAGAAACGGAAGATGACTCTGAGGATGAGTCAATGATTGATGAAGAAGATCTGAGCAATGCTGATGAAAGCTTAGATGACTCCCCTGCGGAGGTATCTATGGATGAGATTGCTAGGGAACTGACTGCAGGAAAACTACAAACTTGGCCTAGTGGGACTTTGCACTTGAAATATTGTTGTTCTCTAGTCTCTGTTCTTGCCAGGATTTGCTTGTACAACTTGTTGCCATCTTCCAACAACAACAAGCTCAGTCAAGAGGCAGCCATGTTGCTCTACAGGATCAAAATGGGCTACAATGTCAATCTTGGAGAAAGAATTCTCAAGCACCTAGAGAATTCCAAGAATAGAGGGATCAGAGGCCATTTGATTCTCCCATCCACCATCTTTGCAGTTCTTCAATTGCAGGGTATTGAGGTCAGAGCCAATGATGCCTATCATTCCAGCTTCAAATCCATCACTGTCACCAAGCAACTGCTGGAAACACATGACAGGATCTGTGATCTTCCATGGGTGGATCCTGAAGTTCATGTGGACATGGATGTGGAGGAGAATATTCCTCCTCCTACAGGCAGTGCTGATGCACCAGAAAGTTCTGTGGCTGCTGCTCAACGCTCAAATGTTGGCCTACATGTTGGCTCAACATTGATCCCTAGCATTGAAACTCTTTCTGCAGGTACCCTAACTGATCAGGACAAGCTGATTCTGGAGCAAATCAAAGGACTTGATGAGCAGATTTCCAACAATCTGAAGTTCAGAAGCACTCTAGTGTCTTTTCTTTCCTCACAAAAAGGGGGAGAATAGATACTTGAAAATTTTAAAGTACTGAACAATTTCTATTCATTTTTGGGTCTGTAATATTTCAAATACTCTAGAACATATCTTAATTTGTCTGATTGAGGGGGAGATTATCTTAGTTGTCTGATTAAGGGGGAGATTAGCTCCTAAGTTGTTCTTAGTCATGTTTTTACTAACCTCTTGTTTTGTTTTGTGATGAAAGACTAAGATTAAGGGGGAGATTGAAAGTGCAGTATGCACATGTATTTTGATAATCTTGTCTTTCATTAATCAGTTCCAAGTTTGTGTTTGTTGTTGTTGTTTGTGAAGCTGCAGGACTACCAATGTTGTATAACATTGTGACAGGATAGAATTCAGTGCTGGCATAACATTGAAGATATAACATTGCAGTCAATATCAAGAACAAAGCACATTGGACAGGAAACTTGGACTGGAAGTATTTACAAATCGAACAAGAGACGATTTAAGGAAAAAGAACAACTTGTGGTGAAAGCAAGAAGGAATATATTTTATGAAGAATCAAAATATGGAAAATTCCTTCTATTCGTATATTGAAGAAAACAAGAAAAAGGAAATTGCCTTTGCTGAGATCCTATTGCCTTTCGACTTGGACGGAAGCTGTCGATATCTCAAGTATATATACAAGGATTCAGCCGAGCAATCACAACGCCTTTCTAGGTGGTCTATCAAGATTTTATTAAAGAGTTTAGGCTTCTTGTTTTCTGCTAGCTTTAGAGTTTGTCTAAGAGTATTCATTGTTGGAATAACTCTTTCAAACATCGACCTAGAATAGCGTTTACTGTTAGTTCTTCTAGGGCTAGTTTTGGTTGTTTACTCAATCATCTGTGATTGTATTAAACCTAGTTGATTAGATCTACTTTTCCTGTCAGTAGATATTTTGCCTAAAGGCGTGGCCAACATATTTATATATGTTGGCATGGTAATAGAAGTTTTATTCATATTCATCCGCTGCCTTTTGTTTACTGTGTTGAAGACATTGTTGAACAACATTGTTGTCAACATTGTCTATTGATCTTGTTCCAAGTACCAATCCGGGATTCTACGTTCTAACAAGTACCTTGAGTTACTAGAGCAACATTCTGCGATTTTTCAGCTGATATTTGTCCTCTTTGCGTAGTCTCATAATTGACAGTTGCCAAATGTGAGAAAAGTTCCACTGGAGTGATGTTAGGCATTCCTTGGTTGAAATAGAAGTACTGAGTATGTTCCCAATTTTGATTCAAGCTTCTTACTATAGTCTTAACCTTTTCAGAGTTAGAATATCTCTCACTTTCACCAAGTGCAGCCATCTCACTCATTAGTGTTGTAAACTTGAAATCAAGTTCCTTAAGTGTCTCAGTGGGACCTTGTTTAAAAGTTTTGAAATTTGAGCTTCGAAACTTCGAACTTGTTTTCTTTGGTTTTCTCAGTGCCGTCTTCAATCAGTGACCAGGCCACTTTCGCCGATTTTGCACCCCACATTTTACAGTGTATGTGCTCTGGAGTAGAACGAATAATGATGTTTCTTGCTTATCTATCTAGCATGTTTCTCTTGGAATCTTCCGATGTCCATAGATTTCTAAGCTTTAGCTCACAAGCAATTTCACCAGTTGGTCTTGTAGTTGCACCAGATGATGAGGAACCATCACTGTCCTGTTCAGCAGGTTCCTTATCTCGACCATTTGAAACTTCCATGACTTGCTTTTCTTGTCGAATGACTATAGGTAACATCGATCATCTCGTCCCTGATAGCTTCCAGGTGAAGTATCATGTTGTTCTTCCATTTTTCGTAGTTCTCTAGCTTGAGAATGGGAGCATCGCTTAAAGACATTCTGCAGAAAACACACTAAACAAACAAATCAAGTGCAGGGGGTAAGCGGTTAGTGGGCACTTATCTAGGATCTAGGTTCAGTGTAGAAGGCTTGGGAACCTCCTGCTCTAATACCACTTGTTGTTCCAGATAACGACAAAGTAAAAGACTGGGGGGGGGGTGAATAGTCTTTTCAAACTTTTGACGATAAACATAATTTCTCAGATATCTGTGAAGGATTCTGACACTTAGTCTTAGAGAGCGGAAGTCTTTCGGATATGTGCACGTGCTCAGCAAGCTATAAGTGTGTAACTACTCAGCAAGGTAAAGATAATACAGAAAAGTAAGTGCAGTAAGTAAATGACACAAAGCTTTATAGTGATATTTGAGGGTGGCGTAATCCCTCAACTAATCCACTCGCCCTTTCTCGGGACTTGAATTCACTAAGATAAGATGATGAGTTCTCCTTACAAAATCCTATGTCTTTCTCAGTCAAGTACTTCCACTACTCAGTAACCTTTGAGCTATTCCTTAGTTTCCCAAACTAAGTACTTCCTATGCTCAACACCGATGTGGTGTTTTGGTTATGGTAGTTTGTCAGGTGAGCAGTCTCTTAATAACTTTCTCAGTTATGTATGAGTGATCTGTAGAAGCAAGGTTACTTGATAAACTTTTCAATGTATGGTAACTTTTTCTTTACTGACCCAAGTTTTGATGTTGTTCAAGAGAATGAATCACAGATTTAAGTCGCAACTATGATCTCTGGATTCAACTCCTTCACAATATGCAATTCTTGTAAAGGATCAGGACACTTAGAACTTTCATGCTACTTAGTAATCTAGAGCTTTAGTCGCAACAGTAAGCCTGAGAGTAAGTAGGTAGAAGGCTTGTATGCTTGAGTGTAACGTATGAAGTTCTGTGATTTCAGTGTGTGTTCAAGCATTCTAAGTGGTAATATTTATAGTTGAAAATCAAGCCGTTTGAATTACTATCTGTTAGGCTCAATCAAATTTAAACTAACGATATCTGAAGCACGACAGTGCGCTTTGTCTCTTTATAGAGATTTTCTCTTTTTGCTCAGACATCTCTGTCTGCATACTAAATGCACTGTACCAAATTTTGTCCTTTAGTTCCAATGAAACAATGCAAGCAATCTGAGGCTTTGCAAGTCCTATCTTAGAAACCTTTAGTGCTCCAGGAACCTATTGAAACGTTGTTTCCCAGAAACATAGTTTCTTCAAGATGTTTGGGTCAAGGTATGTGAGTAGACTTTTCCTTTGTCTTCAGCAATCTTGTGCAGTCTTCTGATCTTTAAATAATTGAGCTCTTCTACTAGATGATTCCTTCTTGGTCTTCTTTAAAGATATAAAAATTACATTCAGAGATCAAACATCCTATACAAGATTTGCTAGACTAACATACTCAATTAGCTTCCTCTTATACAATGTTCAAATGAACCAAGAGTACTAGTTACCTTTCTGAGCTAAGATAAGTCATTATGGTTTACTGATCAAAATCTTAATAGATATTCCTAACACTGAGCCTGTGCTACATGTGAACTTAGTTTTCTAAGGAATACACTTTTCAGATATCTATTAAAATCACATAGTATCTAACTCTATTTTTGTTTCTTCAAAGGCTCCAACTGAGAAGGGAAGTGGTGAGTCAAATTCACCAGAGAACCAACTAGAGACTCATCAAGTCTCTGAAGAACATCCATCTGAGCCTTCTATTGAGAAGGTAGTTAACTCATATATCTGCAATGTTTAAAGTGTTCTCTGATCATTTCTCTAAGTAATTAACACTTTCTACCCACAAGTTCGAAGAGAAGTCGAAGTTGCTGAGGAAGAGACACCCAAGTCCCCTCAAGCAATGAAAATTGATGAGGCTCTTAAGCCTGTGTCATCAAAAAAAGCACCAGTCACTGCAACAGTTTCTGAAGGACATGTATCTGAGCCTCCTAGTGTTGAGGTAATTGACATCTCATATATATGTAATGTCCCTTACTTTTTCTAGCAAAATTTCTAAGTGTTAAAATTACTTTTTCTCAGGTTCAGAAAGATATGGTGGAAGTTGCTGAGGACCAGACTCCCAAGTCTGCTCCTCACACAAAGATATCTGAGGGTCCTTCCACCTTGAAAGTTCAACCATCTGAGCCTGTTGTTGAGACACAGGTAACTGAGATACCTAACTACTTTGAATCTTAGATATCTACTAAAGTTTTGATACTTAATCAAAACTCTTCCATTTTCTTTCAGGCTCAAACAAGTGCTATAAAGGTCCCTGAAGATTTAGATCGGGACCTGCTTCCTTTCTTCAAGGAACACACTCTGCCCAAGCATCTTAAGTGCTTCAAGAGATGGAAAAAACTCAGATGCTCTGATCTATATGAGATCACAAGGGTTACTGACAACCCCACACGATAAGCAAGAGCATTTGACTTAGAGACTTACATTGATGCTATGTTCTCAACTGAACAATACTCATTTGCCACGTTAATGGATAAACAGTATGTCAAGGAAGTAGCACGCAAGCTTCTTCAAGCCTTTGAAAAGGCAGATGGTCAGACCAGATATGACATGGCTTTCAAACATACTCTACCAAAGACACTCCAAATTGCTCCCTCTGAGCAAGAGGAAGTGAATGGACAAATGGTCACTATTCCAAAAGTGATCAATCTGGTTTCTGAAGAAGAGGAGATAGATGAAAATAACTATAAAGAACCTTAATATCCTTCTGACCATCACAAGGATGAGGATGATAAAAAGGATTATTATGATGCCCCTATACCAGGGACAGGAGGTGTTCAAGCTACAAATAGTGCATGAGCTGCTGAAAAGCACACTGAGAGGAAATCACACAACTCTCCTTCTCCATCTCCCCACAAATCTAACCATCCTTCTCCCCAACAACAAGCCACTACTGCACAAGTAGTTGAGCACTCTGAGGACAACACTCAGAAAATTTTGGATTCACAAGCCAGAGTTGCTCAACTGAGACAACTGTTGGAAGAAGAAGCACAGCTTAATCTTGAGATGGAAGCCAAGATAGATGAATCACAAGCCAATCTGAAAAAGATTGAAGAACTCACTCGCAAGGAGGAAGAAGCCCTTGCTGAGCAAAAGAAACTCCAGCTTGCTATTCAAGCAATTGTTGAGGAAATAGATGCTGGACAAGCATTTGAAGATAAGCATAATGTTGAGGCTGCATTACCAAGAGATGTTCCATCCTCCTCCTCACTAGAAGGAAAGAAGCCCATCTCTGAGATGGTTACTGGGCTTGCAAATGTTGATGAAGAAGCCATGGGGGATGAAGATTACTGGAGTGATGATTCTGATGACTCAGAATACAAGACATTGGCCAACCACCCAAATGAGCATATGGTGGTTTCATACTTGAAGAGAAAGTTGATTGGTCCTCAAAGCTTCAGCAAGGTGCCAAATGTACACTCCACTGATTACATGGACAGATACAAAGTCCTGGCAGAACTCAGAATAGGAGTTGAAACAATAAAATCAAGAAGTTATTTCATCTGTCCCTGCGGAACTGAAAAATTTCACTGAGATATTTACACAAAGAACAACCAGCATGGTCATTGCTCAGAGAGACCTAAGCATGGTCGGGGAAGATGACAACAACCTAGCTGTGAAAGCCCTGAATGAAGCCAGCTATGCCTCTGGAAAGGCAGATGCTACATAAGGCCCCCTTACTGAGCTCACTGACAATGACAAGGGCATTATCAAGCAAAATCAGGAGCTAAGAGATGAAGTGCAACAACTAGTTGCTGCATACAATGTAATGCAAAAGAATTTTGAATCTCATTCAGAATCTTTTTTCATGCTTCTTGATCAGTCAACAATGAGTAAGGGGGGAAGGGTCTCAAGGTGCTCAGAGAGGAAGAGGACACAATAACAAGAAGAAGAAAACTGAGCCACCACTTAGAATCAATGAGCCCTCCACTAGTCAGAATCTGGAGAATGTGCCCATCTCTCAGCAAACTCCTGCACAAGGAGTAGTCACAAGGGACAGATCTCAGAAACCTCCAAGGGGAACCAAGGCCCCAAGGAGAAGACAATATGTAGGGAATGATGATGATGAAGAAGAGGAAGAAGAAGAAGGACAAATCATCAAACCCTTGGGCAATGAAGAGGGATGCAAATCTCCCACCATAAATTTTGATGATGATGATGATGAGGAGACAGATCATGATGAAGCCCCTGTTCATAAAAAGAGAGAAGAAGGGATGATAGCCCATCTAAGCCCATAGCTGCAGTACCACTGACAGCTAAAACACCCTCTGGAAATACCAAGTCTATCTAGGGTGGATCTTCAAGAAGCAATCCCCCATGAGAGAATTCAAGACAAAGGAGGAACGGACTGAGAGCTGAAAATAGAAGAAAACGTCAACTTCCACTCAGGCCAGAAGAAGCTAAGATTGAGTATGTGAAGTTTGACAATCATTCCTCTACCTACAGATGCATATATCAAAGGAATGTATATTCGATAATGGAACTCAAGCACTTACTGGTCAATGAAGGAGGATTTCCAGTTCCTATCCATCAGCAAATAATGGCATGGAGAAAAGACAAGCCTATTCTAGTCAACTTAAACCATGTCAAGAACTGGCTGGACTTTAAAGTTGTTAAGAGACAAGCAGTCATGAGAAAAGAGCTTGCTAAAGAATGTCCATATGGGAAACCTGATGATCTACACATAATCCCAAACCTAACTGGGACAGGTACAAGGCCAAGGCTTGTTGTGGAACCCTATGAGTCATTCTACATGACTGGGGAACAATTCAAGGGTGACATCAAATATCTGAAGATCATATATGAATACTTCAAACTCTCAGATATTAGAATTGAGCATGCTTGGAAATGGGGAAAGCATCTGTGGGTCAAACACTTTGCCAAGAAGAATCCCACCAAATCATACAAAGAAGTCTACGATTTTGTAAGAGACACTAAGATGATAGTCAGGACTTTGCTCTTTGACTAGGAGACTTTGAGATAGGAAATTTGCAGATTGGTTCATGGACCTGCTGAAGTTTTTTAAGACTTGAAGACTGGTTAATTAGAATGTTTACTTGGAGCTTGGTTACTCCTGTTGTTCTTTTTAACGAAGTATATTGTATCTTGCTGACTGTACTTTACTATTTTATTCTTGTAAAAGTTATCTCTGATCTTTAATTGTAATTTATCTGATGAACCTACTCTCAGATATCTATCTATAAAATATAACTTGTCAGCAAATATCACAACTTGTGATTTGGTTGATGTTTACTTTTTGCACTTAAATAAAAAGAATTGAAAAGATCCTAAGAAATGTTTAAGTGTTGGATTGTTTCCTCGTCCATGTCATGATAGGTTTTCAGATAGTCATGGTTGACTGATCAAAAGGGAGAAATTTGTTAGGAATATCTGTTTAGATTTTGATCAGCAACCCCAATGACTTATCTTAGCTCCAAAAGGTAACTAGTACTCTTAGTTCACTTGAAAATTGTAAAAGATGAAGCTTACTAAATATGTTAGTGTAGCAAATCTTGTATAGGATGTTATGTGTTGGTCCAGATAACGGCAAAGGGAAAAGATTGGGGGGGGGGGGGGGGTGAATAGTCTTTTACAACTTTTGTCAATAAACAAAATTTCTCAGATATTTGTGAAGATATCTGATACTTAATTTCAGAGAGCAGAAGACTCTTCTGTGATAAGTGCACGTGCTCAGCAAGATATGTGTAAATACTCAACAAGCTAAATAAAGCAAGTAATAAATTGCAGAAAGTAAATAACACTGATCTTTATAGTGGTATCTGAAGGTGGCGTAATCCTTCAACTAATCCACTTCGGCCTTTCTCAGACCTAGAATACACTAAGACAGATAAATGAGTTCACCTTACAAATATCTTCTCTCGATTCCTAAATACACTAGTTTCCCAACCAAGTGTTCTCCCTGAGTTATTGCCCGGCTTTCTCAGCCAAGTACTTCCTATACTCATAAACCTTTGAGCTATTCCTTAGTTTCCCAAACTATGTACTTCCTATGCTCAGTAACCTTGGAGTTATTCCTTAGTTTCCCAAACTAAGTACTTCCTGTACTCCACGCCGTTTAAGGTGTTGGTTAAGATAGTTTGTCAGGATTTGATAGATTAATAACTTCTACAGTTATGTAATACTACCTTCTTGAACAAGAGTCACTTAACACACTTCACAATGTGTGGTGATATGTTCTTTACTGACCCAAGTCTATGATAAATGTTCTAGAGAATGAATCTCAAATTCTTGATCTTTTGATTCAACTCCTTCACATATATCAATTCTTATTAAGGATCAGGACACTTAGAACTTTCGTGCTACTTAGATTTCAAGAGCTTTGTCGCAACTGTAAGCTGAAGAATAAGTAGATTGAAGGCTTGTATGCTTGAATGAACAAGTTCGTAGATGTAAGTTCTTGGTGTGTAAGTTTTGTGTGTGTTTCAAGCATTCTAAGTGATGATATTTATAGTTGAAAATCATGCCGTTTGAATAGTATCCGTTAGGCTTAATGAAATTCAAATTATTGATATCTCAAAATAGTACTGCAGAAGACGTTGTCTCTTTTCAGAGATTTCCTCTTTTGTTCAGATGTCTCTGTCTGCGCATTTATTGCATTGTACTATTTTTGTCCTGTAGTGCCAACGGAACTATGCACGCTTTCTGAAGCATTGCATGTCCCTTTCCAGAGACCTTCTCATCTCCAGATACCTATTGAAAAATTGTTTCCCAAAAACATAGTTTTATCCAAGGTATCTGAGTGTAGATGTTTGTGGGAACTTTTCCTCGTTCAGAAACCTTGCGTTCTCAGATATCTTTTGCAAAGCTGGTTCATTGAGAAACACTTGTTTATCAAAGATATCTGGACATAGGTATCTGATAACCTTTGTCTTCAGCAATCTCGTGCAGTCTTCAAAACTTCATTTTGAAATTGAACTTCTCCTACTGGATGCATTCTTCTTGATCTTCTTTAAGGAAATAAAAAATTACATTCAGTGACCTAACATCCTATACAAGATTTGCTAGACTATCATACTTAGTGATTTTCCTCTTTTACAGTGTTCAAGTGAACCAAGAGTACTAACCACCTTTCTGAGCTAAGATAAATTATTAGATTGCTGATCAAAATCTAAACAGATATTCCTAACATTAGGTTTCAGATTATATTTAGTATATCTTTGAAGAAGACCAGGAAAGAAGCATTCAACAGAAGAACTCAATTTTTGAAGATCAAGAAATTGCACAAGATTGCTTAAGACTAAGGAGAAATGTCTCCTTAGATACCTCTTTCCAGATACCTTAAAGAACCAAGTGTTTTCAAAGAACAAGTTTCCTAATAGATATCTGAGGAGTTGAGGTTACTGAGAAAGGAGTGTGTCAAGGCTCAGATACCAATTCAATTTCACAATAAATCTATCAATTGCCCGAACTCAAGCTTAACCTACTACTTAATTCGATTTCACAATAAATCTAACCATTAGCGATCCTGTTCACAAGAATTCTTGTAGTGAAATCCGAATGGGTTTAGGCGAGCCGTGTCGTGACACAGCTAATAGCGTGTCGCCACACGCTTGTCAACAATCCTGGAGCTCTGTCTCGCTAGTCCGTGTTGCGACACAGCAAATAGCGTGTCGCGACACAATCTTCTTGGAACATCTCCCTGTCACTTCGCCAATCCGTGTTGCAACACAAATTCTAGCGTGTTGCGACACGAGCAAAACTTCACCAAAACATCCCCTTTTGTATTTCCTTGTCGTGACACAACAATAAGTGTGTCGCGCCACGACCTTGTTCATCGTCAAAATGCAATCTTCAAAAGAATCGATCTTTAGGACTTTTCTTGGGTTTTCAAGCCTTTGAACGCGAACATGGCTTCCAAAATACTACATTTCTTCTTCGGTTACCTCAAAATCTTCAAATCACAATTAAACACGAAGGCGTAAAAATGAACAATAATACTATAATATAAAGACAAGGACTAACAAAATGACGATTAAAAGAATGTGATGAACCTCTAAATTACCATCTCATCACTAATACTTGTTAGATATGCCTGCTAGGATAAGGTGGGTTCGTATAAATTAGTTTCTCTCATTCTTTTTAGGCTATTTGGTCAATCGGATGAAGCTGCTTTCTTCTGCCAAGATTTATTGAGCTTAACATCAAATCGATTAGATCATTAGATCAGTGTTGCAGTGACTTGATGAGACATATTATTAGGTTTGATCTCGAGTTTGGCCTAGCATCTATGTCTATGGTATTGTCAACTCTTTATTTGAAGAAACATAAGTAAATACTATATTAAAAATAAGCGATAAACTTATACTATTCATAACTATAAGCAAAATTTGGGAAACACTTCACTTCACACGCGTAGCATGTGCCGCTTGTGCTAATAATATAGATACTGTAAAAACTCTATACAGTCATATTGTCGGGACCGGAAAAAATATGTTTTTGTAAATATGTTTTTGTAAAATATGTTTTTGTGGTATAAATATGTTTTTGTAAATAAAATCAACATGCATAAACTTAAATGTTATATTTCTAGAAAACATATATAAAATATTAACAAATAAGTAAATATATCTATTAGCCAAGTAGCGGAGGGGATAACAAATTGTGTATGTTTTAACTTAAAACGAAATCATCACATGAATTAGATAAGAATTAGAGGGGGATAATTGATGAGTCAGTTTTATACCATCTCATTTGGTCTTTTTTACTGTCTTTTTGTCATCCTTGAGTGTAGTTTTAGTAGTTTTCCTAGAGACTTTTTACTTGTCTTGTTCTTTGTGTGTTTTGTAGATATTTGGCTAAACCACGCTAATTGAAGAAAAATGGTGTATTTTATATGCATCTATAAGATTTGGAGTTCCAATACCTCGTATGGATGCTAGAAGTGGAGCGGGAAGACCAAAATATCAAGAATCAGAGTCAAAAGTCGTCAAAGGGGAAAAATGGTCGCTCCAGAAGAACTGGTGACGCCAGTTTGATAACTGGCATATGCCAGCATCTTCCTACTTGGTGTATCGCCAAACTGGCGACGCCAATTTCCTTTTCGCCGTTTTCTTCTGCGATTTCGTTTCCTAATTCCATTTTTTCCCCTTACGTTATATATTACACATTCATTCTATTGTCAAGAACAATACTTTGCCCTAGATATAAACCTAGTTCATAGAAAAAGCTCCATATTCACAATTTTGAGATTGAGACATATCTTGGAGCTTGGTTTTATCCTTGATTGATATATCGATATCGAATTCCTGATCACCATGGTAATTCTCTATTGTTTATCTCTTTACAATTTGTTCTTATTCTTGTTTATCAAATTGTATGAGCTTGCATGCGATTATCATTATGTTTATGTTTATCATGAGCAATATCTTGAAGTCTTTCATCTTTCAATCTATCATGAGTAGCTAAACCACTCCGAACACGGTAGTGATGTGACGGTGATTGTGTATTCGCTTCTAGGGTTAGGATTCGTTCATATAGGTTAGGCTCGTTCAAATATCTTCGTAAAAATCTTTCAATCCAATAAGTTAGTTCAAAGATTCTCTAAAACGTTTGGGTAAGGATCGTGGATTGACGACCCATGATTACTCTAATTCAAAGATTTTCCAATAACGTTTGGTTGAATTGGATCGAATGTTTTAAGTACACCGACTGTGTGACAAGTATGAACGGTTTCTCTAGAGCGAATTTGTTGGTCCAGATAACGGCAAAGTAAAAGACTAGAGGGGGGGGGGGGAATAGTCTTTTAAAAACTTTTGTCGATAAGCACAGTTTCTCAGATATGTGTAAAGATATCTGCTACTTAATTTCAGAGAGCGGAAGACTTCTGAGATAAGTGCACGTGTTCAGCAAGATAAGTGTAAGTACTTTGCAATATAAGTAAAACAAGTAATAAACTGCAGAAAGTAAATAACACACGTCTTTTTATAGTGGTATCTAAAGGTGGCGTAATCCTTCAACTAAGATAAATGAGGTAACCTTACAGATATCTTTTCTTAGATTCCTAAAAGCACTAGGTTCCCAACCAAGTGTTCCCCCTGAGTTATTCCCCGGCTTCCACAGCCAAGTACTTCCTGTACTCAGAAACCTTTTTGAGCTATTCCTTAGCTTCCCAAGCTAAGTACTTCCTGTGCTCAACAACCTTGGAGTTATTCCTTAGTTTCTCAAACTAAGCACTTCCTGTACTCCACGCCGTATGTCGTGTTGGTTTTAGGTTTGTTTGTCAGGTGACCTCCATTAATAACTTGTTCAGTTATTCAGATAGCTCTGTGAATCAAGTATACTTAATACACTTTGCAATGTATGGTATCTTATTCTCTACTGACCCAAGTCTATGGTAAGTGTTCAAGAGAATGAAACTTAGATATGAAATCTTAGTTCAACACTTTCACAGATAACAATGCTCGTTAAGGATCAAGACACTTAGAACGTTTGTGGTACTTAGAATCAAGATCTTTGGTCGCAACAGAAAGCTTGAAGGTAAGTAGTTTGCTTGAGAGCGCTTGTGTGAGTATTCAATGTGTTCTGAGGTCTAAGTTCTGTGTGTATTCTCAAGCAGTCTAAGTGTTGATATTTATAGATGAATTTGAGTGCCGTTTGAATAGTATCCGTTAGGCTTAAATCAAATTCAAACTATTGATATCTGAATATAGTACTATAGCAGGTTTGTCTTCTTCTTCAGAAGCTACCATTTTTGTTCATACATTTCTGTCTGTGCATTTAATGCACTGTACTATATTTTGTCCTATAGTGCCAACGGAACTATGCATGGTATCAGAGATCTTTATACAATCAGGGCTTTCTGAAACTTTGCATGTTCTTTTCTAGAGATCATCATAGCTCCAGATACCACTTGTTTAAACAACTTGTTATAATATGTTTCTTTTTCAGAAGCATATTTTATGTCCAAGGTATTTGAGTGTAGATATCTGTAGGCACTTTCCTCGTCTCAGAAACCTTTTATTCTCAGATATCTTTTGCAACTCGTGTGTTTCAAAACACTTGTTTCTCCAAGATATCTGGACACAGGTATCTGAAAAACCCTTGTCTTCAACAATCTTGTGCAGTCTTCAAATCTTCAACTCCGTTGAACTTTTCCTGCTGGATGCCTTCTTCTTGGTCTTCTTCAGAAAATAAAAATTACATTTCGAGACCTAACATCCTATACAAGATTTCCTAGACTATCATACTTAGTGAGTTTCCTCTTTTACAGTGTTCAAGTGAACTAAGAGTACTATTCACCTTTCTGAGCTAAGATAAGACATTAGGTTGCCGATCAAAATCTAAACAGATATTCCTAACAAATTTTCCCCATTTTGATCAGTCAACGATGACTATCTGACCTATTACAAATCTGGATGAGGAAACAATCCACCACTTAATCATTTCTTATGATCTTTTAATTCATATAATTAAGTGCAGAAAGTAAACATCAACCAAATCACAAGATATCTTTTATAAAAGAATGATATCTGAGAGTAAGTTTCTCAGATATGATACAGAGAAAGCTTTCAGATAAATTTTTCAAGATTTAACAGATAAGAATAATCAGCAAAATCACAGAAAACTACTTAGTCAAATAGAACAACAAGAGTTACCAAGCTCCAAGTGAACATTCTAAATGACAAGTCTTCAAGTCTTCAAAAATTCTTCAAGTCTTCAAAACAGTTCCATGGATCAGTCTGCAAATTTCCTATCACCAAACCTTTTTATGTCATCAGAGTAGTCATAGAGAAGAGTTCTGATAATCATCTCTGTGTCTCTGGCAAATCCACAGACTTCCTTATAGGTTTTGGTGGGATTTCTCTTAACAAAATGCTTGACCCACAGATACTTTCCCCACTTCCAGGCATGATCGATTCTGATATCTGATAGCTTGAAGTATTCAAAAATGATCTTCATATATCTGATGTAACCCTTGTATTTATCTTCAGTTAAGTAGAAGGACCCATAGGGTTCCACAGCAAGTCTTGCTCTTGTGCCTGTTCCAGCAAGGTTGGAAATTCTGTGCACATCATCTGGCTTTCCATAAGGACATTCATCAAAGAGGTCCTTCTTCATGGCTTCAGTTCTCTTGATTACTTCAAAATCCAACCATGCTTTGATGTGGTTGGTGTTAATCAAGATTGGCTTATCTTTTCTCCATGCCATGAGCTGTTTATGGATTGGTTCTGGAAACCTTGAATTTCCCAGTAAGTGTTTGAGTTCCAGAATCTAGTAGCCATTCTTCTGATTAATGCACCTGTAGACAGAGGAATTGTTGTCATTCTTCACAAACTCAATTTTGGCTTCTTCTAGCCTGAGTGGAAGTAGACTTTTTCTTTGTTCAGCTCTCAGCCTGTTCCTTCTTTGTCTAGAATTCTCCTTTGGGGGATTACTTGAAGAACCACCCTGGATTGACTTGGTATTTCCATAGGGTGTTTTAGCTGCTAAAGGCTTTGCAGCTGTGGGCTCAGTTAGGCTATCAATTTTCCTTTTTCTGTGAAGAGGAGCTTCATCTTCATCAGTTTCTTCATCATCATCAAGATTAATTCTTGTGAGACTTTTCCAGCCTTCTTCATTGCCCTGGGATTTGATTTGACCTTCTTCTTCTTCTTCTTCAGAAGATTCATCAATCCCTCTTACTTGTCTTCTCCTTGGAGCCTTGGTACTCCTTGGAGGTCTTTTTGCCATGGCCCTTGTTACCATTGTAGTTTCTTCAGTTGGCTGCTAGGAAGTAGCTACTATTTGCAAAGCAGCTTGATTTGGTGAGGATTCATTTATTCTGAGTGGTAGCTGGGAAGTTTTCTTGTTTCCTCTTCCTTTCTGAGCGGCACCAACTCTAGATTTCTTCTTTCCTCTTCCTTGATCAGATCCAAATTCTTCCCCCTTAGTCATTGTTGACTGACTAAGTACCACTAAAGAATCTGAGAGGGACTCAAAATTCTTTTGTAAGTAGTTGTAGGCAGTGACCAACTTCTGAAGTTCAGCCTTGAGCTCCTGATTTTGTTTGATAAGTCCCTTTTCCTTATCAGTGAGCTCTGCCAATGGGCCTAGTATGGCATCTGCTTTTCCACCAGTGTAACTTGCCTCATGAAAAGCTTTTTCAGCTAATGAAACATCATCGTCCCTTACCATTCCCAGATCCTTCTGAGGAATGATCATACTGGTTGTTCTCTGAGTGATGAGCTCAGTGAATTTTTGCATATCTGAGGGGACAGAGGCAATTACTTCTTTGTTTTATGAAGACATCTCCCTTTTAAGATGTGCCAAAACTTGATATCTATTCATATATTCATGGGAGTGGACATTTGGAAGTTTGTTGAAAACTTCAGGAGCAATTAGCTTCCTTTTCAGATGAGAAATCGCTAAGTGTTCACTGCGGTGTTCTGCCAAAGTCTTGTCTTCTTCATCATCTGAGTCATCAGCCTAGTGATCTTCATCCTCTTGGACATTTTCAAGATTTTCCAGTCCAGCAACCATCTCAGAGATGGGCTTCTTTCCTTTCTAAGAAGAGGATGGTATGTCTTTTGCTGATGATGCAGCCTTAGCATCATGCTTTTCTTTAGATACTTCTTCAGTATCTAGCTCCTTAGCAATAGCATTTACAGCATCCTGGAGCTCTTTAACCTCAGAGTAAGCTACTGTCTCTTGTAAGTATTGATCTTGTAGTTGATTAAGCTTATCTCTGGATTTAACTAGCTCTTCTTCAAGTTGAAGATGGAGCTGTTGCTCTTCTTCCAACAGTTGTTTGAGTTGAGCAGTTCTGGCTTGAGTATTTAATATCTTCTGAGTTGTTTCCTCAGAGTGCTCAACTACTTGTTCAGAAGTGTCTTTTTGTTGTTTGGAAGATGGATGGGTAGATTTCTGAGGTGATGGAGGAGGGGATTGCTGTGATGTCCTCGCAGTGTGCTTTTCAGCAGCTGAGGCAATGTGTCCTTATGGAATTCCTCCCGTCCTTGGTGCAGGGGCATCATCATCATCCTTTTTATCATCCTCATCCTTGTGATGGTCAGAAGGAAAATCTTATAGTCATTTTCGTTAGTTTCCTTCTCTTCTTCATCTTCAGAGACCAGATTGATCACTTCTGGAATAGTGATCATTTTCCCATTTACTTCTTCTTGTTCAGAAGGAATAAATTGTAGTGTCTGGGGCAGGACTGGCTTGAATGCCATCTGCAATCTGGTCTGACCATCTGCCTGTTTGAAGGCTTGCACCAATGTGTGTTCCACTTCCTTGGAAAAATTCTTACGCATTAAGGTCGCAACTTTGTATTGTTCAGTAGGGAACATTGCGTGGATGTAGTTTTCCAAGTCAAGAGCTCGTGCTCGTCTTGTTGGTTGATCTGTGATTCTCAGTGTTTCAGAGAGATCAGAGCACCTTAACCTTTGCCATTTCTTGAAGCATTGAATATGCTTTGGCAAGGTATGGGTCTTGAAGAAGGGAAGGAGGTTTTCATAGTCATCATTCGACTCCTTCTCGGCACTACTCTGAACCTGTGCAACAGCAATAGGCTCAGAGGGTTGGACTACTGAGGTTCCAGGTGCCTCAAATATCTTGGTGTGAGGAGGAGACTTGGAAGTCTGATTCTCAGCATCCTCTCTTTCTTTTTGAACCTCCACTATTGGAGGCTCAGATACTTGTTGCTCAGAGACTTGTGCAATCTCTGGAAATTTTTCTTGTGATGAAGGTTTTGATGCCTCATCAATTTCCATTTGTTGTGGGGATTGAGCGGGCAATTCCCCAGCAACTTCTACTTCTTTTTGAACCTGTTTAAATAGAAAGTGTTAGTTTGAGAAAAATGATCAGAGATTTGTCTTTGAAGATTATAGATATCTGAATGAAATACCTTCTCTGCAGAAGGTTCAGATACTTGTTCCTCAGAGACCTTGGAAGTCTCTGGATTCTTCTCTAAAGAGGTAGACTTTTCAGTCTCTTCATTTTTCTTCTCAGTTGGAGCCTATTAGAAACAAACACTTAATAGTATTAGTCAAGTGTATAAAGCACATATCTGAGACGTTATATCTTAAGGAACTGTCTTCTACCTGTGAGACAGGCTCCTGTTCCTTAAGTGGTGAGGCTATGGAAGCCTCCTTCTCAGATTCTGAGGCAAGCTTTGCAGCTTCCTCTTGTTCTTTTGTTTCTAATTCAGCCTGTAACAAAGAATTTTTATTAGTTAACAAGACAACAAACACAAAGAAATTCACAAGTGCAAACCATTCAGCTACCTGAGCAATGTCAGGCTGAGTGGTCTCTGGAACTTGTGACCCTTTCATGAGTTGGTCTCATTGTTCCAGTGTTGCTTCTTTGTTGGAAGTTTGAGGTACTTCAACCTTTTCCGGAGTGGCTAACTAAGTTGCCTCCCCTGGTTGATCATTCTGAGTAGGTGTCTCAGTTTGATCCCTCTCTTGGAGTTGGGGAACCTGCTCATTTGCAGGATATTCTTCAGCATGTTGCATTGCTGGCATGTCGAAATGGAGTTCATTTACCATTTCATCAACCACTTGTGGCTGTTGTGGTTGTGGTTGTTGTGGTTGTCTGGAAGTAGAAGTTTGAGCAGTTGAGAGTTCTTCCAGATTTTTAAGTGTGGTGTTGATATCAGCGTCTACCAACACTAGGTCACTACTCATCAGGGCTTCTTGAAGTTGTTTAAATGTGACTTTCCCTTGATGGTGTGTTGGCACCAACAACCTTTGCTATAGGTGCTTGTTCAGCAACCTGTGAGCTGGTTGCTTTCTCAGCAACCTTGGACCTTTTGTTCTTCCCCTTTGCCTTGGTTACTTTTTCAGCAACCTTTGGGATGGGATCTTCTCCTCGTTCGATTCGTCATCGAAATCTGGAACAGAGTTATCAACAATCCCTGCTGCTTCTGCAGAAAGAGTTAGAAGTTTTTCAGCATTTATGAGTTCATCAGCAAGGCTTTCGGCAATAGTCTTGACATTTCTGAAAGCACTTTCTCTTGCTGAGTCTACTTGTTCAGTAGCTGATGCCTCTTTTGCAGCATTGATGAGTTCATCTTCATTGATGAGTTCATCTGCAGCGACGTCAGGTATCTGGGAATCGACAACCTCAAAGGGTGTGCCTTCTGATTTGCCAGCAGACTTCTTCCTTGAAGTTCTGGGCTTCAGTAACCTTTTTCATCAAGTTTGTATACTCATATTTGTAGAGTAGTTTACTGTTGGCAATATATGTCGTCTCTCTGAGTTCAATGCCAAGACATTCTAGTAAGTAGCAAATTTTCAGTCCATAGCTTACTGTGGCTTTTGGCTCAGCAAGGCCCTTAACGATTTTAGGCTCAAAGCCTTGTATCTTCTTCACAAATTTCATGAAGGCGTACTTCCCACAATAAAAAGGGTTTTCTACCCTTTTGTCTTGTTGGCTGAACAAGAACAACATCATCCAGCGTTCTTGGGTTATCTGGTCAGCACCTCCTTGTAGACCATCAAAGCCTCTGTGAAGGATACATGCCAACACATCCCAGTGGACCAAAAGATGTCTGGTCCTTATGTCAGCAAGCTTAAAGTCGATGGGTGTGTCTGGTTTGTCAAGATCACACACATTACTGTACATTTGCTTCACACTTTCAAGGAGATCTTCATCCTTGGTGTCAATCTCAAAATCCTTTCCAAGAATTTGAAGTTCAAACCCCTCACAGAAAGATGTTTCGTCCAACAAGATTTCTTGTCCTTGGACTTTGGTCTTGATAGAAACTATCTCAGTGCCTTCAGAGATCTTGGAAATAATTGTGGAGTTGTTGTAAAACTCCAGAACATCCAGTGAAGAAACTCCACTGGGAAGAGCAGATAGAAAACTCTTGATTTTTGCCTTTTCAAGCATATCAAGTACTAACTTCCTGTCAGTTTGGTTTTCTATTGCGGCTACCAGGTATTCCTCAATCATGGCACCACCCCAAATCATCCTGTGATTTGAAGTCCAATGATCAGTAGTAGTAGCTTGGGATTTCTGAGTAGAAGCACGTTTGGGAGCCATCTCTTTAAATAGTGAGGTCTTTGAAAAATGAGAAAGAGATTAGGGTGAGAGATTAGTAATTCTTTGCAGAAAAACTAACAGAGATTTGCAGAGGTTGAAGAAGAGTTTTTGCTATTTTTGTGCAAGTCTGTATGTTGGATTAGGCGAAAGTAATTTCTTTTGCCGAAATCCCATATATATAGCAATGTAATCTCTACAAACATATACATACAAATTAATTTTGTGTGTAAGTATCTGTGAATTGCAGGCAGGCGTGAGTAAAAGCTTGTTCGGCATTAAATGCATAGTGGACCCTGTCAGAATTTTAACAGTCCACTATTTACTGAGAGTTAATCTCTGCCGTAAAGATCAATCGCCCAATTCATCAAGGGTCACCATTACTTCTTCAGCAATGATCACAATCAAAAAATGTAATTGTGCCCATTTAATGAATTTTGGCTATTAGCTTTCTGAATCACGTTTCTGTATGACCAAGAACACTGTTTGCATTTGAATTTATCTCACATTTGGTATTTGTCCAAGTTTTACACAGATATAGAAATAATACAAATTTCAAGAGAGTAGTTGACTGCAGACAGTTGTACTATTCTCTTTTGTGTTCCCCCTCACTGAGTGATCCAGATATCTGAGTACCCGTCTCAGAAATCTTTGAACAGCCGTTTTACCCTTTAGCCTTTAGTTTCTGGATACCTATTGCAGATTCCTCTTCTCTGGACACCCGTTCCAGATACCTCTTTTCTGGATACCCGTTCCAAATACCTCTTTTCTGGATACCCGTTCCAGATACCTCTTCTCTCTTCTTTGATATCTTCTTCTGATATCTCTTTTCTGAACTTTTTTAGTTCATTGGTAGCTCCATTAGTCCAAGACTATGTCTTAAGGCTAAGAATCTACTTTCTTGTAGTGGCTTAGTGAAGATATCTGCAAGTTGGTCTTCAGTGCCAATCTTGAGTATCTCTATATTGCCTTTTTCAACATGGTCTCTGATGAAGTAGTGTCTAACATCAATGTGCTTTGTTCTTGCATGAAACTTAGGATTCTGAGTTATAGCAATGGCACTTGTGTTGTCACAGAAAATGGGAGTTTTCTCTTCGTTGACTCCATAGTCTTTGAGTTGTTGTTGTATCCACAATATCTGTGAAGCACAACATCCAGCAGCAATATATTCAGCCTCTGTGGTAGATGTGGCAATTGAATTTTGTTTCTTGCTGAACCATGATATTAATCTAGCACCAAGAAATTGACAAGTTCCTGAGGTGCTTTTTCTATCAAGCAATGATCCAGCATAGTCGACATCTGAATAGCCAACCAAACTTAATCCACTCTCTTTTGGATACCACAATCCAACTTCTACAGTACCTTTTACATACCTTAATATTTTCATAGCAATGTTGTAGTGTGACTGCATTGGATTTGTCTGAAATCTAGCACACACTCCAACTGCATATTGAATATCAGGTCTACTTGCAGTGAGGTATAGTAGAGACCCAATCAATTTCCTATACTTCTGTTCTTCAACACTCTTGTCAGATTCAGTATAGGTCATTTTGGTTCCAATGCTCATTGGTATCTTAGCATTCTTTTCAGAAGGCTTTAGATTGAACTTATTGAGCATATCCTTTGCATACTTTGTTTGACTAATGAATATTCCATCATTGAGTTGCTTGACTTGCAGCCCTAGGAAGTAATTCAATTCTCCCATCATGCTCATCTCAAATTTACATTTCATGAGTTCAACAAAATCATCACAAAGTTGCTTGTCTTTAGATCCAAATATAATGTCATCAACATATACTTGAACTAAAAGTAGTTTCCCATCATGGTTCAATGTGAAGAGTGTTTTATCAACATCTCCTTTCTTGAAACCACTTTCCAGTAGGTATTTGGCCAATGTATCATACCATGCTCTTGGAGCTTGTTTCAGCCCATACAGAGCTTTCTGAAGCTTATAGACCATCCTACTTTCTGAGGAAACTTCAAAACCTGGTGGTTGCTCAACATAGACTTCCTCGGATTCACCATTTAGAAATGCACTCTTGACATCCATCTGATAAACTGTAAAGTCATTATGAGCTTCAAAGGCTAGAAAGAGTCTTATTGCATCCAATCTTGCAACTGGTGCATAAGATTCATCAAAATCTAGTCCTTTAGTCTGGGTAAATCCCTTGGCAACCAACCTAGCTTTGTTTCTGGTTATTTCACCAGACTCATTCATTTTGTTTCTGAAAATCCACTTGGTTCCTATTACAGATATTCCGTCAGCAAATGGAACCAGTTTCCAGACTTTGTTTCTCTCAAATTGATCCAACTCTTCTTGCATTGCAGAGATCCAGTCTTGATCTTTTAATGCTTCTTCTATAGTCTTTGGTTCAATTTTTGAGATGAAACATCCATAGAGACAACTTGCATTTTCAGCGATTGCTCTTCTAGTTCTAACTCCTTGGTCTATGGAACCAATCACATCTTTTGAAGGATGATTTCTTATCCATTTCATAATGGGTTTTGAACTAGTAGGATCAATATCAATTTGATTTGAATGTGAATCAATATGATCTTGATGAGATACTTGGGCAGTATCTAGGATATCTGACACATGGGTAATGTCATGGATATCTGACACTTTTTCAGTGTTAGAGATATCTGGATCTTGCATTTTAGCAATCTCATTCTCAGATACCTTTTCATGATGAAGGTTCTCAGTAGCCTGTTCCATTTCTGGAATTCTCATAGGAAATTCTTCATCATGTCTTAGAGTCATCTGGTTGTTACTAAGCATAGGTTGCTTTTCATCGTCAGACTCATCCTCTATTTGAATGGTAGAATTGTTTCCTTCTGAGGATCCTTTTTCAGAATCTTTAATCATTAGTTCTTTGAACCTATCTGAGAGATCATCATTCAAGAGTACTTTCTTGTTTCCTTCATAGAATACTACATGAATAGATTCTTCGATCTTTTGCGTTCTTTTGTTATAGATTCTGTAAGCTTTGCTATTCAGAGAGTAACCAAGAAATACTCCTTCATCTGCCTTTGGTTGAAATGTTCTCAAGTATTCTTTTCCATTGTTAAGAACGAAACATCTGCAACCAAACACTCTTAGATGTTTGATACTAGGGGGCCTACCAATGAAAAGCTCATACGGAGTTTTGTCATGGTGTTTGTTAATCAGACATCTATTTTGAGTGTAGCATGTTGTGTTTACAGCTTCAACCAAATAGATTTCACTTATTTCAGTGTCAGCAAGCATTATTTTTGCTGCTTCTTTCAGGGTCCTATTCTTTCTTTCAGCAACACCATTTTGTTGTGGTGTCCTTACAGAAGATAGTTGATGTTGTATACCTTTGCAAGTACAAAACTCTTTGATGTACTGGTTCACAAACTCAGTACCATGGTCTGTTCTGATTACAGATACCTTGTCATTTTTCATGACTTCGAGCTTATTCGGCAAGTTAGGTATCTCAACCCTTGCATCAGAATTGTGTTTGAGAAACACAACCCAAGTGAATATTGAGTAATCATCAACAACAACCAGACCATACTTCTTTCCTACATAACTAGTTACTGAGGATTCAAACAGATCCATATGTAACATTTCTAGTGGCCTTTCGCTGGAATGTCTAGTTTTAGACTTGAAAGATATTTTGGATTGTTTTCCCATTTGGCAAGCTGAGCGTACACCTTCTTTTCTATATGCCATTTTGGGTAAACCAACCACCAACTCTTTCTTGGCTAGTTTATTCAGAGTTTTGAAATTCAAGTGACTCATTCTTTTATGCCATAGCCAATTTTCTTCAGTGCGGCCAGATTGACTCACCATGAGACATTCTTCGGTTGTGGCGGATGCCCAATCAGCAACATAAAGATTTCCTTTACGCCTTGAAACCAAGACTGTCTGCTTTGACTCATTGTCAATCACTTTACATAGTTTTGACTTGATCTTGACAGTGTACCCTTTGTCTACTAGTTGACTCATGCTTAGGAGATTATATTTCAATCCCTTTACATGAAGTACTTCAGAGATTGTGAGGGCGCCGAACTTCAAATTGCCAAAACCTATGGTTGGATTTTCATCTCCTCCAGCAAACCTGATAATTGGTCCATCATTGCAATTTTTGTAGTTAATCAGATTTGCTTTGTCTCCTGTCATGTGCTTCCCACATCCACTATCAAAATGCCACTTTGTCTTTAGAGTGTTCTGCACAAAACAGAAAATAGGAGATTAGGTTCTCATATCAACAATGAAACCATCTGGATTAAAGAATCTTCCAGTAGGAATCCATTTTTGAATAAATTTCCTAGGAACATTCTTTTGTCTAATAGGAACATAAGGAGGAATCTTACTCAAATGATTAGTACCATTGTTGTTAGGAACTATTTTCTTCCTTGGTGTGTTCCTAGGTGCTCCATTTGGTGTTTTCAGATACCTGTCAGTTTTCTGAGTCTGCTTTACAGCAAACCTAGTTTTCCTAGCCAGATTTCTTCAAGCCCTGGCATTCAGATTTTCAGTGGCTTGATTTATCTTCCACTTCTGATAATTGATGTGAGGAATTCTAGCTTTTAACCATCGTTCTTGCTCTTGTTTGTATTCGCGAGCAAGTTGTTTCCCGATGAGTTTATAGCCAATACCATTCCGAGCACGATCTTTGTCGAGATCTCTTCTCGTGACTTTGCTAGTCTCTGGATGATCAATTTTCTTTCCAGAAAACGTGACATAACAAAATTTGCCAGCTCCTGCAATTTTTCCTTTTTGAGAGACATAGCACTCTGGATGATTGCACTTCTCAGTGTTATGTTTCTTTTCAGAGACATTTCCCACAGTTTTCTTTTAGACTTGTTTTTCCCACAAAGGCTTGGTCGCAACTGCCTTTCCTTTGTCAACAATCTTAGCTTTCTGACCGATACTGTAGATTGTTTGGGAGTCACCTCGCTGAGCACTGACGAATGTTAGTCCTTCATTACTCTTATTTAGAGTGGTGGAACTATCTGTGTGTGTCCATTAAGTCCTCTCTTTTCTGAAGGATCTCTTAAATAAGATTGCACTTCAGTAAGAGTGTCACTAGCTTTGGCATAAGATTGAAAGGATAGTTCTTTCTTTTTGAGTTCCTTATTTTCAAAAAGAAGACCTTCACATTTCTTTTGAAGATTTGCCATTGCTTCTTTATGTGACTTTTCGGTCTCAGATATCTGATCCTTGAGAAATGCATTTTCAGCATCCTTTTTCTCAGATATCTTGATTAATTTAGAATTTTCCTTTGCAAGAGAATTCTTTTCTTCTTCGAAATTTTCGGCTCTAGCTCGGAACGTTAGAAATTCTCTTTTGTAAAGATCAATTTCTTTTCTGAGATTTTCCAGTTCTTTGATTCCTTCGTCATCACTTTCATAAGTATAACAGGAAGTATGTGTTACCTCATCAGCCATTAGACAAGGTTCAATGTTGGAGATATCTGGGAAGATTTATTCAGCCATTCCACACACTTCTTTCTTCTTTTGACCAAAGTCAATTACTTCATGAGAAACACCGTATATTTCTGGAGAAGGCAGTGTGGAATCATCTGCATCCTCATCCTCAGAATCGGACTCAATATCTAGAGCATCCAGTTGGAGTTGAATCTTTTTCCTTTCTTCAGTGAGCATAGCTCTTTGACTTCTTTTGAAGATTCTTTTATCTTTCTTGTCACCTGTCTTAAATTTGTTGAAGCGGGACAATCCTTCTTGAAATGACCAGTTTCGACAATAGAAAGCAGATATCATTTCAATTTCGCTTCCTCGATTTGATGCTTTACGAGCCATTGTTCAATGAGCTTTGCATATTTTGTCTTGGTGATAGTTTGAGCCTAGATGCTTTTTCAGCTTCTCTTTGGCTTTTCTTCTCTCAATTTCTCGACTGACATATTTTCCCATTTGCTTTACAGCAAGAGCATCCTCAGTCACATCCTTCCCTTTCTTCTTTTTCAGAAGTTCCTTGAGCAACTAGAGCAACACTCTGCAACTTCTCAGTTGTTTGTTCCCTTTGAGTTGTCTCATAGTCAACAGTGGCAAGGTGAGAGAAAAGTTCCACAGGAGTGATATCTGGCATTCCTTGGTTAAAGTAGAAAAACTTTGTGTGTTCCCAGTTATGATTTAGACTTCTCACAATGGTTTTAATCTTTTCTGATTGGGTGTATCTATTACTTTCACCAAGTGCAGCCATGTCACTCATGAGTGTTGTAAACCGGAAATCTAGTTCTTCAAGAGTCTCTGTGGGACCTTGTTTGAAATTTTGGAATTATAGCTTCAAAACTTCGAACTTATTTTCCTTTGTTTTTTCAGTGCCAGCACAGATTTCTTCAATCAGTTGCCAGACCACATTCGCCGTTTTTGCACCCCATAGTTTACACTGTATGTGCTCTGGAGTAGAACGTATGATGATATTACGAGCCTGTCCATCCAATCTATTTCTCTTGGCATCTACCGATGTCCAGAGTTCTCTGGGCTTTGGTTCGTAAATAACTTGACTGGCAAGTCTCCCACTGGTTGTCTGTGAAGACCTATCACTTTGTTCTCTGTCTCTACCATTAGAAACCTCTATGACTTGCTTGAGTTGTTGAATGACTATTGGGCCATTCTTTTTTACTTCAATCATTTCGTCACTGATGGCTTCTAGGTGGAGCATCATGTTGTTCTTCCATTTCTCATAATTCTCTGGCTTGAGAATTGGGGCGTCACTTAAAGACATCCTGCAGCAAACACACTAAACAAACGAATCAAGTGTAGGTGAAAAGCAGTTAGTGGGCACTTATCTAGGATCTAGGTACAGTGCAGAAGGCTTGGGAACCTCCTGCTCTGATACCACCTGTTGGTCCAGATAACGGCAAAGTAAAAGTCTAGAGGGGGGGGGGGTGAATAGTCTTTTAAAAACTTTTGTCGATAAGCATTTCTCGATATCAGAAGATATCGATACTTAATTCGAGAGAGGAAGACTTCGAGATAAGTGCGTGTTGAAGATAAGTGTAAGTACTTTGCAATATAAGTAAAACAAGTAATAAACTGCAGAAAGTAAATAACACACGTCTTTTTATAGTGGTATCTGAATGTGGCGTAATCCTTCAACTAATCCACTTCGGTCTTTCTCAGACCTAGAATCCACTAAGATAAATGAGGTAACCTTACAGATATCTTTTCTTAGATTCCTAAAAGCACTAGGTTCCCAACCAAGTGTTCCCCCTAAGTTATTCTCCGGTTTCCACAGCCAAGTACTTCCTGTACTCAGAAACCTTTTTGAGCTATTCCTTAGCTTCCCAAGCTAAGTACTTCCTGTGCTCAACAACCTTGGAGTTATTCCTTAGTTTCTCAAACTAAGTACTTCCTGTACTCCACGCCGTATGTCGTGTTGGTTTTAGGTTTGTTTGTCAGGTGAGCTCCTTTAATAACTTGTTCATTTATTCAGATAGCTCTGTGAATCAAGTATACTTAATACACTTTGCAATGTATGGTATCTTGTTCTCTACTGACCCAAGTCTATGGTAAGTGTTTGTTGGTCCAGATAACGGCAAAGTAAAAGACTAGAGGGGGGGGGGGTGAATAGTCTTTTAAAACTTTTGTCGATAACAAATGTTTCTCAGATATCTGATACTTAGAATCAGAGTGCGGAAGACTTAATAAAGATAAGTGTAGAAACAGTTAATAAGTGTGTGTGTTGCTGAAGTATAAATTCAGAAACGTAAATGACACAGCAAGTATAGTGGTATCTGGAGGTGGCGTAATCCTCCAACTAATCCACTTCGGTCTATCAGAGACCTAGAATTCACTAGAACAGATAATTGAGATAACCTTACAATAATCCTATTCTAAGATTCTGAACAATTGGTTCCCAACCAAATGTTCCCCCTGAGTTGTTCCCTAGCTTCTTCAGCCAAGTACTTCCTATACTCAGAAACCTTTGAGTTATTCCCTAGCTTCCCAAGCTAAGTACTTCCTATACTCAATAACCTTGGAGTTATTCCTTAGTTTCCCAAATCAAGTATTTCCTATACTCCGGTAACCTTGGAGTTATTCCCTGATTTTTCAAACTAAGTACTTCCTGTACTCCACGCCGGTTTTGGTGTTGGTTTCGGTTTGAGTTGTCAGATGAGCGTCTTAATAACTTTTCAGTTATTCAGATAGCTCTGTGAACTAAGTTACTTAATACACTTTACAGCGTATGGTATCTTGTTCGATTTTACTGACCCAAGTCTTATGATATCTATTCAAGAGAATGAATCTCAGATAGTTGATTTTTTGATTCAACTCCTTCACAGATAGCTTTGCTTGTTTAGGATCAGGACACTTAGAACTTCAGTGTTTACTCAAGATCAAAAGCTTTGGTCGCAACAGAAAGCTTTGATAATAAGTAAGCTGCTTTGAGAGAGTAGGATGTTCAGAGTTCTATGTTTCAGTGTATGCAGTGTGTAAGTTTCAGTGTCTCTCAAGCTGTCTAAGTGTTGATATTTATAGATGAATTTGAGTGTCGTTTGAATAGTATCCGTTAGGCTCAAATTCAAACTATCAATATCTGTGTATAGTACTGTAGCAGGTTTTGTCTTCTTATCAGAAGTTGCCGTTGCTTTTATTCAGACATCTCTGTCCGTGCATTAAATGCTTTGTACTATACTTTTTGTCCTGTAGTGTCAACGGAACTATGCTTTGTATCAGAGACTAGACTTGTTATCTGATTCTTTGCACGTCCTTATCTTCATTCTTCAGATACCACTTGTAATGTAATTATTGAAACAACTTTGTTTGCAATACATGTTTCTCTTTCAGAAACGTGGTTAACGCTCAAGGTATCTGAGAATAGATATCTGTAGACACTTTCCTTGTTTTCAGATATGTATCTCATTTCTCAGATATCTCTTGTGACACAGTTTATTTGAAACTGTTCGTGTCTACAAGATATCTGGCTAAGATATCTGAACAATAGATTCAGTAATCTTGTGCAGTTTTCTTCAAATCTTCAAATGTTGTTGAGCTTTCTGCTTGGATGTCTTCTTCTTGGTCTTCTCTTCATAAAATAAAAATTACATTTTGAGACCTAACATCCTATACAAGATTAGCTAGACTATCATACTTAGTGGGTTTCCTCTTTTACAATGTTCAAGTGAACCAAGAGTACTAATCACCTTTCTGAGACTAATATAAGTCATCATGTTGCTGAACAAAATCTAAACAGATATTCTAACAAAATATCTAACAGTGTTCAAGAGAATGAAACTTAGATATGAAATCTTAGTTCAACTCTTTCACAGATAACAATGCTCGTTAAGGATCAAAACACTTATAACTTTTGTGCTACTTAGAATCAAGAGCTTTGGTCGAAACAGAAAGCTTGAAGGTAAGTAGTTTGCTTGAGAGCGCTTGTGTGAGTATTCAATGTATTCTGAGGTCTAAGTTCTGTGTGTATTCTCAAGCAGTCTAAGTGTTGATATTTATAGATGAATTTGAGTGACGTTTGAATAGTATCCGTTAGGCTTAAATCAAATTCAAACTATTGATATCTGAATATAGTACTATAGCAGGTTTGTCTTCTTCTTCAGAAGCTACCGTTTTTGTTCAGACATTTCTGTCTGTGCATTTAATGCACTGTACTATATTTTGTCCTATAGTGCCAACGGAACTATGCATGGTATCAGAGATCTTTATACAATCAGGGCTTTCTGAAACTCTGCATGTTCTTTTCCAGAGATCATCATAGCTCCAGATACCACTTGTTTAAACAACTTGTTATAATATGTTTCTTTTTCTGAAGCATATTTTATGTCCAAGGATTCTGAATGTAGATATCTGTGGGCAATTTCCTAGTCTCAGAAACCTTTTATTCTCAGATATCTTTTGCAACTCGTGTGTTTCAAAACACTTGTTTCTCCAAGATATCTGGACACAGGTATCTGAAAAATCCTTGTCTTCAACAATCTTGTGCAGTCTTCAAATCTTCAACTCCGTTGAACTTTTCCTGCTGGATGCCTTCTTCTTGGTCTTCTTCAGAAAATAAAAATTACATTTCAAGACCTAACATCCTATACAAGATTTGCTAGACTATCATACTTAGTGAGTTTCCTCTTTTACAGTGTTCAAGTGAACTAAGAGTACTATTCACCTTTCTGAGCTAAGATAAGTCATTAGGTTGCTGATCAAAATCTAAACAGATATTCCTAACATAATTAGCACCACTCGATCTAACTATTGTGTTCTCTTCTCTCTCATATCTAAAGAAATTATTTGCTTTTCTATTTTCTAGTTATTAGTAGTTCACAACTCAAACAATTTAAACAGTTTACGCAAGTGACTATTTGCTTTCAATTGCTTGGTAGCTTAATTGTTTCCTTAGCGAACGACTCTGTGGTTAGCTTTGTTTATTCTACAACAACTGCTTGCTACTTGTTTCTAAGTATCAATTTGAGCACATCAAATTTGGCGCCGCTGCCGAGGAATCAATTCCTACTTTAACGCTTGATTGCAAATTTTTACTTGTTTTCCAACTTACCTGAAGTTTAGTGCACTAATAGAAACTAAGGATATTTCGAGATTTTTGTGTTGTGTAGCTCTAACAAAAGGTTTATCAGAAGGAAACTCCAATGGCCCAGCTAACCTATGGAGCCTACATGCAACCCGGCGAGGTTAAGACTGGAAAAGCGGCAATCGTACTGTCTAATGAGGCGAGGAATTTGGAACTCAAACCTCACCAATTCCATAATCTTCCCAAGTTCTACGGAATGGCCAATGAGGATGTGATAAGGTTCCTCAAGGAGATTGAAGTACTAATTGCAAGGATTCCGTTGACAGCCGGAGGAGTAACAATTTCAGATGGAGAGATAAGGAAGAAGGGTTTTCCATTGTGCCTGCAGGATAAAGCTAGGAACTGGCTGTTGAACCAGCCTGGGGGTTCACTACCTACTTGGGAGTCTCTCTATAAAGCCTTCGTGAATAAATTTTACCCTCCCGAGAGAACGCAGCAACTTCATACCCAGATAATGCAGTTTCAGCAGATGCATGATGAGACCTTCTATGAAGCTCGGGACCGTTTTTTGCAGTTATTGGCCCAATATCCTCACCACAGGATAGACGATATGAGCTTATCTGTCTAATTTTATGAAGGCGTGGATTGGGAATATCAAAATATGGTTGATGTGAGCTGTAAAAACTCCTTCCAGGAAGCATCCGCCGATGAATTGAACAGTCTTTTCGAGAAGCTGGCAGCAGCATCGCAGCTTAAGGGAGCAAGAGATAAGGCTAGGAGAGTGGCAGTCAGAGCAGTGGAAGATACTCCAGGGCCGTGTATTACTGAGCTAGAAAAAGAAATCAGGAACCATATGGAGAGGTCTGAGAGGTACTGGTTTGAGGCGAAAAAAATTCAAGAAAATAATAACCAGAGGTTCGACAGTATTGAGCAGTCGCAAAGAAGGTTGGAACATATATTAGGTGACTTGGTTGTGAAATTATTGCTCATGGAGAAAGGTAGACACTGAGGAGTCTCAGAAAACATTAGAGTTCTAGTAGTTGAGATAAATTTTGAAGAACCAGGGAAGGTTACATCTGTTGTTGCCACATGTACCAATGAGGTTGAGAACTCTGCACCAGACGAGGGAACTCCAGCAACAGGTCAAGTGACCCATGTACTAACAGCGGAGCAGACTAAAGACGTAGCCACTGTTGTATCAACGGGGGATGAAGTCGAGGAACCGAGTTCCGTGATTTCAGAAGAGGAGGCGAATGCGGAGAAAGATACTGCTGAAACCGACCCCCCCCCCCCCAACCATAGTCATTCCTAAGGCGGAAAAGAGTATAAGCGACTCCGATAGCTTTAATTTATTGGTAGGCATTGGGTGTTCAACTCAGGTTACCGGAATAGTCGACACTGGTGCTAGTTGCAACTTGATGACTTTTGACACCTATGAAGACTTAGGCTTAAAAGGATTGGAGTTGCGCAGATGCTTTATGACTCTTGCTGGTGGAACCCGAAGCAGATGCATGGGGATCGTTGAAGATGTTTCGGTTAAGCTGGATGGTATAACAGTGATGACAGATTTTGTGGTAGTGGAATCGCCGAGGGTGAAGGGGAAAGAAATGAAAAAAGATATGCTACTTCTAGGGAGACCCTTCATCCGCTCAACTCTCATGGTGGTGAATTTACATGCCCGAACCTGCACAATTAAGGTGCAAGGCAAGCCACACGAACTGAAGGCCTATTCTGCTCCATCAAATTCTGTTTCGCAAGTCGATAGCAGGAAATTCATCGGAGCACACACTGGACCCTTATATCTACATACTTATCAACAAGGAAGAACAAGAGCTGCACCAACCGGAAGAGCCAAGAACCTCCAGAGTACCCGTTAGCCAACACGGAAGAGTCTTGTACATGACTATAAAGGGACACCAGCAGGCAAGTCACTATAGCTCCCATTCTCTTTTCTTTTTCACTCTACGCTTGAGGATATGCTTGAGTTTAGGTTTCGGGAGGGGGAATGTGCTCTCTAGTGTCTTGTCTGCATTTTTCTCTGATTATATGTGTCTTTAGAGTCTTTCGTCTTTACTTCTTTGTATTCTATTCTACTGTGTGTCATGTGACCTTTCTCTATTACAGTTTCTTTCTCAGTCTAGGTCTAGTTAATTTCCCTTTAAGTACTTTTGTGGTGAGTCTGAGTCTTTTACCAAGTCGAACGTCCATTGTAGATGATAAATCCACCTACTGCTTACGTTTTGTTTGATGATTAGCTGGAAGTAGGACAGTATATTTTTAATCCTGGAAGGTTGTTTCTCTTTTAAATAGCAAGTTTGTTTAGCTCCTTGGTCCAAAAAGCCTGTGAG
Source organism: Plantago major (assembly GCA_026545765.1). Classification (NCBI taxonomy): domain Eukaryota; kingdom Viridiplantae; phylum Streptophyta; class Magnoliopsida; order Lamiales; family Plantaginaceae; genus Plantago; species Plantago major. The sequence goes on along the minus strand of CM048843.1, from coordinate 38,139,330 downwards.
AAGCCTGAGAGCCGATGAAAAAATTTTATACCGGCAAATGTATTTTGTGATTTACTGGGTTGTGCAAGTTTTTACATATTACTTGCGCCTTTTCATACTTATGTGTACTCAGTCTTGTTAGGGATGACGAACGGCATGCTCTTTTTAAGCCCTTCCCCCTGTTCCAAGGAATAGGTTTGGGGAGAGAACTGTTATCTTGCGACTTATATGTGCTGTTTTGCGTTATTGCTGAAAAGCTTGTTTACTGCTCCCTAAGGCTTATTGATATTTAAATCTCATGGTGGATCTATGGTCTTCATTGATCACCGTTAATTGTGTTAAGCGTGTTTCAAATTCTACCTATATACCGGCGTGGTCTTACAAAGCCATATGTCCGTGAGGGTTGATGGCACGTACACCAAACTTACACACACAAAAGTGCGGACTTTCGGTAAAACAGACACCTGCAAAAAGTTGAGAATAAAATAGCCCAATGCGGCCACGCACTGAATTCAGTGAAGTATTACGAGATCTGATGTTGTTTTGAATTGAATAGGGGGAGCAGTTTCAGCTTTTGTTTTCTGAAAAATTGAGTCGCATGTTAAGTCACTTTCGATCTAATGAGATGAGTACACAAGCATAAGATATTTTAGGCACCTTTCTGATGCAAGTCACCTTCCCAGTTTATTTTTGAGCTTATACCCCATTTGGATACTTCCAAGAGAGTAAGAGATACACTGCATTCACCTGTGAGGGACTAGCGAGCTACACTTAAGTGTTATTTGTCTGGGAAACGATTGTGTTTGATTTTCTGTACACTGTTTTGCCAAAGTTGGTTTGATGATAAAATTTTTGCATCTCGTGGACTTACTATTTACAATGGTAGATTCGGTCACTTGGGACTTTGACTCTTAATTTGTTTTCGTGGTTTGAGACTAATTTTTGTATAGTTTTATTTGTTTGCTCGAGGACAAGCAAAGGTTTGTTCTGGGGAGTTTGATGAGTCAGTTTTATACCGTCTCATTTGGTCTTTTTTACCTTTTTTTGTCATCCTTGAGTGTAGTTTTAGTAGTTTTCCTAGTGTCTTTTTACTTGTTTTGTTCTTTGTATGTTTTGTAGATATTTGTCTAAACCGCGCTAATTGAAGGCAAAATGGTGTATTTTATATGCATATACAAGATTTGGAGTTCCAATGCCTCGTATGGATGCTAGAAGTGAAGCGGGAAGGCCAAAATATCACGAATTTGAGTCAAAAGGCGTCAAAGGGGCAAAATGGTCTCTCCAGAAGAACTGGCGACGCCAGTTTGATAACTAGCGTACGCCAGCATCTTCCTGCTTGGCGTATCGCCAAACTAGCGACGCCAGCTTCCTTTTCGCCGTTTTCTTCTACGATTTCTTTTCCTCATTCCGTTTTTTCTCCTTATGTTATATATTAGACATCATTCTATTGTCAAGAACAATACTTTGCCCTAGATCTAAACCTAGTTCATAGAAAAAGCTCCATATTCACAATTGTGACATTGAGACATATCTTGGAGCTTGGTTTTATCCTTGATTGATTTATCGGTATCGAATTCCTAATCACCATGGTAATTCTCTATTGTTTATCTCTTTACAATTCGTTCTTATTCTTGTTTGTCGAATTGTATGAGCTTGCATGCGATTATCATTATGTTTATGTTTATCATGAGCAATATCTTGAAGTCTTTCATCTTTCAATCTATCATGAGTAGCTAAACCACTTCGAGCACGGTAGTGATGTGACGGTGATTGCGTATTCGTTTCTAGGGTTAGGATTCGTTCATATAGGTTAGTCTCGTTCAAATATCTTCATAAAAACCTTTCAATCCAATAAGCTAGTTCAAAGATTCTCTAAAATGTTTGGTTAAGGATCGTGGATTGACGACCCACGACTACTCTAGTTCAAAGATTTTCAAATAATGTTTGGTTGAATTGGATCGAATGTTTTAAGTACACCGACCGTGTGACAAGTATGAACGATTTCCCTAGAACGAATTAGCACCACTCGATCTAACTATTGTGTTCTCTTCTCTCTCATATGTAAAACAGTTATCTTCTTTTCTATTTTCTAGTTATTAGTAGTTCACAACTCAAACAATTCAAACAATTTATGCAAGTGACTATTTGCTTTCAATTGCTTGGTAGCTTAATTGTTTCCTTAGCGAACGACTCTGTGGTTAGCTTTGTTTATTCTACAACAACTGCTTGCTACTTGTTTCTAAGTATCAATTTGAGCACATCAATAATCCGGAAGACGATAGCACAGAACTAGCGAAAATTTCATGTCAAAAAGCTCTGAACCTACTTGACACGTTAGAAATGTTTTCGGTGCAAGAAGAAGTTCACATATAGATCATCTACTAACTCATAAAAGCCAAAAGAAGTTGCTCAAAAAAAAAAAAAACAAAAGATTTGTTTATCACTTAAAAAGTTTACGTCAGTATCATCACTACAAGAATTCTGCGAATTGGCGACGGAAAGGGGCGACGGATAACTATCCGTCTCCCCTTAACGATGGATCAGCAATTTTAGCGCCCTATCCGTCGCTAATCCGTCGATGTATCCGTCGCCATTTAGTGACAGATAGTTATCCGTCACTAAATGGCGACGGATATTTCTATCCGTCGTTATAGTTATTCGTTGTTTAACTTTTGGAAAAATAAAAAAGGAAAATAGGAAATTTTACGACGGATAGATTATCCGTCATATCCAGGTGATTTGTATGATTTCAACGGGAAGCTGAAATTGAGTCGCCTGTTAAGTCCTTTTCAATCTAATGAGACGAGTACAAAAGCATAAGATATTTTAGGCACCTTTGTGACGCAAGTCACCTTCCCAGTTTATTTTTGAGCTTATACCCCATTTGGATACTTCCAAGAGAGTGAGAGATACACTGCATTCACCTGTGAGGGACTAGCGAGCTACACTTAAGTGCTATTTGTCTGGGAAACGATTGTGTTTGATTTTCTGTACACTGTTTTGCCAAAGTTGGTTTGATGATAAAATTTTTGCATCTCGTGGACTTACTATTTACAATGGTAGATTCGGTCACTTGGGACTTTGACTCTTAATTTGTTTTCGTGGTTTGAGACTAATTTTTGTATAGCTTTATTTGTTTGCTCGAGGACAAGCAAAGGTTTGTTCTGGGGAGTTTGATGAGTCAGTTTTATACCGTCTCATTTGGTCTTTTTTACCGTTTTTTTGTCATCCTTGAGTGTAGTTTTAGTAGTTTTCCTAGTGTCTTTTTACTTGTTTTGTTCTTTGTATGTTTTGTAGATATTTGTCTCAACCACGCTAATTGAAGGCAAAATGGTGTATTTTATATGCATATACAAGTTTTGGAGTTCCAATGCCTCGTATGGATGCTAGAAGTGAAGTGGGAAGGCCAAAATATCAAGAATTGGAGTCAAAAGGCGTCGAGAATCGGCATACGCCAAAGATCTTCCTTGGCGTGTCATGGCCGACGCTAGTTTAATCGGCGATGCCAGTTTCCTTTTCGCCGTTTTCTTCTGCGATTTCTTTTCCTAATTCCGTTTTTTCTCCTTACGTTATATATTAGACATTCATTCTATTGTCAAGAACAATATTTTGCCCTAGATCTAAACCTAGTTCATAGAAAAAGCTCCATATTCACAATTTTGACATTGAGACATATCTTGGAGGTTGGTTTTATCCTTGATTGATTTATCGATATCGAATTCCTGATCACCATGGTAATTCTCTATTGTTTATCTCTTTACAATTCGTTCTTATTCTTGTTTGTCGAATTGTTAAGCTTGCATGCGATTATCATTATGTTTATGTTTATCATGAGCAATATCTTGAAGTCTTTCATCTTTCAATCTATCATGAGTAGCTAAACCACTCCGAGCTCGGTAGTGATGTGATGGTGATTGCGTATTCGCTTCTAGAGTTAGGATTCGTTCATATAGGTTAGGCTCGTTCAAATATCTTCATAAAAACCTTTCAATCCAATAAGCTAGTTCAAGGATTCTCTAAAATGTTTGGTTAAGGATCGTGGATTGACGACCCACGATTACTCTAGTTCAAAGATTTTCAAATAACGTTTGGTTGAATTGGATCGAATGTTTTAAGTACACTGACCGTGTGACAAGTATGAACGATTTCCCTAGAGCGAATTAGCACCACTCGATCTAACTACTGTGTTCTCTTCTCTCTCATATGTAAAACAGTTATCTGCTTTTCTATTTTCTAGTTATTAGTAGTTCAATAACTCAAACAATTCAAACAATTTACGCAAGTGACTATTTGCTTCAATTGCTTGATAGCTTAATTGTTTCTTTAGCGAACGACTGTGTGGTTAGCTTTGTTTATTCTACAACAACTGCTTGCTACTTGTTTCTAAGTATCAATTTGAGCACATCAATAATCTGGAAGACGATAGCATAGAACTTGTGAAAATTTCATGTAAAAAAACTCCGAACCTACTTGACACGTTAGAAATGTTTTCGATGCATGAAGAAGTTCACATTTAGATCATCTACTAATTCATAAAAGCCAAAAGAAGTTGCTAAAAAAAAAAGCCAAAAGATGTGTTTATCACTTAAAACTTTACGTCAGTATCACATAGACAACTTTAAATAAGTATTTTACAACTTAATGCAATGAAAAAACATGTATATACTTTATCTTTATCGAATATTATGTCATTTAGGCTCTGTTCTCTTCAACTGAAAACTCATTCAGTTCAGTTCAGCTCGTCTTCAGTTCAGTTCAGTTCATTAAATTCATATTATTGTTGTACGAGGAAAATAAGAAAATTTATCCAATTGTGTTATTTTCAACTTTTTTTCTTTCTTTTTTTTTTAATACGACTTTTAGTAGATCAATCAAATAAAGAGTATAGTTACAGTTTGAATTACCCTTCTTTTCTACCGTAAAATGTGAGTTAAGATTAGAAACTACAGAAACCTGAGAGTACCGTACAATATTGTTCACATACTACATCTCTAACAAAAAATCTACATGTTCTTTTGTTGGAAGATATCAGAACAATAGAATTAAACTCAGAAGCTAACGTTGAGTTTTTTCTCAAACTTAACAAATAAAAAACAAGTCCAATTCTAAATTCTTCTCGTAAGCCTCTTATAACAATACGTAGAAAATCGAAAAATTTCACAGGATTTTACAATAAAACAAAGTTATGTTAATCAAATATACTTAATTTCTTTTCATAAAAGTTGAAATATGAGTATTGGGACATGAAAGTTGAAGAAGCAGTTTGAAAAATGGAACAAAGCAGGAGGTTCTGGACAAGAAAGAGTGACGATGTAATGTTGTTGGCACAAGCTTGTGCATGGTTTATGGACTAGTGATTTTTGTTAAGCTTTTAATTATTTTATTTGCCGAACATTGTCCATGCTCTTATAAACATTTTCAAGTTGTAATAAATTTCACCGATTCAAAAAAAAAAAAAAACTAGATAAAGACAGTTTGTACAACGATTAAAATTCGATTTTAATCGAGTTATCATTCTCATATTGTTTTCCACGCGGTTGGTTTTAAAGTTTGTTATACAATAATAAATAAAAAGGTAAAGTGACAGAATAAGAGTAGGAAGAGTGTGATAAAGATGACAAAAATAATATGTCTTTTTTAATTGTGATTATATATACCATCATATAATTGTTATTATTATTACAAAATAATTTCTTCAGTTCAGTTCAATTCGTTTCAGTTCAATTCAGTTCAGAAAATTACAGTTCAAGAGAACAGAGCCTTATTACTATAGGGGAGTATAATTACTTAGGACGAGACTTGAGACCTGAAAAAATCATCAAATATTACAATAATAAGTTTATTTCTTTATGGAGTATTCCTTTTTATTGTAGATAGATTCTCCAAAATCACAACTTTTGCAAGAATTTGGCGTAAAAGATTCTCAACTAGACGGATAAAGGAGCTCTTTCCTCTGCCAATTTTATCCGCAACGGCCGGCCTTCTAACTCCTAAGGGCACATACATGAAACGACATATTTAGTAAATATTCACTGAACGATTGATCCATATAATTCAACAAGGAACAAGGGATTTCTTACCACTCCATCCATGGCACTGATTGCCAATTCTACATCTTGCGCAGATGTAAAAGTAATAAATCCAAATCCTCGAGATTTTCCAGTTTCCCTGTCATACAGAACTCTGGCACTCAGGAATCCGGGCTGGTCCGCAAAAACTTCCCTCAGGTTATCTGAGGTCAGGTTCCAGCTGAGGTTCCCAGCATATATTTTATGAGGGCTGTCCACAAACCCTTGCCGACTGCTTCGTATTTTTGGAGTTGTAATTTCTTTCTCACCACCCCTTGGCACTTCAGGGAAGTTAACCTTTGCAGAACGGCCACCAATTTGCTTCACAAAAATTAATGAAGGTTATACATCTAGCGATTTGGATAGCCTAAATTTAGTTAAAAACACTTATTTTAACCTAGTTTTCTTGATTTTAATTGCTAGACAAACAACCTAAATGATCTAAACATGAGAATTTGCTAAATCTTCCATTACTCCCATATAAAGAAAGCATCGTCTTATTTTTACAGTTCCTCTGCTAGTATCTTGAGATTTACTCCTTTAATGCCAAACATTGACACAATTGTATAGGTAGCTGCAGCTGAAGACAAGATCCTCGATATTTTTGTTATTTCAACGCCCATGGCATTAACAGCTTATTGTAATTGGATTTAACTAACCTACATGGTATTGATGTTTCTGTACTCAGGGCAGTTGGTGTTTGTTTTCATGTTCGTGATCATGAATCAAATTTTTTGGTTCTGCAAATTGCAGATACAAGATCAGAAGTTGCCTGATCAAAAGGATCATGTGCGTGAGTTTAACGTGCTACTACCTACATTCTCTAATTTCGTCTAGAACTGTGACATGCATCACCATTCAGGACTAATACAGTAGAGCAGAATGACATAAACTTACAGATCCATCAAACAACCGTATTGCCTCCTTCGCTTCTTCGGCAGCACCCATTGTTACAAATGCAAATCCTCTACTCCTGTCTGTACGCTTATCATACACAATCTTTACGGAGAAATAACATCATTGTTAAATGAAATATGTTTAGAGTTGATTGAGTATAACACAAGTGCTTTCCTACTCCCTCTCCTAGACTAAATGTCCATATATAACATGTATATAGGGAAAAATCCAACAGAGGTACCTTAAGTTGTGTCATTTCTGGAAAAGATACCTTTAGTTGTTACCGCCCGATTTTGGTAACTTTAACTTTCAATTTTGTCCAATTTGTATACTCCGTCAGTCCAATTTGACGGCTTCGTCAATTTTTACCGTTTTAGTTGTGGCATGATCCGCTTTTGGTACCTTTATTTGTGACAGTCCGATTTTGGTACCTTTAAATGCATTATTGTCCAATTTAGGTACCATACGACACGTGTTGATTTAATATCGCGACACATGTTACTTTGCAAAATACTAAAATACGTTGCATTAAAATGTAAATACGGTAGATATTTGTTAATTTCAAATAGGTCCTATTTTATGAGAAAAATCAAAATTACTCATGAGAAGAATATGGACTATGAACTACCGTAGAAATTTAAAAATAAAACATAATTAAAGAAAAAGAAAAAATACATAGAAGCCATGGGAGCTTCTTCTTCCATGGCAATCTACCATGGAAGCTCCATTGGTGAAAGGATTTCCCGCGCCTAAAGCTCCACCACGGAGCTTCCAGACGGCCATGGGTCTGACAGATGCTTCCATGGCCAATTTGAAATTGAGGGTGGAGGTGCGGAGGACATGTCGGTGGTCGCGGTGGAGGGAGGTGGCGGCGGAGTGGGGTGGAAGGGCACCGGTGGAGGGGATGAAGCAACATGGCCATATTGAACTCCACAATTCACCATTGCCATGGATCTTCCAAAGCTAAAGCTTCATGGTGAAGCTTCAGCAAGATTCCGTGGCAGAAATTGGGTTAATCTCAATTTTCTTGTTTTCTTCCAAAAAATTTTTACCTTCTTTTTAACTTAATTTTCTTTTGATCTTTTTTTGTTTCTACCTTTTTATTAATCTCATAATGGGACTTTTTGAAACTTATTTAGATAAAATGGGGTTACTTCATAATTATCGAAAACAATATGGTTCAATTGACATTGACGAAAATTATTTTATTTGCAATTTTACCCAACTGAAATTAAAATTGGACTGTCATAAACAAAGGTACCAAAAGCGAAATGTCACAACTTAAGGTACATTTTTTGAAATTTTCCGTCCGCTTAAAATTAATTGACCAAATCAAATTGACGACGAGTATACAAATTGGACAAAATTGAAAGTTAAGTTACCAAAATCGGATGGTAACAACTAAAGGTAATTTTTTTAAAAATAACACAACTTAAAGATACCTTTATCGGATTTTTTCCCATGTGTATATGTCCCCTAACACTAAATACCAAACACATACAATCAATGCTACAAAATCCGCTATATTTCCATACTTTATACGTTATATATTTAATCTATGTTAAATTTCTTATACTAGTACGTATCTAAACAAATTAATTTGCGGTTTCTAATTTTGGCAAATCTCAATCTGTCCGTGTACTAAAAATTCAAATCCACATCAATACAAACAAAATTTATTCCCTTTTTATACTTGTTCCATCCCGGAGCTTCCCGTTTCATCATTATTTCAACCCCAACAAAACTTATGTTAACTATATTTTTGGCAATTATTCCTTTAACTGTGATGCCACTCAATTAGTACTACTTGCATCTGTCAAAATCAATTTCTACAACAATATTTTATTATAAACCTATTTTAATTGTAACTTCAATACAGTTCAGGTTTTACTAATACATCTGATATACATATACAACTTTAGGTAGTACTTTGTTGATCATCATCTCCTAATAAAACTTCTCATTTACACATTAAATATAATTAAAATTATACTCATTATATTATTTTATCCAACTTTCAACAACCTACCACTATACTATTTTATCCAAAAGTAACATGTACTATCAAGCAAATGGAAACTAAAAGAAAAGGAGCAAGTAAAAGAAGATAGACCTCAACGGAGAGAACACGCCCGGCCTCAGAAAAGATTTCGGACAACTGAGAAGATGTCATTGAGAAAGGCAAGTTTCCGACGTAGAGCCTCGCAGCTTCATTTTCAACTACTTCTGCCTCTGTATCTTCTCGATTCAATTCAATGCTATCAATTCCAGATATTGGATTCCTACTGATGACAGATGATGAAGAAGAAGAGACACTGTTGATTTTCAGTTTTATTGGTAGCTTTAATTTGTAGGGGTACAACCGCAAGTGGTCATGCCAATTTGAAGGTGTTGACAGAAGAGAAGCATTGCCAATCGCAACACTTGCACTTGCTGCTGATACCGAAACGGAACACCATGACATTTTTGTCTGTAATTTGGGAAACCAGAACAATGGAATTCGGATTACGATTGGATTGGACTGGATTGAATTGATTCTGGAGAAATAAGAGAATGGTATATTAAATGTCTGTCTTGTTGATAAGGTTCCTATAGATTTCTAATGGGCTTCTAAATAAGAGTCCGTTGTGCGAAAGATCCTTTATCTCTTATATATAGGATAGGAAAGTCTAAAAAGTTCATTTAAACGTTAAAACTAAACAATTTATCTTAAAAATTAGACAGACTAATTTTTCGCGGGTCGACCTGTCGGGCTGGGTCAACCCGCGATTTTTTAAAAAAAATAAGTTAATTAGCTCATAAATGTTCATCCAAATCCACATGTTATGATTTTTACATCAAATTGTCTAGTTTTGTCATCAAATTGTCTATGTTTAACATGTATACATTAGTAACAACCTATTTATCCAATGAAAAAAAATTTAGAAAAATAAACATGAACTTCAATTTCATTCATCAAACAATAAATTTCAGTATACAAAATAATCAAAAATTTACAACCTATAAAAATACATGTATTTTTAAAAACATTAAATGAATCTACAAAATAGCTTTCATCACACTCGACTTGTTCGTAGACACCTTCTTCCACAACGTTTCAATTTCTTTGTTCGACCACCATTTTTACAAAAACCTAATACATACAACAAAAACATCAAAAAAACATATACAATTCCTAGTAAAACATAGAATATTTAATTAAAAAAACTAGACAATTTATAGTAAAAAATAGACAATTTATACAAAAAAACTAAACTAACAACAACAAACAACATAGACAATTTCTACTAAATCATAGCCAATTTATACAAAAAAAACTAGACAATTTACAGTAAAACATAGACAATTTATACTAAACATATAATTTTTATACAAAAAATTAGACAATTTATAGTAAAACAATATACTCTAAAAACTAGACAATATCCACTAAAAACTAGACAAAACTTCCTAAATAATTATGTTCATGTTTGATAATAAAACTAGATAATATTTTGTAAAAACTAGACAATACATACTAAAAACTAGACAGTTCAGCATAACTGCAAAACAGAAAGATATAACATGAAAAACTAGACAATTTCTTGTAAAAACTAGACCATATGTGTTAAAAGCTAAAACATAAGGTATTTACATAAAAACTATACAATTTCTCATAAAAACTAGACAATTTCACGTAAAAACTAGACAGTTTTTCGTAAAAACTAGACAATTTCTCGTAAAAATAGAACATGTGTTAAAAGCTAAAACATAAGGTATTTACATAAAAACTAGACAATTTCACGTAAAAACTAGACAATTTGACATAAAAACTAAACCATATGTGTTGAAAGCTAAAACATAAGGTATTTACATAAAAACTAGATAATTTCACGTAAAAACTAGACAATTTCACATAAAAACTAGACAAGTTCACACAAAACATTCAGAAAATACAAAAAAACAACAAATCCCCACCAAAAACATATACAGTGTACACAACCATATAGCAAATCTAAAAATCATAAAAAGTAGATGATACATGTTAAAAACTAGACAATGCATACTAAACCCTAGACAGATTTCCACAAAAATGTTCAAAACAGACAGACATACCTGATCATAAAATTAAACTGTAAATCAACAGATCTAGCAAAAATCGCTCCAGAAACATATACAGTTGTACACCACAGCATAGCAAAAGGTAAAACGTAGAGTATTTTCATGTAAAACTAGACAATAAATACTAAAACCTAGATAGTTTCACACAAAATGAACCACAGATCTAAAAAACTACAGATCTAGCGAATAAACTATACCGGAAAAAGAATTAAGAAGGAGAGGAAGCTCCGTGTTCACTTGTTCCGTATTCGATTTCGCCATTTAATACCTATCAAGTAAAAACGAGTAGAAAAAAAGTTAAAATCACCGATTAAACAGAAAACGAACTGAAAACAACTTTAAAAACACAAACAAAACGAGTTTCAACAGATTACCTGATGGATCGGGATGAAAACACAGTAAAATAAGCAACAACCGCTCGAAACTGAAACATACATCATCGATTAAGCAAAAACGAAGCAACAAAAGGCAAAAACGAACACAAAAACAAGATAATCGAGTTAAAAACATACATTACCTGAGAATCGCGCAATGAAACCGCTCCATAAACTAGGTTTTTCGCCAAAATCGCCAAAAAAGGAGAGCAATCGGAGAAAATGGAAAGAATCCGCTGAAAATGGGAAAAAAAAGGGAAAAAAAAACCTATTTATACTATACCCATATTTAAAACGGTATGACCCGGATAATTTTCGACCCGAAAAACCCGGTAATTTGACCCGCGAAAATAAAAAATGGGCCAATGTAAAAACTAGCCAATTTCTGTAGAAAACCAGTGGACTTTTTGGACTTTCCTAATAGTATAGGACTTTTATAAGACTAAGTATCTAAATAAACTAATTCGGTTTCTTTGAATTAATCTATATCTATCTATATAATAATACTATAATATAATATATTAAGCAAAAAAGATTTGAAGTCATTCTAGAGTGTCCACCTCAATTAATTATGTGGCAAAATCTCATTCTTCGATTGGTCCATTTTTATCTTGGTTGTCTAAATATTGGATTGTCATTGGTCCATTCTTAGACATAATAATGATGTTGTTAGGAATATCTGTTAGTATTTTGATCATTCATCACATGTTCTTATCTTTGCCAGAAAGGTGATTAAGTACTCTTAGTTCACTTGAACATTGTAAAAGAGGAAATCACTGAGTATGATTAGTCTAGTAAATCTTGTATTAGGATTATAGGTCTCTGAATGTAATTTTTATTTCCAAGAAGACCATGAAGATCAATCCTAGCAATGGAGCTTTTCTGAAGATTACAAGACCGGAGATTGCACAAGATTTATGAAGACACCAAGGTTTAGTCTCACTCAGAAAGACTATGTCCTTAATCCTTTCTTAAGTGCATTTAGTTACTTTTGAAACATGATTCTCGAACATATGACATCATGAGTATGGAGCATGCAAACCATCAGAAAGGCTAATGTATCCGTTGAAAACTACAGGACAAGAAATAGTACATGTGCATTAATTGCATCGGTAGAAAAGCCGCTAAAGCACAGTCCTCTCTGAGATATGAGACAAGGACTTCTGAGTACTCATTTAAAGATAAGTATAGACTGAATTTGAATTGTGTCCAACGGGTAACATCCCAACGACTCTCTAATTCATCTATAAACATCACACACTTAGATGCTGAGAAATACGACCAAAAAAAAGAAAAGAACGATCTAACTTGCAAACTTACAATCTAGCAAAGTATTCTCTGAAGCACTCTACTACCCTTTCTGAAAGCTTTCTGTTGCTTGAAGAATCACTAGTAGTTCTAAGATGTCTTGAGCCTTAACAAGAGATTGTTATTCGTGAAAGAGTTGAACTATCAGATAACCTTTCTGAAGCTCATTCTCCAGAACGGACATCAATTACTTGGGTCAGTAAACAGCAGATTGCCATACACTGAACAAGTGTATTAAGTAATCTTGTTCTATTAGGCTCTCTGGAAACATAACTGAAAAGTTCTACAAGAAGCCTCTCTGACAAACCTTATAACCAACACCATCAAGGCGTGGAGTAGAGGAAGTACTTGATTTGGGAAATCAGGCAATAACTCCAAGGTTATCTGAGTAGAGGAAGTACTTAGCTCTAGGAGTTGGGGAATAACTCAGGGGGAACATTTGGTTGGGAACCATTTGTTTAGGAATCTTAGAATAGGATTATTGTAAGGTGAACTCAATTATCTGTTATAGTGAATTCTAGGTCTCAGAAAGATCGAAGTGGATTAGTTGGAGGATTACGCCACCTCCAGATACCACTATACTTGCTGTGTTATTTACCTTTCTGTATTTATCTTTCAGCAAAGCACACACACATACTTTTTATTTTCTGCACTTACCTATCTTAAAGTCTTCCGCGCTCTGAATTTAAGTATCAGAAACCCCCCCAGGTTTCTGATAAACTGTGTTTATCGACAAAAGTTTTAAATGACTATTCACCCCCCCCCCCTCTAGTCTTTTACTTTGTCGTTATCTGGTCCAACAAGTGGTATCAGAGCAGGAGGTTCCCAAGCCTTCTGCACTGAACCTAGATCCCCAGATAGGTGAAGAAACTTTGTCCCTTTCTGAGGACTATATAATTTGTGTGCTAAGTGTGCAGGTATGTCTCTGAGTGATGCACCTGTTTTGAAGCCAGAAAACTACGAGAAATGGAAGAACAACATGATGCTCCATCTGGAGGCCATTAGTGATGAGATGATCTATGTCATCAATGAAGGGCCTATCAAAATCAGACAACTCAAACGAGTTACTGAGGTGTCTGATGGAAGAAAAGCCTCAGACAAGGAAGATGAAAGCGAGGATGCGACTGCTAGTGATAGTGGTCGTGTTGCTCGTGGAAGCATTATGTATGAAGACAAGCCAAGAGAGCTCTGGACATCTGAAGATGCCAGGAGACACAGATTGGATGGTCAAGCTCGTAATATAATCATCAGATCGACATCTGAGCACATACAGTGTAAACTATGGGGTGCTAAAACGGCGAAAGTTGCATGGCAATTGATTGAAGAAATCTGTGCTGGAACTGAGAAAACCAAAGAAAACAAGTTCGAAGTTCTTAAATTGAAGTTCCAAAACTTCAAGCAAGGTCCCACTGAAACTCTGGAAGAACTTTATTTCAGGTTTACTACTCTTATGAGTGATATGGCTGCACTTGGTGAAAGCAACAGATACTCCCAGCCAGAAAAGATTGAGACTATTGTCAGAAGTCTCAATCACAACTGGGAGCACACTAAATTCTTTTATTTCAACCAAGGAATGCCAAATATTAGTCCAGTAGAGCTCTTCTCTCATCTTGCTACTGTAGATTATGAGACAACTCAGAGTGAACAAACAGTTGAGAAGTTGCAAAGTGTTGCTCTAGTCTCTCAAGGTACTTCTGAAAAGAATGATACCAAAGACGCATCTGAAGAAAATGCTCTTGCAGTAAGACACATGAATAAATTTGTGAGTCAAGAAATTGAGAGAAGAAAAGCTAAAGAAAAGCTGAAAAAGCATCTTGGCCCAAACTATCATCAGTACAAGAACATTCAACTAAACAACTCTCTGAAGACCCCCATTCAGAAAGGTGTTAGTACTGAATCAGCAGAGATAGAAAATGATATCTGCTTCTATTGTCAAAAGCCTGGTCTCTTAAAGAGAGATTGCCCTGCTTTAAACAAGCTCAAGACAGGTGACAAGAAAGACAGAAGAAATTACAAAAGAAATCAAAGGGCCTTCTTGGTCAAGAAAGGAAGAAGATTCAAATCAACTTGATGCTCTAGATATTGAGATGATTACAAGATGGAGATTCAAATAACTCAAACCTACCATCACCGAATTGTGTGGAATCACCCACGTAATCGACTTGACCTTAAGAAGAATGAAATGTGTGGAGTTCTTTGAGATTCTTTGGTCCAGACATCTCCAACATTGAAATGTGTCTTATGGCTGATGAGGTAACAAACATTTCACAATTTCTGTACTATGAGAGTGATGATGGAATTGAGGATCTGGAGTTAATCAGGAGTGAATTGGATCGTTATGAGAAAGAATTTCTGGAAGCACAATCCAAAACCAAAATTCTAGAGGAAAGCAAAGACACTCTTGAAAAAGAGGTTTCTGAGCTAACCAGGGTATCTGAGAACAAGAGCGCTGAAATAGCTCTTCTGAAAAGTCAGATATCTGAAAATGAAAATTTTCACAAACTAGCCTTGGATGAACTTAATAAGAAAATGATGAAGCTGCTTTCTGAGAATGAGGAACTCCGAAAGAAAGAGCTATCCTTCCAATCTTATACAAAGGCTAGTGACACTCTCACTGAGGTTCAATCATATCTGAGAGATCCCTCTAAGAAAGGTGGACTTGGACTTGATGAACAATCGAGTAATTCATCTCCTCTGAAGAAGAGTGATGAAAGGTTGACCTTTGTAAAAAGTCAACAGAATGGTTCTTCAACCACCTATAGCATTGGTCAGAAAGCTAAGGTAGTTGACAAAGGAAAAGGAGTAGCAACCCAACCTTTGAAAGAACAACAAGTTCACAAGAAACTTGTGGATGAGGTTTCTGAAAAGAAATACAACCCTCAGACATGTAGCCATCCACATTGCTATATTACTAGGAAAGGAAGAATTGCTGGAATAGGCAAATTCTCTACTGTACCATTTTATGAAAATAAAGACGGTGCAGAAACTAGTAAGGCTTCTGAAGACCGCATTCAGAAAGCCAAAGGTGTTCGAAATGGCATTGGCTATCGTGCTATTGGAAAAGTCCTTTTACAACAATATAAGGACAAGAACAATGGCGCAAGGCTTATATTGCACGTAGCAATAAACAGAAGTGGAAGAAATCTCAAACCACTGAAAAACTGAATGCCAAAGCTAGAAGGAACTCGGCGGAAAGGCTAAGAGTTTCAAAAGCAATCCCAGAAACCCAGGGTCCAGAAAGCACCAAAAGGAACACCTAGAAACACCCCAAGAAGGAAGATTGAGATCAAAATACTGATTCTATTGTTTCTCCTTCTGATAAAGTTAGACAAAAACAAACTCCCAAGAAATTCACTAAAATGTGGATTCCTACTGGAAGAATGTTTAGTCTAAGTGGTTCTATCTCTGAAGGAAGAACCTAACTCCTGTTTCCTGTTTTGTGCAGAACGCCTCTTGGACTAAGGCTCAATGGCTATTTGATAGTGGATGCGGAAAGCACATGACAGGAGACAAAGCAAATCTGGTCAACTAAAAAGCTTGCAACAATGGACCAGACATCAAATTTGCTGGAGGAGAATTAAATCCCTCTCTGGGATTTGGCAACGTCAAATTGGGATCTTTAACAATTACTGACGTATTACATGTTAAGGGTTTGAAATACAATCTATTTAGCATGAGCCAGTTTGCAGACAAGGGATTTACTGTGAAATTCAAAGCAAAGTTTTGCAAACTTATTGACAATGAGTCAAAGCAGACAGTCTTGGTTGCTAGGCGGAGGATCTTTATGTTGCCGATTGGGCATCTCGCCACAATCAAGAATGTCTCATGGTGAGTCAATCAGTCACTGAAGAGCACCTTTTATGGCATAAAAGAATGAGTCACTTGAATTTCAAAACTCGAACAAACTTGCGAAAGAGTTAATGGTTGGCCTTCCCAAAACATCTTTCGTAAAGGATGGTATCATTACACTGTCAGATGGGGAAACAATCTAAGATCTCTTTCAAGTCCAAAATCAGACACTCTAGTGTTAGACCACTGCAACTATTACACATGGATCTTTTTGAATCATCTGTAACTAGTTATGCAGGAAAGAAGTATGGTCTTGTTGTTGTAGATGACTTCTCAAGATTCACTTGGGTTGTCTTTTTGAAGCATAAATCTGATGCTAGGGTGGAGATACCAAACTTGCTAAATAAGCTTGAAGTCATGAAAAATGACAAGGTATATGCAATCAGAACAGACCATGGTACTGAATTTGTCAACTAGTACATAAAGGAGTTTTGTACCAGCAAAGGTATACAACATCAACTTTCCTCTGTAAGAACACCACAACAAAATGGTGTTGCAGAAAGGAAAAATAGAACCCTTAAAGAAGCAGCAAGGACAATGTTGGCTGACACTGAAATAAGTGAAGTTTATTGGGTTGAAGCTGTAAACACAGCATGCTACACTCAGAACAGATGTTTGATAAACAAACACCATGACAAGACCCCTTATGAGCTCTTGGTTGGTAGATCCCCTAATATTAAACATCTGAAAGTGTTTGGTTGTAGATGTTTTGTTCTTAACAATGGAAAAGAGTATCTACGAACATTTCAACCAAAGGCAGATGAAGGAGTGTTTCTTGGTTATTCTATGAATGGCAAAGCTTACAGAGTTTACAACAAAAGAACAAAGAAGATTGAAGAATCAGTTCATGTTGTATTCTATGAAGAAAGCAAGAAATCACTCCTTGATGATGAACTCTCAGAAAGGTTCAAGGAACTAATGCTAAAGGATTCTGAAGAAGAACTCTCATAAAGGAAAAACATCATTATGGAAAGAGAGGATGACTCTGACGAAGAAAAGCATGAAATGCCTAGTAACAACCAGATGATTCTCAGACATGATGAAGAATTTCCTATGAGAATTTTAGAAATGGAAACTGAAGATGTTCATCAGAGAGCTAATTCTGGAAATGACCTCTCTAACAGGCATGTCCCAGAAAGCCCTCACACTGAGCAAGTGTCAGACATTCAACGCCCCTTCTGTGGTACAAAATGTCATAGATACTGAAGAAGTATCAAGTCATAATCATAGTGATTCACACTCAGATCACATAGTCGTTGACCCTACTAGCCCCAAACCCATGATGAGATGGATCAAGGATCATCCTGCAAAGGATGTGATTGGACCCATCAATCAAGGTGTTAGGACTAGGAGAGCAATAGCTGAAAATGCTAATTCTCTCTTTGGATGTTTTATCTCAAACATTGAACCAAAAACTATAGAAGAAGCATTAAGAGACCAAGACTGGATCTCTACAATGCAAGAAGAGTTGGATCAGTTCGAAAGAAACAAAGTCTGGAAACTAGTTCCATTTGTAGAAGGAATATCTGTGATTGGAACCAAGTGGGTTTTCAGAAATAAGATGAATGAATCTGGTGAAATAACCAGAAACAAAGCAAGGTTGGTTGCCAAGGGATTCACCTGCATCAAGGTTTAGATTTTGATGAGTCATATGCACCAGCCAAGCGATTGGATGCGATAAGACTCTTTCTGGCCTTTGCAGCTCATAAAGACTTTAAAGTTTATCAGATGGATGTCAAAAGTGCATTCTCGAATGGTGAACTTGCTGAGGAAGTCTATGTTGAACAACCACGTGGTTTTGAAGTTTCCTTAGAAAGTAGAATGGTCTATAAACTACAGAAAGCTCTATATGGACTGAAACAGGCTCCAAGAGCATGGTATGATACTTTGGCCAAATACCTTCTGGAAAGTGGTTTCAAGAAAGGTGAAGTTGATAAAACTTTATTTACCTTAAATCATGATGGGAAACTGCTCTTAGTTCAAGTATATGTTGATGACATTATATTTGGATCTAAGGACAAGCAACTTTGTGATGACTTTGCAAATCTCATGAAAAATAAGTTTGAGATGAGCATGATGTGTGAATTGAACTATTTCCTAGGATTGCCAGTCAAGCAACTCAATGATGGAATATTTATTAGTCAGACAAAGTATGCAAAAGACATGCTCACAAAGTTCAAACTTAAGCCTTCTGAAAAGAATGCTAAGATACCTATGAGCTTAGGAACCAAAATGACCTATACTGAATCAGATAAGAGTGTTGAAGAACACAAGTATAGGAAATTGATAGGTTCACTACTTTACCTTACTGCAAGCAGACCTGATATTCAATATGCAGTTGGAGTGTGTGCTAGATTTCAAACAAATCCAATGCAATCACACTACAACATTGCTATGAAAGTATTAAGGTATGTGAAAGGTACAGTAAATGTAGGTTTGTGGTATCCTAAAGAAGGTGGATTTAGTTTGGCTGGTTACTCAGATGCTGACTATGCTGGATCAATGCTTGATAGGAAAAGTACCTCAGGAACTTGTCAGTTTCTGGGAACAAGACTTATCTCATGGTTTAGCAAGAAGCAAAACTCAATTGCAACTTCTACCACAGAGGCTGAATATAATGCTGCTGGTTGTTGTGCAACACAAATTCTGTGGATTCAACAACAACTCAGAGACTATGGACTCAATGAAGAGAAAACTCCTATTTTTTGTGACAACACAAGTGCTATTGCAATCACACAGAATCCCAAGTTCCATGCCAGAACAAAGCACATTGATGTTAGACACCACTTCATCAGAGACCATGTTGAAAAAGGCAATATAGAGATACTCAAGATTGGCATGAAGACCAACTTGCGATATCTTCACCAAGCCCTACAAGAAAGCCGGTTCTTGACCTTAAGACATAATCTTGGATTGATGGAGTTGCTAAGGACCTAAAAATGTCCCGAATCTCTAAAGTCTGAGTAAGCAAGGTAGAAAAGAAGCAGGCCTCTGAGAACATGCTCTCAGAAAGCCAAGTTGTTAAGAAGTGTTGCAAAGGTTTCTGAGTAGCAACACTCAGAATGGCAAAACATTTCTGGAACGGGTATCCAGAAAGGCAAAGGTTGGTACACACTCAATGAGTAAATAATACTAGAACTTACTTACTAAGAGTGGGTCAAATACATTCAAACAACTGAAGTTTCTGATTTTTGAATTCAGGAAACTATTTAGTCATAAAGAGAAAAGACACACAAAGCCCAAAAGGTATAAGTTCTGAAAGTCAAACATGTCCAATGTCTTGTATTTTTACCATTTTCATGATAAACAATATATAGATAAGGACTTGACACTCAGAATGATAAGCTCAAACGATTAAGTGTTCCTACTCTTTACTAACTGACACAATGAATGTAGCATATTAAAAATCCATCAAGTCGGCACATTACCATTTGTTGATTGATATCATTACAAGATATTCAATATAAGCCCTTGATGTATAAACGTTTGATCTCAACGGCTGAGATTAAAACAAAGCAAGTAATGTCTGTTTAGAAATTCAGACGTGGCCCACTAAGCATTTAATGAAGTACAAAGGACGTACCACGCCTATGCAGATGCAAAGACACGCATTCAAATTCAGCTATATGTATGTTGTTACTATGTACATTTTGTCTGCTATATATATAGGAATTGGGCAAAAGACAAACACTTTTACCAAATCCGAAATTTCATACTTGCATCAAAATAGCAAAACCTCTCAAGATTTTCTGCAAAACTTCTTCTGCAACTCAACTTCTTGTGCTTAGTCTTCTGAAAAGATAGACTAATCTCAATTATTCTTGCAAAACCCATCTGTAAACACTCACTCAAAGACTCTATATAAGAGATGGCACCGAAGAAGATGACCACCAAGAACCCTAAGGGCGCATCTTCTGCTCCTGCTGAAAAGCAAGGAGGAAAAGAACTCAAGGTGTTGAATAAACGCCTTCTAGGAGAGTTTACCCCTTCTGACTGGAATCCAAGTCACAAGATGAATTGGGGAGCTTCTCTTGTGAAGAAATATGTTTCTGCAGTCATTTCTTCAAAAGCAGATAGAAAACTGATATTGGGAATGTTGAAAAGTTCCCATATCTACAAGTTTCTGTGTGCTGCACCCAGTGGACTATCCACACTCGATGTGTTGGAGTTCTACAACAACTCCAAAATCTTCACAAAAGTTGTGAATGATGTAGAAGAGAAGTACATGCAGACCGAAGTTCAATGACAAGAAATTGTCCTAGACTGCAAGACTTTCTGCAACTTATTCCGATTGAAAAATCGAGGAACAATCGACGACATCAACATCAGGGATGCCTCCATGATTCAAAGTGTTAAGGAGCTATTTGAGGCAATCCAGATTGAAAATGCAAAGGGTTGCCCAACAAACTTTGTTCGAAAGCCATCGAATCGGTCATCTCCGTAAACACTGGAGTACTTTGCTCTCATTCGTCCGCTGCTTTGATGGCAACAAAGGTGGAGTAGACCAAATAAGCATGGAGAGATGGATGATGATGCATCTTGAATAAGAAACATGAAGGCGTGAAACCCACTTCAATTGGGGAAGTACGCCTGACAAATTTCTTGGGCACATTGAGGAATTTGAGCCTAAAATCATCAATGGCCTTGCCGAGACAAAGGCCAATATGCATTTTGGTCTCGTAATTCGCTACATTCGAAACAATGGGAATAACTCACGAAGAGACAAGAAATCCCACCACCAACTCTCTTTTCGACATGCCTTTGAAGAAAAGGAGAGAATTGCTGCCGAGAAAGCTCGAGAAAGAGGCGTAAGAGCTTGAAGTCGCCCAAAGAAGGTGAAGAGGTCTCGAGCAAGCTCCCGCTCAACCTCAGCTTGCCAAGAGAAAGAGGACTCAAAGCAAGAAAGCCTCTAAGTCCCACGGTGTACAAAAGCACAACCTTCGGAGACAAGATCTCGAAGATGTTGTTCGCCGTAAAGGCAACACGAAAAGCCCCAAGAATTCTCAGACAGTCGCTCGAAATCTCCAGAGATGATAGAAATATCATAGATGGTCACTCCCAATCTGACAAAGGACTCATGATGATGTAGTACTTACACAAGTATTCAAAAGTCCAGATTGAGACCCATGGAGGAGCATCAAGCTCACCTCGTAAAGAAAGGAGCCCTCCGTCAAAGCAGAAGAAGAAGGCCTGGATGAGGAAGATAGAGTGATGGAAGATGTTGACATTGCTTCCACATTCATAATGCCAGCACTTAATGTGGCTGAAGAAAATCCTGTTCTTGAACAGGTTCCTCAACCTTCTGAGAGAGCTCAACTCTCAGAAAGGGATCAAACTGAGATGGAGACTCAGAAATATATTGTAGAGGAGACCAACAATGAGCAAAGAGAGGCTGTGGATACTCCACTAGTCCAAGAGACCCAAACTCAGCCTGACTCTATTCAGGTAACAGAAGAAGTTTGTATCTAACTTGTCAACATTAAAATGTTAACTTGTTACTCATAAGCTTCATTTGTTATAGGCCAATTTGGAGACACAATTTCAGGGGGAAGAAAACTTGTCCACTCCCTTGAATCAAGAAGAGTTTACTCCAACCTCAGAACATCAAGAAGAGCCTGTTCCACATGTAGTAAAGTTATCTCTACACAAGAAATAACTAACTTAAACTTGCTCTAATCTTATGTTCTGATATTCTTAAATGTCTCTTATTAGGCTACAACTGAGAAAGTAGTGGAGGTGGAACCAACACCCCAACACCAAGAGTTTCCAGAGGCTGAAAAGCACTCTGAGGAAGTATTACTGAGCCTTCTGTTGAGAAGGTAAGTATCAGTAAACTTTCCTTCAGAAAATTTTGGTAAAATTCACTACTTAATCAATATGTTTGTTCTATCTTACAGGCTCAATCGGAAGAACACTTGGACGAAGAGAATGTAATCTTATCTCCTCCAAGAGAAACTAAAACTGCTGAACAAGCAGTATCTGAAGAAAAGGTTCCAGAAACCCCCAAGGTTTCTGAGAAAGATGCCACTTAGCTTCCTCACTTGGAAGTAAGTGAAGTCTCAGAAAGCATTTTTCCACTTATCTTTTCTGATAACAAGTTTCTAAACATATTTGATTCTATTTCTCAGGTTCAATCAGAAAGAAAGGATGCTGAGGATCAGACTTCTCCTCACATCAAGGTATCTGAGGCCTCTGTGCCCAAACAAGCAGAATTCCAAGCAAATGAGCCTAGTGTTTCTACACAGGTATGCTCAGAAAGCTTACTTTTGCACACAGATACTAACACAAGTAGTTTGAACAAAAATAACTTGATCCCTTTCTTTCAGGCTCAAAGTCTAGTGCCACTCAACTTACTCCAAGCCTTTAAGAAGCACACTCTCAAGAAACATCTAAAGTGCCTCAGACAATGGCAGAAACTCAGAAAGGCCGATCTTTCTGACATTGCAAGAGTAATTGACATCCCAGAGAAAAGGGCCATAGCAATCAATCTGGAAGACCATATCCATGCTATGTTTCCCACAGAATCATATTCTTTTGCCACTCTGATGGATGATAACTTCTTTAATGAAGTAGCACAAAGACTCCTAGCAGACTTTCAAGCTGCTGATGCTCAAACCCAAGAGCAGATGGTGACCCATCCTGCATTGCCCAGCAAGCTCACAACCTACCCTTCTGAGCAAGAAGAAGTAAATGGGAGGATGATCACACTTCCTAATGTGATCAACCTGGTTTTTGAAGATGAGGAGGAAACTGATGAGAATGACTACCAAGAACCTCCTTCTGAGCATCCAAGTCAAGAAGACAAGAAAAAGGATCATGATGATGATGATCAGAATGATGATCCACGACCTGGAAACGGTGGGATTCAGAAAGTTAGCAAAGGAAGTGCAGAAAAGGCTACTCCTTCCAATGCTCAGAAAGCCCCATCATCATCACCACCAAAGTCTCATCAAAATACCCAACAGGCTGAACAAGACACAATTGAAGAAATCACAGCCACTGAGTTCAGGATTGAACAACTCAGATTTAAGTTGGAAGAGGAGAAGAGAATCAACTTAGAGTGTCAAGCTCTTATTGAAGAAAAGGAAGCCAAACTTGAAAAGCTCAGAGAAGCTAATGCTAAGGAACTGGCACTCCTAGATGAGCAAAGGTTGTTAAAAAATGCCATCGTTGTCACTGCTGCTGAGATAGATGCCATGGATGACAATGATGATGAAGAGCATTATGCTAAGGCTGCATCAGAAAGACCTTCTACATCTTCTCAGAAGGCCAGCACACTTGATGGAAAACAGAAGAAGATTGCCAATCTGCAAACAATCCAAGAAAAGGATTATGACATTGATGCTGAAGAAAACCGAAACTTGATCACCCCAGAAGAAGATGAGAGGCTAATCACTAAGGAAAAGCTAGCCCTTCTGGCTCCTCAAATTTTCTCTGCTCCAGGTGCTTCAAGAAGTGATGAGCACAGGTCAAGAACAGCTGTTTTCTTGGAACTAAGAGACATACTTGTTGCTCAAGACAACCAAGTCCTACAGTCAGTCCCAGAAGAGATGAAAGATTTGGCTGCTGCATTGCTAAATAGAGATGCCTCAGAAAGGCAGAGGAAGAAAAAGAAAACAATCAAATCTCCCCTCCTCAAGTCAACTAGTCATTAAGGACACCACTGGAGACACCCCTGATGAAGAAGTTGTTCCAGATCAACCAGCCAGAAAGCTGAGAAGTATGGTCACTAGGGGTACCAAGTCCCTTAGGATCTCAGATGGGAATAACCAGAAAGCTTCTGAAGAAGAAAATCAAGAAGAAGGTGAGGTAAGAGGTCAAGAGAGCTGCAAGCCTCACAACTGGAACATCAATGATGATGATGAGGATGAATCTGATACAGATGAGCATCCACTTCACAAAAGAAGAAGGCAAGCAAGCCCCTTACAACCTCCTCTGGCAGCAAGGTCATTAGCAGCCAGAACTCCTTCAGAAAATACCAAGTCAATTCAAGGGACTTCCACCAAGACAAAGGGTGAAGAAGAAAGAGTCACAGGATCTCCTGACAGAAGGCCACCTAACAGAAAGGCTAAAAGGGATATTCAGTTTGGTAGAGCAAACAAAGAAACTCATCAAGAAAAGCCAACTGATGCCCACATTGAGTATGTGAAGACCAGTAATGAAGAGTCTTCATATAGGTGCATTCTGAACAATAAAGGGTATTGGATTCTGGAACTGCAACATCTACTTGTCAATGATAAATTTCCAACTCCTATCTTCAACCAGATCCTAAAATGGAGTGAAGGCAAGCCAAAGTTGCTAAAACATGAGCAGCTTCATGCCTGGCTAAACATTGAGGTTGAAAAGAGAAATGATGCCAGAAAGATGGACCTTTCTTTTCCTTGTCCTTACCCCAAGCCAGAAGATGTGCACAAGACAAGAAAACTGGATGGTAGCTACAAAGAAGCGTAAGCTAGGTGTTCATCCCTATGAGTCATTCTACATGACAAAGGATGAATATCTGGATGATATTCACTATCTGGAAGAAATTTACAAGTATTTCAACCTATCTGAGCTGCAAGTAGACCATGCCTGGGTCTGGGAAAAATACTACTAGGTCAAACACTTTCTGAAGAAAAACTACAATCTTGGCAAGAGTTACCATGAAATTTGTATCTTATCCAGAAAGACAGAACTTTCTGTCAGAAGGATACTTTATGACTATGTCCAAGAATGCAGAAAAGTGGATGATTATGTCAACTGATCCAGAAAGGGTGCTGAAGAACTTGAGGTTTCTGAACCTAAGTTATTTTTGAAGACTTGAAGACTAGTATCTTAGAATGTTTACTTGGAGCTTGGACTCTCATGTTGTTCTAATTTACTTAGTATGTTTTGTTACTTTTTGTAATCTTGCTGATTGTTCTGAATTTCTCTATCTGTAAAAGTTACATCTTACTCTGTAAACTGTACCTATCTGAAGATCATACTCTCAGATACTTTTTAATAGATGACAACTTATTAGCAAAGGTCACTTCTTGTGATTTGGTTGATGTTTACTTTCTGCACTTAATTCAACTAAAATTGAATATCATTTGAAATGATTAAGTGGTGGATTGTTTTCTCTTCCAGGATTACAAATTTGTAATAGGACTTTAAAAGATAGTCATGGATGACTGATCAAAAAGGGGGAAATTTGTTAGGAATATCTGTTAGTATTTTGATCATTCATCACATGTTCTTATCTTTGCCAGAAAGGTGTTTAAGTACTCTTAGTTCACTTGAACATTGTAAAAGAGGAAATCACTGAGTATGATTAGTCTAGTAAATCTTGTATTAGGATTATAGGTCTCTGAATGTAATTTTTATTTCCAAGAAGACTATGAAGATCAATCCTAGCAATGGAGCTTTTCTGAAGATTACAAGACCGGAGATTGCACAAGATTTATGAAGACACCAAGGTTTAGTCTCACTCAGAAAGACTATGTCCTTAATCCTTTCTTAAGTGCATTTAGTTACTTTTGAAACATGATTCTGGAACAGATGACATCATGGGTATGGAGCATGCAAGCCATCAGAAAGGCTAATGTATCCGTTGAAGACTACATGACAAGAAATAGTACATGTGCATTAATTGCATCGGCAGAAAAGCCGCTAAAGCACAGTCCTCTCTGAGATATGAGACAAGGACTTCTGAGTACTCATTTCAAGATAAGTATAGACTGAATTTGAATTGTGTCCAACGGGTAACATCCCAACGACTCTCTAAATCATCTATAAACATCACACACTTAGATGCTGAGAAATACGACCAAAAAAAAAAAAAAAAGAACGATCTAACTTGCAAACTTACAATCTAGCAAAGTATTCTCTGAAGCACTCTACTACCCTTTCTGAAAGCTTTCTGTTGCTTGAAGAATCACTAGTAGTTCTAAGTTGTCCTGAACCTTAACAAGAGATTGTTATTCGTGAAAGAGTTGAACTATCATATAACCTTTCTGAAGCTCATTCTCCAGAACGGACATCAATTACTTGGGTCAGTAAAGAGCAGATTGCCATACACTGAACAAGTGTATTAAGTAATCTTGTTCTATTAGGCTCTCTGGAAACATAACTGAAAAGTTATACAAGAAGCCTCTCTGACAAACCTTATAACCAACACCATCAAGGCGTGGAGTAGAGGAAGTACTTGATTTGGGAAATCAGGGAATAACTCCAAGGTTATCTGAGTAGAGGAAGTACTTAGCTCTAGGAGCTGGGGAATAACTCAGTGGGAACATTTGGTTGTGAACCATTTGTTTAGGAATCTTAGAATAGGATTATTGTAAGGTGAACTCAATTATCTGTTATAGTGAATTCTAGGTCTCAGAAAGACCGAAGTGGATTAGTTGGAGAATTACGCCACCTCCAGATACCACTATACTTGTTATGTTATTTACCTTTCTGTATTTATCTTTCAGCAAAGCACACACACATACTTTTTATTTCTGCACTTACCTATCTTAAAGTCTTCCGCGCTCTGAATTTAAGTATCAGAAACCCCCTAGGTTTCTGAGAAACTGTGTTTATCAACAAAAGTTTTAAAAGACTATTCACCCCCCTCCCCCCTCTAGTCTTTTACTTTGCCGTTATCTGGACCAACAGATGTGGACTCAGATTGTATGTTTTCTTTTATTTATGGAAAACAAATCAATATTATGCAACAGTTGAAGTTGTCTATTACCATGGATTTAGCTAAATGTTGAAGTATTCCCAAAATAATGCATATATAGTATCATCTCATTTACATGTCAAAGTTATTTATATGAAGAAACTATTCTTCTACAAATCTCGGTATTATAGGATGCATCTTCATTTTCATTTTCCTTTTTAAACTCGATAGGTCGCCCGAGTTAACTAACTTATCGTACCGAAAAATTCAAAAACTGAATTAAAACTCGCATTGACCAGGTAAAATATACTTCCAATGTTCCAGACTCAACTTACTATTTGACTTTTTTCTGGTCAACGCTTACAAACTTCATCTGCGAATTACTCATAAATAATGTTGGTAAAAATAATTGAAAATTGATATTATTAAACATTGTACATTTTAAATTTTCATTATATATGTTTAAAAATTCATGAGAGGTATTATATGTGATTAAATCAAACTCAAAGTTGAACGGTGTTGACAAAAAAAAGTCAAATAGAAAGTTGAGTCTGGAACGAAGGGAGTATAAGTTAATGTTATATAAATGTGTTGCCTTTATTTTCATAAATTACCTTTAAAATTTTAACTCGGTATTACTATTACTATATTAGTGATCTATCATAAATGGTTGGAGTATATATTTTTGAAGGTGTGTCATACATATACTCTCTCCCTTTTTTTACAAGCTTTCCACTGTACTATTATGCGGTCAACCATAACTAATTTTGAACGTGAATTACTCTTAAAATAGAATGATTTAATACTTAATAGTGTTGAGGGTAAAAGTCCCCCAACCACTTAATGAATTTTCCTTGATTTCCTTCACTCTAAGTACCTAGACCACCTTCGAGTAAGAACCACCTTGCTTGCAAGAACCAAAGAGTAAGAGCCCGTAAGAACCGTCGTACTGATAAGAGGCGATGCGTAAGGACCTGCACAGGTAGCTTGGAGGGGGGGGGAGGTTAGGACCCGGTTTGCCAAGCGTCAAACCGGTTAGAGACTTTACTCAAGAGAGACTGAAGATCTGCTCTGTATAATGTTCGGGATTAGCTTACGTTTGATGACTTACCTTAACATGGGAAAGTGTGCCATATTTATAGGAAATTCTCAAAGAGGGTGGACTCCTCTGGATCGTGCCAAGTGTAAGGCTTTGATCGAGCCACCAAGGCTTGTTTAGGCCCATGGCCCAATAATGACACTTAGCCCATACCATTTTGGGCTTTTAGGGGTAGTTCAGTCATTATTGAGAGAGTTTTAGAGGGTGTGACATAGTCTGCCGAGGTTCAAGGTCCGGACGCTTGGTCCGAACCGTATTGGGCTGTCCATGGGGAAGTTCCCTAGGTTTGCCCAACTCTTCCGATTCGGACCTTATGGCTCGGACCTCCCTACTCTCTAGTGCCAGTCTACTTGGTTGCTTGTGAGATTGTCATGTTGGGTCCGAATGATCATCCGTATCGGACCTAGATGGGTCGGACCTGCCGACCTAGGGTCGGACCCAGTATCTTTTAAGTACTCTGTCTCCATTTATAGGGAGGGTCGGACCTATGGGTCGGATCATTGTGTCTCGGGTCCTTTAGACAACTCGGGATGCCTCAGGATTCGTTCCAAGGCGCCTATGACGGATTGGACATATTTTCGTATCAACATATGTCCCCTTAGTTTCCAAGTATCTTAGTAGAAGATAGTTGTGGAACTATTGATTGAGACCGATGAGGATGGATCGTTCCTTGGTCCAATCCGCCTCTCGTAAGCAGAAAAAAGGTGTAATATGTGCTTCGTAAGGTCCTTAACTTAGTCTCTCTCTCTCTCCCCCCCCCCCCCTTTC
Organism: Plantago major; assembly: GCA_026545765.1. Lineage (NCBI taxonomy): Eukaryota > Viridiplantae > Streptophyta > Magnoliopsida > Lamiales > Plantaginaceae > Plantago > Plantago major. The sequence goes on along the minus strand of CM048843.1, from coordinate 38,110,260 downwards.
TTTTTTTACCTTTGTTGCTGTCCGAGGGACAGGGTTCGGAGTGCAACAAAGTTAAGAAAGAAAAGGATATTTGTAAGCGAGACTAAGTGTAGACTGAGAACGTCGGCGTTGTACCTTTGGTAGGTTACGGGTTAATCCGTAGATGGGTGTCCTATCCGAAACAAACTCTCTTGTAAAGAGAAGGTCCGAAGGAAAACGTCCGAGTGGACGAGGGTCCATGTGTGGGCAAGTGATTTTTGCCTGGAAAAGTTCTGGGGCGTCCGACGGGTAGTCATCCGAGGCCTGAGTGTTGTCTTCCGCCCGAAAGTGGGGAAGTTTGTTGTATACGTCTTTGTTATCGCAAAGTAAGTTTTTTGTACCGATTCGTCATTTCACTTGGTATTATTGTACTACACCGTTGGATGATTTTTTATCTACGATTGAGATTTAACCCCGAAAAATTGTGACGGTTGGAGTTCCAGATATAGCCCTCTATAAATAGGGGCCTAAGTCACTTTCATTCTTCACTTTTAGAGAGAAGATTTTTGTTCCTGAGCATATCCGAAGTAGTTACACCCGATCCGAAGCGAGTCAAGAGAGGTCCGTAGTGCGTGTTTTCGTGCGAACTCAGCTACCTTCCATCCAACCATCCGAATACAAGTAAGTTTGCTTCCTTTGTTGCGTGATTCCATTTCCTTTGTTTGTTGTCTTTTCCATTAAGCTGCTCGGATGTATGCCCATGATGCGTAGGTTAGTAATAAACAATGTTTTGGCTATGTTGACTATCACCGAGTAACCATCTTACTAACTCCGAACTAACTTCGTCCGGTCGATTCGCTTTCTTGTCCCCGATTTTTAAATGTTTTTCTCCTTTTTTAATATACATAAACCGCCTCTCAGAATTCCATCTCAAAGCTTACGAAATTGCTTTCTCCTTTCCCTAGGATGTCCGAGAGTGATAGTCAGAACCGATCCGAGGCTGAGGGATATGTCTTCGACGCGTCATCTTTATCTGATAGCTCCGAGGAGATTGACATTGTTTGTGATGACGCGGCAGCAGAGCTGGAGCAATCTCCCCGTCCGAGCCGAGAAGAGCCCGAGGTAAGGTCCTTGCTTCGGTTAGTTGTTCCGAGTTCAGGGTCTCGGAAGCATCGGGATTACCTGCGTGTCTCTAATGTGCAGGGTGTTGGTGTGGCTCAAGAGACAAGCTCGCGGACTATAGGAGCTCGCCATCCGGGCCGTGCTGGGAAGGAGCCCGAACTTCTGGTAGATATTCGGTCCCTCATTCGCACCCTGGGTTATAATTTTAGGAGTAACCCTAACCGTATTCCGTTCGTTCCGGATCCGCAAGAGCCTAACATCAAGGAGGTGCATGATACCTCCGAGGCGCCTCCCGAGTTAGGTATGTTCGAAGAAGGTGTTGAGGATCGGGTCCAAGTAGTTGTTCCCCTTCGGACGGTGGTAGAGTTGGGTTCGTCATCCGAGGATGATAGAGTGGAGGAAGACGTCCGGGCCGAAAATGTTGGTTCCGAAGAAGAGGAAGAAGAAGAAATACTGTCCGCCCATGTTTTTCGGAGGGCATCTGCTGGTCAAGCGGGCCCGAGCCACCAGATGACCGAAGAGGAATTGCCCGAGGGGCTTAAGAGGGGCGAAGACGTGTTCCGAGTGAAGTTTCCTCGGTCAAGGGACGAAGTTACTCACTTGATCCGGAGGGTGAATTGAATGAGGATGGTACTTTGCCCACCTGTCCTTCGATTATACTGGCTGAGGAGGTGGAGGAACTTCGGAGGAAGTACGAGATTCCAGAGTGCGTGGAAATTCTCGTTCCGGACGAGTCACATGCTTTCTACAATCCCCCTCCGGGATACATGTGTGTCCATGAAATAAGTCTCAGATTATGTGTACGCCGTGTCGTCCAAGTTCCTGGAGATTTTGAGCAGCATGGGGTTAAGTCCGCATCAAATAATTCCCAACTCGCTCGGAAACCTGATGTGCTTCGGGGTAATGTGTAAGTATAAGGACATCCTGGTCACATTTGATAACTTCCGAAAGTTGTTCAATATTAGTGTAAGTAATAGGAACACGTCGTCAAGAATACACATTTTTTGTCGACCCCCTTTCTTCGTTGGGGATTCACTGGTGGAAGAGATACTTCTTCGTCCGGCCCGCTTTGAAACAAGGCCAATCCGAAGCGGAAAGGCCAAAGTGGCAATTTGAGAAGAAATTTTTTCGAGGCAGGCTGCCAGACTGGAAACCTCCGGCTCGGAACGTCCCTTTATGGATGCAAGCTCTCCATCGGAATCAGGATCCGGAGAAGTACTTCTTCCGAGGGTTGATATGCCAACCTCTTCCGTATCTGGCCGGCTTTTCAGAGCCAAGTTTCTGTGATGGGAAGAAGGACTTAAGTAAGTGTTTCCTCCGTCGGGCACGTGGTTGGTCTTCCGAGTCGGTGGTTATTTGCTTTGTTTGTAGTTATAAATTGTAAACTTCTGTTATCTTGCATCTTATTGTCACTCGGATGTTCAGATTTTTGGTTCGAGTACACCATGTCCACTATGCGAGAGTTGAAGAGGAAGCAGAATGCTGCTCAGAGAAAGGAAATGGAGGAGGGTACTCGAACCAAAATTATCAAGACTTCCACTGTGCTGCCAATGGAGGAGCCTTGGAATGCCGCTGCTTTCCGAGCGGAAGAGACTCGGAGGGCAGCTTGGCGAAGCCTAGACAATACCTACCCCGGACAAGGGTAAGGTAGTTGGTTCAAAGGGGGCCAAGAAACCTCCGAGATCTGTGTCTCGGGATCCCCCTGCCAGTGGCTCGACCGCTGCAGCTGGGCAAAAGCGTTCATCCGAAGGTCCAATCCCTACGGCCAAGAAGGGCAAGGGAAAGATGAGTGATGCACCGGAGCTAGAGTTGGATCTTTGAGGTGGCTCATTCGGTCACGCCGAATCGGATCGGATTGCGGAGTTGATCGCTGCTCAGCGCAAGGTTTGTTCGTTTAGATTTCTGATTGGTGTTTCAACTTTCTTTGGCTCGGAACTGTCTCTTTAATTTTTTAATGTCGGTTGTTCTCAGCTTGCCGCCGCCGTTCAGGCGTACTCCGTGGTGGCTGGTCGGAGGGCCACACTAGAGGAGGACCTGGCCAAGGCTGCTCGGGCGGTTGAGACGTCTCGGTTGAATAGTCTGTCCGAGCGGCTAAAAAAGATTATAGCTGCCAAGAAGGAGGCCGAATTGGAGACGGCCAAAATGAAAAGTGCCATCCTAGCGTTGGAGAAGGACTTGAAAGTTCACCAGGATAGCTTGGATGAGTTCGTTGGTGTCTCCCGGAGCTTCAAGGATATGATGCTGAATGAGCTGCTAAAGGTCCGGAAAAGGGCTGTCCAGGATTTCTTGGGCTCGGACTCCTGCAAATTCTTGCTCGAATCCAAGTATGACGAGGCTCAATAGGATAGGTTCGATGCGGCTGTGGGCCATTTCCAGAGGAAAGGTTGGATTCCGAGTGGCTGTGACTTGGAGGCTGAAGGCGTTTCTGCTTTCAAAGAGGCCGATGGTTCGGACTTTGCTCCAGAGGGTGTCTCGGATGAAGACTTGCTCCAATGCAAGTTTGTGGAGCTGGTCTGTGATGAGACAGAAGACAAGAAGTTCGACCACGGTGGTCCGTATCTTCCGCATTTCGTGCCCCGGTTGCTGATGTCTAGTGTCTTTGTTCCTTTGGAGGACCACTTGGAGCACAACCGAGACTGATTGACTTTGCCCGGGCCTGTCCAAGGTTTCAATCGGGACTTGGACTTGATGCAAGGATGCCCTGCCTTCCTGAAAGAGTGTCAGGCTAGGAGAGATAGGAGGTTGGCCCAAGAAGCCAAGGAACGGGAGCAGGCACCTCCGGAGGGGGATGTCGGAGGCCCGTCCGGAACTCAGGCTGGTTCATCCGAGCGGCGGAGAGAGTGAAGGCGGGGTATGCCCCGGATCTCTGTAATTGTGAGCCTTCGGGCCTTGAGACAATGTTATGTCCTTCTTAGTCGCTGTTTTGTATAACTTACTTTTATCTATACATTTGACTCGGTATCTGTGTTATTGGCCCGGGCTTGTTGGTGGCTCAGAGCAACTTTTATTACTGGCTTGTGTTATTGCCCTTCCGAATGCATGCTTCTCCTTGCGCGTTTGAATTTGTAAACCTGATCAGTAACTCGAAGTTTTCATTGTCTCGGCTTGTTCGGATAATGTGTCCGAGTCCACGAGGCCCAATTTCCCCGAACGTTAATTGCCTTAGGTAAATTCTCCCTTTGCTGGCTGGTGCGACGGTCGGACACGGTGTTCGTCCGAATCATAGATCCAAATGTTTATTGCCGTGAGTAAACATGAATGATTCGGAGCCGTGTCTTCAAATGTTAACCATACAGAAAAAATTGGTTTTGCCAAAGCTGTAACAAGTAGGACTAGTTCGGATGTTATCATCCTGCTCGGTCCATAGGGACTTGGTGTGCCGTTCCGAATCATGTTGGCTTGTGAGAAGTTGGTAAAAATGTAGACAATCAGTAGAAAAAATTGAGTACCTTGCAACGGGTCGCAGTCTGTACGGAGGTTATCATGGCAGCCTCGAGCTGACGCATCCGAACGGGTAATTCACTCAAGAAGGCCGGCAATGTGAAGGGATTTTTTGGGTTGGGCTAATAGCGCCTGCGTTAGCCCAAGTCCAGCCAAGCCCATCGCCGCGTGATTACGTGGCGACTACTGATTGGTTATTCATTTCTATATATACCCTTGGATTGTACGGCTTTTCGTCAGATCATTCCATCCCTTTTTATAGTAATAAGTGGTCCGGATCTTGGGTCCGGACGTTTGACGAGTGGGTTTACACCACCGTCCCTATGCGTGATCTTGCCTCTAGAGGTTTTCCGGTGTTTCGGAGATCTCTCCGAGTCAGACCATGTTGGAGACGATGAAGTCAAGTTACTCGGATGCAAGCTCCTTCGGATCCTCGTGCTAATCTTCTTTCTCCGGGACTGTGGTTGGTAGCAACAGCTTGAGCCCCGGGGGGAGAAGATTAGCTCGATGGCACGGGGGATTACGCAACATTAATCTATGAGTTTCTAGCATATCCGAGTCGTTTCACTTCGAGTCTGCATCCGGGGGACGACAAGTCGGCAGGATTGGTTTGGTAGAAGCCCTTCCAGTATTCCGAGGTTCGGTGTAAGATCCGCCCGGGATGTTGGAAGGCCTTCTATCAAAGCTATCTCGTTGAGTTGTTCGTCTTCCGGATAGACGTAGGGGTCGGGGTGACCTCAAGTTGGTGTAGTTATTCTGAAAATATCCTTTCCAGTATTCCGGGATCTTGAAATGGACCAACCTTGAATATTGGGGGTAGTCGTTCGGAAATCTCTGGACGAAACTTGCCACTCTCTCTTGGAGGCATGTCGGAAAATGTTTGCTTGAGTAAGTTGTTCGGCTCACCCTTGTGGTTCCGTGACCGAGTAGTCCAGTTTCATTGGTAACTTCATTCCAGAATTGAAGGCCCGGGGGGCTACTTGCAATTCTGGAAGGGAGTTCCTGATAATGCTGGTCTTGTTGGGGATCAGAACTGCAAACCATCGTGAGCTAGCTACATGAGTAAGGTCCGTTGGTCCGTGTCCGAGCAGCCCGGTTGTATCGGAAACTTCCTCAGAATCGGGCACTGGGGCTTCTTGCAATTCTGGAACGGAGTTCCTGACATTACCGATCTTGTTGGGAGTCGGCTCGGCGGATGCTTCCGGAGTGTCTTGGATCGTTCCGATTATCCTGGTTATTCCCCTCCAAATACTTGAGTAATTCGAGAAGGATTCACTGTAGTATCTGGTAGGAGACGATGCGGATTGTCGTGGTGATACTTGCTTGCTTCGGAACCGTTTCTTCCGTTCGGAGGTCATGAAGCATTCTATCGGGATGTCTCGAATGGCCTCGATTATCCTGGTCGTTTGCTCCCAGATACTAGGTTGTCCGAAAGGAACTCCATAATCTCTGGGAGCTGAATTTGTTTTGTCGAAAAAGTCAAGTTCTTCCTTATTCGGAATGTTCGTAGGTGTAGGATCGATTATGACCGAATCAGGTTCCTTCCGATTAGAGCTTCGAAGTACAAGATCGTTCTTCTAAAGATGGAGCTTCTGGAAGAGTAGGAGAGTTAACTAGAATAGGTGCTTGTGTCTTTGTAAGCTTGATTAGGGCTCTTCGGGCTCTTCACTTTGTAACTCGGTCCTCACTTTGTTTGAATAAAATGCGCTTGTTTTTGTTATCGTTGTCTTTCTGTTTCATTGTGTTAAGCTTGCTTGGATCGGTGTGCAACTTAGACCCGAAACAAGCAGCTAGGTGACTTTCCTTGTGATTCGGTCGGGCAACGTGGTCCGAAGGACTTGACCTGAGCGGAGTGAAGATGTGTTATGAAAGCGAAGTTGTATTGACTTGACGAAAATCGAATTACAACTTGGGGGCTTCGAGGCCTGTTCATAAACACAAAAATAGATCGAGAAAAAGTGGCAGTCATTGCAATGCTCCTTTCCTAAGTGTAGAACTTTTGGAGGTTCTTGGCATTCCAAGTTCTTTTCAAGGCTCGCCCTTGGTCGTCTTCCAGCTCAAAGCTTCCATTGACTCTGGCTCCAGTAACTTTGTACGGTCCTTCCCATTTGGGCTTGAGTTTCCCAACATTGCTTAGAATATCGGCACTTCTGAGGACTAAGTCTCCGACTTGTATATATTTGGGGAAGACATGCTTGTTGTAGGCTCGAGCAGTCATGGCTTGGTATCGGAGTATGATAGCTAATGCCTTACTTCGTTTATCTTCAAGGAGCTCAAGGTCGTAGATCCTTGCGACTTCATTGTTAGCCAGGTTGTACTGCTGGATCCTTTGGGTTTCCACTGCTACTTCTGAAGGAATGACTGCCTCAGATCCATAGACAAGGGAAAAAGGCGTCTCTTGTGTAGAGGTCCGAGTCGTCGTCCTATGTGCCCAAAGGACCGCGTCGAGATCACCTGCCCAACTATCTTGGGAGGTCCTCAACCTTTTCTCCAAAATTTTGACGATGGTCTTGTTGGTGGCTTCTACTTGACCATTAGCTTGGGGGTGGCCAACGGAAGTGAAGTGTTGTTCTATTTTGAAAGATTGAAGCCATTCCTTCAGTCTTGACCCCGAGAATTGAGCCCCATTATCTGACACTAGGACTCTTGGAAGTCCGAAGCGGCAGATGATGTTCTTCCAGATGAATGTCCGTACCCTGCTTTCAGTGATGGTCGAAACTGCCTCTGCCTCAACCCATTTAGTGAAATACTCCACTGCCACGATCAAGAACTTCTTCTGATGGGTTCCGTGTGGGAAGGGACCAACTATGTCTATGCCCCATTGATCAACTGGACATGCTATAATTGACGGAATCATAGGGTTGGTCAGGGCGATGTGGTATGTTGGCATAATATTGGCGGCTTTAGCACGCGGTTGGCGAAGGCCAAGGTCAATGGTAGGCCAATAGTATCCTTGTCTTATGATCTTTTGCGCCAAGGTTCTTCCCCCGGAGTGACTTCCACAACTTCCAACATGGATTTCCTCCATCACAGTCTTCGCTTCCTGGGGATCCAGGCATCTCATGTGGGTGCCGGTGAAGGATTTTTTGTAAAGATCATCTCCCATGATGAAGTATCTGTAGGTTCGGCATAGGATCCTCCTTGCTTCTCTAGGATCTGAAGGTAGAGAACCGTCTTTGAGATGGTGGAATATGTCAGTCATCTAGTTTGTTTTAGTGCTCAAGAGGAAGACTTGTCCACTGGAGTTTGCCAAGGAGGAGTCCGTGCGGGTCATCAACATGACACTTCTCGTGTCCAGAGCTCCTAAGGCCGAGGCATACTTGGAGAGGGCATCAGTTTTTTCGTTCCATTCCCTGTGGTATTGGTCAAGAGTGAAGTCCTCAAAATGCTAAACCTATTTTTTGAGAAGTTCCAAGTACTTGATCATGTTAGGCGCTTTAGCGGTAAAGGACCCGGAGAACTGGGATTGCACGAGTTGTGAATCTGTGTAAGCCTTAATTCTTTTCGCCTGAAGAGCTCTTGCCATCCTTAGGCCGGTGAGGAGTGCCTCATACTCAGCCTCGTTGTTTGTTACTTTAAAGTTGAGGGTGATGGCGTATTCTAGCTTGGCTCGTAAAAGAATGAATTTATTTCTTCCTAACTAAAATTAAGAATATAAAAAAATATCGTAGCTCATAGGTATCTTAGCATTCTTTTCAGAAGGCTTAAGATTGAATTTTGTGAGCATATCTTTTGCATACTTTGTTTGACTAATGAATATTCCATCATTGAGTTGCTTGACTTGCAATCCTAGAAAATAATTCATTTCTCCCATCATGCTCATCTCAAACTTGCTTTTCAAGAGATTTGCAAAGTCATTACAAAGTTGCTTGTCCTTAGATCCAAATATGATGTCATCAACATATACTTGAACTAAGAGTAGTTTCCCGTCATGATTTAAGGTAAATAAAGTTTTATCAACTTCACCTTTCTTGAAACCACTTTCCAGAAGGTATTTGGCCAAAGTGTCATACCATGCTCTTGGAGCCTGTTTCAGTCCATACAGAGCTTTCTGTAATTTATAGACCATTCTGCTTTCTGAGGAAACTTCAAAGCCTGGTGGTTGCTCAACATAAACTTCTTCTGCAAGTTCACCGTTCAAGAATGCACTTTTGACATCCATCTGATAAACTTTAAAATCTTTATGAGCTGCAAAGGCTAGAAAGAGTCTTATTGCATCCAATCTGGCAACTGGTGCATATGACTCATCAAAATCTAAGCCTTCAGTCTGGGTAAATCCCTTGGCAACCAATCTTGCTTTGTTTCTAGTTATTTCACCAGATTCATTCATCTTGTTTCTGAAAACCCATTTAGTTCCAATCACAGATATTCCTTCTACAAATGGAACTAGTTTGCAGACTTTGTTTCTCTCAAATTGATCCAACTCTTCTTGCATTGCAGAGATCCAGTCTTCGTCTCCTAATGCTTCTTCTATATTTTTAGGTTCAATATCTGAGATGAAACATCCAAAGAGAGAATTAGCATTTTCAGCTATTGCTCTCCTAGTCCTAACACCTTGATTAATTGGTCCAATCACATCTTTGCGGATGATCCTTGATCCATCTCATCATAGGTTTAGTTTAGTGCTAGGATCAATATCCAAATGATTTGAATGTGAATCACTAGGATTTTGATTTGATACTATTTCAAGATTCTAAGACATTTTGCCTCGTAAGGGCAATTAATGTTTGACACTTGTTCGTGTTTGAGCTATCTCGAACATGTCTTCGGAGAGATTGTTTCAGAGATAGCTTCATGATGAATATCTTCAGTTTCCATTTCTGGAAGTTTTATAGGAAATTCTTCATCATGTTTGTGAGTCATCTTGTTGTTACTAGGCATATCAAGCTTTTCTACGTCAGAGTCATCCTCACTTTCCATAATGATGTTTTTCCTTTCTGAGGATTCTTCTTCAGAATCCCTCAACATTAGTTCTTTGAACCTTTCTGAGAGTTCATCATTAGGAGCTGTTTTCTTACTTCCTTCATAGAATACAACATGAACTGATTCTTCAATTTTCTTTGTTCTTTTGTTGTAAATTCTGTAGGCTTTGCTATTCGTGGAATAACCAAGAAATACACCTTCATCTGCCTTTGGTTGAAATGTTCTCAGATAATCTTTCCCATTGCTTAAAACAAAACATCTACAGCCAAATACTCTCAGATGTTTGATATTAGGGGGTCTACCAACCAAGACTTCATAAGGGGTCTTGTCCTGGTGTTTGTTTATTAAACATCTGTTCTGAGTGTAGCAGTCGTGTTTACGACTTCAACCCAATAAATTTCACTTATTTCGATGTCGCCTAGCATCGCCCTTGACTTCTTTAAGGTTCTGTTTTCCTTCTCGCAACACCATTTTGTTGAGGTGTTCTTACAGAGGAAACTTGGTGTTGTATACCTTTGCAGTACAAAACTCCTTTATGTAATGGTTGACAAACTCGATTACCATTAGTGCATTCGATTGCAGATACCTTGTCATTTTTCATGACTTCAAGCTTTTTCAGCAAGTTTGGTATCTCCACCCTGGCATCAGATTTGTGTTTCAGAAAGACAACCCAAGTGAATCTTGAGAAGTCATCTACAACAACCAGATCATACTTCTTTCCTGCATAACTAGTTACAGATGATTCAAAAAGATCCATGTGTAATAGTTGCAGTGGTCTAACACTAGAGTGTCTGATTTTGGACTTGAAAGAGATCTTAGATTGTTTCCCCATCTGACAGGCAGAACAGATTCCATCCTTTCTGAAAGATTTCTGGGAAGGCCAACCACTAACTCTTTCTTGGCAAGTCTGTTCAGAGTTTTGAAGTTCAAGTGACTCATTCTTTTGTGCCATAACCAGTGCTCTTCTGTGTGACCAGATTGACTCACCATGAGACATTCTTCAGTTGTGGCAGATGCCCAATCGGCAACATAAAGACTGCCTTTCCGCCGAGCAACCAAGACTGTCTGCTTTGACTCATTGTCAATTAGTTTGCAGTATTTTGCTTTGAATTTTATAGTAAAACCTTTGTCTGCAAACTGGCTCATGCTAAATAGATTATATTTCAAATCCTTATGATTTAATACGTCAGTGATTGTTAATATTCCCAATTTGACGTTAACAAATCCCAGAGAGGGATTTAATTCTCCTCCAGCAAATCTGATATCTGGTCCTGTGTTGCAAACTTTGTAATCGACCAGATTTACTTTGTTTCCTGTCATGTGCTTTCCGCATCCACTATCAAATAGCCATTGTGCTTTAGTCCAGGAAGCATTCTGCACACAACAGGAAATAGGAGATTAGGTTCTCAATTTACAATTGGAACCATCAGGATTAAACAATCTTCCAGTAGGAATCCATTTTTGAATGAATTTCCTTGGAACATTGTTTTGTCTGATAGGAATTAAGGAGGAATTCTAATTGAATGATTATCATTATTAAGAATTGTTTTCTTCCTTGGTGTATTCCTAGGTGCTCCATTTGATGCTTTCAGATACCTGTCAGGTTTCTGAGGTTGCTTTTCAGCAAATTTAGCTTTCCTTGCCAGATTTCTTCTAGCCCTGGCATTCAGATTTTCAGTGGCTTGATTCAACTTCCACTTCTGATAATTGCTTTGAGCAATTCTAGCCTTTAGCCATCGTTCTTGCTCCTGTTTGTATTCGTGAGCAAGTTGTTTCCCGATGCCTCTATAGCCAATACCGTTTCGAGCACTTGAAGCTATCTGAGATCTTTTCTCAGCAGCTTTGCTAGTCTCTGGTTGGTCCAATTTCTTTCCAGAAAAAGTGACATGGGAGAATTTGCCAACTCCTGCAATTCTACCCTTTTGAGAGACATAGCATCGTGGTGTTTACACTTTTCGTTGTTGTGTTTCTTTTCGTAGATGTGCCTTACGCTTTGTTTTTGACTTGTTTTTCCCATAGAGGTTTAGTCGCAACTGCCTTTCCTTTGTCAACAATCTTCGCCTTCTCACCGATACTATAGATTGCATGGGAACCATCTTCTTTGAGTACTTACAAATGTTCTTCTTTCCTTACTCTTATTCGAGTGATAGAACAATGTCTGTGTATTCATTTCAAGTCCTTTCTTTTTCAAGGATCTCTTAAGTAAGATTGTACTTCAAGAAGAGTGTCACTAGCTTTGGCATAAGATTGAAAAGATAATTCTTTCTTCTCGAGTTCCTTGTTCTCGTAAAGAAGATCTTCATATTTCTTTCAATTCAGCCATTTCTTCTTTATGTGACTTTTTCAGGTCGGATATCTGAGCTTTGAGAAATGCATTTTCAGCATCCCTTTTCTCAGATACCTTAACTAATTGAGAATTTTCCTTTGCAAGAGAATTCTTTTCTTCTTCAAGATTTTCGGCTCTAGCTCGGATCATTAGAAATTCTCTTTCATAGATGTCAAGTTCTTTCCTGAGATTTTCTAGATCTTTTATTTCTTCTTCATCACTTTCATAAGTATAACAAGAAGTATGTGTTAACTCATCAGCCATAAGACAGATTTCTATGTTAGAGATGTCTGGACCGTCAATTTCAGCAACTCCACACATTTCATTCTTCTTGAGGCCGAAGTCGATTATATCATGAGTAACTCCACATAATTCTGGTGATGGTAAGGTTGAGTCATCTGAATTGTCATCTTCAGAATCTCAACGCCTAGAGCATCCATTGAGTTTGGATTTTCTTTCTTTCTTGATTAACAAAGCTTTACGCTTCTTTTGAAGATTCTTCTATCTTTCTTGTCACCGTCCTTAGATTGTTGAAGGCGGACAATCCTTCTTGAAGTGGCTGTTTCGACAATAGAAATGTATATCGTTTCCAATTTCTGTTTCCTCAGTACATGATGCTTTCTGAGCTGGTTTGTTCAGCGAGCTTTGCATATTTGTGTGCTGGTGATAGTTTGAGCCTAGATGCTTTTTCATTTCTTTGGCTTTTCTTCTCTCAATTTCTCAATCGACATATTTGCTCATTTGCTGCGGCAAGAAGAGCATCCTCGCCTCTTCCTTGCTTTTCTTCTTTTCGTAAGATCCTTGAGCAACTAGAGCAACGCTCGCAACTTTTCATTGTTTGTTCTCTTTGTTGTCATAATCTACCGTAGCAAGATGTGAGAAGAGTTCCACTGGAGTGATATTTGGCATTCCTTGGTTAAAATAAAAGAATTTGGTATGCTCCCAGTTGTGGTTAAGACTTCTGACAATAGTCTTAATCTTTTCTGACTGGGAGTATCTGTTGCTTTCCCCAAGTGCTGCCATATCACTCATGAGAGTGGTAAATCTGAAATCAAGTTCTTCCAGAGTTTCAGTGGGTCCTTGTTTGAAATTTTGAAATTTCAACTTGAGAACTTCGAACTTGTTTTCTTTGGTTTTCTCTGTTCCGGCACAGATTTCTTCAATCAGTTGCTCAGGTGTCGATCTGATGATGATATTACGAGCTTGACCATCCAGACGATTCCTCTTGGCATCTTCCGATGTCCAGAGTTCTCTGGGCTTTGGTTCGTAAATAACTTGACTAGTAGATCTCCCACTTGTTGACGCATCGGTTTGTGAAGATCCTTTGCTTTGATCTCTGTCTCTACCATTAGAAACCTCCATGACTTGTTTGAGTTGTTGAATGACTATTGGGCCATTCTTTATTACTTCGATCATTTCGTCACTTATGGCTTCAAGGTGGAGCATCATGTTATTTTTCCATTTCTCGTAGTTCTCTGGTTTGAGAACGGGTGCATCACTCAGAGACATTCCTGCACACTTAACACACAAATTAAATAGTCCTCGAAAATGGACAAAGTTCCTTCACCTATCTGGGGATCTAGGTTCAGTGCAGAAGGCTTGTGAACCTTCTGCTCTGATACCACTTGTTGGTCCAGATAACGGCAAAGTAAAACACTACGGGGGGGGGGGGGGTGAATAGTCTTTTAAAACTTTTGTCGATAAACACTATTTCTCAGATATCTGAGTAGATATCTGATACTTAGATTCAGAGCGCGGAAGACTTAAGATTGATAAGTGCAGAAACAGTTAAAGTGTGTATGTGTGTTGCTGACTAGTAAGTACAGAAAAGTAAATAACACAGCAAGTATAGTGATATCTGGAGGTGGCGTAATCCTCCAACTAATCCACTTCGGTCTTCCAAAGACCTAGAATTCACTATAATAGATAATTGAGGTCACCTTACAAAAATCCTATTCTAAGATTCCTTAAACAGATGGTTCCCAACCAAATGTTCCCCCTGAGTTGTTCCCCGGCTTTCACAGCCAAGTACTTCCTGTACTCAGAAACCTTTTTGAGTTATTCCCTAGCTTCCCAAGCTAAGTACTTCCTGTACTCCATGCCAGTGATGGTGTTGGTTTTGGTTTGAGTTGTCAGATGAGCTTCTTAATAACTTTTCAGTTAATCAGATAGCTCTGTGAATCAAGTATACGTAATACACTTTGCAATGTATGGTATCTTGTTCTTTTTACTGACCCAAGTCTTAGATAAGTGTTCAAGAGAATGAATCTCAGATACTTGATCTTTTGATTCAACTCTTTCACAGATAGCTGTGCTTGTTTAGGATCAGGACACTTAGAAATTTAGTGTTACTCAAGATCAAGAGCTTTGGTCGCAACAGAAAGCTTTGAGAGTAAGTAGTTTGCTTGAGAGATTAAGATATGTGTTCAGTTCAGCGTGTCTTTTCAAGCAGTCTAAGTGTTCGTATTTATAGATGAATTTGAGTGCCGTTTGAATAGCATCCGTTAGGCTTAAATCATATTCAAACTATTGATATCTGTGTATAGTACTGTAGCAGGTTTGTCTTCTTCTTCAGAAGCTACCGTTGCTTTTGTTCAGACATCTCTGTCCGTGCATTTAATGCGATGTACTATACTTTTGTCCTGTACTGCCAACGGAACTATGCTTTGTATCAGAGACAACCTTGATCAGATTTCTCTGAATCTTTGCACGTTCTTATCTTTATCTTCAGATACCACTTTTATTGAAACAACTTTGTTTGCAATATATATATATATATTTCTTTTTTAGAAATGTGGTTAAAGCTCAAGGTATCTGAGAATAGATATCTGTGGACACTTTCCTTGTTTTTCAGATAGACCTTTTATTTCTCAGATATCTCTTGTGACATAGTTTGTTTAAAACTATTCGTGTCTTCAAGATATCTGGCCAAGGTATCTGGAAAATTGTTTCAGTAACCTTGTGCAGTTTCTTCAAGTCTTCAATGTCGTTGAACTTGTTCTGCTTGGATGTCTTCTTCTTGGTCTTCTCTTCATAAAATAAAATTTACATTTTGAGACCTAACATCCTATACAAGATTAGCTAGACTATCATACTTTGTGGGTTTCCTCTTTTACAATGTTCAAGTGAACCAAGAGTACTAATCACCTTTCTGAGACTAAGATAAGTCATCATGTTGCTGATCAAAATCTAAACAGATATTTCTAACAAAATATCTAACAAATTTCCTAACAAGTACCAACAATAGTATACTAGCAAGAACGGTGACGAACGCAACTACAAACGCCCTTGAAACCGCGAATGCGCCTAGGCGGGAGTTTGGGGAGTACATGCAGCCCGCAGTGCAAGTGTCTGGATCTCCGATCGAGCTTTCAACATCAGCAAGGAACCTGGAGATCAAGAACCATCACTTCCACGACATGCCCAAGTTCTACGGGCATGCAAACGAAGATGTGATGAAATTCTTGAAAGAATTCGAAGCGTTAGTGGGGAGGATTTCGATAGATGGGAACTCCAGAGTTATGGACGGCGACGTCCGTAAGAAGTTGTTCCCAATGTGCTTGCAGGATCTCGCGAAGATGTGGCTCTTGCACCTTCCGGAGAACTCTCTGAGGACTTGGGACACTACAAGAAATCACCCGTTTAGCGACTGGGGATAGCGACGGAGCAAATTTGTCACTAACCTAGCGACGAATCGCTAGGTTTAGCGACGGATATTTTTATCCGTTGCTATTTGGCGACGGATATTTTTATCCATCCTTATTTAGGGACGGATATTATATCCGTCCCTAAATATGTTGACCAAAATAAAAAAAAAAAGAAAAAATTTTAAAAAGAAATCGATTTTAGCGACGGATACCTATCCATCACTATTTAGCGACGGATAGCGATCCGTCGCTAAAATGGTTATAGAAACGGGGCAAATCCCCTTTCTTCTCCATTTTCGTTTCTGCTTCTTCTTTCTTCTCCATTTCGTCATTTTCAATTTCCGACCAAAACTCCAACACCTTGGAGTCTTTTCGAAGCTCGTTGGACAAGGAGCTTGGGTGGTCAATCAATTTCATCTTTCTTCAGCTTAATCGAAGGTATTCTGGCTAAAATCCTTACTTTGCAAAATTTGGGAATTTTGTTAATTTCAACTAATTTGAGCAATTGCATGTTTATTGTAAGTATGTAGTAGTTAGTTTAGCTTGTATTACGTAGTGTGTTACCTTTGAGATGTGCAATTGATATATTGATTGTGAATTTGGATTTTTAGTATAAAGTTAGGATGTTTGTAAGTATGTAGGGCTTTTAATTTGATATTTTCTTATATGTAGTAGGATTAGGATGATTTAGTTGAGTGTTTTGAAACCCTTGTTGACAAATTTGGGAATTTTTTTAATTTCGACTAATTTGATCAATTGTATGTTTATGGGAACTATAGTATACTAGCTAGTTAACTTTGGGATGTGCAATTGATATATTGATTGTGAATTTGGATTGTTAATTAGTATAATGTTAGGATGTTTGTAAGTACGTAGTACTTTTGATTTGATAAATCCGTATATGCACTAGATTATGAAGATTAATTAAGTGTTTTGAGACCATTTGGTGATTATATTAACGTAAAATGAATGTTATGAATCTAATAATTTTAGACGTGTCAGGCTAATCATCTAATTATGAATCCCGATCGTTCAAATGTATATGTTTTACATGCCTATTCATGTATTCTTTACTAACACATTTTTTCTGTAATTTCTTATATGCTTTTGCAGATGCCGCGCCAAAGGAAGTCCACATACCTTCCTCCCTGGTGTAGGGGTAGGCGGAGTCCATCGGGTTCTGGTGCGGGCAGTACACCAACGAGTGGAGCTACTAGTCCTATGGTCGGCTATGATATTGGTGGGAGCAGCAGCCAGTCTGAGGTTCCAGAGACTCCACCGGGCTCTACGTCACATGCTCCTGGTGACTATCCTCTGACGGGTGTCCCTATCTCACATTGACTGACGGTGCTAAATTTCAGGGGAAGCTGGTGTTGTTCCCCAACGGCAAGAACAAGTAAGTATTATGCATTTGTAGAACATAACTTAAGATAAATATATGTTACATGATTTTACTAATGAATATTTGTTTCTTGTTTGTCTCATTGATAACAGGTTTTGGCCACCAAAAGCTTCGGATAAACTCGGCAAAATCTTTAGGGGCAGGAGGGAGATGTCGGGACATGGAGGCGAGCAATGGATGAAGATCTCGGACCGGATGAAGCACTTTTACTTTGATGAGTTGCGGGTAAGCTTAAATGTTACAATGAATACTTTATTTGTTGTTTTAATCGTTGTTTAATGTGTGTGGTATGTTAGCCACTATATGTGAGTGGTATGTTAGCCACTGAACTTGGGTCATATGTTAGTCACCATTGTGTTAGTCAATTTTAGGAAAATTTGATTGGTATGTTTTAGCCACTAAACTTGGTTTGATGTGTTTGTCACCATTCATGAACTTGTTGTGTCATTTGAGTGGTATGTTAGCCACTAAACTTGGGTGATATGTTAGTCACCATTGTGTTAGTCAATTTTAGGACAATTTGAGTGGTATGTTAGCCACTAAACTTAGTTTGATATGTTAGTCACCATTCATGAACTTGTTGTGTCATTTGAGTGGTATGTTAGCCACTAAACTTGGGTGATATGTTAGTCACCATTCATGAAATTATTGCACACAATTTGAGCGGTATGTTAGCCACTAAACTTGGTGTTATATTTAAATTGTTATCTTTCTCTAAACTGGTGTAATTTTTACTTTGTATGCAATTGTTGTAGAAAGACTATTACATTCCCAATGCCCTGGTGCCCCAATTGTACTCTGTTTTCGAGACTTTAGGATCAGACATCTATAGGAAAATGGTGAAAAAAATGAAGGAGACACGCAAACAACCAACTTGGGTGGGGGATGAGGAGTGGGCACTTTGGGAGGAGTACTGGAAGGATCCCTTTGTCCAGGATCAAGCGCAAAAGAACAGACAAGATCGTTTGACTGAACTGCGAGATGGTACGGGCACTGCTAGACATCATTATTGGTCGCGAGCTGTTGTTACAGATCACGTGATGGAGGTTAGTAAATATGTTGTTTATGACTTGGAATATGATACATAACAGATTTTTTACTTTCATTTCAATCAACTAACTACTTGTTTGCACATATGTTTTTTAGGCCAATAGAGGACATCCGAAGACTGCTCTATACCACTTCAAGAAGGCTAAGCTGAAGAATGGCATTTGGACTGACGTGAGGGCCGAGTGTATTGCGGTACGTTTCTTTGTTAAGGTTAACATTTGTATTTGTGTATTTATAAGTGATTCCTAAAATTGCATCATTTCGTATGCACTTTACTATTGCAGATTGAGGTGGAGAGGAGGATGGATGAGAGGATGATCGACGGTCATGAGCTGTCAACTGAAGAGAAAGACCAGATCTTCTTTGACGTCAACCCAGTGGACAACAAGGGTCGAACGTATGGATTAGGATGTTTGGGCCCTGCTATGAGTTCTAGTAGCTTCTCAGTGTCCCAGGGAGGATCACAATCTGATGTTTTCACACAGGACCAGGTTCATGAGATGATGACTCCTCTCCAAGAGGAAATAGCTGCGACCAAGGCAACTTACCAGCAAGTGCTTGAGGAACATGCTCGTATGGCTCTGCGGATGGACGCTTTGACCCAGATGATCATCACTTCTTCCCAGTCCCACCCACCGCCTCCTCCCCATTCTTAGTTACATCAGACTTATGTTGTTTATGCTACATACTTTGACACTATCTCGTCTTCTAGCTACTTGTGTTTGCATACTTTAGACTTCGGTTTGGATAATTTGTATTTGTCGAATCTTTGGTAATGCAATTTATCTACGTTTGCAATTTAATTATTTCGGGTACATTATGTATGATTATATTATGTGAAAAAACAGGTGAAATGTGAAACAGGAATTTAAAATACAAAAAAAAAATAAAAATAAAAAATAGTAAATTTAGCGACGGAATTAAATCTGTCGCTAAATTCACGAATTAAGGGAGAATTAGTCCTTGAAATTTAGCGACGAATGCTAAATCTCACACGAATTAGGGCGACCTAATGGTGGGATTTAGCGACGGAGTAATCCGTTGCCAATTCGGACGGACTGGTCAATGGATTATTCCGTCGCCAGTCCGTCGTTGTTTGGCGACGGAATACTTATCCGTTGCCAAGAAAGTTTTGACGCATTAAATTGGGATGGGGGCGTGATCCGTCGCTACGGATTTAGTGACAAATCGGTCCTGTTTTAGCGACAGATAGTTCCGTCGCTAAAACATGATTTTTTTGTAGTGGGAGGATGTTTACAAGGTCTTCATGGGGAAGTACTTTCCTTATTCGAAGACCTCGAACCTGAGGTGTCAAATCGCCCACTTTCAGCAGCGATATGAAGAGAGCATATATGAGGCCCGAGAGCGATTCAAGTACCTGTTGGCCCAATTTCCACACCACTAGTTTGACGCGATGACGTTGTGTCAGAGCTTCTATGAAGGGCTCGACGTAACAACACAAATGCTTGTGGACATGAGCTTGGGTGGCTCGATAATGCAGAGCACAGTAGAGGAGATAGAAGCTGCCATCGACAAATTGGCACAAGCTTCTCAACACAAGGGTGTAAGGGGCCGAGAAAAAGGAAAAGGCAAAGCCAAGGCCGCCGGAGAGGTTGGGGCTCCCGATTTCAATCGCATGCTAGAAGAGATGCAACAGGTCAAGATGGCTGTGCCGTTGCCGCACCAACCCAGTAATCCAACGAACAATGTGGAGTGTGCTATAACTCCGGCCACGGTGCTAATGTATGCAGGTTTCCACAATCTCGGGAAATGAACCCGAACCTCACGGAGGAGGTGCATTGGGTCGATAGGCAAGGAGTGAGGCGCCCAGGGTTCGTGCCGTACAGGAAGCCAATAGAATACGGGGACCGTAGGATGTTGAGTTACTCAAACAATAACTACGAGAACTACGTTCCACCTGCACCACAGAACGAGGTGCCCATTGAAGTTGCCAGCTAGGGAAGACCACCCAGGGACGATCTTGCCGGCAGGATCAAGATGATCATGGAGAACTCCGATCGCTTCTACAAATAGTCGAGCCAAATCCAGGAGAGGAATGATAAGAGGTTCGAGGTTCTAGAGAATTCAACAAGGAGGATCGAGAACATGGTCGGGGAACTGATGGTGAGGTCGCAAAGACGGGAACAAGGAAAGTTCCCGAGCACTATGGAGAAAGCCCAGGCCATCGACGATGCCAGGGAGTGAAGCTGAGGAAGAATCGACGCTAACGACTATGACCAAAGCATGATTTACCGATTTGCACATAGGACATATAATGCATTTAGGTAATCTCAGGTTTAATTTTCCGCATTGCATTTCGAGCAATTTACTACTTTCATAGGGTAGCTTCTTAGTTTAGTTAAAATTTATTTCATTACATAATTATTTAGGAAAAACTAAAAAATTTTAAGGGCCCTCCACGGTAAGCTTAGGAGAAGGAAGATCTCACCACGGTCTAAGTAGAACGGAACACTGTTCGATTCTGCTTGGACCACGATCCTTCTCCAAAGCCTAACCGGAGTAAGCCCCCGAGTAGTAAAGATGAAGACTGACTTTTCTCTCTTCACTTTTAAAAACTCGGACATTCAAAAAGGCAACTGAGCACCTAGCGCATATGGAGCAAATGCGCAAAGCTTAGACGGATGACTGGCAGCAACAAAGAGGAAGCTCATCTTCCGGACCCCACGGTCCGCCCTCCTCTTAGTGATCATGCCGACCGAGGCATACTACGGACTGTAACACTAAACTTTCTCCTTTTTATTTGTCCCTTATGCTAGGACCTAGCTATCGTATAAGTTTGGGGAGGGGAGTTGTATCATATGCTTACATGCCTCGGATATTTGCTGCCTTGTATAAATTGTATATATGTGTTTTTCCTTTTCTTTTTCATTTTTGCGATTATGTGGGGTGGTATGTTAGCCACCTTTGTGTGATTGCAGTTGAGTCGAGTCTTTTGGCCTAATTTTTGGCCTATTTCAAAATTTTTATGTCAAGTCTTGAGTTCTTTTGATAAGTCTGGTTATCTATTTCCTTAGTTAAGCCTTTTTACTGATGTGATCTTAGATGGTCTCTGGCTGAGTGCTAAGGAATTTTCGAAAATCACTCTACTTCGTTTCACTTGTAAATAAAAAGTCTTCCTGTTTTAGTAGTCAAAAAGCCGGTGAGAAGCCTTAAAGCCGATGAAAAAAATCTTGTACTGGAAAATGTGTGATTCTAGTAGGATGAGCAAGGTTTTTTAACTTGCGCCACTTCATATACATGTGCAATGTTTTTTAAAAACGAGTATGACGAACGACATTTTCGACTTGGTGTCTTGATTCTCGAACCTGTTCTAAGGAACAGGTTTGGGGAGGAGGATTCTTGTCAACTTCATACTCAGGCTCAATACTTTCTATATTTGAGCTATGATCGATTTCGAAATTGTTTTGTATTGCTATGCTGCCGTTCTAAAAAAAGAAAAAAAATAGAAAAAATCTCGAAGTGTTTTTCCAGGATCACTTGTGATCGTCTAAGATTGTGTTGGGCATTTCCAAATACTACCTATAAACCAACGCGGGGCTGATTGTGCGTATCCTATGAGGGTTGATGGTTTTGTTTCCAAAATGCATGCCAAATACTACCTATAAACCAGCGCGTGGGCGGTGCTCGTATGTTTTGAGGGTTGATGGGGTGTATACCAAACCGACACGTACAAAAGTACGGATCTTAGGCAACCTATTAGGATACACTTGCAACATTGAGATAGAAAAAAATGAAAAAAATAGAAAATCTGTGCAAAACGAGCAAAGCACAAGAAAAAAAAAGAGAAAGAAATAAACGTGCAAAAAGAGCAAAGCACGAGGACGGTAGCTAATTTTATTCCCTTGTATTTGATTTCGACCCCTTTCCTAAAACGTCCTTTCTGACTCGTTTGATTTGAGTACAATAGCATGTAATATTAGTGGCAGCTTGTGACATTTGTTGTCACCATCCTAAGTTAAGTTTTGAGCGAATACCCTATTTACTGGACACTTCCAGATGAGAGACTTGAGAGTTGCACTATTATCTTCCTTTGTGAGGGACTAATAGGATAGGATTAAGTTTTATTTACTTGTGAAACGGAAGATTGTGATATTTGCAAAGCTACTTGTCAAAGTTAGAGGGGATAGAAGTTTACATCAGAATAAGGGCTTATCTCTGGCAATACTTGTCCCGGTAGCTTGTCAATTGAACTCTTCTGTCTGTTTGTCGTGTCTATGTGTTTTTTTTTTCTTTTTCTAGGTTTTAGAGTTGTTTGCTCGAGGACGAGCAAAGGTTCAGTTTGGGGAGTTTGATGAGTCGATATTTTAACGATCATTTAGTGCCTTTTTCCGTATTTTGTTGCGTCTTTTAGCCTTTATTTAGTGTTTTTTGTTCCATGTCACGTTTGGGTTTTTTGTGTGTTTTGGTGCATTTTTAGGTGTCTTAGCGTCATTGGCAAGGAAATGGAAGACCAAAGTGCAAAGAAGACCTTTAAACCTTCTAGAAGAACCACAAGGCCAAGTTAGTGGGCCACTACTCCAAGAGAGGTGACATGGAGGTTGGAAAAGGGAGAGAAAAGTGGAGAAAATGGGAAAAATGGAGGAGTTCCTGGACACGAGGCTTACCGCGGTGAGCCCCACATCCAAACGGGCTCACCACGGTACAACGAAGCAGACAACAAGGCAGAAAGTCCAGACCGCGGTGAGGAGGATCCCCAAAAGTACCTCACCGCGGTGAGCTCTGTTTTGACATATTCAACCCACGTTTTTCTGGCAGTTTTTCCTATGATTTCTAGTTTCTTCTTCCTTGGTCTATAAATAGGACTCTTGTATCAGTCATTAGGATATATCTTCATTACTTCTACTTTCATATTTTCAATTCCAAGTATTGTAAACACTTAGAGATTTCAATCTCTCTTTTAATTCGAAGAAGCATTGTTGATCTTTCTGATGATCGTAGAGACCAATAGGCGGCCAGGTATTCAATAGTACAAGTTAGGCGGTTACTGTTAATAACTTGTATCGTGACATATTGTTATCTGATTGTTGAACGCATGCTTGATCGTTGTGAACTTACATCAGTCTTTACCTCTAATTAGTATATATATGGATGAGGGCATAGCTAGTGACAAGCTTTCTGTCGGAAACCATACGGACTTATAATCTGTATCTTGTTCGATTTTGCAATAGCAGTGTTGCATGGCGTACCATTAGCTATATCGCGTCAACACTTTTGAAAGATCCGCTTACTTCGTTTTATTTGTAGAAATTGCATGATCTAGGTATTACCTTATCTTGTAATTTTAATTTGTTGTAGGTTTTTGAAGTATCAAACTTACCACACTATCTTTTTACAACTCACACCTTGAGCCTACACCTTCGAACTAGCTTAATCAATTGCTCGAGAGAACGACCCTGTGGTTTAAGCATTTTTGTACTACGACAACCGCTTTACTACTTGTGTTATTTTACAAGTATTAATTTTGAGCGCATCAACAACCAATTTCAGTTTAACCAAAGCACTCTTTGAGAATATGAAGTAGAGAAATCAATCGATTGTCAAACGATTGATTCTTAACCTGAAAGCGTTTGAGGATTTAGAGTAAGACTAACGAAATTGGGATTTTTACGAAGTTTGGGAAGAAGCTTAACACATATGAACAAACCCTAGGTAAAAATCTCAATTCGATTAATCCTTAATAGCTACCGCATCTATCGAAGAAATTAGCTACTCATATCACAAGGATTGGCATGCATATTGACAATCACAATCGAATCAAACATACAAGACGATATCATAATCATTCACCAAGAAATCAAGCACAAGACAGATTATGAAAGAAAAAGGAATTGAATTGATAATCTAACCTCAATGAGTGAATCCGATGTCAATAATACGATTACAAGTCAAGATCAATGATCAACCAAAGCAAAGAACCATCACAAGGGTTTTTTGCTTGAGAGTCGAAGTAAAAACGAAGAAAAAAGAAGTGTCCTCGTAATGAGCTAAATCACCTAAGTTATAGTGCAGGAACAGATCAGCAGCGCTGGTCGCGACCAATGTAATGCCCGTCGCGACCTGCGGCTTCCTGAAAAGGAATTCACCACTGGTCGTGACCGGAGATCTTCCTAGTCGCGACCTGCGGCTTCCTGATGAGACTATAATTTAGAGTCTCATTTGGTCCTTTTTTAGCGGTCTTTGTGAGTCTTTGTCTTTAGTTTTATAGTCTTTTTAGTTCGTTTTTATGCTTTGGTGTTTTGTTTACATTTTGCAGGAATCGATGTCTTTTGAGCTAAATGAGAACAAGCTGCTTAGCATGGCTCGCCGCGGCAAGGGATTCAATCTGCCGCGACGAGATTTTACGAGCTTGGAGCTGGAAATTGCAAGAAGGCTCGCCGCGGCGAGTAAATGAGTCCGCCGCGGCGAGATTTAGCGAATGTATATCTTCTGCGATTAAAGAAGGCTCGCTGCGGCGAAGGAATTGGTCTGCCGCGGCGATATTTTGCGAATGAAGCTCCTGTCTTGAAGATTGAAGCTCGTCGCGGCGAAGGAATTTGTCCGCCGCGGCGAAATTATGTGAGAGCTATATATTTTTCGATTAAGAAGGCTCGCCGCGGTGAGCTATTCTTTCCGCCATGGCGAGATACGCAGAACAAAATTTTTGTTTTTCCTTATTAGCTTAGAATTGGGATTTTTCTCTCATACTTCTTTTAACCTAGTTCTTAGAAAAAAGCTCCTAGACATTATTCTGGAGATTGAACTACATTGGAGCTTGGTTTTATCTTTGATTGAAGGATTGATATTGAATTCCTAGTTATTGTGGTAATTCTCTATTGTTTATCTCTTTACAATTCGTTCTTATTTTTGTTTGTCGAATTGTATAAGATTGCATGCGATTATCATTCTATTTATGTTTAACATGAGCAATATCTTGAATTCTTTGATCCTTGCTTCTATCATGAGTAGCTAAACCACTCCGAACATGGTAGTTATGTGACGGATATGCATATTCGCTTCTAGGGTTTAGATTCGTTCATATAGGTTCGTCTATCTTTAAATCTTCGTAAAACCTTCAATCCAATATGCTAGATTAAGACTTTCAAAATTGTTTCCGGTTAAGGATCGTGGATTGACAACCCATGATTTCTCTATTTCAAAACATTTAAATAACGATTGGTTGAATTGGATTGACTGATTTCTGTACACCGACCGTGTGACAATATGAACGTATCCCTAGAGCGAATTAGCATTGCTTGATCGTAACTACTGTGTTCTTTCTATCCCATTGAAATAAACTACATTGCATTTTCTGTTTTCTAGTTAGTAGAAGTACTCAAATTCAAACAAATCAAACTGTTTCTACAAGTAATTGTTTGTTTTCAATCCGTGTGGTAGCCTAATTGATTCCTTAGCGAACGATCTCGTGGTTAGCATAGTCTGTTTACAACGACTGCTTCCTACTTGTTTTCCTAAGTAGTAATTTGAGCACATCAAATTTGGCGCCGTTGCCGGGGAATCAATTCCCACTGTAGCACTTGATTGCAAATATTTACTTGTTTTCCAACTTACCTGAGGTTTTGTGCACTAACAGAAACTAAGGATATTTTGAGGTTTTCGTGTTGTGTAGCTCTGACAACAGGTTGATCAGAAAGGACATTTCAATGGCTCAGTTAACCTATGGAGCCTACATGCAGCCCGGCGAGGTTCAGGCCGGTAAAGCAACAATCATGCTGTCTATTGAGGCGAGAAATTTGGAACTCAAAGCTCACCACTTCCATAATCTCCCCAAGTTCTACGGAATGGCCAACGAGGATGTGATAAGGTTCCTCAAGGAGTTTGAAGTACTGATTGCAGGGATTCCGTTGACAGCCGGAGGAGTAACAGTTTCAGATGGAGAGATAAGGAAGAAGGTTTTTCCGATGTGCCTGCAGGATAAAGCTAGGAACTGGCTGATAAACCAGCCTGGGGGTTCTTTACGCACTTGGGATTCTCTCTATAAATCCTTCATGAATAAGTTTTACCCTCTTGAGAGAACGCAACACCTTCGTACTCAGATAATACTGTTTCAGCAGATGAACGATGAGACCTTCTATGAAGCTCGCGAACGCTTCTTACAGTTGCTATCCCAATGCCCGCACCACAGGATCGACGAGATGAATCTGTGCATCAGATTTATGAGGGTCTGAATTGGGAGTGTCAGAACATGGTTGATATGACGTGTAAAAATTCACTCCTGGAAGCATCTTCTAACGAATTAAATGGTGTTTCGAGATACTAGCAGCAGTGTCTCAGCTCAAGGGTGCGAGATATACATCTAGGAGAGTGGGATACCGAGCAGTTGAAGGGACTCCAGGGGCATGTACTGCTGAGTGGGACAAGCAAAGAGGGTAGACTAAATAGCAGGGTAACTGGCAGGGTAACCAAGGTGGTAACAACTTCTATGAGAAAATGCCACAGGAGCAACCAGTTCTAGCTCAGCCAGTTCAAGTTCAGATTACGAAAGTGCCGGGAAGTCCTGATCAGGCAATCAGGGATCACATGGAGCGTTCCGAGAGGTTCTGGGCTGAAGCGCAGGAAAATCAGCGCAGGAATGATCATCGGTTCGACAGCATTGAGCAATCGTACAGAAGGCTGGAACAGATATTGGGTGACTTGGTTGGGAAATTACAACTCATGGAGAAAGGTAGACACCTAGTAGTCTCAGAAAACATTAGAGTTCTGGCAGTTGAGATAAATTTTGAAGAACCAGGGAAGGTTACATTAGTTGTTGCCACCTGTACCAATGAGGTTGAGAACTCTGCACCAGACGAGGGAACTCCAGCGACAGTTCAAGTGACCCATGAACTGACAGTGGAGCAGACTAAAGAGGTAGCCACTGTTGTATCAACGGGGGATGAAGTCGAGGTATCGAGTTCCGTGATTCCAGAAGAGGAGGCGAATGCGGAGCAAGAAACTGCTAAAACCGACCCCCCACCATAGTCATTCCTAAGGCAGAAAAGAGTATAAGCGACTCCGATAGCTTTGATTTATTGGTAGGCATTGGGTGTTCAACTCAGGTTACCGGAATAGTCGACACTGGTGCTAGTTGCAACTTGATGACTTTTGACACCTATGAAGACTTAAGCTTAAAAGGATTGGAGTTGTGCAGATGCTTTATGACTCTTGCTGGTGGAACCCGAAGCAGATGCATGGGGATTGTGGAAGATGTTCTGGTTAAGCTGGATGGTATAACAGTGATGACAGATTTTGTGGTAGTGGAATCGCCGAGGGTGAAGGGGAAAGAAATGGAAAAAGATATGCTACTTCTAGGGAGACCTTTCATCCGCTCAACTCTCATGGTGGTGAATTTACATGCCCGAACCTGCACAATTGAGGTGCAAGGCAAGCCACGCGAACTGAAGGCCTATTATGCTCCATTATATTCTGTTTCACAGGTTGATAGTAGGAAATTCATAGGAGCACACACTGGACCCTTATATATACATACTTATCAAGAAAAGTGGAGGATGTGCAATGACTTCACAAGGCTCAAAAAGTTTTGCCCAAAGGATCCTTATCCCCTACCTCGCATGGACCAGTTGGTAGATTCTACCGCGGGATGTGCGCTCCTAAGCTTCATGGACGCATACCAGGGCTTCTATCAAATCCGGATGGCCAAGGCATACATCAAGAAAACAGCCTTCTTCGCGGCAGGAGGAGTATACTGTTTCAAGGTGATGCCATTCGGATTGAAGAACGCGGGAGCTACATACCAGCGATTGGTGAATAAAATGTTCAAGGAGGAGTTGGGCAAGACTATGGAAGTCTACGTAGACGACATGCTTGTTAAAAGTAAGACTGAAGAAGAGCATATTGAGCATCTCAACAATTGCTTTTCCATTCTGCGGAAGTATGGGATGAAGTTGAATCCCGAAAAGTGTACGTTCGGGGTGAAGGGAGGAAAGTTTCTGGGATACATGGTCATAGAAAGAGGGATAAGTGCAAACCCCGAGAAGATCAAAGCAATCCTGGATCTGCCCCATCCGAAGAATCTCAACGAGGTACAACAGCTTATTGGACGTCTGATGTCCTTAAGTCGTTTCATTTCCCGATCAGCGTAAAAGAATCTTCCGTTCTTCAAAATCCTCCGGAAAGGAGAGAACTTTGTGTGGACCGCGGAATGTTCTGAGGCTTTTGAGAAACTGAAAGAGTACCTTCATTCCCCTCCACTGCTCTCCAAACCCGTCAAAGGAGAACCGCTCTACCTCTACCTAGCAATCACGGAAGAGGCAATGAGCTCCGTGTTAGTACGGATTCAAGCTAACGAGCATTTGCCGATCTCATCTCAAAGAAAGCCCTTCTTTGGTAGACAAGATACGTGAAGATCGAGAAACTCGCATACGCTTTGGTTTACACCGCCAGACGGTTAAAACCTTACTTTAAGTCTCACAAAATAGTGGTACTAACTGCGGAACCTTTGAAACAGGTCCTAGGAAAGCCCGAACAATCAGGACGACTCTCTAAGTGGGCGATCGAGCTAAACGAATACGACATTTGCTACCAGGCTCCGTCAGCCAAAAAGGCTCAGGTCCTCGCCGACTTTTTAGCGGACTATCCAGAGTAGGATTCGGAGAAAGTCCCTGACAAGCAAGTGTTCGAGTGCTTAATCACCAAGCATATAATCCGAAATTCAGTCCCGCCAATGTTCAACCCAGAAATCCTCGAGGAAGCCTAGTTCATCAATCGTCCCCTCCCTTTGTCAGAGGGGGAAACTCGGGTCAACCAAATGTTTCTACTTGGTGATGTTCCCAGAAACCCCAGTTCGGACAACATCAGAACGAAAATCACTGGAGGGGATGAACCAAGAGCGAAACCTCAGCAGCTCGCAGGAGATCTCCAAATCAAAAAACATCCTTCCGATATCTGGATATTTGAAGTCGATGGTTCTTCCACTAGAAGAGTGGTAGGAATTGGAATCTACCTTAAGAGCCCAGATGGCGCGGAACTCGACTATGCGATTTCCTTGGATTTCAAAGTTACCAATAATGAGGCAGAGTATGAGGCATTTTTAGTGGGCTGCGGCTAGCCAAGTCACTCCAAGCCCGGAAGGTCAAAGCTTACACGGACTCACAGCTCGTCGAGGCCCAATTTTCAGGAAGTTTTACCACAAAAGGTCCTTCGATGATCAAGTATCTTGAACTACTCAAGAATGAGGCCAGCCACTTCGAGGAATTCACCTTGGAAAAGTTTGACAGAGCTTGGAACGAAAGAGCTGATGCCTTGGCAAAATACGCATACCTTTCATGGCTTTGGACACAAGGAGAGTAATTCTACTCACCATTCTTGACTCATCCGTCATGGGTCCCGATTAACGGTCATGATACTTGACATGTGAAGAAAGCTGGATGGTGACATTTTAACTATCTCAAGGACGGAACTTTGCTAGCCGATCCGAAAGAATCAAGGAGTGTGCAATGCCGAGCAAATAGATATTTTATAATGGGTGATGATCTGTACAAAAGATCTTTTTACGGGACCCACCTGAGATGCTTGAACCCACAAGAAGCACGGACCGTGCTGGAAGAGATACACAACGGAAGCTGTGGGAGTCATTCCGGGGGGAGGATCCTCGCCCAGAAAATTATACGACAAGGCTATTATTGGCCCACCCTCGGTAAAGATTCCGCCGACCACGCCCGGAGATGTCAGGATTGCCAATATTACGCAAACATCCCACATCGTCCGACGAACCCTATGATTCCGTCAATCATAGCGTGTCCGTTCGATCAGTGGGGTATCGACATTGTCGGACCATTTCCGAGGGGTACCCAGCAGAAAAAGTTTCTCATTGTGGCTGTGGAGTACTTTACCAAATGGGTAGAAGCCGAGGCTGTTGCAACCATTACAGAGAGTCGAGTGCGGACCTTTATCTGGAAGAATATCATCTGTCGCTTTGGCCTGCCCAGGATTCTCGTCTCGGACAATGGTGCCCAGTTCTCAGGACATAGGCTCAAGGAATGGCTGGCGTCCTTCAAAATCGAGCAACGATTTACATCTGTTGGATACCCGCAAGCCAATGGACAGGCTGAGTCCACAAACAAAACAATAGTCAAGATCCTCGAGAAGCGGTTAAGAACTTCGCAAGAAAGCTGGGCGGACGACCTGGAAGGCGTGCTATGGGCGCATCGCACCATCGCATTTGCGACCAAAGAAACTCCTTTCTCCTTGGTGTATGGTTCAGAGGCAGTCATACCATCCGAGATTGCTGTAGAGACTTTGAGAATCCAAGAGTTCGAAGACAAGGCAAACCAAGAAGCTCGGATATTCGAGCTGGACATGCTTGAACAGAAAAGGTCTGATGCACTGGCGAATATCCTTAGGTATCAGGCAACCGCTGCCCGAGCCTAAACAGGAACGTTCATGCGGCGAACTTGCAAGTCGGGGACCTAGTGCTCCGACGAGCCGACATTTTGAGCAATATTGGGAAACTCAAACCCAAGTGGGAATGTCCCTACAAGATTGTTGGGGCAAAAGTAAATGGGAGTTATGAATTAGAAGATGAGAACGGACATCCCCTCAAGCGTCCGTGGAATGCTAGAAACCTTCAGAAGTTCTATGCATAAAGATAATTGCGCGGAGCTCCATCGTGTCGATTGATCATCTCAATTTCAACTATTTATTACACGGAACTCCGTCAGTTCTGTTTCTTTTTTGATCCTTTTGTCATTGGCCATAGAGCCCGCAAGTTGTAATTGAATTTCCAGCAAATCAATACAACCTCTATCTTTCGATTTGTGATTTTTCGATTTACGCATCTGAGATTTAATGTTCGATTAATGACAAGGAAAGCAAGATATTTCATTCATACAAAGACGAATTATACATAATCTTGTCTGTACAGTTTACAATCCCGGATCGATTATCCGAACTTACGGACGCAACACGAAAAATGCAGAAAAACGTCTCTGGAGATACGCCATCTCCCAGCGAAGATCGTTCCCCCGCCGAGAAAAACTTCTTCCGTGTCGAGCGGCCAGTTTGATTTCCACGGAGGTCAGGAACTCGATCTACCTGCACACGAGAAAATGGTTAAACGTGCTGGAATCCTTCAGGATACCGCCAAAACGTGGCGATGCAAATCCTGTGTCCGGGGAAAACAAGGTGCAGACAAGGAGAGATTTCCGCCTCACCGGCTTTAAAGACTCAAACTCTCTTGAAATTAGGAGACCGTTTCCAATATAAGAGAGATTTGAGCCATTAAAGTGGGGTTGGCAGAAAGCAAAGGAGACGGACGGACATACATTTAAAACCGAGATCTATGCCTTTCGGTGTCTGATCTTCAACAATTTTCCCCTCTAGACCCACGCCACTCTCAAACTCAGGATGGACGCCGACTTGAGAGTGGACGGGAGTCAAGAGGGGGAAACTATTCAAGAGATCGTCCTCTTGCTATTGAGTAGATTTGGAAAGTGGAAGTTGGATCTGCACGACTAAGGCTAAGAGGGATCCGCAGTATTTATGGAAGTGACGAACCAATAGGCGTCCGACACGTCAGAACTTCGACGTCGACAATGGGCCTAAACTATTCATTTGGGCCGAACAGTATTGGGCAAGACAGGTTTATCCAATCAAGCCTAAACAAGCCCATCAACTACGTTCGAGTTTCTTAGCCATTTTTACAAAAATATATGCGTCAATATCATCCGACGAAGTCTGCACAAGAAAAAGATGGAAATCCCATCCGAGGGAAAATAGTTCGAATTTTATAAACAAAATTATCCGAACATTTACATAACAGAAGTACAATCTGGAAGGATCCAAGAATAAGTACGTGCATCCACGGGGCATACCCCGCCTTGTTCCTTCGCCAGACTCCGGAAGTCGAGCCTTGGGACTCCGAGCCTCCACCTCGGCCCTGACGAGCTTGTTGTTGCGCACGGATCCTCATACGGATCAACCTCAGCGTCCACTCTCTCTCCTCCTCAGCCAATCTCCTAGCTATTCCTGGACATTGAGGGGGATCGCCTTCAAAATCCAGGACAATCGGGTCTTCTGCGGTGCCTCTACCCGGGTAAATGGGCGGATGCATGTTCCATGATGATTCACCCAAAGGACTATACTCTTCATTGCCCGATTCTGACATTCTAAAGCACACTGACTCCCGCGGGATAATAAAGTGGATAAAACACAAGAAAGAGTGAGGGAAAGTACAACAGTGAATAAGGGAGAATTACCACACCCTTATTTATAGTGGCAACGAGTCTTTCAGATCTCGCCATCTGTCGATCATCCGACGACTAAGAAGATGAAAAGACGTAGTCATAATGGCTATTTCACTGTTTCACCTTCCTCCTTCTAGAAGGATTAGACATCCCAAAGGGCGAATGGCCCGAGTATCGAAAAGATGATGGTCTGATTTCTACATCAGATGCCGTCTGCAGCGGTCCGTGCTCTTAAGAGATGGACAATTTATAAAAACTCAGCGTATGAGCAAAAGATAAAAAGGGAAAGAAGAAGAGAGCAACTAATAGTTTGGAAGCATAGGAGGTTCAACTCCTCGGATAAAATACGAAACATTGTTATAGTATGTAAGGACATTCCGAGTTATCAAAAGATGCAATTACAACAGAAAAAGTCAGCAAATACAGAATTTCAACGGGGCATACCCCGGACTTCTCACTGAGGCCCAGCTTGGCTCGGACCAGCTTCACCAGTTTGAGGCGGATCGACTGGGGGCATATTGGAGGTAGCTTGTGCAGCAATGGACTCAACAACATTGAACAAGTTGAAATCCGCGGGATAGCCAACAACCCGGCAAGGCAGGGCGAACCACTTCTTCAGGAAAGCACGGTAATTGTCGAAGGGTACAAAGCATACCTTCCGGAGAGCATCCGGGACCCATCTTGGGAGGAAGGGCCTGCCATTTCGGATCTCGATCTCACCTTCCTCAGTGACGAGTTACGCAACTTCGCGGCCAACTATTCATCCGAGACATCACAACAGGGACTTCCACGCCATTAGCATCCGCAGAAGGGATTAACCCTTCCGTCTTCCAGTTAAAGTCCGGAGGAAGTAGTCCCTTGGACTGCAGTTGTCCGATAGCGGACACGAACCCATCCAGGCGAGAAGCATCGGATTTGTCCGCCATCAAGAACTTGAAGGAGTCGGACTCCATGAAGTCACGACCAGCTTGAAGACGGGCATATTGGAGGCCTCCGAGCAGTATATCCTTGGAATCCAGAAAAGCCTTCATCGACTTGTGGAAAAAGTTCTCCTGCCAATCGAGGTCCGCCTTGATTTCTTCCCAGCTGGCCTTCAGCTTATGGAACTTCACTTCTTGTTCCTTCAGCCGCATCTCCAATTGTTTCGCCTTCTCAGCCTCATCCGCGGAAGTGGCCACAGCCTTGTGGAGATCCTCCTCAATGGTAGCGTTCAATGACCTTCCATTATGGCATGGCACAAAGCTTGAGTGCGAGAAGTCCGTAAGAATATAAGTTGCACTTTTATCATACTAAGAACAAACCAAGGAGAGCATCCAAAGATTACTTACCCGTTGGTATAGCCCATCCAGCCCTCCGACCCGCTCAACCTCAGGGAGCCCGCAAGATAGCTCGTACTCCTTGTCAAGAGCAGCTTGATCAACAGGAAGAACAGCGGACAATTGCTGTCTCTTTGCTGTGGGAGGAGCCTCCGAGGTTGCTCCTCTCTTGCGCCCCGAGGTAATGGCGTCCCGCATCAACACCTCCCGTTGTGGTGCAGCAGCAGCAGCAGAGGCCTGGGACTTCGAAGCAGTGGCGCTCCAAGTGAGGGGGCTTTACCCTTGTCGGGCACCGCCAAGGCCTGAGAATCCTCTCCGGCCTTGTTCCGCCTTTCTTCCTCTGTAGCAAAAACCGCGGCATTCTTCGGATCGGGCATGGGAAGACCCGCGGAAGTGTTAATGATCTTGGTCCTTTGACCAGCGACTACCTCCAAGGCTTGCTGCTCTCTCTGCAACTTCTTCTTCTCGCGGAGTGTCGACATGATATAGTCGAACCAATAAGCTACACAATAAACCAGAGGCGTTAGATACAGTTGGAATAAAGAAGAATTATCAGGATTGTGGAAATACGTAATCAAAATAGAGTATATTGAAAAAGAAAAGATGCCAAGTCTCAAGTCAACGAATCCTTACTGAAGTCCGTCTTCCCTCCTACATCTACTTCACCTGTTAGTCCGCAAAGGTAGGGAAGTGGCTGATTGATTAATCCGTGAAACGGACAAGTAGGTGGGTCATACTTTTTATGGATTGCCGCCACCCACGGAGCCACGTTCTTCGGAAGGGGACGCCAATCCGGGATACTCTCTCTAAGGAATTTTGTGGGCAGCTCCAATTGTTCCCTCTGTCTCTCGGACATCCCTGGCTTCAAAGCCATCCGGACAAAAACGTACCTATCCCACCACTTCGATCCCAACGACGAAATGGAGTCCGAGATAAAGTTGTAAGGTTTCCTATTCATGAAAGTATAGAATAGTGGATTCCCCGGACTGAACGAGACATAGAAGAGCTGCCTGAAGTTCTCAAAATTCACCGGCTGCCCTTTCTTCTTGCAAAAAACTACAAAGCAAATAAGGTTACCCAGGGACTTGGGGATAACCTTACTCGGACCTATACCAATATGGTTCAGAATGTTTTTCAGCTCTGTGGCAATGGGGATCATCCATCCGCAGGAGAAGGCCACCTCATGCACGCACATATATCCAGTGGGAGGGTTATAGAATGCATGCCCGGGCTCGGGAACCATGATTTCTACGGAGTCAGGGATCTCCCATTTTCGCCTCCATTCCGGAATCTCCTCAGGTTTGACCCTCGATGGACAGGTAGGAAGAATCCCGTCTACGTTTAGCTCTCCGAACTCGTCTGCTATGACTACTGCAGATGCGGGACGAGGAAATTTGATCCTTGCCGCCTTGGCACCACGACCCTCAATTAATGGTAGACCGGACTGAACGGGCGCGGCAGGGTGTAATGCAATCCGCTGACTGGATCGTCTAGAGGGACGAGTGACAGGAGATCCTTCTCCTTCTTCCTCCTTGCCCTCATCTTCCTCTTCCTCACCACCTTCTTCGTCCTCGAGGACACCTTCGGGTCTCCCAGATGTGCTTGGCCTGAACGGCCACGACTCTACTAGAACACGGTCCTCCACTCCAGCCTCGAACATCTCCACGTCATCAGCCTCATGCTCGCTATCGCCTGCCCGTTCAAGTTGAAGCTCATTCGGATCTATAGGCCCTCCCACACCGCCTACAGTCCGAGATTGGACCAACGTTCTCGCCTCATCAATACCTTCTTCGACCACTGGCCCGTCCGTCAGAGGATTAACTATTTCATGGGTTCTGTGCCTAGCGTCGGAATCTCTGGAAGAAAGGACATCCACGAGATAGTCTTCTACGGACACGTTCACGTCAACGGATTCACCGCCCGAACCTACTTCATCCTGGTAATCCCGCACCTCGTGAACGTTTTGACTATCGCTCCCGGACATCCTAGGGCAGAAGGAAACGGATCAGAAACGATGATTGTTATTGTCCGAGAGTTCATTTATATGTCTTATTAAGTCCAGAGGTCCGCGAAAAAGTTTAAACCCTAAGATTTTCTATACATAGAAGGACAGGGACCCCAAGACCTTGGCACACGAAGCTGTGCCACTGGCACCACGATATGCCCCTTATGGCACGACAGTAAAAGAAATAATTTATGGGCGAACACCATAACCAGTACCGATTTACAAGTAAGCATGCATTGTCAAGACGGGTTGTGTCGGACGGGACTTACTAAATAAGAGTACAAGACATCAATGAGGAAAATTGGCATATTATAAGCATGCAGCAGAAACACATCAACTATCATCTAAACCAAAGTTATCGCAAGAGCCAATTACTAAAGACAAGCACAATTACGGAAGCAGCAAGGGAAGCTACACTAGACATGCAATGGGCGTATAGCGAATACAGGCAACTTTAACAAAGCCAAAGAATGAGGGATACTTACTTGCTAATATTCAAGCAGGGAAGTTTGTTGCGGACGATCGAACTTGGATAATGTTCCGAGGTTACGGATCTCAGCTTGATGGCCCAAAGTCTTACAAGTCCCAGTTGCTCGGATCGATCTTGCATTGTTTGAATTGCTTAAAGATTGCTCAGCGTTTCAATTTGGCTAAAGTATGAAAGTGACCAATCGCCTAACTATTTATAGGGGCAAAGTGGGAAGGCCAAGCGTCACATCACTTAGGATTAAATCATGACCGTTGATCTCTTCAAATCCAACGGTCATGACGATTCACGAATAGATGGCCAACAGCGCATTACGTCTGGTGCCTAACCGAGGAGTCGCATCGCTTGGATTTGAATCCCAGCCGTTGGTCCTCTCCAATCCAAGGGTTGGGCCGCTTCACGAGTGGATGGCTGTCAGTATGTCGCATTTAATGCTTGACAGACACGTCACATCAATCGGACTTGGAACCCCAACCGTTGATGTCGTCCTGATCCAACGGTCACATCCCTTGACTCGGGATCTTTCCCCTGTGGGCCGAACGGACAACCTATTGGGCCTCTTGGGCTTACGGGAGGACCAATTCAACAATCGGTCCAACGGACAGCTTCCGGAGGGCTACGTCAGATCCTAACCGTACTCGGACATATATATCTCGGATATAAATACCTTTTCCCTCTACAGTCCCAGTTATGTGATAACTTCGGTTGTAGGCGGAAAGAGATATATTGAATCCTTGAGGACACGGACGACGGATCCCGACAGAAAGGACTTTTTCCTGTTTTCTTTTAACTAATGATTCGGACACGCTCCACAGACACGACCGCGACGGAGCACCTTTCTCGCCGCTGTGAGATTATGCGAATGATATATATATATATATATATATATATATATATATATATATATATATATATATATATATTGCGATAAAAGCTACTTGTGGCGGATTTCTGATTAGCTCACTTGTGGCGATTTTCTGAGAAGGATATATATTTCGATTAAGAAGGCTGCATGTGGCTATTTAAATCTGCCATGAGGGCGGCAGAATTAATTTTAATTCCCTTATTAGATTAGAATCTAGATTCTTTTTAATTCATACTTCTTTTAACCTAGTTTTGAGGAAAAGCTCCTAGAGCCACACATTGACATTGAGACATCTTTGGAGCTTGGTTATTCATTGATTTGATTCATCAAGATTATTGGTATTGATTTCTCAATTGCTCTCTTCTTTACAATTCTTTGCATCTATGTTTCATATGATTATTACCATGAATCTTTGCATGCAATCATCAATTATGAGTAGCTAAACACCTTTGAATACAGTAGTATGTGAAGATTATGCATATTCGTTCTAGGGTTTATCAAAGCACTCATATAGGTTAGTCTCGTATAAAATCTTCGTAAAAACCTTCAATTCGATAAGTCCGTATTAAATTCTCTAAATTGTTCATATTTAAGGATCGTGAATTGACGACTCATGATTTCTCCAGTATAATATTTTCTAAGAACAATTGGTTGAATCGAATTGATTGATTTTCTGTTCAACGACTGTGTGACAAATATGAGTGCTATCCCTAGTTCGAATTCGCATAATTAGATCTTGCTACTGTATTCATCTTGCTCTCATTGTTAATCGTTATCTTAGCTTTAATTAAACTAGTTAGAGGTATATCTAAACCATCAATCAGATTATTACTCGCAAGTATCTGTTTACTCTCACTGCTACATAGCCTGATTAAATTCCCTAGAGATCGATTCTGAGTTAGGCTTTAGTCTACAACTACAGCTTATCCTCTAATTGCTTTTTAGAGTATAATTTGAGCTCATCAAATTTGGCGCCGCTGCCGGGGAATTAATTCATATTGTAGCGCTGAGAGCCGGTGGTTACTTGTTGTGATTTTATTTTACTTAGACTAACAGAAACTAAGCATTTGTTGAGTTACTGTTGTTAAGATCCAAGTACGGAGTCCTTTTCCAGCTACTACACACCCTCTGCTAGGGAAATGGTGGATAGTGCAAATATTTTACCGGAGAGCAGCTCATTTAGCGAAAGCACATTGATGGCCTTAATTGCCCATGATGAGAAATTTATGCAAGTTGTTATGGAAGGGCAAGAGAGAACATGGCAGCAGATTGAAGGGATGATGCGCAGAATAGAGGACTTAGCACATAGCTTGGCTAACCTCGTGGCAAATGTTGGATTTGGGGATGAATATGAATTGGAAGAGGAGATTGAAGCAACTACAGTACTTCGTAGTGGTAAGGTTGTTGAGAAGCTAGATATGATGACTAAATCGGGAACTCCACCTACACCAGCTATCGACATTACTGAGGAGGAAGCTATCGACATTATTGAGGATCCAAGCAACAGGACTGAGGTCCTACATAAATCTAATAACCCCTTCCGCCCCCCGGGACCGCCAGCTCCCAAGCCATTACCATACCCGGGGAGAGTTAAGAAGCCAAAAGACGACAATAAGTTCAAATCTATCCTGGCAATGCTTTCGAAAGTTAACGTGAACATACCACTGCTGGAGCTTATCGATAATGTCCCCTACTATGCAAAGTTCTTCAAGGACCTGAATGCTAATAAGAAGAAGCTTTAAATCTTTGAAAAGTCGATTCTTCGTAAGCAACAAATTACATTATCGGATTACCAGTGAAACAACAAGACCCAGGGAGCTTCGTGATTGATATACAAATGGAGAATGGGAAGGTAGCAAAAGGTATGCTCGACTTGGGAGCGAGCATTAATCTTATTACCCATGACCTTTATCAGGAGCTCGGTTTGGGGAAGTTGGAACCTGTGAATATGACTTTGCAGATGGCTGATTGCAGTCTCCAGCGACCACTTGGTATTATACGGGATGCTTTGGTCAAGGTTGACACATACTTGGTACCAGCAGATTTTGTAGTTCTACCTCCCAAAGAATGCAAAGAACCAAAGGCAGTAAACCATGTGATTTTGCTGGGAAGGCCGTTCATGAAGACTGTCAAACTTCAAGTCGATGTTGCAGAAGGGAAGATAGCGATGGATATCAGAGGCAATCGAATCAGCAAAGACGCAGTCCGTCCTAATGGTAACTCTAATGCCTATTCTGTTACAGATTGTGAAATAGAACAGGAGATTGCCAAAGAATTTCATTGCATCTTTGATGACTATGTATATACTACTCTGCTTGATGATATTGCTAGTGATAAGTTAGAGCCCACTCTAACACTAGATCCCGATAAGGGAATTGTGAGTGAGGAAAGTCATGAGCTAATCTGTACTTTAGATTCAATTTGGCCGAACGGTAGTGAACTTGATCCCCCTAGTGAACCATTAGGTGAATTCGACTCCCTCAGTAGCAATACTGGGGAAATCGAACCCCCTAGGCCTGACCTTAAGGAACTCCCCTCCCACCTTAAGTATGCTTTCCTTGGTGAAAATCGGTCCAAACCTGTGATAATCTCTTCGAAATTGCAAAAGGAAGAAGAGAACCAACTTGTTGAGCTTCTTAAGGAGAATTCTACAGCCGTAGGATGGGGAATAGGAGATATAAGGGCATTAGAGCAACCCGTTGCACACACATGATAAGTTTAGAAGATGATGCTAAACCAGTTAGGCAACCCCAGCGCATACTTAACCTTGTCATGCAAGATGTAGTGAAAACTTAGATCCTTAAGATGCTTGAGCACGACATAATTTACCCCATAGCTAATAGTAGATGGGTGAGTCCTATGCATGTACTTCCTAAGAAGTCGGGGGTTACTGTCGAAACAAACGAGAAGGGCGTAGAGGTCCCGGTAAGAAAAACCACTGGGTGGCGTGTGTGCATTGACTATAGGAAACTAAACGCAGCCACTAAGAAAGACCACTTCCCTCTGCCATTCATTGATGAGATGCTTAACCGCCTTGCTGGACGAGAGTTCTATTGTTTTTTGGATGGTCTTTCAGGTTTCTACCAAATACCCATTGCTCAGGAGGATCAGGAGAAGACGACATTTACTTGTCCCTATGGGACTTTTGCCTATCACAGAATGCCTTTCGGACTCTGCAACGATCCTGCTACATTTTCAAAGATGCATGCTTTCTATATTTTCTGACATGGTGCAGGATTTTATAGAGGTCTTCATGGATGACTTCTCTCTTTTTGGAGATTCTTTTGCTGATTGCTTGCATAAACTTGATAAAGTGCTTAAACGCTGCATTGAGTGTAATTTAACTCTTAGCTGGGAAAAAAGTCACTTTATGGTTAGAGAAGGAATTGTCTTAGGGCATGTAGTCTCAAAACGTGGGATAGAAGTTGATAGAGCAAAGCTCGATGTGATTGTTAAACTCCCCCCCCCCCCACTTGTGTAAAAGTGCTGCAATCTTTTCTTGGTCATGTTGGTTTTCATAGGAGATTCATTAAGGATTTTTCGAAGATTGCTAAGTGTTTGAGCAACTTTCTTATGAAAGATGTCCCTTTTGTTTTCAATGATGAATGCATGCAGGCCTTTAACATCTTGAAAGAGCAGCTCGTTTCCACTCCTATTGTTGTTGCCCCTGACTGGTCCTTACCCTTTGAGATTATGTGCAATGCTTCTGATTTCGCTTTAGGTGCTGTTTTAGGACAAAGGATAAATGGGCACTTTCATATAATTTACTATGCCAACAAGACACTTAACCCTGCACAGGTTAACTACACCACAACTGAGAAAGAATTCCTAGCGGTTCTTTTCGCATTGGATAAATTACGCTCGTATCTGAAAGGTTTCAAGGTGATCATCCACACGGATCATGCCGCGATCCGCCACCTCATGGCGAAGAGTGATTCTATGCCACGCCTCAGTCGGTGGGTTTTGATGTTACAGGAGTTCGATTGCGAAATAGTTGATAAGTGTGGTAAAGATAATCTTGTTGCTGACCATTTATCTAGGCTTGATCCTAAGAAAATCTCCCCTTCTCCACCTATCCCCGATGACCTACCCAATGAGCATCTATTCTCTGTCCGCTTAGAGCCTTGGTTTGCAGATATTGTGAATTTTCTTGTTGCAGGTGTTTTCCCCGCTAACATGTCTTCGCAGGAAAGAAGGAACTTTGCGCGCCGAACCAATGGATACTTTTGGGATGACCCCCACCTTTTCAAGGAGGGAGTTGATGGCATCCTACGGCGCTGCATTCCAGAGAGTGAAGTAGGCAGTGTTCTCACCTTTTGTCATACCATGCAGTGTGGAGGGCACTACAGCGGGAA
This sequence comes from Plantago major, assembly GCA_026545765.1. NCBI lineage: Eukaryota > Viridiplantae > Streptophyta > Magnoliopsida > Lamiales > Plantaginaceae > Plantago > Plantago major. The sequence continues at coordinate 38,069,162 of CM048843.1, read as the reverse complement.
GAAAACCGCCCTAAAGGTTCTTCAATCAGGTTTCTTTTGGCCCTCTCTGTTTAAAGATGCTCATAAGTTTTGTGCTAGTTGTGATGCTTGTCAGTGTAGTGGTAACATTAACAAGCGTAATGAGATGCCTTTGACCAGCAATCTTGTGGTAGAACCCTTTGATGTGTGGGGTATTGACTTTATGGGACCCTTTCCCAAAAGTAATGGTAATGAATATATTCTTGTTGCGGTGGACTATGTGACTAAGTGGGTGGAGGCTATGGCCACCAGAACTAACGATTCCAAAGTTGTGCTCTCTTTCTTGTCCAAGAATATTTTTAGCAGGTTTGGTACACCCAGAACAATCATTAGCGATGGCGGATCTCACTTTATTAACCGTTCCTTCGCGAACCTGCTTGTGAAGTATGGAGTGCAACACCGTGTCGCAACTGCATACCACACAAAAACTTCTGGTCAAGTGGAAGTCAGCAATAGGCAAATCAAGAGCATTCTCTCAAGGGTCGTAAAACCAAACCGTAAGGATTGGTCAACCAAGCTAGATGATGCACTGTGGGCCTACAGAACCTGTTACAAGACTGTTATTGGTACAACCCCCTACCGGCTGGTTTATGGCAAAGCTTGTCATCTTCCCGTGGAGTTGGAGCACAAAGCAGCATGGGCCACCAAGGAGCTCAATCTCGATATGCAAGCCGCTGGGGAGGAACGATTACTGCAAATCTCCAAGCTAGAAGAACTCCACCACCTTGCCTTTGAGAATGCAAAGATTTACAAGCAGAAGACGAAGGAGTATCATGACAAGGGGATAATCCGCAAGGACTTGCACCCAGGTATGAAAGTTTTGATTTTTAACTCTCGTCTTAAACTGTTTCTAGGAAAGTTGCGTTCGCGTTGGGATGGACCGTACACGATAATTCAAGTGGCACCGCATGCTGCTGTCGAACTCTTGAATCCCGATGACGGCTCCACCTTCAAGGTCAATGGACAGCGAGTTAAACCATACTTCCACGGGTACATTGAGCGACCGGAAGAAGTGGTCGAACTCTTCGAGTCCAGTACATGACTCTAAACTGTACATCACAGGCAAGTCACTATTGACCCCATTCTTTTTCTTTTTTTTACTCTGCGCTTGAGGACATGCTTGAGTTCAGGTTTGGGGAGGAGGAATGTGCTCTCTAGTGTCTTATCTGTGTTTTTCTCTATTTTCTGAGTCTCTAGAGTCTTTCATCCCTTACTTTCTGTTAATTTTAGTGATTTTTCTTGCCTTCTCTAGAGTATTTCGTGAGTCGTTCTTCCAAGTGACGAAAACTTCTATTGTGATTGTTAAATCTGCTTGTTACTTACATTTTGCACGATTCTCAGCCTAGATGGAGTAGTGAACTTAAGATCTCGTACGTTTGTTTTTCCTATAAATAACAAGTTTGCTTAACTCTTTAATCCAAAAAGCCGGTGAGAAACTTTAAGCCGATGAAAAAATATTGTACCGGCGCTTGTGTGATCTTTTCGGGAAGTGCAAACTCTCTTGTTTGCGCCTTTTCATTCTCATGTGTCCTTAGTTAAGTTAAGTATGACCAACGGCATGCTCTTCTTGTTTCATTTTGTCGAAAGCTAGTGCATTGTGAAGAACCGGTTTGGGGAGAAGAAATCTGCTGGATTATGATGTTATTGTCTCGGAGTGTATCTATGGTGCTTGTCATCACCGTAGTTGTGTTGGGCGTATTTCAAATACTACCTATATACCAGCGTGGTCCAAAAAAAGCCATATGTCCATGAGGGTTGATGGCACGTACACCAAACTAACACGCACAAAAGTGCGGACTTCGGTAAAATAGACACTACCAAAAAAGTGAGACTAAAAGAGTCCATAATGGCCAAATTGATTAGAATTGAATTCATTTGGTGCAAATATTTGGTTTATGGAAGTTGGTTGTATGTCTTGGCAAGCTGCTATACGCAAGGAAAAAGACCCTTCTGACTTAACTAATTGAGTACATTGCATGAGGTATTTAAGGCACCTTGGTGACGCGAGTCACCTCCCTTTTCTCTTTTTATTCTTGAGTGTTTAACCCATTGGACACTTTCAGAGTGTGAGAGAGAATATTGTAGGATTTCCTTGCGAGGGATTGGAGAGTTAGACTTAAGTGTTATTTATTTGAAAAAACTCCCTTGCAGGATTTTTTGTGCACTACTTCTGTCAATGCCAGTTGAGTGCAAACCTTTTGTATCTTGTGAATTTAACACTTACAATGGTAGAGTTCGGTCATTTGGAAGATTGACTCGTCTGTGTGTTATTATATGTCGTAGTCTAAGTCTAGTTGTCTTTAATTTGTTTGTTTGCTCAGGGACGAGCAAAGGTTCGGTTTGGGGATTTTGATGAGACAATATTCAAACGTCTCATTTGGTCTTTTTTGGTGATCTTTGTGAGTCTTTGTCTTTAGTTTTGTAGTCTTTTTAGTTCATTTTTACGCTTTGGTGTTTTTTTTTTTTTTTGTGTTTCATAGAAATCTGTGTCTTTTGAGCCGTATGAAGACAAGTCGGTAAGATATCTACATGGCGAGATTTTTACGAACTTAAGTGAATTTTCAGCATGGCTTCCATGGCGAGGAAATCAATCCGCCACCGCGAGATTTTACAAGTGGAGTCTATGTTTTGAAGATGGAAGCTCGCCGCGGCGAGATTATGCGAATGATATATATATTGCGATAAAGAAGGCTCGCCGCGGTGAAGTATTTTGGCTGCGGGGGCAAGATTTTACGATTGGCTCCCCTGTTTTGAAGAAAGATGCTCGCCGCGGCGAGATTTTACGAGAAGGATATATATTTCGATTAAGTAGGCTCACCGTGGCGAGCTATTTCGTCCGCGACGAGCGACGTAGAATTAATTTTAATTCCCTTATTAGATTAGAATTTTGATTCTTTTTCATTCATACTTCTTTTAACCTAGTTTTGAGGAAAAGCTCCTAGAGCCACACATTGACATTGAGACATGTTTGGAGCTTGGTTATTCATTGATTTGATTCATCAAGATTATTGGTATTGATTTCTCAATTGCTTTGTTCTTTACAATTCTTTGCATCTATGTTTCATATGATTATTACCATGAATCTTTGCATGCAATCATCAATTATGAGTAGCTAAACACCTTTGAATACAGTAGAATGTGAAGATTATGCATATTCGTTCTAGGGTTTATCAAAGCAGTCATATAGGTTAGTCTCGTATAAAATCTTCGTAAAAACCTTCAATTCGATAAGTCCGTATTGAATTCTCTAAATTGTTCGTGTTTAAGGATCGTGAATTGACGACTCATGATTTCTCCAGTATAATATTTTCTAAGAACAATTGGTTGAATCGAATTTATTGATTTTCGGTACAACGACCGTGTGACAAATATGAGTGCTATCCCTAGTTCAAATTAGCATAATTGGATCTTGGTACTGTATTTATCTTTCTCTCATTGTTAATCGTTATCTTAGCTTTAATTAAACTAGTTAGAGGTATAACTAAACCATCAATCAGACTATAACTCGCAAGTATCTGTTTACTCTCACTGCTACATAGCCTGATTAATTCCCTAGAGATCGATCCTGAGTTAGGCTTTAGTCTACAACTACAACTTATTTCTAATTGCTTTTTAGAGTATAATTTGAGCTCATAAGGCAGCGGCGCCAAAAACTTGATGTGTCAAAATTAAAGTTTTAATATTTGTTTAAGAGCCAATAGTTAATTCTCGACACTACAAAAACTTGTAGTGCAGTGAAGTTAACCCCGAGGTCGGTCTCGAAAGACTTAACTAAGCTGAGTTTGAGTTTACGAATAGTAGACACAATATGGAAAGCAGTAAAAGTTTGTTTGCTTCAGCAGCTAGATGATTAACTACTGTAGGAATAAACAACTAAGCAGACAAAACTAGAGATAGATTGACACTTAACGAGATTGATATATGAATGAGGAGAATTATGGAGTGGTAACATGAAACAAGCTAGCTAGCAGGATACATACGATTCACATGATAGATTACGTAAGTTGCGCAATCTTGAGTTCAAAAATGAGTAGCACTAGTGGAGGCGTCTATTCCACTAGGCTACAATCAATAAAGCTAGCTAATCCTACTATTACCGTTTGCAACTAACTGTGAGATTGAAGCAAGACGAAAGACGTTTTGGTTTCCAGGGATCAAATGCTTAATCTAACAGTGATATTGACGGATTGCGCATCAAACGTAATAGCAGGATATGCAATTTAATCTAACAAGTAATATAAACCCGATGCACTTCGAATATCATGAATCCTAGCTAGCATGCATTGAATCAGTCACCACCCCATAATCGGGGTGTTTAGCTACTCATATTATGCGAAGACATAATCAAATAAGCAATTAAACGATCAACACACATAATCTAATACTAAATGCGAGAAATCGATCGATTGATACAGTTTTACCCTTCGTTGTCACAAACCCTAGGTAGAACCTGAAGAATCAGAAGCGATTGATGCAAAAAAGTATGTAGATTATGCTCCCAAACAATGACTCATCGGATTACAAGATGAAAATCGGTTCAATTACCTCAAAACGGGTAATTGCCTTGAAAACTACGTCTAGCTTGAGAGCAAAGTATGAGTTCTTGACAATAGAATAATCATGAAAGTTATGTTTTTTCTGTCTACTAGAATAGAGGAAAAAACCGAAGTTTGGATCGAAAAGGAAAGAAACAGGAAAAAATCCGCAGAAACAGAGAAAGTTGGCGTCCGCCAACTTTCTACTTGGCATCCGCCATGGAAGGAAGTTGGCGGACGCCAAGATTAAACTTGGCGGATGCCAAGATCCATCCATGGCGTCTGCCAAGTTCAACTTTGCGTCTGCCAAAACTTCCTGTTTTGTTTTGATGGACGCCAATCTTGAAAACGGTGTTCGCTAACTCTTCCGACAAATGATGATTTTGCCCTTTTTGTCCTTCTCGCTTGATTTTGCTCCTTTTAATTTCAAATCTCGGCGTTTCGGCTTCCCCGCTTCACTTCTAGCAACCATACGAAGCATCGGCACTCCATATCTTCCATATGTATGTAAATCACATCCTTTTTGCCTTCAATTAGCACGGTTTAGCCAAATACCTACAAAAGTCAAAGAGAACAAAACAAGTAAAAAGACTCTAGGAAAAACAACTAAAACTATACTTAAGGATAACAAAAAGACAGGAAAAAAGACAAGATGAGACAATATAAAACCAACTCATCAGTGTGGCTGCTACTATCCATTATCAAACGGGAACGAATCCCTTGCATTCTGCCCACCATGCTCAGCGATTTGGGAGCCATCCTTCGCTCCTATCCTCCTGTTTTCCATGATTCCCTAAAAACTAAAATTAGATAAATCCAAAACTAAAATAAAACTAAGGGAATGAAGGGGAATGTAAAAACGACAAAAGGGGTCGAAACTCCTTGGCCAGTCTCATGTGTGAGCTGGGGAACAGAAAATAAATACAATAGTGTCATCTGGGTGATATTAGGTGTCCAATGGTGTCATCTGGGTGGTATCAGGTGTTTGCTCCATCTCCAAATAGTCAGAAACGGGTGGTTCAGTCTCTTCATCGTTCACATCGGTGGACGTCTCCTCCTCCATGACCAACTGAGTATCTAAACTCTCACAGACTCCTTCAACTGAAATGACGGTTTCTTCTTTAGGTCCGGTGGTAGTGGTATCCGAATTCAGTTCAACTACAGAGTCAGATTTCTCCTCCTCTTGTTTAGCCCCGTTTCCAGATTCTTCTCCTAGAAGCACCACATACTCTCTGATCATGGCACCCAAGTCCTCGATCAAATCCTCAGGTTGTTGAGGAGTCAAACTCATGATTGACCCAACAACGGCTCTATCCACCATTCTCTTACAACCACTTGTTATACCGTTGCAGAAACTCCACATGATCTCACCCAATGTTAAACCGTTGTTAGGAAACTCTGTTTAGATTTTGATCACTAACCCTTATAATGACTTATCTTTGTTCAGAAAGGTAACTAGTACTCTTAGTTCACTTGAACATTGTAAAATAGGAAGCTTACTGAGTATGTTAGCCTAGCAATCTTGTATAGGAGGATTGGTCTCTGAGTGTAATTTTTAAATCTTTAAAGAAGGCCAAGAAGCAAGCATCCAGCAGAAGGAAGCCTTTTTAGAAGATTAGAATACTGCACAAGATTGCTGAAGACTATAAGGAAAAGTGTCTCCTCAGAAACCTTGGCTCAGATACCTTGAAGAAATTAAGTGTCTTTGGAAGACAAGTATTTCAACAAGTCTCTGATGCACTATAGGTCACTGAGAAAGGACTTGCAAAGACTCAGAAATCTTGCATTGTTCCATTCACACTACAGGACAAAAGTTAGTATAGTGCATTAATTATACAGACAAAGATGTTTGAGCAAAAGAGGAAATCTCTGTAAAGAGACAAAGCTCAAAGTACAAAATCACAAAAGTATCAAGGTATAGAAGATCAACACAATCTCTATCAAGGACAACGGGCAATCTAAGAAACCTCATCTAGTCTAGGACTATTTCCAGTTTACAAAGAACCAAATTCTGTATCTCAATCAACACATATCTACACAAACATTGTAGTACTCCGGCTAGGACTCCAGGGACAGAACCTGTGATCCCAATCCAAGAGATGACCAGCATTTTCACTTCACCATGACTCCAGACACAGTCTGTGGTCACTCTCCACAAGCTAGAAAGGCAGTAGATACAAAACAGGAGCCAAGCAGGTCCCATTATCCTTGAAAAACTCTATTGGAACATGGAGGGAGAAAGATAAAGTTGTAGAGTTCAGAACTATCATACCCCAAGCAAACTTTACTATCAACAAACCCAAAGCTGCTCAAGCCAATCTGTTAACAAACAAGAATCAAAACACAAAAAACCCAGCATCATATATGTTTAAACCAAAAACTAAATACAGAAAACAACTTTAAATCTTCTGCAACCTAGAAATAATCTGCCTAAAGTACCTATTACCTGACTTACCCTTATATGATGAGTCGGTTTTATACCGTCTCATTTGGTCTTTTTTACCGTCATTTTGTCATCCTTGAGTATAGTTTTATTTAGTTTTCCTAGAGTATTTTTACTTGTTTTGTTCCTTGTGTGTTTTGTACATATTTGGCTAAAGCGCGCTAATTTAAGGTAAAATGGTGTATTTTATATGCATCTACAAGATATGGAGTTCCAATACCTCGTATGGATGATAGAAGTGGAGCGGGAAGGCCAAAATATCAAGAATTGGAGTCAAAGGGGCAAAACGGTCACTCCAGAAGAACTAGCGACACTAGTTATCAAACTGGCGTACGCCAGTAACTTTCTGTTTGGCGTATCATCAAACTGGCAATGCCAGTCTTGATTACTAGCGACGCCAGTTTCTATTTTGCCGTTTTTTTGCAATTTCGTCTCCTAATTCGCCCAAACTTAGTTTTTATCCTTTCTATTAGTTAGAACAAGACACAATTACTTGGGGATTATTCATTCGATTGTCAAGAACACACACTTTGTCGTAGATCTAAACATAGTTGAGAAAATAGCTCCACACATCCATACTTTGACATTGATAACAATTTAGAGCTTGATTTTGATTATTCGTCGAAGGATTGATATCGAATCCCTGATTACTGTGGTAAATCTCTATTATTTTATCTTATTCAATTCGTTCTTACTCTGTTTCTCGAATTGTTTGAGCTTGCAAGCGATTATCATTCTATTTATGTTAAACATGGGCAATATCTTGTATTCTTTCATCCTTGCTTCGATTATGAGTAGCTAAATCACTCCGAACATGGTAGTTGCGTGATAGCTTTGCGTATTCGCTTCTAGGGTTCGAAATCGTTCATATAGGTTAGGCTCGTAAATACCCTTCAATTCAATACTCTCGTTCAAATATTCTCTAAAACGTTTTGGTTAAGGATCGTGGATTGACGACCCACGATTGCTCTAGTTCAAATATCTTCAAACTCGTTTGGTAGAGGTTGAATTGATAATTTTCTATACACCGACCGTGTGACAGTATGAACGTATCCCTAGAGTGAATTAGCATTGCTTGATCATAACTACTGTATTCCTCCTACCTCATTCTTACAAACAACAACATTGTTAATTTCTGTTTTCTAGTTTAAAGAAGTACTCGAATTCAAACAAATCAACATTGTTTCGCAAGTAACTGTTTAGTTTTAATCGTTGCGATAGCCTAATTGATTCCTTAGCAAACGATCTTGTGGGTAGCATTGTCTATTTACAGAAACTGCTTTCTACTTGTTTCCTAAGTAGAAATTTGAGCATATCATTATACTATGTGAATCTCAAAATCAAAGTCTGACTGAGTTGGTTGCGAGCCTGTACAACATCAACTTGCTCATGTCTGAAAACAAAAGCATTCCTACTTGTCCAAATCTTATCAAGTATTGCACAGAAAACTGCAGCCCTAATAGAAAAAAGAGAACTAGTCTTCCTAGTAGCCAAATGAAAAAGTTGGACATATTCAGAAAACACACAAGGAACATGATGCATATTAATAGCCTAAAACATGATTTTTAAAATAGGAAGCATCACAGGGCAAGAACCAAACAGATGATCTCTAGTTTCTTCACAAGCATCACACAGACTACATCTATTATTATCAACAATGCCCCAGGCAAATAACCTAGACTTAGTAGCAATTCTATTTAAACAAATTAACCAAGAACAAAAGGATACTCTTGGTGGAGAGATCTTGTTCCACACCACCTTTTCCCAGTGAACAGTAGGTCTAGTAGTAGGTGGCCAAAAAATATCATAGAGCATATGAACCCTGGCTTTTGAAGGTGCCAAACAGAGCTGATGAATGTTCAGACAGCCTACTCCTAACAAAATCTCTCAGACCAAGCAGGTTCTTCATGAAACTAATATAAGAATGCTTCATAGTCAGCTCCCAGATATGACAACCTTTAAGCACATATTGATGTATCCAAGAATGCCAAATTGATTGAGCACCAGTAGACATAAGCTCAAACAAATAGTTACACTGAACAGTCTTATTCCATGCTAAAACCTCTTTGATACCCAAACCACCCTGGCTCTTAGGTTGACACAAGTTAGCCCAGGCAGCTGTACTTTTCCTACCACTCTCAGCACCACTCTAGAAGTAGTTCCTTCAGAGCATATGCAATTTCTTATAAACTCCTATAGGGAAGAAAAAATTAGAAGCCCAGAATCTCTCAATACTATACAGAACTGACTGAACAAGAACCAGCCTCCCTGCATAGCTCAAATGTTTTGCAGTCCAAGATTGAATTCTTGTCAGGATTTTTTGCACCAAAGGATCATAATCAGCATTTTTTAGTTTCTTAGGACTCAAAGGTAGTCCTAAATACCTAATAGGGAACTGTCCTTCAGGGAAACCCAAGATAGGGAGCAAATTAGCCTTCTCAGCCTCAGTGACCCCTCCAAGTAAAATAGAGCTTTTATCACTATTGACTTGTAACCCAGAAACTCTTGAAAACTCTTGAAGTTTGGTTCCAACCACTTGAAGAGATGAGACATCATCTCTAAATAATATCATCAAATTATCTGCAAACCCTAGCTGAATAAGATTTAATTTCTTGCATTTTGGGTGAAAACTGAACCCAGGGGAATCAACGCAGGTCCTTAGCAATCTAGTTAAATAATCTATACGCAAAACAAATAAGTAAGGGTTCAGGCGATCACCATGTCTGAGCCCTTGCTTTCCTTCCATAAGCCCTTCTAAGGAACCATTTATCTGGAAAGAAAATCTAGCAGAAGAAATGCACATCATTACCCTCTTAATAAACCAGCTATCAAAACCATAAACCTGAAGAACACCATGCAAGAAAGTTCAGCTAATAGTATCATATGCTTTCTGAAGATCAATCTTCAGAAGGCATCTGGGAGAGACAATCTTGGTAGAGTACCCTTTAATGAGCTCCTGACTAAGCAAAATATTATGTTGCATAAGACATCCTGTCACAAAAGTACTCTGGTTTGGCATTACCAAATGAGGTATCATATTCTGAATTATCTGAGCTAGAATCTTGGTGATCACCTTGTAGATGGTATTGCAGCATGCAATTGTGCATAGGCCTGTAATCCTTGATATACATGGGATTTGTCACCTTAGGTATCAGAGTAACAGAGGTGTAGTTTATCTGTCTCAACAATTTACCATTCAAAAAGAAAGCATCCACAACTTCATAGAGTAAAGCACCCATAATAGACCAAGTTTTCTTGAAGAAATATGGATTATATCCATCAGGGCCTGGAGCCTTATTATTACCCATAGAGAAAATGGCTTGTTTCAACTCAGTCATAGTTAGCCTTCTTGTCAGAGTAGCATTCATATTCCCAGTCATCTGATATCTTGTATCCACAATTGATCTGTCCAGTGCAAAAGTAGGTTGTGCTGTCCCAAATAAGCCAGTATAATATTGGATAATATGTGCAACTATCTCAGGATGAGAAGTAATCCTGTTAGCAGAAGCATCCAAGATTACAAAAATGTTACTAGATTTTCTCCTCTGTGCAATAATGGCATGGAAATAGCCAGAGTTGGAATCCCCATCAGATTTCCACCTGATTTTTGCTCTTTGTTTCAATAAAGAAAGATGCTTATTATTTAGATCAAGATATCTATCCAGAACATCCTGTGCATCTTTTTTTGCAAACATCATCAAGTGGCTGATCATGAGCTTTATTCTGAACAATATTCAACTCATGTTTAGTATCAGTCACCTGATCCTCCATATTTTTATAAAAGTTTCCATTCAACCTCTTAAGCTCCTTATTCAAGTGTTTAAGTATAGTTACAAGCCTAAACATAGCACATCCCTCCACTGGCAACAGAGCACAAGCCTCAACCATAGGCATAAAACCAGGGTCTTCAGCCCACAGATTCTTAAACTTGAATGATGGAAAATGAGTACCACCTTGGTGTAATACCTTCAACAAAATAGGAGAATGGTCAAAAATTCCTTTAGGCATGAAATCCACTGTAGTCCCTAAATACTGAGTCTCCCAAAGAGTATTACACACAGCCCTATTCAATTTGCAGAATGTATGACCATTATCCCAAGTATATTTATTCCCCACAAATCTATGATCATGGAGATCAGTGATAGTATAAAGATGCTGCAACTCTTGTGAAATTACTCCAGGATTACCAATAAGTAGATATCTTCTCAGAGTTGTAAAAAACCACATTGAAATCTCCAAGTACCATCCAAGGCAACACCATAGTAGATGAGATATTAACCAAATCCTTCCACAACTGTTTCCTTTTCTCTACACTGTTGTGTGCATTAACAAAAGTAATGCACCCTCTATTCTTCCCATCTACAGTCTCAAAATCACAATGTATAAGCTGATCAGAAGAAGAAAGAATTGTAACTTTCAAAAAATCATGTTTGCAATACACAAAAATCCTACAGTTCTTATCCAAATCACAATTATTAGTAGTAAACCACACATTCCTATCCCAGGTCCCAATCAAATTATCCATCTTATTTTGCCGAACTCTAGTTTCTAAAATAGCACCAAAATGAATCCTACACCTAAAAATATTTGTCTGTAACTCTTTCCTCTTGAGGGGGTCATTGTACACCATCATATTCCACACCAATACATTTAAATCATCCATGGGAATCAGGCAAAGAGTTAGGACCTCTGATCCCAGGACCTGCACATCCATTTCCCCTATTATCTCTGAGCAGATACTTGGATTGAACTGAAGGCATCCTCTTCTTATTCTTTCTGTTAACCTGCACAATCCATTCAGGATCATTTTCCAAGACAGAATTAGGATCTCTATTTTCCACCTCTAAACTCCCAAATTGAACATTCTCAGCAACCATTCTACCAGCAGAAGTATGAGAAAGCTGTCCCACAATAGCATTATTCAAAGGAGATAGAGTATTAGAAGGTTCACCAGCAAAGAAAAAATCTCTGCCAGTCACCTCAGCTGCACTTGGAATAGGAGTATTAGAGGTTAACATACCCTACTGCCCCTACTACCAGGTGTATGCAGTGTAGGAGAAACACCTGCTGATCTAACAGGTGTAGTAACACTATTAGGTCCAGTAGAATTATAATGAGCTGGTCCAGAAATAGGTACATTGTGTTCCCTATAGTTTTCCCTAGGCACCCAAGTTTGCATCCTACCTTGCTGAGAACATCTACTAGCAGTATGGCCAAACGTGGAACATTTTGCACAATGAAAAGGTTTGAATTCATAAACAATAGCTTGCTTTCTCAACTACCCTCCAGGTCCTTTCAACATAATGAAATCCTTTAATGGCTTACTAGCATCAACCTCAACCATAATACGTGCATATGAAAGCCGAATTCGATCACGAGTGAGTTTATCAATACCACAAGGCCTACCTATCATACTTGCAATACACCCAAGCATATTAATAGTCCAGAACTGCAGATCAAGTTTAGGAAGCTTGATCCAGATTGGTAACATTTGCAAACTTTTCACATCCAATCTCATACCAGGTTTCCATTATTTAAGTAACAGAGGATACATACCATTGATCGTCCAATAACCAGCATTCATAACTCGATCAACATCAGATTGATTATCAAATCGAAAAATGAAAACACCACGTTCAGTAATACTAACAACAGGTTGAGCAGGCTAATTTTTACATACATAATGAACCATAGCATTGAACAAAGGTTTCTGCCCAACAATAACTCCTAAAATGGAGAATTTCCACAAATAAATCCCCTCCTGTAACTCCGATTCAGAATACTCAAGCACAATAGGATCAGTGGATTCGAAAATACAAGAGGATTATTCACCTGTCGATTGCTAGCAAATAGCAAATTGAATCGCCGATTCTCAAAATGTTGGCGCCCCAAATCAGTCGCCATTGGATCCGCCCGAACATCCTACCGATTAAGCTCCAAATCCTCTACTATCTCTTCCTCGATCAACACCTCATCAATTTTGGCATCGGCATCTAACTCCGTATTATCCAAAATCGATGCCTCACCACTTTCATTCGCCACAAAATCCTAAACATCCATCACAATCTCTGTCAAACCGTAGAAGCAGCGTGCTTGGAGTTACGCTTCCTAGTCACCATCGATTGACAGAGAAAACTAGGGAAAAAACTACCGGAAGAGAAGAAAAAGTGAAAATACGCTCACTATGTGAAAATCGCACCTAGTTGAGAGAGAATAACCTCCATTCCTTTTTTCAGTTAGTTTGAATTTCATTGTGCCTAACGGGTACTATTCAAACGGCATGATTTTCAACTATAAATATCATCACTTAGAACGCTTGAAAATACACCATGAACTATTTCGATCATACATTATATTCAAGCATACAAGCCTTCTTACCTACTTACTCTCTAGCTTTCTGTTGCGACTAAAGCTCTTGAATTCTAAGTAGTACGAAAGTTCTAAGTGTTCTAATCCTTAACAAGAATTGCATATTGTGAAAGAGTTGAATCTAGAAGATATAGTTGCGACTCATATTTGTGATTCATTCTCTTGAACAACATCAAGACTTGGGTCACTAAAGAACAACTTACCATACATTGAAAAGTGTATTAAGTGAGCTTGTTTCTACAGAGCACTCCTAGATAACTGTATAAGTTACTGAGAGCCTGCTCACCTGACAAACTACCATAACCAACACCACACAGGCATTGAGCCTAGGAAGTACTTGGCTTTGGATGCTGAGGAATAGCTCAAAGGTTACTGAGTAGAGGAAGTAGTTGGTTGGGAAAACCAGGGAACAACTCAGGAGGAACACTTGGTTAGGAGCATAGTGTTAAAGGGATCAAGAGATAGAATTTTGTAAGGGAACTCATCCTCTTATCTTAGTGTATTCAAGTCCTGAGAAAGGGCGAGTGGATTAGTTGAGGGATTACGCCACCCTCAGATACCACTATAAAACTTTGTGTAATTTACTTTCTTCCCTTAACTTAACGCGTATTTATTGCCTGCTGACTACTTACAAACATTATAGCTTGCTGAGCATGCGCACTTATCACAGAAGTCTTCCACTCTCTGAATATAAATATCGGATACCTTTATAGATATTTGAGAAACTATTTTATCGTCAAAAGTTTGAAAAGACTATTCACCCCCCTCTAGTCTTTTACTTTGTCGTTATCTGACCAACAAGTGGTATCAGAGCAGGAGGTTCTTTAACCTTCTGCACTGAACCTAGATCCTAGATAAGTGCCTACTAATAGCTTACCACGTACACTTGCTTTGTTTGTCTAGTGTTAGCTGCAGGATGACTCTGAGCGATGCACCCATTCTCAAGCTAGAGAACTATGAGAAATGGAAGAACAACTTGATGCTTCACCTGGAAGCTACCAATGACGAGATGAGCGATGTGATAAAGAATGGCCCCATTGTCATTCAACGAGAGAAACAAGTCATTGAAGTTTCAAACGGTCGAGATAAGGAACCCACTAACACAGATGCTATTGGTTCCGCCACATCTAGTACAACTACGAGTGTAAGACCAACTGGTGAAATTGCTTATGAGCCAAAGCCAGACATCATGATATGCTCAAATTAATACTTAGTAAACAAGTAGTAAGCAGTTGTTGTAGACAGACAATGCTAACCACAAGATCGTTCGCTAAGGAACCAATTAAACTACCACAACGAATTGAGAGCAAACAGTTACTTGTGAAAACAGATTGAATGATTTAGGTTTTGAATACTTTCTAAACTAGAAATCAGAATAAACCAAGTAAATGGTTTAAATCAAAGAGATAGAGAGAACACAGTAGTTATGATCGAGTAATGCTAATTCGCTCTAGGAAAATCGTTCATATTTGTCACACGGTCGGTGTACATAAATCAGTCAATCCAATTCAACCAATCGTTATTTGAATGTTTTGAAATAGAGAAATCATGGGTCGTCAATCCACGATCCTTAACCGGAAACGATTTTGAAAATCTTAATCTAGCTTATTGGATTCAAGGTTTTACGAAGATTTAAAGATAGACGAACCTATATGAACGAATCTAAACCCTAGAAGCGAATATGCATAACCGTCACATAACTACCATGTTCGGAGTGGTTTTGCTACTCATGATAGAAGCATGGATCAAAGAATTCAAGATATTGCTCATGCTAAACATAAACAGAATGATAATCGCATGCAAGCTCATACAATTCGACAAATAAGAATAAGAACGAATTGTAAAGAGATAAACAATAGGGAATTACCACAATAACCAAGAATTCGATATCAATCCTTCAATCAAAGATAAAACCAAGCTCCAATGTAGTTCAATCTCAAGAATAATGTCTAGGAGCTTTTTTCAAACAACTAGGTTAAAAGAAAGTATGAAAGAAAGAATCAAAAATCTAATCTAATAAGGAAAGCAAAACTCTGATCCTGCGCTTCTCGCATGGAAGGAATAGCTTCATGTAGCCTTCTTAATCGAAGAATATATAGCCCTCGCATAATTTCGCCGCGGCGAGCTTCAATCTTCAATACACAGGCTTCATTTGCAAAATCGCGCCGCGGCGAGCCTTCTTTAATCGCAGAAGATATACATTCGGTAAATTTCGCCGTGGCGGACTGATTTCCTCGCCGCGGCGAGCCTTCTTTCAATTTCCAGCTCCAAGCTCGTAAAATCTTGCCGCGGCGGACTGAATCCCTCACCGCAGCGAGCTATGCTTAAGCAGCTCGTCCTCATTTAGCTAAAAAGACATCGATTCCTGCAAAATGTAAATAAAACACCAAAGCGTAAAAATGAACTAAAAAGACTATAAAACTAAAGACAAACACTCACAAAGACCGCTAAAAAGGACCAAATGAGAATCTAAATTATAGTCTCATCAAACTCCCCAAACCAAACGTTTGCTCGTCCTCGAGCAAACAAACAATCCTAGACATAACTAGACTCTAGACTATGACACATAATAACACACAAACGAGTCAATTCTTTCAAGTGACCAAACTCTACCATGGTAAGCGTTAAATTCACAAGATGCAAAAGGTTGGAACTCAACCGACCTTGACAGAAATAGTGCACAAAAAATCCTGCAAGAGAGTTTCTCAAATAAATAGCACTTAAGCCTAACTCTCCAATCCCTCGTAAGGAAATCCTACACTATTCTTTCTCACACTCTGGAAGTGTCCAGTGGGTTAAACACTCAAGAACAATAAGAGAAAGGAAGGTGACTTTCGTCACAAAGGTGCCTCCAATACCTCATGCAATGTACTCAATCAGTTAAGTCAGAAGGGACTTTTTCTTTGAGTATAGCAGGTTGCCAAGACATACAACCAACTTCGATAAACCACATATTTGCATCAAATAAATTAAATTCTAATCAATTTGGCCACTATGGACTCTTTTAGTCTCACTTTTTTGGTAGTGTTTGTTATACCAAAGTCCGCACTTTTGTGCGTGTCATTTTGGTGTACATGCCATCAACCCTCACAGACATATGGCTTTTTAAAACCACCCCGGTATATAGGTAGTATTTGAAACACGCCTAACACAACTATGGTGGTGACAAGAAACATAGATACACTCCGAGACGATTCAACTAATCAGGGGGAATACAAATTACAAGAACAATAACATCATAATGCAGCAGATTTCTTCTCCCCAAACCGGTTCTTCGCAATGCACTGTCTTTCGACAAAATGAAACATGAAGAACATGTCGTTCGTCATACTTAACTTAACTGAGTACACATGAGAATGAAAATGCGCAAACAAGAAGGTTTGTAGTTCCCGAAAGGATCACACAAGCACCGGTACAATATTTTTTCTTCGGCTTAAAGTTTCTCACCGGCTTTTTGGATTAAAGAGTTAAACAAACTTGCTATTTACATGAGAAACAAACTTACGAGATCTTAAATCCACTACACTATCTAAGCTGAGAATCGTGCAAAATGTAAGCAGCAAGCAGATTTAACAATCACAATAGAAGTTTTCGTAACTTGGAAGAATGACTCACGAAAGACTCTAGAGAAGAACAGAAAAAATGACCAAAACAAACAGAAAGTAAAGGATGAAAGACTCTAGAGACTTAGAAAATAGAGAAAATGCAGACAAGACAATAGAGAGCACATTCCCCCTCCCCAAACCTAAACTCAAGCATGTTCTCAAGCGTAGAGTAAAGAAGAAGAAAAAGAATGGGGTCAACAGTGACTTGCCTGTAGGTGTACCTTTAATGTAATGTACAAGACTCTTCCGCATTGGCTAACGGGTACTCTGGAAGTTCTTAGCTCTTCCGGTTGGTGCAGCTCTTGTTCTTCCATGTTGATAAGTATGTATATATAAGGGTCCAGTGTGTGCTACTATGAATTTCCTACTATCAACCTGCGAAACAGAATATAATGGTGCAGAATGGGCCATCAGTTTGCGTGGCTTGCCTTGCACCTCAATTGTGCAGGTTTGGGCATTTAAATTCACCACCATGAGAGTTGAGCAGATGAAGGGTCTCCGTAGAAGTAGCATATCTTTTTCCATTTCTTTCCCCTTCACCCTCGGTGATTCCACTACCACAAAATCTATCATCACTGTTATACCATCCAGCTTAACCGGAACATCTTCCACAATCCCCATGCATCTGCTTCGGGTTCCACCAGCAAGAGTCATAAAGCATCTACGCAACTCCAATCCTTTTAAGCCTAAGTCTTCATAGGTGTCAAAAGTCATCAAGTTGCAACTAGCAACAGTGTCGACTATTCTGGTAACCTGAGTTGAACACCCAATGCCTACCAATAAATCAAAGCTATCAGAGTCGCTTATATTGTTTTCCGCCTTAGGAATGACTATGGTGGGGGAGGGGGGGGGGGGCAGTTTCATCAGTTTCTTGCTCCGCATTCGCCTCCTCTTATGGAATCACGGAACTCGGTTCCTTGACTTCATCCCCCGTTGATACAACAGTGGCTACGTCTTTAGTCTGCTCCACTGTCAGTACATGGGTCACTTGAACCATCGCTGGAGTTCCCTTGTCTGGTGCAGAGTTCTCAACCTCATTGGTACAGGTGGCAACAACAGATGTAACATTCTCAGGTTCTTCAAAATTTATCTCAACTGCCAGAACTCTAATCTTTTTCTGGGACTGCTGGGTGTCTACCTTTCTCCATGAGTTGTAATTTCCCAACTAAGTCACCCAATATCTGTTCCAGCCTTCTTTGCAATTTCTCAATGATGTCGAACCGCTGTCATTCCTCCACTGATTTCCCTGCGCTTCGGCCTAGAACCTCTCGGAACGCTCCATGTGGTCCCTGATTGCCTGATCAGGACTTCCCAGCACTTTCGTAATCTGAACCTGAACTGGCTAAGCTAGAACTTGTTGCTCCCGTGGCGTATTCTCATAGAAGTTGTTACCACCTTGGTTACCCTGCTGTCTAGTCTGCCCGCTTTGCTTGTCCCACTCAGCAGTACATGCCCCTGGAGTCCCTTCAACTGCTCGTTATCCCACTCTCCTAGATGTATTTCTTGCACCCTTTAGCTGAGACACTGCTGCCAGTCTCTCGAAAACACCATTTAATTCGCCAGAAGATGCTTCCAGGAGTGATTTTTTACACGTCATATGAACCATGTTCTCATAAAATCTGATGCACAGATTCATCTCGTCGATCCTGTGGTGCGGGCATTGGGATAGCAACTGTAAGAAGCGTTCGCGAGCTTCATAGAAGGTCTCATCGTACATCTGCTGAAACTGCATTATCTGAGTACAAAGGTGTTGCGTTCTCTCAGGAGGGTAAAACTTATTCACGAAGGATTTATAGAGAAAATCCCAAGTGGGTAAAGAACCCCCAGGCTAGTTTAATAGACAGTTCCAAGCTTTATCCTGCAGGCATATCGGAAAAACCTTCTTCCTTATCTCTCCATTTGAAACTGTTACTCCTCCGGCTGTCAACGGAATCCCTGCAATCAGTACTTCGAACTCCTTGAGGAACATTATCACATCCTCATTGTCAATTCCGTAGAACTTGGGGAGATTATTGAATTGGTGAGCTTTGAGTTCCAAATTCCTCGCCTCATTAGACAGCACGATTGCTGCTTTCCCAGCCTTAACCTCGCTTTCCCGGCCTTAACCTCACCGGGCTGCATGTAGGCTCCATAGATTAACTGAGCCATTGAAATATCCTTTCGGATCAACCTGTTGTTAGAGCTACACAATACAAAAACCTCGAAATATCCTTAGTTTCTGTTAGTGCACTAAACCTCAGGTAAATTGGAAAACAAGTAAAGATTTGCAATCAAGTGCTACAGTAGGGATTGATTCCCCGGCAGCGGCGCCAAATTTGATATGCTCAAATTAATACTTAGTAAACAAGTAGTAAGCAGTTGTTGTAGAAAGACAATGCTAACCACAAGATTGTTCGCTAAGGAACCAATTAAACTACCACAACGAATTGAGAGCAAACAGTTACTTTAAAAACAGATTGAATGATTTAGGTTTTGAATACTTTCTAAACTAGAAATCAGAGTAAAGCAAGTAAATGGTTTAAATCAAAGAGATAGAGAGAACACAGTAGTTATGATCGAGTAATGCTAATTCGCTCTAGGAAAATCGTGCATATTTATCACACGGTCGGTGTACATAAATCAGTCAATCCTATTCAACCAATCGTTATTTGAATGTTTTGAAATAGAGAAATCATGGGTCGTCAATCCACGATCCTTAACCGGAAACGATTTTGAAAATCTTAATCTAGCTTATTGGATTCAAGGTTTTACGAAGATTTAAAGATAGACGAACCTATATGAACGAATCTAAACCCTAGAAGGGATATGCATAACCGTCACATAACTACCATGTTCGGAGTGGTTTAGCTACTCATGATAGAAGCAAGGATCAAAGAATTCAAGATATTGCTCATGATAAACATAAACAGAATGATAATCGCATGCAAGCTCATACAATTCGACAAACATGAATCAAAACGAATTGTAAAGAGATAAACAATAGAGAATTACCACAATAACCAGGAATTAGATATCAATCCTTCAATCAAAGATAAAACCAAGCTCCAATGTAGTTCAATCTGAAGAATAATGTCGAGGAGCTTTTTTCTAAGAACTAGGTTAAAAGAAAGTATGAAAGAAAGAATCCAAAATCTAATCTAATAAGGAAAACAAAACTCTGATCCTGCGCTTCTCGCCACGGCGAGCCTTCTTAATCGAAGAATATATAGCCCTCGCATAATTTCGCCGCGGCGAGCAAAATCTTCAATACACAGGCTTCATTCGAAAATCTCGCCGTGGCGAGCCTTCTTTAATCACAGAAGATATACATTCGCTAAATTTCACCGCGGCAGACTGATTTCCTCGTTGCGGCGAGCGTTCTTGCAATTTCCAGCTCCAAGCTCGTAAAATCTCCCCGTGGCGGACTGAATCCCTCGCCGCGGCGAGCTATGCTTAAGCAGATCGTCCTCATTTAGCTCAAAAGACATCGATTCTTGCAAAATGTAAGTAAAACACCAAAGCGTAAAAATGAACTAAAAAGACTATAAAACTAAAGACAAAGACTCACAGTGACCACTAAAAAGGACCAAATGAGACTCTAAATTATAGTCTCATCACATCTCTTGACATCGGAAGATTCCAAGAGAAATAGGCTGGATGGTCAAGCAAGAAACATCATTATTCGTTCTACTCCAGATTACATACAGTGCAAACTATGGTGTGCAAAAACGGCGAAAGAAGCCTGGTCACTATTGAAGAAATCTGTGCCGGCACTGAGAAAACTAAGGAAAACAAGTTCGAAGTTTTAAAGCTCAACTTCCGAAATTTCAAACAAGGTCCCACTAAGACTCTTGAAGAACTTGATTTCAGGTTTACAACACTGATGAGTGTATTGGTTGCACTTGGTGAAAGTGAGAGATAATCTAACTCTGAAAAGGTTAAGTCTATCGTGAGAAGCTTGAATTAAAATTGGTGATGTCATGATGAAATGTGAGATATAGCATTCTTTTAGACACTTTTTTTTTGCCCTAGATGCAATATCTATGTTGTTTTATGGTCATTTACCAACTTTTCATTTTTTATGTAGGTCATGATCACGGTTTTGAAGATTTGCACGATTAATGCACGAAAACGGCATAATTGTGCCAAATCGAGAGAAGGAAGAAAATACACCAGATCAACCATTGCACGGCGTTCGAGAATCAAAAAAAGTCATGCGACCAACCGATGTGAAGATAATTGAAGGCGGAACAACTTTGTAGAAGACCACTTTCCGAGGAAACGGAGTTACGAAGCCCGAAATTGAAGAACGAAGAATTGCGAATGACGTAAAGCATCGCATTAGGCGCTCCTTAGGTGACTCATGATGATCATGCCCCTGTGGCCGCAATCACCTTGTTTTCTTCCTAGGCTGTTCTGTTAGCCCTCGGTCTGAGGCACGCCTTCCTGAACCTTCCTTATTGAAGAACGACGGTTTGGAGGTCGAAATTTCACCTATACATAGGACCTCTGGGGTCAAAGCACCTCTCCTAGATAGAGAAACAGTCAGCTCTCCTAGGGAGGGAACCAGTCCTCGGGGAAGTGAAACCCCAACCTGCTGGCTGTCAAGCACCCAGTAGGAGGAAGCACCAGGAACATCAGCACGGAGACATCAGGATCATCAGAGACTAAGCTTTTTCTGCCTTACATCTTAGATTTCAATTACTCTTCTTACAATACTATGAGTAGCTAATTTCCTTTTGTAAAGGAGAACCGCTGCAACTCTGCTTTGCTACTTCTTTACATAATGGGATATGCTAATGGAATAGTTATTTGACATAAATCATAGTTATACAACTCTATACATACTTCGTGGTGTGATGTTTCTGCTGAGTGAGATAGTAGTTTCATTGAACTGAGTGGGAGTACTCGTGCGGACTGCGCCTTAGCACCATAGTATGTCACCCCGCTGTCGTTAGAGGTAACTGCGTAGGATTTTAACTGGGAAGTTGGAAGTAGCATAGTAGAGGGAGGTTGGGAAACCTTTACACCTGTCTATTACTGATTACAAAAATGCAATTTAGGGTTTACAGTGAACTGATTATTCTGTCTGAGATTAAAACTGTTTACTTTTCTGCATTCAGTTACATCGTTATTTGCTTTTTCCTATGCTAAGTATCCGTGGAAAACGACATCCCGAGTCAACATTTTGCTATAAACTTTGGATTTGTGGACGTCCGACTTATAAATTTAATCTTGATTGTATTTGGGAATTACAGGTTCTACAATGGAAAATGAAATTTCTGAGTGCACATTAAAATTTGGCGCCACTGCCGGGGACACTTGACTGCTCAAGCAAGTTTCGACCGACCGAGATAAGTTGAAATCTTTATTTCACCTTTTTAATTTACGTACTGCCTTCTTAATTCGTATAGCATAAACCCAAAAAAATCAGAAAATTTGTGAAAATCTTTCTCCAGGGCAAAAACTCCAAAAACTATTTACTTTTAGATTCTTGTTCATTTCTTTCTTGCATTAGTTTACTTCCTTATTCAGAAAATCTAAAAAATATTTTCCTTCCCGCATTTGTTTACTTCCCTATTTAAAAAATCCAAAAAATATTTTCTTTCCTGCATTAGTTTACTTCTTTATTCAAAAATCCAAAAAAATATTTTCTTACCCGCATTAATTTACTTACTTACCAAGAAAATCCAAAAATAAGTAATTCTAGATTTCTATTTATTTTCTTTCTGGTACTATATATTTGTATCTGCCAGGGTTTGTCTATTGGTTTTTATGCAAGGTAGGAGAAGTGCAAGAACACCATTGGTACCGCTCAGAGACGACATAGACAAGCTTGAAAGGCGAAGACCGTTTACTACTATCATGGAATCATCTAGCAACGTGAGTGGAGAATGAACCAGCAACGACAATCCATCCGGAAATATCACAACTTCTAAACTGGAGCAACTACTTAGGGCTCGACTGGATATCCAAGCTGAGAGGGAAGAACTGTAACGAGAAAGGCTAAGGATAGCCGAGGAGAGATTGAGGTTAGATGAGAACCGAGGAAGGGATAACTACGCAAGGGTGGAACTGGTGGATGAAGACGATAGGCCCATGCACGACTATGTTATGCCAAGGCTTACATCGCATGCCTCAAGCATCTATCTGGAAAGGATTGGAAGGGAGTATGATCTAAAAGGAACTCATCAGAACCAGCTACTACACTTCTACGGGAACGCAACTGAAGATCCGATGCACTTTATGAGGGAATTCTATGCAATAGTTCGAGGTATACCACTGAGCGGGCTCATGGAGTGTCAACTCAGAAGGAGAATCTTCCCCAGCTGCCATAAGGACAAGGTGAAGAACTGGCTTATCTCTCTACAGCCAGGTAGTTTAAGTACATGGGACGAGGTCTACAACACGTTTATGCTCAGATACTTCCCATTGAAGAAGACATCCGACCTGAAGAGCCAGATCAAAAACTTCAGCCAATTCGACGGAGAAACCTTCCGTAAAGCGTGGGAGAGCTACAAGGATCTACTTGACAGATGCCCTATGTATGCTTATGCGCTGTTTGACAAAGTCAACAACTTCTACAAGGGAATTCACTCTATCAGCTAGGCACTCATTGACGGAGCATGTCAAGGAAACTTGCTAGATGCACCCCCAAGAAGGATTTGGGAAGTGTGTGAGAACCTGAGTGAGAACTCTATGCAGAAAGGATGAGGAAGAAGAATTGCTACTAAGGAGGATAGAGCAATCGAAGAAAATCCTTGGAAACAAATCTGCAGGAGGATTGAAGCTATAGAGATAAGGATGGGGAAGAAGAACGTCGTGGACAAAGCGCCAGAGGAATCAACGCCACTGGAAGAGGCACACTACATGCAAGAATCAAGTAAATGGAGGCCGAGAAACCAACCGGTAAACAACTATATCCCTCAGCACCCTCTCTTATCATATTTTACTGGACCAAGTTTGAACCCACCTGAATTACCACCTAGACCACCTACTATGACACCTGTTCCCCCATCACCGCCGAAGCCGTCACAAAACCTTCTCAAGCCACCCTGATGAGCCTGCATTTTAGGCTCTCATTTCGTTCCTTTTATCAACTTTCGTTTGTCCTTATTTGTTTGTTTTAGCGTATCTTGTGCGTTTTTATATGTTTTGTGTTTTAGTTGTGTTGCACAGGTTTTCGTGCATTTAGAGTTATTTTGGAGGAAGAAACGACGCTTTTTGAAGGTCATGTCCGAGAAGAAGCTCAAAAACCCCCCACTTGAAACTCTGTTCTGCTCAGAATGTGAAGAAATGCATGAAGAGGCCGCTGGTCGCGACCACACATGAATCCAAGCTGAAGAAGCCACAGGTCGGGACCATGGTCGTGACCAAGAAGATCTCTGATCACAACCAATAGTAAACTCTTTCAAATTTTGCCACAGGTCGCAACCAGTGCTGCATAATCAGTTTCTGCATTATATTACCTAATTTTTAACGCAGATTTAGACACTTCTTTTCTTACATTCTTTCTGACTCTCAAGTAAGAAACCCTAGTTTGGTTCTCTTACGTTAGTTTATGATCGATTGGCTCTTGTAATCACATATTGACATTGGATTTTGATCCTTGAGGTTAGATTATCAATCGATTCATTCTTTCTCTTGCAATTACTTCTCTCTGTGATTAGTTGATTGATTTATGCTAATAATCTCTACTATGATGCTTAATTCGATTATGACTATCTTTGTGTATGTTATTGCTTACGATATGAGTAGCTAATCTCTTTGATAGATGCGGTAGCAATGTAGGATCAATCGAATTAGGGTCTTGACCTAGGGTTTGTTCATATGTGTTAAGCTCATTATCAAACTTGTTAAAAACTCTGATTTCAGTACTCTGCTCTTGTATTTTCAAACCATTCAGGTTAACAATCAATCGTCTGGCAATCGTTTGATTAACTACTTCACATTTTCAACGAATGTCTTGGTTAAAACTGAAATCGAGAATTTATCTGGACAAATAACTGTGACAACATATGAACACATGGTCTGATCCATA
The DNA here is from genome assembly GCA_026545765.1 of Plantago major. Taxonomy (NCBI): domain Eukaryota; kingdom Viridiplantae; phylum Streptophyta; class Magnoliopsida; order Lamiales; family Plantaginaceae; genus Plantago; species Plantago major. Next base: position 38,044,172 of record CM048843.1, on the reverse strand, counting down.
TTCAATATATCTTAATGCTACCGTGTCTATTTTCCCTCTCTTGATTCAAATTCACTCTCGTTTAGTTAGTTTAATTTACAAAACCAACTCAATCATACAAACTGCTACTTGCAAACTCTTGTGTTTGATACTTGAAAACGTCATAGTTGCCTAGTTAGCTCCTTGAGAACGATATCGTAGTTAAGGCTTGTTTACTCAACACTGCTTTAGTTACTTTGAATTTTTTCAAGTACTAATTTGAGCACATCAAATTTGGCGCCGCTGCCGTGGAGTTAACTCCTACAGTGGTGTTTTTTAGTTGAAAACCGCATTTGTTTGCTTAGATTGTTGTTTTTTGCGTTTCCTGGACCAACAAAAACTAAGCTTTAGTTGAGTTTTTCTGTTTTCAGACTACAGGAATGTCGAAATACATTGATTATACCCCCTCTACAGATAGAAAAGGGCCACCTATATTACTGGATGAAGAATCAAGGGCTTACGAGCTGGAGGACGAGTGGTTCTATTCGTTACCACAATTCCATGGGTGGCCTGGGGAGGATGTGGTGGGGTTCATTAAAAGCCTCACCCACACAGTCCGGAACTTGCCGGTGCACAAACTGAGCGAAGAGATGATGGCAAAACTATTTCCTTTCACCCTAACTGATGGCGCTAAGGAATGGCTACTGAGCTACCCTCCTGGTTCGTTTCAAACATGGAGTGAAGTGATGAAAGCCTTCTATCGGAAATTCTTCCCGCACTCTCTCACTCTGTAATTGAGGCGAAAGATTGCTGAATTTGAGCAAGGGCGTGACGAAAGGTTTGATCGGGCATGGGAACGGTTTTCTGACCTACTGAGAGCATGCCCACATCATGGGTTTACAGAACATGACAGCACCATGTATTTCTATGACGGGCTAGATAAAATTAGCCAGACATCCGATGATATGCGGAGCAAAGGGATACCTCGGAGCTAAAAAAAACTTTTTTCTGTAATGGCCAAGAATGTGACAATAAAAAAAGATAAGAGAAAAGCCAAAGAGCAGGAAACTCAGTCTAAGGATATTGAGGATGAGGAGATTTATAAGCTCATTAGGGAACTATCCGAGTTGAATGAGACCACAACTGTCGAAGAAGTCAACAATCAACAAAGTTCAGAACCGGAACTCAATTTCGATGAAGAATCTATGGTAGCACTCAATGAGAACTTCCTTGAAAGGCAGGTGCAGATTGACACAGAGCATTAACAAATGAACAACAGGGTAGCTGCCTTAGCGGATCATGGATTTAAATGCACAGCTAGATGAGGAGGACATAGTGGAGCAGGTGCAAGCAGAGGCAACCACTACACTGTGTAGCGGATAGGTAATACAGAAACCTGTAACCGAAATTATTAATGATCCTATTGATATTTCAGGAGAACAGGTGACAGAGACAGAAGAACCAGTGGCTACCAAGGAGAGAAGAGTAGAGGAAAACCAACCTCTACACAAATCAGCAACACCTTTCCGAGCACCCGGACCACCAGCCAATGGAATACTTCCATACCCAGGAAGAGTAAAGAAGCCGAAGGACAACAGCAAGTTCAATGCCATTCTTGCAATGCTAGCAAAGGATAACGTCAATCTTCCACTTCTGGAATTGATAGACAATGTTCCAGCATATGCTAAGTTCTTCAAGGATTTAAATTCGAGCAAAAAAGAAAGTATATGGTGAATGAGAAGCTGATCTTACCTGAGACCGCCAACTTTGTGGTCGGCCTACCAGTGAAGCAAAAGGATCTTGGGAGCTTCATTATTGACATCCAAATGGAGAATGACAAGGTAGAAAAAGGGATGTTGGATCTGGGTGCCAGCATTAATCTGATGACACATGCCTTATACAAGGAATTGGATTTGGGAGAGCTGAAGCCAGTGAGCATGACGATGCAAATGGTGAACTGGACTTTGGAACGACCCCTGGGGATAATTGAGGATGCCTTGATCAAAGTTGACACCATCCTGGTACCAGTCGACTTTGTGGTGCTGGCCCCTACAAAGGCCAGTTCGAGGAGCAAGGGACATGTGATACTTCTGGGAAGGCCGTTTATGATGACTGTTAAGATGCACCTAGATATAGCAAAAGGGAAGATAGCTATGGAGATTGGAGGTGAGAAAATAAGCAAGGTTCTGACACCCTCGCGAGGAAAACCTAATGCTTATTCTGTAGAGGAATGGAATGCTATCTCTAAGGTAGAAATTGAATTAACGGATGATTTTGATGAGGTGATATATTCAACCTACCTTGAGCATCTTACTACTGATAAGCTTGATTATGCTCTTACTCTGTGTTCCAAAAATAATCTGCTAGGAGAGGAAACCTGTGAGATAGTCTGTTCTCTTGATTGCACTGAGGAAGTCCTTGAAGGGGATTCTGCAGATATTTCTGTAGAAGCTGAACAAGGGGATATTATAGAACAACCAAAACCTGAGCTTAAGGAACTCACATCCCACCTTAAGTACATTTTTTTAGGAGAGAACGAGACCAAACCTGCGATAATATCCTCCAGTCTGAAAGCGGACGAGGAAACCCAGTTGATTGATGTTCTTAAAAGAATCTTTGCAGCCGTAGGATGGAGCATAGGTGACATTAAGGGAATTAGTGCAACTAGGTGTACCCACAGCATATCTTTAGAGGAGGGATCTAAACCTGTGAGACAACCCCATCGCAGACTCAACACAGTCCTTCAGGAAGTTGTGAAAAAGGAAGTCCTTAAACTTTTGGAACACAATATGATATATCCCATAGCTGACAGTAAGTGGGCGTGTCCAGTCCATGTAGTGCCTAAGAAGTCTGGAGTGACAGTAGAAAAGAATGATAAAGGAGAGTTAGTTCTTGTGTGTAAGACTATTGGCTGGCGTATGTGCATCGATTACAGGAGACTTAACGCAACCACTAGGAAAGATCATTTCCCATTACCCTTTATAGATGAGATGCATAACAGACTCGCAGGGTGAGATTTCTATTGTGTCCTTGCTGGTCTTTCAGGTTTCTATCAGATCCCAATATCTCAGGAGGACCAGGAGAAGACCACCTTCACCTGCTCATACGGTACCTTCGCATATCGCCAGATGCCCTTCGGGTTGTGCAACGCTCCGGCCACCTTCTAGAGGTGCATGCTTTCCATCTTGTCAGACATGGTGCAGGATTTCATTGAGGTATTCATGGACGACTTCTCTCTTTTGGGAACTCTTTTTCTGATTGCCTCACTAAACTAGAACTTGTGTTTAAACGCTGCATAGAGTGTAATCCAACCCTTAGTTGGGAAAAGAGTAATTTTATGGTGAGAGAAGGGATAGTTCTAGGTCATGTTGTTTCAAACGTGGCATAGAAGTTGATAAGGCAAAGCTTGATGTGATTATCAAACGTCCACCCCCTACTTGTGTTAAAGAACTTAAATCATTTGTGGGACATGTGGGGTTTCATAGGAGGTTTATCCAAGATTTTTCAAAAACTGCTAAATGCCTTAGTAATCTTCTGAGCAAAGATGTGCCTTTTGTTTTTAATGACAAATGCTTAGAGGCTTTCAATCTGCTTAAACAAAAACTGGTTTCAGCCCCCATTATCATGGCTCTAGTCTGGTCGATCCCCTTTGCAATCATGTGTGATGCCTCCGATTTTGCTATAGGCGCTGTTCTCGGTCAGCGAGTAGATAAGCATTTTCATGTAATTTACTATGCTAGCAAAACCCTTAATGAGGCACAGGTGAACTACACCACAACTGAAAAAGAGTTCCTTGCTGTGATTTTTGCCCTGGATAAATTCAGGTCTTATTTGAAAGGTTTTAAAGTTTTAGTACATACTGATCATGCTGCCATCTACCACTTGATGGCCAAGAGCGATTCTAAGTCCACGTTCATTTGATGGGTTCTGATGTTACAAGCGTTTGATGTTGAAATAGTTGATAAGTGTGGTAAAGATTACTTGGTAGCCGAACATTTGTCCCGACTTGATCCTTCTATCATTAGTCCCTTTGATGATCTTCCTGATGAGCACCTCTTTGCAATCGGGGAGGGGCCTTGGTTCGCCGATATTGTGAATTTTCTTGCAACAGGTACCTTTTCTTCTAACATGTCTTGGCAGGATAGGAAGAATTTTACGATCCGGTGCAGGTACTACTTTTGGGATGACCCATACCTTTTCAAGCCAGGGAAGGACGGCATAATGAGAAGATACGTCCCAGAGGATGAAGTGGAGAGCATTCTGAAGTTCTATCACTCAATGCAATGTGGGGGACACTACAGTGGGCGAAAAACAGCGTTGAAGATACTCCAATCAGGTTTTTTCTGGCCCTCTATCTTTAAGGATGGCCATAAATTTTGCATTAGCTGTGATCCCTGTCAGCGTAGTGGTAATATAAGCAGGAGGAATGAAATGCCCCTCACCAACAACCTGGTAGTTGAACCCTTTGATGTTTTAGGTATTGACTTTATGGGACCTTTTCCCAAAAAAGGGAATTATGAATACATCCTGGTTGTTATCGATTATGTCACTAAATGGGTGGAAGCAATTCCTACCCGGACTAACGATTCAAAAGTTGTTGTCTCTTTCCTTGCCAGTAATATCCTATGCAGGCTTGGCACCCCTAGAGTGCTTATCAGCGATGGAGTATCACATTTCATCAACAGGTGGTTTGCAAACTTACTCAAGAAGTATGGAGTGAACCACCGCATTGCCACCGCTTACCACCTGCAGACTTCTGGACAGGTCGAAGTGAGTAACAGGCAGATTAAAAGCATCCTGGAAAGAGTAGTGAAACCCAACAGGAAGGACTGGGCAGATAAGCTGTCTGATGCTTTATGGGCATACAGAACTAGCTTCAAGACTGCAATCGGCACCACCCCTTTCAAGCTGTTGTATGGGAAGGCTTTCCATTTACCCGTGGAACTGGAACACAAAGATGACTGGGCAATCCGATCCCTCAATTTCGATTTGGAGAAAGCTGGCCAGGAGCGACTGCTCCAAATTTCTGAGCTAGAAGAACTTCGGAATGATGCTTTTGAGAATGCACGGATTTACAAAGCCAAGACCAAGGAATACCACGACAAAGGTATAATCCGACAGGATTTATCCCCAGGTATGAAGGTACTATTATTCAATTCTCGTCTTAGATTATTTCCAGGAAAGTTACGCTCGCGATGGGATGGACCATATGAAGTGGTTGAAGTGGCACCGCATGGTGCTGTTGAACTCTTGAACCCCACTGATGGCAGTACCTTCAAAGTAAACGGCCAACGTGTTAAACCTTACGTGGAAGGTTTGAAAGAAAAACCAAAAGAAGAGGTTGATTTTGGCGAATACCCGCCGACTGATGCAGAAGAGTCCGGTACTTGACTAAAAATGAGTACAAAATCTATAAGATGTTTGTTTCTATTTTTCTATTGCTTGAGGACAATCTTCTCTTTGTTACGGGAGGGTGAGATGTGCATCTTGTGTTGTATGTTGTTTCAAATTTTTCTATTCTGTTTGTCTGATGTTTCCTTTGAGTCTAAGTTAACTGCTAAGGTCGAGCCCATCTTGCTAGTTAAACCCTTTTGATGCTTATGCTTCGAATCTTTTCTAATCCGTAGTGGGGGGCAGGAAAAATTTTTGTAAGTTTTTTTCCTCTGTAAAAAGGAAGTCTAGTTAGTTCTTTAGTCCAAAAAGCTTGTGAGAAGCCTTTAATGCTGATGTAAAAATCTTGTGCTAGCTTTGTTTTGTGTGGTTTCTGGGTGGAGCAATTCTTTTATTAAAGTTACTACGCCACTTCATACTTATGTGTGCTCTTAGTAATTGAGGATGACAAATGTCATGTTCTCCATTCTTTTCTTGCGACTGCTCTTTACATTTACTGGAGCCATCTTGTAGTTGATTATCGATTCTATCTGCTGTTGCTAAAAATATATATATTATAGTCTCAGGGTGGATCTATGGTCTTAATTGATCATCGATAGTCGTGTTAGGCGTGTTTCAAATACTACCACATACCGGCGTGGCTGAAAAGCTACATGTCCGTGAGGTTCATGGCACGTATTCCAAACTAACACGCACAAAAGTGCGGACTTTTAGTAAAACAGACACCAACTAAAATTGAGACAAAAAGAGCCCAATGAAGCCAAACGATAAAGCACAGAGGACATTTATAACGATCTAAAAAATAGTGTGCAAAATATGAAAATATAAAAAATTTGAGCAAAAAGGAGCAGCAGTCAGTCTTTGTTCTCATTTATTTTTCTAGAGTCGCACATTTAAGTCCCTTTTGACTTGACGAATTAAATACATCAGCATAAGAGATTTGTGGCATTCTGTGACGAAAGTCACCGCCCAGCTTTATGCTTGAGCGTTGTTAACCCACTGGACACTTCCAGCTGTGAGAGAGTGGCTTAACTGATTATCTGTGAGGGACTCTAGGATTAACTCTAAGTTCTTTTTACTTAGGAAACAAAGTTGTTTGAATTTTTCTTTGTTTTCTACCAACGTTAGAAGGATTTTAAAGCGTTTGCATCTTTTGGGTTTAATGTTAGCAACTTGGTAGTTTAATTCCTTTGTGCTTATTTGCTTAGAGTTTTGTCGAGTCTAGTTTAGTTTGTTTGCTCGAGGACAAGCAACGGTTTGGTCTAGGGGGTTTGATGAGCCCGTATTTTAGGCTCTCATTTTGTTCCTTTTATCATCTTTTGTTCGTCCTTATTTGTTTCTTTTAGTGTATCTTGTGCGTTTTTATGTGTTTTGTGTTTTAGTTGTGTTCCACAGGTTTTCGTGCATTTAGAGTTGTTTTGGATGAAGAAACGATGCTTTTTGAAGGTCGTGTCCGAGAAGAAGCTCAAAAATGCCCACTTGAAACTCCGTTCTGCTCAGAATGAGAAGAAAAGCCTGGTCGCGACCTGATGAGTCGGTTTTACATCGTCTCATCTGGTCTTTTTTTACCGTCTTTTTGTTATTCCTAAGTATAGTTTGAGTAGTTTTCCTAGAGTCTTTTTACTTACTTTGTTCCTTGTGGATTTTCCAGGTATTTAGCTAAACCGAGCTAATTGAAGGCAAACAGGGTGTGTTTTATATGCATCTACAACATATGGATGTCCCAATGCTTCGTACGGTTGCTAGAAGTGGAGAGGGAAGCCAAAATACCGAGAATCGGAGTTAAAAGAAGCAAAATCGAGCAAGAAGGACAAAAAGGGCAAAATCGTAATTTAACGGAAGCCATGGCGCATGCCAGTATGGAGATGGCGCCCGCCAACACTCTCCAGTGTTTGTTGGCGGGCGCCAAAGATCGAATCTTAGTGCCCGCCAAGTCAATCTTGGTGCCCGCCAACTTCTATACATGGCGGGCGCCATGTATGAAGTTGGCGGGCGCCAACTCGTCGCACAGGTTACGATTTTGTCCTCAGTTCGCCCGTTTCTTTCCTTTTCGGATTCAGACTTCGTTTTTTCTTTCTTGCTATTAGTTGGAAACAGACGTTTTACTTTTCATCATCATTCTATTATCAAGAACACACACTTTGCTCTAGAGCTAGACCTAGTTTCAAAGGCAATTACCCGATTTGAGGTAATTGAACCGTTTTCTCTTATAATCCGACGATTGACGTTGTTTGGGAGATTATCTACATAGCTTTAGCATCGATTTGATTTCGTTCTACAATTTCTACCTAGGGTTTGTGACAACGAAGGGTAAAATTGTATCAATCCACTCGAATCTCTGTTTTGTGCTTGAGATTGCTAGTATGATTATGCTTTCGCTTGTCATGAGTAGCTAAACACCCCTATTATGGGGTGGTGACTGATTCAATGCATGCTAGCAAGGGTTTATGTGATTCGAAGTGCATCGGGATTCGACTACTTGTGCCTTTTAGATTAATTACTATTCCTGTTATCACGTTTGATGATCTTCTAGACAAAATCACTGTTAGATTAGGCATTTAAGCCTTGCAAACCAAAATGTCTTTCGTCTTGCTTGATCTAACAGTTAGTTGCAAACGGTGATAGTAGGTTAGTCAAATTGATTGTAGCCTAGTGAAACTGACGCCTTCATTAGTTCTATTCGTTTCTGAACAAAAGACTGTGACAACTTCCATAGTCAATTCCGTGAATCGCATGTATCCTGCTAGCTAGCTTGTTGACGTTACCACTCCATAATTTCCCCCATTCATAGTTCAATCTCGTTAGTTTCAAATCGGTTTCTAGTAGTTGCAAGTAGTTGTTTACTCTAGTCTATCATCTCGCTGACAAAGCAAACAAACTTTTACTGCTTTTGGTATTGTTACTTTTATTCGTAAACTGAAGCTCAGCCTAGTTGAGTCCCTAGAGACCGACCTCGGGGTTAACTTCACTACACTACAGGTTTTTGTAGTGTTGAGAGTTAGCTCTCGGCTAAGTAAACAAATTCAAAACCTGATTTGACACATCAAGTTTTTGGCGCCGCTGCTGGGGACTTGACTCCTTTGTTAAGTTTACGAATTTTAGTTATTTAGTATTTTTTTTTCTTTTTCTAGTTTTTGTTTTTGTTTTCGTCAGTTTTTTTTCCCTTGTTACCTCTGTGTTTCTCGTCTTGAGTGCTTGTTTTTACTAACGGGTACTTACGTTTGCATAGTTCTGGTGTTGAGTCTGTCTTGCAGCGCAGTTTTGAAGAGATGACCGAGTTGGAGCAGCCTTCTATGGCTGCACTCTTCGCACCGCCCGTAAAAGTTTACCGTCCTAGTATTGTCACTCCTGCCAATGTGCGTAACTTGGAGATTAAGGGGCATCTTATGACCCTACTTCTGAAATTCTATGGGCAGAAGAATGAGGAAGTGATGGAATTTTGTTAGGAATATCTGTTTAGATTATGATCAGCAACCTAATGACTTATCTTAGTTCAGAGAGGATGTTAGGTCTCTGAATGTAATTTTTATATCTTTGAAGAAGACCAAGAAGAAGGTATCTCTGAATGTAATTTTTATATCTTTGAAGAAGACCAAGAAGAAGTTGTGAAGACTGGACAAGATTGTTGAAGACAAAGGTTATCAGATACCTATGTCCAGATATCTTTGATAAACAAGTGTTTCTCATTAAACAAGTTTTGCAAAAGATATCTGAGAACGCAAGGTTTCTGAACGAGGAAAAGTGCCCACAGATATCTACACTCAGATACCCTGGATAAAACTATGTTTCTGGGAAACAATGTTTCAACAGGTATCTGGAGATGAGAAGGTCTCTGAAAAGCGACATGCAATGCTTCAGAAAGCGTGCATAGTTCCGTTGGCACTACAGGAAAAAAATAGTACAATGCAATAAATGCGCAGACAGAGACATCTGAACAAAAGAGGAAATCTTTCAAAAGAGACAACGTCTGCTGCAGTACTATTTACAAATATCAATAGTTTGAATTTCATTAAGCCTAACGGATACCATTCAAACGGCATGATTTTCAACTATAAATATCAACACTTAGAATGCTTGAAATAATACACCTTGAACTTACACACTGAACTCACTGAAAATACCAAGCCTCTCTGATAATACAACTAGTGGTATCTTTCTCTCAAGCATATAAGTCTTCAACCTACTTATTCTTCAGCTTACAGTTGCGACTAAGCTCTTGAATTCTAAGTAGCACGAAAGTTCTAAGTGTCCTGATCCTTAACAAGCATTGCTATTTGTGAAGGAGTTGAATCAAAAGATCAAGTATCTGAGATTCATTCTCTAAAACATTTGTCATAGACTTGGGTCAGTAAAAGAACATATCACCACACACTGTGAAGTGTGTTAAGTGACTCTTGTTCAAGATGGTAGTATTACATAACTGTAGAAGTTATTAATCTACCAAATATGACAAACTACCTTAATCAACACCTTAAACGGCGTGGAGCATAGGAAGTACTTAGTTTGGGTAACTAAGGAATAGCTCAAAGGTTTCTGAGTATAGGAAGTACTTGGATGAGAAAGCTGGGGAATAACTCAGGAGGAACACTTGGTTGGGAACCTAGTGTATTTAGGAATCGAGAGAAGATATTTATAAGGTGAACTCAATTATCTGTCTTAGTGGATTCTAGGTCTGAGAAAGGCCGAAGTGGATTAGTTGAAGGATTATGCCACCTTCAGATACCACTATAAAGATCAGTGTTATTTACTTTTTGAAATTTATTACTTGCTTTATTTACCTTGCTGAGTATTTACACATATCTTGCTGAGCACGTGCACTTATCACAGAAAAGTCTTCCGCTCTCAGAAATTAAGTATCAGATATCTTCACAGATATCTGAGAAATTGTGTTTATCGACAAAAGTTGTAAAATACGATTCACCCCCCCCCCCCCCAATAGTCTTTTCCCTTTGTCGTTATCTGGTCCAACAAGTGGTATCAGAGCAGGTGGTTCCCAAGCCTTCTGCACTAAACCTAGATCCCATATAAGTGACCACTAACTGCCTTTCACCTATACTTGATCTGTCTGTTTAGTGTGTTTGCTGAAGGATGTCTTTAAGTGACGCTCCAATTCTCAAGCCAGAGAATTATGAGAAATGGAAGAACAACATGATGCTCCACCTAGAAGCCATCAGTGATGAAATAATCGAAGTAATAAAGAATGGCCCCATAGTCATTCAACAACTCAAGCAGGTCATGGAGGTTTCTAATGGTAGAGACAGAATTTCCACTGATGAAGAACGAAGTTGTGGTTCCTCACAAACAGGTGCTTCAACTAGGGGAAGACCTACTGGTCAAGTTGTTTACAAGCCAAAGCCCAGAGAGCTCTGGACATCGGAAGATGCCAAGAGAAATCGACTGGATGGTCAGGCTCGCAATATCATAATACGTTCCACTCCAGAGCACATACAGTGTAAACTGTGGGGTGCAAAAATGGCAAAAGTGGCCTGGCAACTGATTGAGGAAATCTGTGCCGGCACTGAGAAAACAAAGGAAAATAAGTTCGAAGTTTTGAAGCTCAAATTCCAAAACATTAAACAAGGTTCCACACAGACTCTTGAAGAACTTGATTTCCTGTTCACAACATTGATGAGTGAAATGGATGCACTTGGTGAAAGTGAGAGATACTCTAACTCTGAAATGGTTAAGACTATCGTGAGAAGCTTGAATCAAAACTGGGAACACAATCAGTATTTCTATTTCAACCAAGGAATGCCAAATATCACTCCAGTAGAACTCTTTTCCCACTTAGCTACTGTCAACTATGAAACTACTCAGAGACACCAAACAATTGCTGAGAAAGTTCACAATGTTGCTTTAGTAACACAAGGTAATTCTGAAAAGAAGGATACCAAGGAAATGACTGAGGAAGATGCTCTTGCTGTAAAGCAAAATGAGAAAATATTTCAGTCGGGAGATTTAGAGAAGAAAAGCCAAAGAGAATCTGAAAAAGCATCTAGGCTCAAACTATCACCAGTACAAAAATATGCAGCTGTCAAGCTCGCTGAACAAGCCGGCTCGGCAAGCATCTAGTACTGAGGAAGCAGAAATCGGAAACGATATCTGTTTCTATTGTTAGAAACCTGTTCATTTTAAAAGAGATTGACCTGTTTTCAATAAGCTAAAGACAGGTGACAAGAAAGATAGAAGAAACTTCAAGAGAGGTTAGAGAGCTATGCTCAGTGAAGAAAGGAAAAAGATTCAAATCCAATTGGATGCTCTTGATATTGAGTCAGAATATGAGGAAGAAGACTCACATGATACCAAACTACCTTCTCCAGAATTATGTGGCATCACTCATGAATTAGTTGACTTTGGTCAAAAGAAAAGGAAAATATGCGGGGTTGCTGAGGAGATCTATCCAGATTGCTCCAACATTGAGCCTTGCCTAATCACGGACGAGGTAACCAACATTTCTCAATTCATAACGTACGAGAGTGATGAGGAAGAAATCAGAGATTCAGAATATTTCAGAAGAGAACATGATCTCAACAAAAGAGAATTTCAAATGATCCGAGCTAGAGCCGACATTCTTGAAGAAGAAGAGAATTCTCTTGAGAAGGAAAATTCACAATTACTCAAGATAACTGAGAAAAAGGATGCTGAAAATGCATTTCTCAAAGCACAGATATTTGAAACAGAGAAGTTACACAGAAAGGCAATGGATATACTCCAAAAGGAAAATAAAGATCTTCTTTCTGAAAATGAGGAACTCAAGAAAAAAGAACTATCTTTTCAATCCTATGCCAAAGCTTATGACACTCTCACTGAAGTACACTCTTATTTAAGAGATCCTTCAAAAAAGGGAGGACTTGGGCTGGACACACAAACAAATAGTTCTACCACTCTGAATAAGAGTGACGAAAGAATAACATTTGTTAGTGCTCAGCAATATGGTTCCCAAATAACATATAGCATTGGTTTGAAAGCTAAGGTTGTTGACAAAGGAAAGGCAGTTGCGACCAAACCTTTGTGGGAAAAACAAGCCCAAAAGAAAACTGTTGAGAACGTTTCTGTAAAGAAACATAACACTGAAAAGTGTAATCACCCACAGTGCTATGTTTCTCAGAAAGTAAAATTATCAGGAGCAGGCAAATTTTTTAATATCACGTTTTCTAGAAATAAAGACGTTCCAGAGACTAGCAAAGCTGTTGAGAATAGAACTCAGACAGGGCCAGGTGCTCGAAATGGCATTGTCTATCAAGCCATCGGAAAACAACTCGCTCATGAGTATAAACAAGAGCAAGAACGATGTGTTTTGTACCTAAACATAAAAGTGTTTTGTACCTGCAAAGGTATACAAGATCAACTATCTTCCGTAAGGACACCACAACAAAATGGTGTTGCTGAAAGGAAGAATATGACCCTAAAAGAAGCAGCAAGAACAAAACTTGCTGACACTGAAATAAGTGAAATCTATTGGGTTGAAGCTGTTAACACAGCCTGCTACACTCAAAATAGATGTTTGATTAACAAACACCATGACAAAACTCCGTATGAACTTTTGATTGGTAGACCCCCTAGTATCAAACATCTAAGGGTGTTTAGTTGCAGATGTTTTGTTCTTAAGAATGGAAAAGAATACTTTAGAACATTTCAACCAAAAGCAGATGAATGAGTATTTCTTGGTTATTCTCTGAATAGCAAAGCCTACAGAATCTACAACAAAAGAATGCAAAAGATTGAAGAATCTGTTCATGTAGTCTTCTACGAAGGAAACAATAAAGTACCCTTGAATGAAGAACTCTCAGATAGGTTCAAAGAACTAATGATTAAAAATTCTGAAGAAGAATCCTCAAAAGAAAACTCTATCATTCACGTAGAGGATGAATCTGACGATGAAAAGCAACCATTGCTTAGTAACAACCAGATGACTCTAAGACATGATGAAGAATTTCCTATGAGAACTCCAAAAATGCAACTGGTTACTGAGAACCTTCTTCATGAAGAGGTTTCTGAGAATGAGATTGCTGAAAATCAAATTCCAGATATCTCTAACACTGAAAAAGTGTCAGATATCCATGGCATTTCCCATGTGCGGATATCTCGAATCTTGCAAGTATCCTATCAAGATCATATTGATTCACATTCAGATCAAAATGATATTGATCCTACTAGTTCAAAACCCATTATGAAATGGATAAGAAATCATCCTGCCAAGGATGTGATCGGTCATTTAGACCAAGGAGTTAGAACTAGGAGAGCAATTACTGACTCTCTTTATGGATGTCTCATCTCAAATATTGAACCTAAAACTATAGAAGAAGTATTGAAGGATCAAGATTGGATCTCTGCAATGCAAGAAGAGTTGGATCAATTTGAGAGAAACAAAGTCTGGAAACTGGTTCCATTTGTTGACGGAATATCTGTAATTGGAACCAAGTGGGTTTTCATAAATAAAATGAATTAGTCTAGTAAAATAACCAGAAACAAAGCAAGGTTGGTTGCCAAGGGATTCACCCAGACAGAAGGACTAGATTTTGATGAGTCATATGCTCCAGTTGCAAGATTGGACGTAATTAGACTATTTCTAGCCTTTGCAGCTCATAATGACTTTATAGTTTAATCAGATGGATGTTAAAAGTGCATTTCTAAATGGTGAACTTGCTGAAGAAGTCTATGTTGAACAACCACCAGGCTTTGAGGTTTCTACAGAAAGTAGAATGGTTTATAAGCTTGAGCTCAGATGGATCAAACAGCTCCGAGAGCATGGTATGATACTTTAGCCAAATATTTGCTGGAAAGTGGCTTCAAGAAAGGAGATGTTGATGAAAAACTCTTTACTTTGAACCATAAAGGGAAACTACTTCTAGTTCAAGTATATGTTGATGACATTATATTTAGATCTAAAGACAAGCAACTTTGTGAAGACTTTGCTGAGCTCATGAAAAGTAAATTTGAGATGAGCATGATGGGAGAATTAAACTACTTCCTAGGATTGCAAGTCAAGCAACTTAATGATGGAATATTCATTAGTCAAACAAAGTATGCAAAGGATATGCTCAATAAGTTTAATCTAAAGCCTTCTGAAAAGAATGCTAAGATACCTATGAGCATTGGAACCAAAATGACCTATACTGAAACTGACAAAAGTGTTGAAGAACACAAGTATAGGAAATTGATTGGGTCTCTATTGTACCTCACTGCAAGTAGACCTGATATTCAATATGCAGTTGGAGTGTGTGCTAGATTTCAGACAAATCCAATGCAATCACACTACAAAATTGCTATGAAAATATTATGGTATGTAAAGGGTACTGTATAAGTTGGATTGTGGTATCCAAAAAACAGTGGATTGAGTTTAGTTGGCTATTCTGATGCTGACTGTGTTGGACTATTGCTTGATAGAAAAAGCACCTCAGGAACTTGTCAATTTCTTAGTGCCAGATTAATATCATGGTTCAACAAGAAATAAAACTCAATTGCCACATCTACCACATAGGCTGAATATATCGCTGCTGGGTGTTGTGCTTCACAGATATTGTGGATACAACAACAACTCAGAGATTATGAGATCAATGAAGAGAAAACACCGATTTTCTGTGATAACACAAGTGCTATTTCCATAACTCAGAATCCTAAGTTTCATGCAAGAACAAAACACATTGATGTTAGACACCACTTCATTAGAGACCATGTTGAAAAAGACAATATAGAGATACTCAAGATAGGTACTGAAGACTAACTTGCAAATATCTTTACAAAGCCTTTGCAAGAAAGCAAGTTCTTAACCTTGAGACATAGTCTTGGGTTACTGGAGCTACCAAAGGAACTGAAAAGTTGTAATATCTGAGACAGAAATTCAGAAAGGAGAAAGATATTTGGAACGGGCATCTAGATATTCTAGGGAAAAAGGTATCGGAGACGGGAACTCATATACTAAAAGAAGCTAAAAATGTGAGTGAGATAGGAACTCAGCATGATTAAGAATGCAAAAAGAAGAGATAAGATATCATGAACAGGAATCCAGAATATCAAAGGCAAAAGGTGAAACACTTAGCAAACAAGTATCTGAGACTGGTACTCAGGTATCAAAGGCTAAAGGGTAAAATGGCTATTTGTAAATTTCTGAGACAGGTACTCAGATATCTAGATCACTCAGTGAGGGGGAACACAAAAGAGAATAGTACAACTGATTGCAGTCAACTACTCTCTTGAAATTTGTATTATTTCTGTGTAAAACCTGAACAGATATTGTGTGAGATAGACTCAGATACAAAATTGTCCTTTAGTCACACAGAAGAGATGTGATTCAGATAGATAATCGCCAAAATTCATTAATTGGGCACATTCACAAGGGTTGATTGTGATCGTAGCTGGAAAAGCAATCCCAACTATTGATGAAATGGGAGTTCCATTTTAAAGGCCGAGATTAATTCTCAGTAAAATAGTGGACCGTAAAAACATAGACGTGGCCCACTAATCATTTAATTCAAACCGAATTTTACCCACGCCTTACTGCACGTACACAAATACAAATAAACAAAATTAATTTGTGTATTTTTTCCTATTAGAATTACACTGCTATATATGTAGGTTTTTGGCAAAAGAAATCACTTTCTCCTAATCCTACATTTGCCCTTTGCACAAAAACTGCAATTACTCTCAAATTTCCCTGCAATCTTCTCTGCAACTACTGATTCCCTCTTAGTTTTTTCTGCAAAAAATCACTAATTTCCTGCCTTAATCTCTTCTCGTTTTTCAAAAACTTCACTATTTAAAAAGATGGCTCCCAAACGTGCTTCTACTCAGACATTCCAAGCTACTACATTTGGTACTACTGAAAAGCAAGCACCAATGTTGCTTATAACAAACAAACGGTTGACTGGAGAGTTCAATCCTGATCATTGGACTTCAAATCACAGGATGATTTGGGGTGGTGCCATGATTGAGGAATACCTCGCTGCTGAAATTGAAAACCAAGCTAATAGAAAGTTGATACTTGATAGGCTTGAAAAGGCACAAATCAAGGGCTTTCTATCTGCTCTTCCCAGTGGAGTTTCTTCACTGGATGTCCTGGAGTTTTACAACAACTCCACGATTATTTCCAAAGTCTCTGAAGGCACTGAGACAGTGTCTATCAAGACTAAAGTCTAAGGACAGGAAATTCTATTGGATGAAACATTTTTCTGTGAGCTGTTTGAACTTCAAAATCTTGGAAAGGATTTTGAAATTGACACCAAGGATGAAGATCTCCTTGAGGGTGTCAAAATGCTCTACAGTGATGTGTGTGATCTTGACAAGCCAGACACACCCACCGACTTTAAGCTTTACAGACATAAGGACTAGACATCTGTGGGTCCACTGGGATGTGTTGGCATGTATCCTTCACAGATTCATTGATGGTCTATAAGGTGGTGCTGACCAGATAAGTCAAGAACGCTGGATGATGATATTCTTGTTGAATCAACAAGATAAAAGACTAGAAAACCCTATTAATTGGGGGAAGTACGCCTACATGAAATATGTGAAGAAGATACAAGGCTTTGAGCCTAAAATCGTTAAGGGACTTACTAAGCCAAAAGCCACAGCTATGGACTGAAGATTTGCTACTTACTGGAGTGCCTTGACATTGAGCTCAGAGAGACGGCAGACATTGCCAACAGTAACCTGCTCTACAAATATGAGTATACAAACATGATGAAAAAGGTTACTGCATCTCAAAAAGGTTCCAAGAAACGAAAGACTGATGAGGTATCTGAGGGTTCCGTTGCGACCAAAAAGCCCAGAACTTCACGAAAGAAGTCTGCTGGCAAATCAATAGACGTACCCATTGTGGATGTCGACTCTCAGATATCTGTCGCCACTGCTAATGAACTCATCAATGAAGATGAACTCATCAATGCTGCTAAAACCACAGCAGATGAACTCATCATTGCTGCAGAGTGCCTTGCTAATGAACTCGTCAATGCTGATAAAAGCAGTGAGAAACTTCAAACACTCTCTGCAGAAGCAGCAGGGATTGTTGATAATTCAGTCCCAGATTTCGATGAGGAATCTGAAGATGAGGGGGAGTAATAATCCCCAAGGTTGCTGAAAGAGAAACTAGTTCAAAGGTTGCTGAAGAAGCAAATGTGTCCAGGGTCACTGGACAAAACACACCATCAGAGCAAGTAACACTTAAGCATATTGAAGATGCTCTGATGAGTGGCAACTTAGTGTTAGAGGATACCGCCATTGCCTCAACACTTAAAAGTCTATCTCAAGCAGATTTGGATAGGCCCCATACAGCATCACCTTCTTCATCCAGATCAGAATCACCACACCAACCACAATAGCCAACAGTGGATGCTGTTGAAATGATACTTGAGTTACAGCATGAGATTCCAGCATCTTTCCTTGATAAAGAAAATCCTGTAAAAGAGAAGGTTCCCCAACTCCTAGAGAGGGATCAAACTGAGACACCTGCTCAGAATGATCAAACAAGGGAGACAACTGAGTTAGTAACTCAGGAAAGGTCTGAAGTACCTGAAACTTCAAACAAAGAAGCTGAAATGGAACAACAAGACCAAAGCATAGAAGCGTCACAAGTTCCAGAGACCAATTAGCCTGACACTGCTTAGGTAGCTGAATGGTTTAACTCTCTACTTGTGATATTTTATGTTTATTAATCTTGTTATTTAATAAAATTTCTTTGTTACAGGCTGAATTAGAAACACAAGAACAAGAGGAAGCTGGAAAGCTTGCCTCAGAGACTGAGAAGGAGGCTACTATAACCTCACCCCTTAAGGATTCTGAGCCTGTGCTACAGGTGATAGAAAGTTCCTTAAGATATAAATTTTCAGATATATATTAATACACTTAACTAATTAAGAGGATGTTTCTAATAGGCTCCAACTGAGAAAGAAGAAGATAAGGCAGAAATGCCAGAAAAGGACCCAGAAACCGTCAAAGTTTCTGAAGAAAATGTGATTGAGCCTTCTAGTGTGAAGGTATATAAAAATCCATGATAAACATTCTTCATTATGGGTTAATATAAATTCTTCTCTAATTAATCAATACTTTCTACTTACAGGCTCATTCAGAAGTAGAAGTGCACTAGAAAGAGTTGTGACATCCCCTGCACCCATGGAAATTGATGAAGCCCCCAAGGAAACATAACCAGAAAGAACACCAGAAACTGAGAAAGTTTCTGAGAAAAATGATTCTGAACCTCCTATTGAGGAAGTAAGTGGAAAACTCAGAGATCAACGAAGCTTAATTGCATAAATTCTTTCATAACAATTTCCTAAGTATTGTGATAATTTTAATTCTCACGTTCAAGCAGAAAGAAAAGTTGATGAGGACCAGACTCCCAAGTCTCCACCTCACAACAAGATATCTGAGGCACCCCCTGCCTCAATAGTACAAGTCTTTGAGCCTGATGTACTCATTCAGGTAACTCAGAAACCTAATTACACTAGTACTCAAGTTTTGAATCTAACTCAAAAGTCTTTCTTTCAGGCTCAAGCTAGTGCCTTAGTGGTCCCTGAAGATATGAATAAGGACCTACTTCCATTCTTCAAGGCTCATACTCTATTAAAACATCTAAAGTGTTTCAAGAAATCGCAGAAACTCAAATGCTCTGATCTGTTTGAAATCACAAGGGTCACAGATCACCCTACCAGAAGAGCAAGAGCATATGACTTGGAGAACTATGTGCATGCAATGTTTCCAACTGAGCAATATGCATTTGCCACATTGATGAATAAGAACTTCATAAAGGAAGTAGCACACAAGCTCATTGAAACCTTTGAAAAAGCAGATGGTCAGACCAGAATGTAGATGGCATTCAAGCCTACTTTGCCCCAAACTCTACAATTCATACCCTCTGAGCAAGAGGAAGTTAATGGGCAAATGGTCACTATTCCAGAAGTGATCAATCTGGTCTCTGAAGATGAAGAAGAGAAGGAGACTGATGAGAATGACTATGAGGAACCTCCTTTTGACCATCACAAGGATGAGGATGATAAGAAGGATGATGATGATGCCCCTGCACCAGGGACAGGAGGGATTGCACAAGTCAATAATACCTCAGTTGCTTAAAAGCACACTGAGAGGACGTCACAAAAATCCCCTCTTCCATCTCCTCAGAAATCTACCCATCCATCTCCCCAACAAAAAGACTCTCCTGAACATGTAGTTGAGCACTCTGAGGACAACACTCAGAAAATATTGGATGCACAAGCCAGAGTTGCTCAACTCAAATAACTGTTGGAGGAAGAACAACAACTACATCTTCAACTGGAAGAAATGATAGCTGAATCCAGACTTAAGCTAGATGAACTTGAAGAACAAACGCGCAAAGAAACGCAAGCTTACTCTGAGATTAAAGGGCTCCGGGACGCTGTTGATTATATTGCTAAGGAGCTAGATGCTGAACAAGTATCTGAAGAAAAGCATGATGCTAAAGCTGCATCTTCACCAAAGAAACCATCCTCCAAACGCAAGAAACCCATATCTGAGATGGTTGCCTCCTTTAGAAACCTTGATGAAGAAGTACAAGAGGATGAAGATCACTGGGTTGATGACTCAGATGATGAAGAAGACAAGGCATTGGCAGAACACCGCAATGAACACTTAGCGGTTTCTCATTTGAAAAGGAAGTTGATTGCTCCTGAAATCTTCAGCAAACTACCAAATGTCAACTCCAATGAATACTTGAACATATATCAAGTAATGGCTAAATTGAAAAAGGAGTTGTCTTCTCAAGATAAAGCCTCCATTGCATTCCCTCCATAAATGAAGACATTCACTGAGCTCATCACTCAGAGAACAACCAGTCTGGTCATTGCTCAGAAAGACCTTGGCATGGTCAGGGATGATGACCAAAACTTGGCTGCAAAAGCCTTTGAAGAGGCTAGCTATGCTGCTGGAAAAGTAGATGCTATTCAAGGCCCACTGGCAGAGCTCACTGATAAGGAAACAGGACTTATCAAACAAAATCAGGAGCTCAAGGCTGAACTTCAGAAGTTGGTTGCTGCTTATAATTATCTACAAGGAAACTTTGAGTCACTCTCAGAATCCTTTGTGACACTGAGTCAGTTAACAATGACTAAGAGGGGAGGATTTCAAGGTGCTCAGAAAGGAAGAGGAAGAGGAAACAAAAGAAAATCTGAACAACCACCTCAACCACCTCTCAGAATAAATGAGCCCTCCTCCAGTCAAACTGCTCTACAGATAGTGGCCACTACTCAGCAACTTCCTGAAAAAGGAATGAGAACAAGGGCCAGGGCACAGAAACCTCCAAGGAGTACCAAGGCTCCAAGGAGAAGACAAGTAAGAGGGATTGATGAGTCTGCTGAAGAAGAAGAAGAAGAAGGCCAAATCAAATCCCAGGGCAATGAAGAAGGCTGCAAAAATTTCACAAGAATTGATCTTGATGGTGATGATGAAGAGACTGATGAAGATGAAGCTCCTCTTCACAGAAAAAGAAAAAGGGTTGATAGCCTATCTGAGCCCATAGCTGCAAAGCCTTTGGCAGCTAAAACACCCTCTGGAAATACCAAGTCAATCCAGGGTGGATCTTCAAGCAATCCCCCAAAGGAGGATTCAAGACAAAGGAGGAATAGATTGAGAGCTGAAAGAAGAAAAGTTCAACTTCCACTCAAGCCAGAAGATGCCAAAATTGAGTATGTGAAGACCAACAATGACTCCTCTGTCTACAGGTGCATTAATCAGAAGAATGGCTACTGGATTTTGGAACTTAAGCACTTACCGGTAAATGAAAAATTTCCTGAACCAATCCATAAACAACTTATGGCATGGAGAAAAAACAAGCCAGTCTTGATTAATACCAACCACATCAAAGCCTGGTTGGATTTTGAAGTAACCAAGAGAGTAGAAGCCATGAAAAAGACCTCTCTGATGATTATCCTTATGGAAAGCTAGATGATGTGCATAGAATTCCCAACATCACTGGAACAGGCACAAGAGCAAGACTTGTTGTGGAACCCTATGAGTCTTTCTACATGACTGAAGGTCAATACAAGGGTGACATCAGATATCTGAAGATCATATATGAATACTTGAAGCTATCAGATATCAGAGTCGAGCATGCCTGGAAATGGGGAAAGTATATGTGGGTCAAACAATTTGCCAAGAAGAATCCCACCAAAACCTACAAGGAAGTTTGTCGATTTGCCAGAAACACTGAGATGATAGTCAGGACTTTGCTCTTTGACTACTCAGATGATATCAAAAGGTTTGGGGATAGGGAATTCGAAAATTGATCCATAGATCTACAGAATGAAGACTTGAAGATTTTGAAGACTTGAAGACTAGTTAATTAGGATGTTTACTTGGAGCTTGGTTCCTCCTGTTGTCCTAGTGAACTACGTATTTTGTATCTTGCTGATTGTACTTTACTGTTTTATCATTGCAAAATTTATCTGTAAAATTTAATTGTAACATATCTGATGAACCTACTCTCAGATATCAATCTATAACAAGATAACTTGTCAGCAAAGATCACACCTTGTGATTTGGTTGATGTTTACTTTCTGCATATAATTAAAATGAATTAAAAAGATCATAAGATATGATTAAGTGTTAGATTGTTCCCTCTTCCAAGTTGTAATAGGTTTAAAGATAGTCATCGTTGTCTGATCAAAAAGGGGGAAATTTGTTAGGAATATCTGTTTAGATTTTGATGAGCAACCTAATGACTTATCTTAGCTCAGAAAGGTGATTAGTAGTGTTGGTTCACTTGAACACTGTAAAAGAGGAAAATCACTAAGTATGATAGTCTAGCAAATATTGTATAGGATGTTAGGTCTCTGAATGTTATTTTTATATCTTTGAAGAAGACCAAGAAGAAGGCATCCAGCAGGAGAGTTCAACATTTTTTTGAAGTTTTGAAGATTGCACAAGATTGCTGAAGACAAAGGTTATCAGATACCTATGTCCAGATATCTTTGATAAACAAGTGTTTCTCAATAAACAAGTTTTGCAAAAGATATCTGAGAACGAGAAAAAGTGCCCACAGATATCTACACTCAGATACCCTGGATAAAACTATTTGTCTGGGAAACAATTTTTCAACAGGTATTTGGAGATGAGAAGGTCTCTGAAAAGGGACATGCAATGCTTCAGAAAGCGTGCATAGTTCCGTTGGCACTACAGGACAAAAATAGTACAATGCAATAAATGCAAAGATAGAGACATCTGAACAAAAGAGGAAATCTCTGAAAAGAGACAACGTCTTCTGCAGTACTATTTACAAATATCAATAGTTTGAATTTCATTAAGCCTAACGGATACCATTCAAACGGCATGATTTTCAACTATAAATATCAACACTTAGAATGCTTGAAAAATACACCTTGAACTTACACACTGAACTCACTCAAAATACCAAGCCTCTCTGATAATACAACTAGTGGTATCTTTCTCTCAAGCATATATGTCTTCAACCTACTTATTCTTCAGCTTACAGTTGCGACTAAGCTCTTGAATTCTAAGTAGCACGAAAGTTCTAAGTCTCCTGATCCTTAACAAGCATTGCTATTTGTGAAGGAGTTGAATCAAAAGATCAAGTATCTGAGATTCATTCTCTAGAAAATTTATCATAGACTTGGGTCAGTAAAAGAACATATCACCACACATTGTGAAGTGTGTTAAGTGACTCTTGTTGAAGAAGGTAGTATTACATAACTGTAGAAGTATTAATCTACCAAATCTGACAAACTACCTTAATCAACACCTTAAACGGCGTGGAGTACAGGAAGTACTTAGTTTGGGAAACTAAGGAATAATTCCAAGGTTACTAAGCATAAGAAGTACTTAGTTTGGGAAACTAAGAATAGCTTAAAGGGAAGTACTTGGCTGAGAAAGCCGGGGAATAACTCAGGGGGAACACTTGGTTAGGTACCTAGTGTATTTAGGAATCGAGAGAAGATATTTGTAAGGTGAACTCAATTATCTGTTTTAGTGGATTCTAGCTCTGAGAAAGGCCGAAGTGGATTAGTTGAAGGATTACGCCACCTTCAGATACCACTATAAAGATCAGTGTTATTTACTTTTTGAAATTTATTACTTGCTTTATTTACCTTTGCTGAGTATTTACAATCTTGCTGAGCACGTGCACTTATCACAGAAAAGTCTTCCACTCTCTGAAATTAAGTATCAGATATCTTCACAGATATCTGAGAAATTGTGTTTATCGACAAAAGTTGTAAAAGGCTATTCACCCCCTCCCCCCCTCTAGTCTTTTCCCTTTGCCGTTATCTGGACCAACAAGTGGTATCAGAGCAGGAGGTTCCCAAGCCTTCTGCACTGAACCTAGATTCCAGATAAGTGCCCACTAACTGCCTTTCACCTACACTTGATCTTTCTGTTTAGTGTGTTTGCTGCAGGATGTCTTTAAGTGACGCTCCAATGGAAGAACAACATGATGCTCCACCTAGAAGCCATCAGTGATGAAATGATCGAAGTAATAAAGAATGGCCCCATAGTCATTCAACAACTCAAGCAGGTCATGGAGGTTTCTAATGGTAGAGACAGAATTTCCTCTGATGCTTCAACCAGTGGAAGACCTACTGGTCAAGTTGTTTACGAGCCAAATCCCAGAGAGCTCTCGACATCGGAAGATTCCTAGAGAAATCGACTGGATGGTCAGGCTCGCAATATCATCATACGTTCCACTCCAGAGTACATACAGTGTAAACTGTGGGGTGCAAAAACAGTGAAAGTGGCCTGGCAACTGATTGAGGAAATCTGTGTCGGCACTGAGAAAACAAAGGAAAATAAGTCAAAGTTTTGAAGCTCAAATTCCAAAACTTTAAACAAGCTCCCACAGAGACTCTTGAAGAACTAGATTTTCGGTTCACAACATTGATGAGTGAAATGGCTGCACTTGGTGAAAGTGAGAGATACTCTAACTCTGAAAAGGTTAAGACTATCGTGAGAAGCTTGAATCAAAACTGGGAACACACTCAGTATTTCTATTTAAACAAGGAATGCCAAATATCACTCCAGTAGAACTCTTTTCCCACTTAGCTATTGTCAACTATGAAACTACTCAGAGAGAACAAACAATTGCTGAAAAAGTTCACAATGTTGCTTTAGTAACACAAGGTACTTCTTAAAAGAAAGATACCAAGGAAATGACTGAGGAAGATGCTCTTGTTGTAAAGCAAATGAGAAAATATGTCAGTCGGGAGATTGAGAGAAGAAAAGCCAAAGAGAAGCTGAAAAAGCATCTAGGCTCAAACTATCACCAGTACAAAAATATGCAGCTGTCAAGCTCGCTGACCAAGCCGGCTCAGCAAGCATCTAGTGCTGAGGAAGCAGAAATCGGAAACGATATTTGTTTCTATTGTCAGAAACCTGGTCGTTTTAAAAGAGATGGCCTTATTTTCAATAAGCTAAAGACAAGTGACAAGAATGATAGAAGAAACTTCAAGAGAGGTCAGAGAGCTATGCTCACTGAAGAAAGGAAAAAGATTCAAATCCAACTGGATGCTCTTGATATTGAGCCAGAATCCGAGGAAGATGACTCAGATGATACCAAACTACCTTCTCCTGAATTATGTGCCATCACTCATGAATTAGTTGACTTTGGTCAAAAGAAAAGTGAAATTTGCGGGGTTGCTGAGGAGATCTATTCAGATTGCTCCAACATTGAGCCTTGCCTAATGGCTGACGAGGTAACCAACATTTCTCAATTCATAACGTATGAGCGTGATGAGGAAGAAATCAGAGATTTAGAATATTTCAGAAGAGAACTTGATCCCTACGAAAGAGAATTTCAAATGATCCGAGCTAGAGCCGACATTCTTGAAGAAAAAAAGAATTCTCTTGAGAAGGAAAATTCACAATTACTCAAGATAACTGAGAAAAAGGATGCTGAAAATACATTTCTCAAAGCACAGATATCTGAAACAGAGAAGTTACACAGAAAGGCAATGGATATACTCAAAAGGAAAATAAAGATCTTCTTTCTGAGAATGAGGAACTCAAGAAGAAAGAACTATCTTTTCAATCCTATGGCAAAGCTTATGACACTCTCACTAAAGTACACTCTTATTTAAGAGATCCTTCAGAAAATGGAGGACTTGGGCTGGACACACAAACAAATAGTTCTACCACTCTGAATAAGAGTGACGAAAGAATAACATTTGTTAGTGCTCAGCAAGATGGTTCCCAAATAACATATAGCATTGGTCAGAAAGCTAAGGTTGTTGACAAAGGAAAGGCAGTTGCGACCAAACCTTTGTGGGAAAAACAAGTCCAAAAGAAAACTGTTGAGAACGTTTCTGTAAAGAAACATAAAACTGAAAAGTGTAATCACCCACAATACTATGTTTCTCAAAAAGGAAAAATTGCAGGAGGAGGCAAATTTTCTAATATCACGTTTTCTGGAAAGAAAGACGTTCCAGAGACTAGCAAAGCTGCTGAGAAAAGAACTCAGACAGCGGCAGGTGCTCGAAATGGCATTGGCTATAAAACCATCGGGAAACAACTCGCTCATGAGTATAAACATGAGCAAGAACGATGGATGAAAGCCAGGATTGCGCATAGCAATCATCAGAAGTGGAAGAAAGAACAGGTTACGACCACTCTGAATGCCAGGGCTAGAAGAAGTCTGGCAAGGAAAGCTAAGTTTGCTGAAAAGCAAACTCAGCAACTTAACAGGTATCTGAAAGCACCACGAGGAGGACCAAGGAACACACCAAGAAGGAAAATAGCTTTAAATATAATGACATTAATCATTTAATTCCTCCTTATGTTCCAACAAGATAAAAGAATATCCCAAGGAAGTTCATTCAGAAATGGATTCCTACAGGGAGATTCTTTAGTCCAGAAGGTTCCATTATTGGAATGAGAGCCTAACTCCATGTTTCCTGTCTTGTGCAGAACACTCTGAGGAAGAACTCGAAGTGGCATTTTGATAGTGAATGTGGGAAGCACATGACAGGAGACAAAGCAAATCTGATTAACTACAGAAAATGCGATAAAGGACCAATTATTAGGTTTGCTGGAGGAGATGAAAATCCAACCATAGGATTTGCCAATCTGAAGTTTGAAGCTCTTACAATCTCTGAAGTACTACATGTAAAGGGATTGAAATATAATCTCCTAAGCATGAGTCAATCGGTAGACAAAGGGTACATTGTCAAGATCAAGTCAAAACTATGTAAAATAATTGACAATGAGTCAAAGTAGACAGTCTTGGTTGCTAGGCGAAAAGGAAATCATTATGTTGCTGACAGGGCATCTTCCACAACTGAAGAATGTCTCATGGTGAGTTAATCTAGCCACACTGAAGAAAACTGGCTATGGCATAAAAGAATGAGTCACTTGAACTTCAAAACTCTGAACGAGCTAGCCAAGAAAGAATTGGTGGTTGGTTTACCCAAAAAGGTATATAGAAAAAGATGTGATATGCTCAGCTTGCCAAATGGGAAAACAATCCAAAACATCTTTCAAGTCTAAAACTAGACACTCCAGTGAAAGGCCACTGTAAATGTTACATATGGATCTGTTTGAATCCTCTGTAACTAGCTATGCAGGAAAGAAGTATGGTCTGGTTGTTGTTGATGATTACTCAAGATTCACTTGGGCTGTATTTCTCAAACAAAAATCTGATGCAAGGGTTGAGAAACCCAACTTGCTGAATAAGCTTGAAGTCATGAAAATTGACAAGGTAACTGTAATCAGAACAGACCATGGTGCTGAGTTTGTGAACCAGTACATAAAAGAGTTTTGTACCTGCAAAGGTATACAACATCAACTATCTTCCGTAAGGACACCACAACAAAATGGTGGTGCTGAAAGGAAGAATAGGACCCTAAAAGAAGCAGCAAGAACAATACATGCTGACACTGAAATAAGTGAAATCTATTGGGTTGAAGCTGTTAACACAGCCTGCTACACTCAAAATAGATGTTTGATTAACTAACACCATGACAAAACTCCTTATGAACTTTTGATTGGTAGACCCCCTCGTATCAAACATCTCAGGGTGTTTGGTTGCAGATGTTTTCTTCTTAACAACGGAAAAGAATACTTGAGAATATTTCAACCAAAAGCAGATGAAGGAGTATTTCTTGGTTATTCTTTGAATAGCAAAGCCTACAGAAACTACAACAAAAGAATGCAAAAGATTGAATAATCTGTTCATGTAGTCTTCTACGAAGGAAACAAGAAAGTACCCTTGAATGAAGAACTCTCAGATAGGTTCAAAGAACTAATGATTAAAGATTCTGGAGAAGAATCCTCAAAAGAAAACTCTATCATTCACTTAGAGGATGAATCTAACGATGAAAAGCAACCATTGCTTATTAACAACCAGATGACTCTAAGACATGATGAAGAATTTCCTACGAGAACTCCAAAAATGGAACAGGTTACTGAGAACCTTCATCATGAAGAGGTTTTTGAGAATGAGATTGCTGAAAATCAAATTCCAGATATCTCTGACACTGAAAAAGTGTCAGATATCCATGGCATTTCCCATGTTCCAAATATCTCAGATACTACACAAGTATCCTATCAAGATCGTATTTATTCACATTCAGATCAAAATGATATTGATCCTACTAGTTCAAAACCTATTATGAAATGGATAAGAAATCATCCTGCCAAGGATGTGATCGGTCCTTTACACCAAGGAGTTAGAACTAGGAGAGAAATTGCTGACTCTCTTTATGGATGTTTCATCTCAAATATTGAACTTAAAACTATAGAAGAAGCATTGAAGGATCAAGATTGGATCTCTGCAATGCAAGAAGAGTTGGATCAATTTGAGAGAAACAAAGTCTGGAAACTGGTTCCATTTGTTGAAGGAATATCTGTAATTGGAACCAAATGGGTTTCAGAAATAAAATGAATGAGTCTGGTGAAATAACCAGAAACAAAGCAAGGTTGGTTGCCAAGGGATTCACCCAGACAGAATGACTAGATTTTGATGAGTCATATGCTCCAGTTGCAAGATTGGACGCAATTAGACTATTTCTAGCTTTTGCAGCTCATAATGACTTTAAAGTTTATCAGATGGATGTTAAAAGTGCATTCCTAAATGGTGAACTTGCTGAAGAAGTCTATGTTGAACAACCACCTGGCTTTGAGGTTTCCACAGAAAGTAGAATGGTTTATAAGCTTTAGAAAGCTCTGTATGGACTGAAACAGGCTCCGAGAGCATGGTATGATACTTTAGCCAAATATTTGCTGGAAAGTGGCTTCAAGAAAGGAGATGTTGATAAAACACTCTTTACTTTGAACCATAAAGGGAAGCTACTTCTAGTTCAAGTATATGTTGATGACATTATATTTGGATCTCAAGACAAGCAACTTTGTGAAGACTTTGCTGAGCTCATGAAAAGTAAATTTGAGATGAGCATGATTGGAGAATTAAAATAATTCCTGGGATTGCAAGTCAAGCAACTTAATGATGGAATATTCATTAGTCAAACAAAGTATGCAAAGGATATGCACAACAAGTTTAATCTAAAGCCTTCTGAAAAGAATGCTAAGATACCTATGAGCATTGGAACCAGAATGACCTATACTGAAACTGATAAAAGTGTTGAAGAACACAAGTATAGAAAATTGATTGGGTCTCTACTGTACCTCACTGCAAGTAGACCTGATATTCAATATGCAGTTGGAGTGTGTGCTAGATTTCAGACAAATCCAATGCAATCACACTACAACATTGCTATTAAAATATTAAGGTATGTAAAGGGTACTGTATAAGTTGGATTGTGGTATCCAAAAGACAGTGGATTGAGTTTAGTTGGCTATTACGATGTCGACTATCTTTGGATCATTGTTTGATAGAAAAAGCACCTCAGGAACTTGTCAATTTCTTGGTGCCAGATTAATATCATGGTTCAGCAAGAAATAAAACTCAATTGCCACATCTACCACAGAGGCTGAATATATTGCTGCTGGGTGTTGTGCTTCACAGATATTGTGGATACAACAACAACTCAGAGATTATGAGATCAATGAAGAGAAAACACTGATTTTCTTTGATAACACAAGTGCTATTGCCATAACTCAGAATACTAAGTTTCATGCAAGAACAAAACACATTGATGTTAGACACCACTTCATTAGAGACCATGTTGTAATAGGCAATATAGAGATACTCAAGATAGGTACTGAAGACCAACTTGCAAATATCTTTACAAAGCCTTTGCAAGAAAGCAAGTTCTTAACCTTGAGACATAGTCGTGGGTTAATGGAGCTACCAAAGGAACTGAAAAGTTCTAATTTCTGAGACAGAAATTCAGAAAGGAGAAAGATATCTGGAACGGGCATCTAGATATTCTAGGCAAAAAGGTATCTGAGATGGGAACTCATATACTAAAAGAAGCTAAAAATGTGAGTGAGACAGGAACTCAGTATGATTAAGAAGGGAAAAAGAAGAGATAAGATATCTGGAACAGGAATCCAGAATATCAAGGCAAAAGGTGAAACACTTAGTAAAAAAGTATCTGAGACGGGTACTCTGATATCAAAGGCTAAAGGGTAAAATGGCTATTTAAAGATTTCTGAGATAGGTACTCAGATATCTAGATCACTCAGTGAGGGGGAACACAAAAGAGAATAGTACAACAGACTGCAGTCAACTACTCTCTTGAAATTTGTATTATTTCTTCGTGTAAAACCTGAACAGATATTGTGTGAGATAGACTCAGATACAAAATTGTCCTTTAGTCACACAGAAGAGATGTGATTCAGATAGCTAATCGCAAAAATTCATTAATTGGGCACATTCACATGGGTTGATTGTGATCATTGCTGGAAAAGAAATCCCAACCATTGATGAAATGGGCGTTCCATTTTAAAGGCCGAGATGAATTCTCAGTAAAATAGTGGACCGTAAAAACACGTGGCCCACTAATCATTTAATGCAAACTGAATTTTAACCACGCCTTAATGCACGTACACAGATACAAATGCACAAAATTAATTTGTGTATTTTTGCTTGTAGGAATTACACTGCTATATATATAGGATTTTGGCAAAAGAAATCACTTTCGCCTAATCCTATATTTGCCCTTTGCACAAAAACTGCAATTACTCTCAAATTTCCCTGCAATCTTCTCTGCAACTACTGATTCCCTCTTAGTTTTTTCTGCAAAGAATCACTAATTTCCTACCTTAATCTCTTCTCGTTTTTCAAAAACTTCACTATTTAAAGAGATGGCTCCTAAACGTGCTTCTACTCAGAAATTCCAAGCTACTACATCTGGTACTGCTGAAAAGCAAGCACTAGTGTTGGTTATAACAAACAAACGGTTGACTGGATAGTTCAATCCTGATCATTGGACTTCAAATCACAGGATGATTTGGGGTGGTGCCATGATTGAGGAATGCCTCGATGCTGAAATTGAAAACTAAGCTGATAGAAAGTTGATACTTGATATGCTAGAAAAGGCACAAATCAAGGGCTTTCTATCTGCTCTTCCCAGTGGAGTTTCTTCACTGGATGTCCTGGAGTTTTACAACAACTCCACGATTATTTCCAAAGTCTCTGAAGGCACTGAGACAGTGTCTATCAAGACTAAAGTCCAAGGACAGAAAATTCTGTTGGACGAAACAGCTTTCTGTGAGCTATTTGAACTTCAAAATCATGGAAAGGATTTTGAAATTGACACCAAGGATGAAGATCTCCTTGAGGGTGTCAAAATGCTCTACAGTGATGTGTGTGATATTGACAAGCCAGACACACCCACCGACTTTAAGCTGGCTGACATAAGAGGACTGGACATGTGTGGGTCCACTGGGATGTGTTGGCATGTATCCTTCACAGATGCTTTGATGGTCTATAAGGAGGTGCTGACCAGATAAGTCAAGAACGCTAGATGATGATGTTCTTGTTGAATCAATAAGGCAAAAGGCTGGAAAACCCTTTTAATTGGGGGAAGAACGCCTTCATGAAATTTGTGAAGAAGATACAAGGCTTTGAGCCTGAAATCGTTAAGGGCCTTACTGAGCCAAAAGCCACATTAAGCTATGGACTGAAGATTTGCTAATTACAAGAGTGCCTTGGCATTGAGCTCAGAGAGACGGTAGACATTGCCAACAGTAACCTGCTCTACAAATATAAGTATACAAACATGATGAAAAAGGTTACTGCATCTCAGAAAGGTTCCAAGAAACGAAATACTGATGAGGTATCTGAGGGTTCCGTTGCGACCAAAAAGCCAGAGCTTTACGAAAGTATTCTGCTAGCAAATCAGTAGACGCACCCATTGTCGATGTCGACTCTCAAATATCTGCCCCCACTGCTAATGAACTCATCGATGAAGATGAACTCATCAATGCTGCTAAAACCACAGCAGATGAACTCATCATTGCTGCAGAGTGCCTTGCTGATGAACTCGTCAATGCTGATAAAAGCAGTCAGAAACTTCAAACACTCTCTGCAGAAGCAGCAGGGATTGTTTATAATTCAGTCCCAGATTTCGATGAGGAATCTGAAAATGAGGGGGAAGCAATAATCCCCAAGGTTGCTGAAAGAGATACTAGTTCAAAATTTGCTGAAGAAGCAAATGTGTTCAGGGTCACTGGACAAAACACACCATCATAGCAAGTAACACTTAAGCATATTGAAGATGCTCTGATGAGTGGCAACTTAGTGTTAGAGGATACTGCCATTGCCTCAACACTTAAAAGTCTATCTCAAGCAGATCTGGATAGGCCCCATATAGCATCACCTTCTTCATCCAGATCAGAATCACCACACCAACCACAACAGCCAACAGCGGATGCTGTTGAAATGATACTTGAGTTACAGCATGAGATACTAGCATCTTTCCATGCTAAAGAAAATCCTGTAAATGAGTGGGTTCCCCAACTCCTAGAGAGGGATCAAACTGAGACACCTGCTCAAAATGATCAAACAGGGGAGGCAACTGAGTTAGTCACTCAGGAAAGGTCTGAAGTACCTGAAACTTCAAACAAGGAAGCTGAAATGGAACAACAAGACCAAAGCATAGAAGGGACAAAAGTTCTAGAGACCAATCAGGTAGCTGAATGGTTTAACTCTCTACTTGTGATATTTTGTGTTTATTAATCTTGTTATTTAATAAAATTTCTTTGTTACAGGCTGAATTAGAAACACAAGAACAGGAGGAAGCTGGAAAGCTTGCCTTAGAGACTGAGAAGGAGGCTACTATAACCTCACCTCTTCAGGAATCTAAGCCTGTGCTACAGGTGATAGAGAGTTCCTTAAGATATAAATTTTCAGATATATATTAATACACTTAACTAATTAAGAGGATGTTTCTAATAGGCTCCAACTGAGAAAGAAGAAGATAAGGCAGAAATGCCAGAAAAGGACCCAGAAACCGTCAAAGTTTCTGAAGAAAATGTCATTGAGCCTTCTAGTGTGAAGGTATATAAAAATCCGTGATAAACATTCTTCATTATGGGTTAATATAAATTCTTCTCTAATTAATCAATACTTTCTACTTACAGGCTCATTCAGAAGTAGAAGTGCACTGGAAAGATTTGTTACATACCCTGCACCCACGGAAATTGATGAAGCCCCCAAGGCAACATCACCAGAAAGAACACCAGAAACTGAGAAAGTTTCTGAGAAAAATGATTCTGAATCTCCTGTTGAGGAAGTAATTGGAAAACTCAGAGATCAATGAAGCTTAATTGCATAAATTCTTTCATAACAATTTCCTAAGTATTGTGATAATTTTAATTCTCAGGTTCAAGCAGAAAGAAAGGTTGATGAGGACCAGACTCCCAAGTCTCCACCTCACAACAAGATATCTGAAGCACCCCCTGCCTCAGTAGAACAAGTCTCTGAGCCTGATGTACTCATTCACGTAACTCAGAAACCTAACTACACTAGTACTCAGATATCTACACATGTTTTGAATCTAACTCAATACTCTTTCTTTCAGGCTCAAGCTAGTGCTTAGTGGTCCCTGAAGATTTGAACAAGGACCTACTTCCATTCTTCAAGGCTCATACTCTGCCAAAACATCTAAAGTGATTCATGAAATGGCAGAAACTCAGATGCTCTGATCTGTTTGAAACAAGGGTCACAGATCGCCCTACCAGAAGAGCAAGAGCATTTGACTTGGAGAACTATGTGCATGCAATGTTTCCAACAGAGCAATATGCATTTGTCACATTGATGAATAAGAACTTCATAAAGGAAGTAGCACACAAGCTCATTGAAACCTTTGAAAAGGCAGATGGTCAGAACAGAATGCAGATGGCATTCAAGCCTACTTTGCCCCAAACTCTACAATTCATACCCTCTGAGCAAGAGGAAGTTAATGAGCAAATGGTCACTATTCCAGAAGTAATCAATCTGGTCTCTGAAGATGAAGAAGAGAAGGAGACTGATGAGAATGACTATGAAGAACCTCCTTCAGACCATCACAAGGATGAGGATGATAAGAAGGATGAAGATGATGCCCCTTCACCAGGGACAGGATGGATTGCACAAGGAAATAATACCTCAGTTGCTGAAAAGCACACTAAGAGGACGTCACAAAAATCCCGTCTTCCATCTCCTCAGAAATCTACCCATCCATCTCCCCAACAAAAAGACTATACTGAACAAGTTGTTGAGCACTCTGAGGACAACACACATAAAATATTGGATGCACAAGCCAGAGTTGCTCAACTGAATCAACTGCTGGAGGAAGAACAACAGCTACATCTTCAACTGGAAGAAAAGATAGCTGAATCCAGAGTTAATCCAGATAAACTTGAAGAACAAATGCGCAAAGAAATGCAAGCTTACTCTGAGATTAAAGGGCTCTGGGACGCTGTTGATTATATTTCTAAGGAGCTAGATGCTGAACAAGTATCTGAAGAAAAGCATGATGCTAAAGCTGCATCTTCACCAAAGAAACCATCCTCCAAAGGCAAGAAACCCATATCTGAGATGGTTGTTGCCTTTAGAAACCTTGATGAAGAAGTACAAGAGGATGAAGATCACTGGGCTGATGACTCAGATGATGAATAAGACAAGGCATTGGCAGAACACCGCAATGAACACTTAGGGGTTTCTTATTCGAAAAGGAAGCTGATTGCTCCTAAAATCTTCAGCAAACTGCCAAATGTCAACTCCAATGAATATTTGAACTGATATCATGTACTGGCTAAATTGAAAAAGGAGTTGTCTTCTCAAGATAAAGCCGCCATTGCATTAGTCCCTGCAGAAATGAAGACATTCATTGAGCTCATCCCTCAGAGAACAACCAGTCTGGTCGTTGCTCAGAAAGACCTAGGCATGGTCAGGGATGATGACCAAAACTTGGCTGCAAAAGCCTTTAATGAGGCTAGCTATGCTGCTGGAAAGGCAGATGCTATTCAAGGCCCACTGGCAGGGCTCACTGATAAGGAAATAGGACTTACCAAACAAAATCAGGAGCTCAAGGCTGAACTTCAGAAGTTTGTTGCTGTTTACAATTATCTACAAGGAAACTTTGAGTCACTCTCAGAATCCTTTGTGACACTGAGTCAGTCAACAATGACTAAGGGGGAAGGATTTCAAGGTGCTCAGAAAGGAAGAGGAAGAGGAAACAAAAGAAAATCTGAACAACCACCTAAACCACCTCTTAGAATAAATGTTCCCTCCTCTAGTTAGACTGCTCTACAGATAGTGGCCACTACTCAGCAACTTCCTCAAAAAGGAATGACAACAAGGGCCAGGGCACAGAAACCTCCAAGGAGTACCAAGGCTCCAAGGAGAAGATAAGTAAGAGGGATTGATGAGCTTCTGCAGAAGAAGAAGAAGGCCAAATCAAATCCCCGGGAAATGATGAAGGCTGCAAAATTTTCACAATAATTGATCTTAATGATGATGGTAATGAGACTGATGAAGATGAAGCTCCGCTTCACATAAAAAGAAAAAGGTTTGATAGCCTATCTGAGCCTATAGCTGCAAAGCCTTTGGTAGCTAAAACACCCTCTGGAAATACCAAGTCAATCCAGGGTGGTTTTTCAAGCAATCCCCCAAAGGAGAATTCAAGACAAAGGAGGAACAGATTGAGAGCTGAAAGAAGAAAAGGTCAACTTCCACTCAGGCCAGAAGAAGCCAAAATTGAGTATGTGAAGACCAACAATGACTCCTCTGTCTACAGGTGCATTAATCAGAAGAATGGCTACTGGATTTTGGAACTTAAGCACTTACTGGTAAATGAAAAGTATTTCTGGAATAGGCACAAGAGCAAGACTTGTTGTGGAACCCTATGAGTATTTCTCCTTGACTGAAGATTAATACAAGGGTGGCATCAGATATCTGAAGATCATATATGAATACTTCAAGCTATCAGATATCAGAATCGAGCATGCCTGGAAATGGGAAAAGTATCTGTGGGTCAAATGATTTGCCAAGAAGAATCCCACCAAAACCTACAAGGAAGTTTATGGATTTGCCAGAAACACTGAGATGATAGTCAGGACTTTGCTCTTTGACTACTCAGATGATATCAAAAGGTTTGGGGATAGGGAATTTTCAAATTGATCCATAGATCTGCTGATTAAAGACTTGAAGATTTTTAAGACTTGAAGACTAGTTAATTAGGATGTTTACTTGGAGCTTGGTTCCTCCTGTTGTCCTAGTGAACTACGTATTTTGTATCTTGCTGATTGTACTTTACTATTTTATCATTGCAAAAGTCATATGTAAACTTTAATAGTAACATATCTGATGAACCTACTCTCAGATATCTATCTATAAGAAGATAACTTGCCAACAAAGATCACACCTTGTGATTTGGTTGATGTTTACTTTCTGCACATAATTAAAATGAATTAAAAAGGTCATAAGAAATGATTAAGTGTTAGATTGTTCCCTCTTCCAAGTTGTAATAGGTTTAAATATAGTCATCGTTGACCGTTCAAAAATGGGGAAATTTGTTAGGAATATCTGTTCTGATTTTGATCAGCAACCTAATGACTTATCTTAGCTTAGCAAGGTGATTAGTACTCTTGGTTCACTTAAACACTGTAAAAGAGGAAAATCACTAAGTATGATAGT
Organism: Plantago major; assembly: GCA_026545765.1. NCBI lineage: Eukaryota > Viridiplantae > Streptophyta > Magnoliopsida > Lamiales > Plantaginaceae > Plantago > Plantago major. Next base: position 38,007,829 of record CM048843.1, on the reverse strand, counting down.
CTTGCAAATCTTGTATAGGATGTTAGGTCTCTGAATGTAATTTTTATATCTTTGAAGAAGACCAAGAAGAAGGCATCCGACAGGAGAGTTCAACATTTTTTTGAAGTTGTGATGACTGGACAAGATTGCTGAAGACAACGGTTATCGGATACCTATGTCCAGATATCTTTGATAAACAAGTGCTTCTCAATTAAAAATGTTTTGCAAAAGATATCTGAGAATGCAAGGTTTCTGAACGAGGAAAAGTGCCCACAGTTATCTACACTCAGATACCCTGGATAAAACTATGTTTCTGGGAAACAATGTTTCAACAGGTATCTAGAGATGAGAAGGTCTCTGAAAAGGGACATGCAATGCTTCAGAAAGCGTGCATAGTTCCGTTGGCACTACAGGACAAAAATAGTACAATGCAATAAATGCGCAGACAGAGACATCTGAACAAAAGAGGAAATCTCTGAAAAGAGACAACGTCTTCTGCAGTACTATTTACAGGTATCAATAGTTTGAATTTCATTAACCATAATGGATACTATTCAAACGGCATGATTTTCAACTATAAATATCAACACTTAGAATGCTTGAAAAATACACACCAAAACTTACACACCAAACTCACTGAAAATACCAAGCCTCTCTGATAATACAACTAGTGGTATCTTTCTCTCAAGCATACAAGTCTTCAACCTACTTATTCTTCAGCTTACAGTTGCGACTAAGCTCTTGAATTCTAATTAGCACGAAAGTTCTAAGTGTCCTGATCCTTAGCAAGCATTGCTATTTGTGAAGGAGTTGAATCAAAATATCAAGTATCTGAGATTCTTTCTCTAGAACATTTATCATAGACTTGGGTCAGTAAAAGAACATATCACCACACATTGTGAAGTGTGTTAAGTGACTCTTATTCAAGAAGGTAGTATTACATAACTGTAGAAGTTATTAATCTACCAAATCTGACAAACTACCTTAATCAACACCTTAAATGGCGTGGAGTACAGGAAGTACTTAGTTTGGGAAACTAAGGAATAACTCCAAGGTTACTGAGCATAGGAAGTACTTAGTTTGGGAAACAAAGTAATAGCTCAAAGGTGTTTGAGTATAGGAAGTACTTGGCTGTGAAAGCCGGGGAATAACTCAGGGGGAACACTTGGTTGGGAACCTAGTGTATTTAGGAATCGAGAGAAGATATTTGTAAGGTGAACTCAATTATCTGTCTTAGTGGATTTTAGGTCTGAGAAAGGCCGAAGTGGATTAGTTAAAGGATTACGCCACCTTCAGATACCACTATAAAGATCAGTGTTATTTACTTTTTCAAATTTATTACTTGCTTTATTTACCTTGCTGAGTATTTACACATATCTTGCTGAGCACGTGCACTTATCACAGAAAAGTCTTCCGCTCTCTGAAATTAAGTATCAGATATCTGAGAAATTATTTTTATCGACAAAAGTTGTAAAAGACTATTCACCCCCCCCCTTCTAGTCTTTTCCCTTTGCCGTTATCCGGACCAACAGATTTCTTGTGGAGCTGGAGCACTTTATTGGGTGGCTGCCTAAAGGTGAGAATGTCACCGACAATAATCTGAAGATGAGGGTTTTTCCTATATGTTTAGCTGACAAGGCACGATAGTGGATGAATGGCTTAGATGAAGGAAGCTTAATTTCTTGGCATTGGATGTTCCAGCATGGCTCGCCGCGGCGAGGAAATCAGTTCGCCGCGGCGAGATTTTACGAATGATGTTCCTGTTTGAAGATTGAAGCTCGCCGCGGCGAAGGAATTGTTCCGCCGTGGCGAGATTATGCGAATTGGATATACATTCCGATTAAGAAGGCTCGCTGCGGCGAGCGACGCAGAATTAATTTCAATTTCCTTATTAGATTAGATTTTGGATTCCTTCTCATTCATACTTCTTTTAACCTAGTTTTGAGAAAAAAAGCTCTAGGAGCCATACATTGACATAGAGACACCTTTGGAGCTTGATTATTCATTGATTTGATTCATTAGGATTATTGGTATTGAATTCTCAATTACTTGTTCTATACAATTCTTTTCATCTATGTTTCATATGGTTATTACCATGAGTCCTTGAATGCAATCATCAATTATCAATAGCTAAACACCTTTGAATACAGTAGTATGTGAAGATTATGCATATTCGTTCTTGGGTTTATCAAAGCACTCATATAGGTTAGTCTCGCATTAAATCTTCGTAAAAACCTTCAATTCGATAAGTCTGTATTAAATTCTCTAAATTGTTCATGTTTAAGGATCGTGAATTAACGACTCACGATTTCTCCAGTATAATATTTTCTAAGAACAATTGGTTGAATCGAATTGATTGATTTTCTGTACAACAACCGCGTGACAAATATGAGTGTTATCCCTAGTTCGAATTAGCATAATTGGATCTTGCTACTGTATTCATCTTTCTCTCATTGTTAATCGTTATCTTAGCTTTAGTTGAACTAGTTAGAAGTATAAACAAAACCATCAATCAGATTGTTACTCGCAAGTATCTGTTTACTCTCTCACTGCTACATAGCCTGATTAATTCCCTAGAGATCGATCCTGAGTTAGGCTTTAGTCTACAACTACAGCTTATTCTCTAATTGCTTTTTAGAGTATAATTTGAGCTCATCAAATTTGGCGCCGCTACTGGGGAATTAATTCCTACTGTAGCGTGTGGGTGTAATATTTTACTTGTTTTTATTTTTTACCTGCGATTTCTACACTAACATAAACTAAGATTTTTCGAGGTTTTTGATTTTTGTAGAAGAACCTTTGCAGGTTTATGCCCAGTACAAGATCGCAAGGAACACCTTTGCAACCTCTAGTACCTGAGATCGATAGACACTACCATCAGCTTCGAAGACAGAACTTAATCGCTGTTGAAATGGGTGACGCTAACGAGAATACTCCCAGAGTCAATGATGCTTTTGAGACCCCTGTGATTACTTATGGGAACTATATGCAGCCCGGTGGAATTAAGCCTTTAGGATCAGCTGTTGTGCTCTCTAGCGAGGCTAGGAACATGGAGATCATGTCTTATCACATCCATGACATGCCTAAGTACTATGGGATGGCTAATGAAGATGTTATTCGATTTCTCAAAGAGTTCGAGGGGCTGATTGCTAGGATTTCGCTTACTGTGGACTCAGTAACGGTTTCTGATGAGGAAATTAGGAAGAAGATATTTCCCATGTGTATGCAAGATAAAGCAAAGAGCTGGCTGTTCAATCAACCTGAAGGCTCTCTGGCTACTTGGGATGATCTATACAGAGCCTTTATGAGCAAGTTCTATCCGGCGGAGAAAACTAGGCAGCTTTGGGTTCAGATTGAGAAGTTTATGCAGATGAATGAGGAGAGCTTTTACGAGGCCAGGGAGCGATTCCTGAACTTTCTCTCTCAATGCCCTCACCATAGGTTGAGTGAGATGGATTTATTCTGTAAGTTCTATGCGGGACTCGATTGGGAAGCACAGAACATGGTGGATATACCGTGGATGGCTCTATTGTTACGACATCTCCGGCTGCATTGAATACGGCTTTTGAGAAGCTTGCTGCCATCTCCCAGCTTAAGGGAACCAGAGGCCGACCAAGGAGAGCTGAAGTTAAAGCCGTGGAGCAAACACCAGGCCCCAGTACTATCGAATTGGCCGAACAAATTAAGGAGATCAGGATGCTTGGCACTATCCCTGCACCGGTGGCTCCGGTTAGCGAGAGGTGTAGTCTGTGTGGTAATTTCGGGCATTGTGCCAGTATGTGCAGACTTCCTGAGATTATGTGGGAGAACCCAAATCTGGAGATTATTTGGTTGGTGCAAAACAGGCAGCGTGGTGGTTGGCAACCAAATCCAGGAATGAATGCCGACGCCACTAAGGTGCAACCCTTCAACCCCGACTGTTCCAATTTTTCCTATGGAGGTAACTTCTATGAGAATGCACCACAGCAGGTTCCGGCACAGAAGGTTCCAATTCAGCAAGCTCCGTTTCGACAGGCTCCGTTTCAACAGGGTCCAGCACAGCAGTTTCAGGCTCCACCTACTAGTGCACTATGAAATGCTGATCAGGAGATTAGAGATCACATGGAGAGACCAGAGAGGTTATGGGCAGAAGCACAGCGGAATCAAGCGAAGAATAACCAGAGTTTGAAAACATTGAGCAATCACAGAAGAGGTTGGAGAAAACTCTTGGGGACATAGTAGGCGCCTTCCAACAAAGAGAGAAGGGTACACTCCCCGCGACTGTCGAGAATAACAGAATACTTGCTGTGGAGGTAGTTTTTGACAAGCCAGGAGTAGATAAGACTGTTATTAAGACTTGCACTTGCAACGATGATAGGGCGGTTCCCCAAGTTGAGGCAGCACCGGCACAGGAAGCAAGAAGGGTGATAACATCTAGTCCCGCGATTCAGAAGAGAAGGCGAATGCAGGACCAATTCATATGATCCAAAAGGAAGAGAAGAGAATTAGTGATGCAAGCAGTTTCGATTTGGTTGTCGGCATGGGAAGTTCTTCTGAGGTTACATGTATTATTGATACTGGAGCTGCAGTTAACTTGATGACATTCGAAACTTATGAGGAACTTAACCTGAAGGGTCTAGAACCGAGAAGATGCTTTGTGACCATGGCTATTGGTACTCGAAGCAAATGCATGGGAGTTGTTGAAGATGTCCCAGTAACCATTGGAGGTGATGTGTTTATGATTGATTTCGTGGTTGTTGAGTCACCGCAAGTAAAGATCAAGGAGATGGACAACGACATGCTACTTCTTGGGCGCCCATTCATCAAGGCTACTCGCATGATAGTCAATCTTTATGGTCGTACATGTACTATCCAGGTTCGTGGTGAGAAATGCGACTTACAAGCTGTCACCACATCATATTCTCCCGCACAAGTTGACACCAAGAATTACATTGCAGCACACACCGGTCCACTCTACACCCACTCTCACTCACGAGTGACCATGGGGACAGAGGAGGCTGGTAACCTCAAGCTCAATTAGCTCCAGCACGAAGAAGTCGAGCTAACGACTATAAACGAAAGCCCCCCCTTTTTTTTCCTTTCAATTAGACTGATTTTTTTCGTTCCGTACACTTGCTTGTTATTTCACATTGTTAGATTATTTGTTTATGTGTTTGTAAATTGTGTCTCTGGAAAGTGGGACCTTTGCACTCATACGAGGAAACTCGTAAACTCTAGCTGAGGCTTGGAGCTTCGATCTTGCGACACGAGGTTGAAAAGTGCAAGCGAAAATTTTTTCGAAAAAATTTGCTCTCGCCACGGCGGAACATATTGCTCGCCGCAGCGATGTGGTCTCACTGTTCCTTTTTTGTCCATTCGTAAATTTTTGCCGCGGCGAGAGTCTTTTCCCTTCCCCAGATTTTGTCTCGTAAATTTTCGCCGCCGCGACGAAAAAAAAAAAAATCCAATTCCTAGCAGAATTCGATTTCTGCTTCCTTCTTATTCTCCTTTCTCCCCTTCCCTTCCTGTTCGATTTTTCTCACTCCTACCACTTAACAATCTCTCTTCTTCTCTACTTAATCCCAAACTCACAAGGTACATTGTTTTAACTCTTTCCAGTTCTTCTTGACTTATGTGGTTGATTGTGGTTGGATATATTTGCGTGAGCTTTGTGTGTTGCTACAGGGTTGTGAATAGGTTTGGGGAGATCGTTTTCTCTTCTATCTCTCACCCTTTTATTATCACCTCCATGTTCTTGAATAGGTTTGGGGAGGTAGTTCTCTACCCCACCACCATCTACTAACATCTTCTTCGCATGTTCCATGGCTCCTAGGGTACGATGCACACTCCACCGTGGTGACTCGAGCAGCGCTTCGCTGGTGACTCATCTGGATCCGCCTGATCACCCATGCCGAGACAACACTATGGTTGGTCATTTTATACAGTCATTCTTCCACTATTCATTGCTAGGGACTAGCACTTGTTTAGGTTTGGGGAGGTGGTCGACTGTATCTTTAGCTAAAGTTATCTCGTTTTGTACTCTATTTCTTACATTTGTACTCTTTTTTGTACTCTGTTTTTTAATTTCTATTTTTATGTATTCTGTTCAAGTGGTATGTTAGCCACTTGTTTCTTGTTATGTGACTGTGGTGGTAGGTTAGCCACCTTTTTGTGTTAGTTTTATATTTCCCGTCCAGTTGAGTCCAGTATAGATGTTAGTACTTTTTATTTTCTCCTGTGGTGAGTCTAAGTCAATTACCAAGTCGAACGTCTATTGCGAATGGTAAATTCTCTTGCTGCTTACGTTTTGTTTAATGTGTAACTAGAAGTAGTGTAGTAGGCTTTTAATCTGCATGGTCGTTTCTCTTGTAAATATCAAATTTGGTTAGCCCTGTAGTCCAAAAGCCTATGAGGAGCCTAGCTGAAGAATAAATATTCTACCGGCACCTATTATTGTGTGATCTCCTGGGATGTGCAAGTTTTTACGTATTACTTGCACCATTTCATACTTAAGTGTACTTAGTTTCGTTGGGGATGACAAACGGCATGCTCTACTTTGCGGATTTTATTTTTCCCCGTTCTGTCGAACTGGACTGGGGAGAGGATTGTTCACTATGATGTTGTGAGCTGTTATAATTGTTTTGCGGAAAGCTGTCTACTGTTCCCTTAACTTATGATATTTGAATCTCGGGGTGGATCTATGGTCTTTATTGATCACCATTAGTCGTGTTAGGTGTGTTTCAAATACTACCTATATACCGGCGTGGCCTTTAAAAGCCATATGTCTGTGAGGGTTGATGGCACGTATACCAAACTGACACGCACAAAAGTGCGGACTTTCGGTAAAATAGACATCTGCAAAAAATTTAGATTAAAAGATCGCAGGTGACCATGCACTGAATTCAATGAAGAATTATGAGATTTGATGTTGTTTTGCGATGGATGAAGGGAGCAGTTCCTGTTTTTTCGAAATGTTTGGAGGAATACATCATGTGCCAAAGTCCCTTTTGACTGAATGAGATGAGTACAATAGCATAAGATATTTGAGGCATCTTGTGACGAAAGTCATCTTCCCAGTTTACTTTTTTGAGCTATACCCTATGTGGATACTTCCATGAGAGTGAGTGATACACATTATACACCTGTGAGGGACTATTGGGTTAGGCTTGATTGTTATGTACTTGAGAAACGATCGTGTCTGATTACCTGCTTACTATTTCTGCCATGGTTAGGTTGAGAACAAAATTTTTGCATCTTGTGAATTAAATGTTTTCAATGATAGATTCGGTCGCGTGGGAATTTGACTCTTTGTTTGTCTACATGGTATAGAGTCTAGTGTGTTTGCTCGGGGACGAGCAAAGGTTCGATTTGGGGATTTTGATGAGACAATATTCTAATGTCTCATTTGGTCTTTTTTAGCGATCTTTCTGAGTCTTTGTCTTTAGTTTTGTAGTCTTTTTAGTTCGTTTTTACGCTTTGGTGTTTTGTTTGTGTTTTGTAGAAATCTGTGTCTTTTGAGCTGTTTGAAGACAAGCTGGTTAGCATGGCTTGCCACGGTGAGAAATTCAGTCCGCCGCAGTGAGATTGAAGCTCGCCGCGGCGCAGGAATTGGTCCGCCGCGGAGAGATTATGCGAATTGGATATACATTATGATTAAGAAGGCTCGCTGTGGCCAGCTATTTCCTCCGCCGTGGCGAGCGACGCAGAATTAATTTCAATTTCCTTATTAGATTAGATTTTGGATTCCTTCTCATTCATACTTCTTTTAACCTAGTTTTGAGAAAAAAAGCTCCAGGAGCCATACATTGACATAGAGACACCTTTGGAGCTTGATTATTCATTGATTTGATTCATCAGGATTATTGGTAATGAATTCTCAATTACTTGTTCTTTACAATTCTTTTCATCTATGTTTCATATGATTATTACCATGAATCCTTGTATGCAATCATCAATTATGAGTAGCGAAACACCTTTGAATACAGTAGTATGTGAAGATTATGCATATTTGTTCTAGGGTTTATCAAAGCACTCATATAGGTTAGTCTCGTATTAAATCTTCGTAAAAACCTTCAATTCGATGAGTCCGTATTAAATTCTCTAAATTGTTCATGGTTAAGGATCGTGAATTGACGACTCACGATTTCTCCAGTATCATATTTTCTAAGAACAATTGGTTGAATAGAATTGATTGATTTTCTGTACAACCACCGTGTGACATATATGAGTGTTATCCCTAGTTCGAATTAGCATAATTGGATCTTCCTACTGTATTCATCTTTCTCTCATTGTTAATTGTTATCTTAGATTTAGTTGAACTAGTTAGAAGTATAAACAAAACCATCAATCAGATTGTTACTCGCAAGTATCTGTTTACTCTCACTGCTACATAGCCTAATTAATTCCCTGGAGATCGATCCTGAGTTAGGCTTTAGTCTACAACTACAACTTATTCTCTAATTGCTCTTTAGAGTATAATTTGAGCTCATCATCAGGCAGCAAATCAGTACATTTAGCCAGCTGTATGATGAGTCTCTTTATGAAGCATGGGACAGGTTCAAGAGCCTGCTAGCTCAATGTCCTCACCATAGGTTCCCCAGGCTGATCTGAATCAATATTTCTATGATGGGTTGAATGAGAACCAGTAGTGTATGATAGATGGGGTAATATGATGGGATTAATTGCTGCTGCTCTCAAGGATAAGTTTGCTAAGTTGGCACAAAACAACCAACACCGTAACCCCAGGAGAAATGTCAGGGGTCAAAGGGGAGAAGCAAACGTTGCTTTTGATGAAAAGCAGGGACCCGACACAGGTTTGGTGCAACCAGCAGGTGGATCAGGATGGGCAGATGAATTTCGGAGCTTCATGAATGAGTCAAGGGAATTTATGCGCGAAACTAAGGCGCATCGTCTGTTTACCGATGCCCGTATTGGGAAACTGGAAAAGTATAGTGAAAAGATCCAAAGAGTTCTCCAGCAGCTACTAGAGAAGAACCAAGAGAGAGAGATGGAAAAATTCCCTGGTACTCCCGAGAGGGCGATGGCTATTAAGGTGATAACAGAAACACCGGTTGAGGTGACTGATTCGGAAAATGAGACCCTTGTTGAGGTTTCAAAATAGATTTGCGCAGCTTGTGGTTGTGCATCGTTGATTCCGATTGCTAGTGAAGCAGTAGTAGAAGAGGTGATAACTCCCGGTAATTCTGTTGAGGAGTTGATCCCGGAACAAGAGGGAGATCCAGCCATTTCCGTTGAAGAATTGGGTTCTACAAAAGAGGAAGATTCTGCAGCTATAGTGAGCATTCCAGAAATTGGAGCAGTTGAAGTTCCTGCCAAGGAAGAAGAGTTAGCAGAAAATGTGAAGGAGCATCCTCTTAGTAAGAAGAGCTTTAACATCGTAGTTGGGATGGGAAATTCAAAATTCATTGCGACTTTAGATACAGGAGCTACATGTAATACAATCCCATACAGTCTGTTGAAGGGATGTGGCTTTACAGGCTTGGAAGAGATGAAAGCTCGACTCCTAATGGCGGAAGGGTCACATAGAAGACCAATTGGATTGGCAAAGAGTGTCTCAGTTAAACTGAATGGTGAAACTTTTATCACCAATTTTGTTCTTCTGAAGGATGTCCGGGAAGATCAGAAGACAGGACCTGATGCAATCCTCCTTGGCTGGCCATTTTTTTTTTCGGAAGAAATTGAAATATATTGAAGCCCAAAGGATTACAATCTAAGAGGGGCATACCCCAATAGAAAGATACTAAACTCAAGTAAAACTCACAAACCAACCAAGGCCCAAATGATAGAACCTAACTAGCAAATGGGCTCAAAACACTTCTCCCGGGCGCAGCCCACTCAAAATGCATGTCCAACCATACTACACTTAACATATATTCACAGAACTAACCAAAAAGGCAAAGCCAAAGTACTAATATGTACAGGAAAAATGCCTCTGTTATCCCCGGGGTAATTGCGCACAATTACAAGATCTTGACTCCAGCAAGGCTGTGACCAAGACTCTGCAGACACAGCATGCCTCAGAAAATCCCATGCACATAAGTGCAGTAAGTGCTCATCTCCAGGGCTTCAGACCCAACCTCCATCAAAATACCAAACAAAGGCACTCCACCAAGCAACCAACAAAGAGTACAGCAAACTCCACCAGGACTCTAGGACAGCACCATATCAGGACAAGCAGCCCCTTTATGTCCACCTGACCAAAACAACACTCCAGAAAACAAATAAAATCCCATCCAAAACAGACAAAAAACAGACTCAGAACAGACACAAAATCAAATACACTTCAACCTTTCTATAACACTTTTCACAATTCTATTTTTACCAAACTTACTGTGCACCTGCAACTGCAAGATTATATCCTGTGCAACCTGTTTACATACCACTCCCAGGTCAGGAACATATTGAGGCTTGAAACACTTGTTATTCCTTACCAACCAAACTGCATGAAATATACTGCCCAAAGCAGCTGCTCTGACCCTGAAAATCAAAGAATTCTGCACAGAGCTGTTAGCAAACAAACTAATCCAATCCACAATTGTAGTACATCTATGCCTCAGTCTTAGAGCATTCAAAATACAATCTACAATGCCCACAGTAAAAGAACAAGTAAAAAACAAATGATTATGACTTTCAGGAACATTATTACACAAACAACAAACATTATTACCTGCCAGACCATATCTAACTAGCCTATCTAAAGTAGACAACCTCTTCCAAACCAATAACCAATAAAAGAAAGAGAACCTAGGGGTATATAAACCATTGCATACCTGCCGGTACCAACTTACCTCAGGTGCACTAGGAACACGGCTAAGATAAATCTGCTGAACTACTTGAGAATCTGACACCCCTACAAACACATTAGGGAAATCAGGAATCCTAGTACACATCAAATCCCTTACCTGTATCAATGCTTTCCACCACACAGAATCACTTGGCTTTTCCTGGACATCCATCATACTCCCATTCCTAAGCTTATAAGCTTTTACCCAGAGACTCCAAATTGTATGTTGTCTGTCCAACTGGGTCAATCGTACCACCATACTTCCCAGCATACTCCTATTCTAGCCCTGGACTTCTTTGATCTGAAGCCCTCCTCTCTGAAAATCTTGACATACAGCACTCCAGGAAACCAAAGCTTTCTTACTATCAGACTGCCGAGCCCATAAGTAATTCCTGCAGACTCTTTCCTCCTTCCTAATAACAGCCACAAGCAAGGGAAAAATACTACTCCAAAATCTCTGAATGCTCATTAAAACAGCTTTAACCAATTGCAATCTACCAGCGTAACTTCTCATTTCTGCACTCCAACTCTGCACTTTCTCCACCATTTTATTAATTAAACCATCATACTCAGCAATCTTCAATCTTCTTGGACTAAGGGGAATTCCCAAATATCTCACAGGGAAAAATCCTTCGGGACAACACCAAATATCAAGCAAACTAGACTTCTCTCTAGGCCCTACACCTGCAATAAACAATGAGCTCTTTCTTTGATTTAACTTCAAACCTGACATGGAGGCAAATTCATCCATAACAGCTTTTAGGGCCAACAAAGAAACACCATCCCCTCTACAGAATAAGAGTAAATCATCAGCAAATATAAGGTGAGTCAACTTTATTCTACCACATTTAGGATGATAAGCAAACTTACAAGTACCCATAACAATTCTATCATGAAGAAATCTAGAGAAATACGCCATGCACAAAACAAATAGATAAGGTGACAAGGGGTCACCTTGCCTCAAACCCTGCTTCCCAGTCATATTACCCTCTAACACCCCATTAATACAGAAAGAGAACTTTGCAGTAGTGACACAGATCATGATCAACTTAACAAAATCAACATGGAACCCCAGACCAATCAGGACACAATTCAGAAAAGCCCAATTAATAAATCATAAGCCTTTTGGATATCAACAATAAGAAAACACTTAGGAGACACATTCATCCTCCCATACCCATGAACCAACTCCTTTACGACAAAAATATTCTGAAACAAATCCCTACCCTTCACAAAAGCATTTTGACACTTATTACTAAAACAGGCATGAGCATACTCAATCTATTGGCCAACACCTTAGTAATCAATTTATAAACAACATTACAACAAGAAATAGGCCTAAAATCAGAAAGTTTAGAAGCATTTATACATTTAGGAAGTAAACAGACAGAAGTAGTGTTAATCTGAGTAAGAATTTTTCCTGATTTTTGGAATTCTTGGACTGCAGCACAAACCAATCTCTAGTCACTTTCCAACTCTTTTTGTAGAAACAAGCATTCATGCCATCTGGCCCAGGACTCTTGACATCAGACATTGAGAAAAGAGCATCATGAATCTCCTTATTAGTAAATCCACTCTGTAGAATATAATTATGAGAATAAGATACCACAGCTCCCCACTGAAACACAGAAGAATCAACCTCTACCACCTGTTTCTCAGTCCCAAATAAATCCCCATAGAAATCCAACACATGATCCACAATAGCCTTCCTATCAGTAATAAAACTCCCATCTGGATGCTCCAGCATATGAATGCTACTCTTCTTTCTCCTGATCTTCATACTATTGTAGAAAACCCTACTACTCTTATCCCCATCAGAAATTCAATCTAGCTTAGCTCGCTGCTTCAGCTGCCCTGTCCACAAATCATTTAGTTCCAAATACTCAGCCTGAGCAACCCTAATCTTCTCAACAAAGGCGAAGCCCTTGGATCAGATAATAACTAACTTTGCAAATCAATAAGAACTTCCAGCTTTGCACCTACCCTTCTCTCCAAATGCTGAAACCTTCTAACATTCAATTTCTTCAACTCAACTTTCACAGCCTTCAACTTTGTAACTAACTTATACATATAACAACCCTGAATAGAAGACCTCCAAACATTGGCAATAATAGGCAAGAATTGATCATCAGTAGCCCAGATATTTTCAAATCTAAAAGGAATACACTTCTGAATATTCCTTAAACACTCTAGTCACACTATAAGCATGATCTGAAACTCCTGGTGGAAAGAACTGAACAGTAGAATCTTGAATCATTTTCAACCAAAGCTGATTAACTAACACCTATCCAGTTTGCAAAAGACATGATTATTAGACCAAGTAAAGACTGCTCCAACAAAACTATGATCCATTAAAGCACAAACATCCATTGCATTTTCCAACTCATCTCCCACTGAGCCAGCAGAAGAGAGATCAGAACTCCATTTCTCAGAAGAATCTTTAACCACATTAAAGTCCCCTGCAACAAGCCATGGCAAACCAACCTATTTACTATAATCCTCAAGACATTTCCATAGTACACCTCTCTGATCAGGAAGATTTAGAGCATAGACCACTGTTAGTACGTACTCCCACTTCAGATCTTTAGACTCCACCTTACAATGAACAAATTGTTCATGCTTCTCCAAAATAGTCAGAGAAACCTTATCACTGTCCCAAACCAAAAGAATTCTACAATTCTTACTAGAAGAAACATTACTATCTACACTCCAAAAAGTCTCCAAACTCTTAAACCCTCAAATTTTCCAGCCCTAATTCTAGTCTCCAGAAAACCTCCAAAAGCACATCCATGTTTTTGCATAAAATTTTTCAAAGCTTTTTGTTTAACAGGATGATTCAATCCTCTTAAATTCCAAATACACAAGTTAAACTCCCTATCCATGAGGACCAGGTCCCTTCCTTCTCAAAGATCTCAACATTCTATGGCTTCCTCCTCCAGCCACTCTACTTTTAGCTTTGAATTTACCAGTCTTCTTTCCTGAACCCTGCCTTCTTGCACTCACCTCCTCCCAAACTGCATCATTCAAATCATCCTCAATACATGTAACCTCTTCTTCACCTGCCAAAACCTCAGCCCTATCAACCTCAGGACAAACCTCCTTCTACCTTAAAACACCAAAGGAGTTTCTAAGATTACCAAAAACAATCCTATCAGACCTCCTTCCAGAATCATGTTCACCAGCAGCCCTGGAAGATTCCCCAGGAACCACCACAATACCACCCCCAGAAGAACTAGTCACAGCCCTAGAAACCACCTGAGTTCCCATCCTACCACCACGACTATCCCCAAACACTCCAACATCCTTACCAGTCCCTTGAGCATTCACAAACCCAACCTGATCATCAGAAGAAGCCAAACCAGTATTTCGAACCACTCTAGTAGCCACCCAAGTTTTCTGAGTCACATAATTACACTGCCTTATACCATGACCAAATCGTAAACACTTGTAGCACTGCAGAGGCCTAGTTTCATATATAATCCGCTGTTCAAAGTCAACATCAAAATTTCCCCTCAAAGTAATCTTATCAATCAAATTTTCCCCTGCCTTTAACTCTACCAGGACCCGAGCATAAGCCAAGCGTTCCTTAGACACAGTCAGTTTATCAATGTAGCAGGGTTTACCTATCATACTAGCTATCTTCCCCAACATAAGAGTAGACCAAAACTGTAAATCTAAGCCAGGCAATTTTATCCAAACCGGAAAATCAACCAAAGTAATAGGATCCAGAGAAGTACCTGGAGCCCATTCCTTCAGCACCAAAGGATACATTCCCTTGATCATCCAAGGCCCTCCACCAAACACACTCAGCTTTTCCTCTTCAGATTCAAACCGGAACACGAAAACACCATTGTTGGCCACATGAATTCTCGACTCTAATTGCCACCTACTAGCCACGAATCTCTTCATTGCATACACCGGGATCTTCGCACCAATCACAGAACCAATTAACGCAAACTTCCAGTACCCAATCGAATCAGTGATATCCTACTCCGTAAAATCGAGGATCTCACGGTTCACCGGAGCAATAAACGGAATCGCAACTCCGTTCTTCGCCTGCCGATTACCTGATAACAATTCATTCGAACGGCGAGTATTGCGCTGCTGATACCAACCTACATCACCCTCACCACGATAACCTCTGCCATTACTTCGCCGGAAATTTCTAAATTTATTGTCCACCTCCATTCGAACATCCTCATTTCCAGGTAATTCTCCACCTTCTACATCGAACTCAACCTCCGTATTAACAAACGTATCCTCCTCACCATTCATCTGCAAATCCTCAGCTAAATCCAAGCTCAATCGCCTCTTCGCCATGAACCACGAAGGAAGAAAAACACCGTAACCGCCAAAACACACACTAAACGTGTAAATCGCCCACAGTGAGAGAGCACTAGCTACAACTCCTTTTGTGTTTTGTTTAGTTGGCCATTTTTATTCGCCTCTAGAATGGATATTAGCGTATTTAGACGCACAACAACATACAAGATGAATGGTAAGGTAGGCATGGTGAAGGCGTTGGATTATTTGCCTATGGATTTTATCTGCAAGGATTATTCTGCGGGATATGTTGGACCCCTTTATATCTATTCACAGGTGCAAGGGCAAAGGAATTCGATCATGGGGAAGTCTAGTACCCACCATCGCAAATGAACATCACTAGTCTTCTACACATCTTGGAAACCTTCAATCAGGGAAACCCTCTCCTAGCAACTCTCTACTTTTCTCTTTTCACTCGTTTGCTCGAGGGCGAGCACGAGTTCAGCTTTGGGGAGGGGTGTTTTGAGTTTTCATCTGCTTTAGGTTTCTTGCTTGCATGTTTTCGGATGTGTTTCTTTTTGTATTTCTTATTCGAGTCAGTCTGTTGAGTCTAAGTCTATCTTTCAAGTCGAGCGTCTATTGCATGTACTAAACCTGTTTAATACTTTTGTTTTGGCTGATCATCGACTATAAGTAGTTTGCATGTTCAAGTTTGCTATGTTCGTTTCTGCTGTAAATATTGTACCAGCGCCTGTGTGATTTAATTAGGGGAGTGCAAACTCCCTTGTTTGCGCCTCATCATTCTCATGTGTACTATGTGTAAGTTAAGTATGACGAACGACATGTTTTACATTCTTATTTGCTTATGCCAAACCCATTCCAAGAACAGGTTTGGGGAGGAGGATTATGTGCCCTACCTTTATTGATAAAGACTGTGTTCAGGTTTTTCGTTCTCTCAAAAAATAAAATAAGTCTCAGAGTGGATCCATGGTACTAGTTACCACCGTTAGTTGTGTTGGGTGTGTTTCAGACACTACCTATATACCGGCGTGGCCCTTAAAAGCCATATGTCTGTGAGGGTTGATGGCGTGTACACCAAACCAGCACGCACAAAAGTGCGGACTTCGGTAAAACAGACACTACCAAAAAATTGAGATAGAAAAAATATATAAGCATATGGGTCATATATAAGACTGCAAAAAAGAGTATGCAAAAAATGAAAAAAATATTGAAAAAAGTGAGAACGACTGCCTTTTTATGAGTCTACTGATGATTGTTATAGAGCTATGAAAAAGTCCCTTCCCACTTAACTGATTGAGTCCATTGCATGAGGTATTTGAGACATCTATGTGACGCAAGTCACCTTCCTTATCTCTTTATATTCTTGAGTGATTACCCCTACTGGACACTTCCAGGAGTGTGAGAGAATAGATGCATAGGATCCTCTTGTGAGGGACTATAGTGGTAGACTTAAGTTCTATCTACTTTGGAAATGAACTTTTTGAACTTGTGCATGTTATTCTGTGAATTTCAGTGTGATGTCAAAGCTTATGCATTTCATGGGCTTATTATGTGCAATCGTAGACTCGGTAGCTTGGGAGCTAGACTTTATTTTGTGTCTCTGTGTTTTTTTCCTTTTTCTAGTTTTTTTTAGAGAGTCTGTTGCTTGAGGATAAGCAAGAGTTCGGTTTGGGGAGTTTGATGAGTCGGTTTTACGTCGTCTCATCTGGTTTTTTTTACCGTCTTTTTGTTATTCTTAAGTATAGTTTTAGTAGTTTTCCTAGAGTCTTTTTACTTGTTTTGTTCCTTGTGGATTTTCCAGGTATTTGGCTAAACCGAGCTAATTGATGACAAAAAGGGTGTGTTTTATAGGCATCTACAACATATGGAAGTCCCAATGCCTCGTACGGTTGCTAGAAGTGGAGCGGGCAAGCCAAAATACCGAGAATCGGAGTTAAAAGGAGCAAAATCGAGCAAGGACAAAAAGGGCAAAATCATAATTTGCCGGAAAGCATGGTGCACGCCAGTTTGGAGATAGTGCCCGCTAACACTGTCCATTGTGTGTTGGTGGGCGCCAAGTCTAAGTTGGCGGGCGCCAAAGATCGAATCTTAGCGCCCGCCAAGTCAATCTTGGCACCCGCCAACTCGTCGCACAGGTCGCGATTTTATCCTCAGTTCGCCCGTTTTCTTTCCTTTTCGGATTCAGACTTCGTTTTTTCTTTCTTGCTATTAGTTTGAAACAGACGTTTTACTTTTCATCATCATTCTATTATCAAGAACACACACTTTGCTCTAGAGCTAGACCTAGTTTCAAAGGTGCAATTAACCGATTTGAGGTAATTGAACCGTTTTCTCTTGTAATCCGACGATTGACGTTAATTGGAAGATTATCTACACATCTTTAGCATCGATTCGTTTTCGTTCTACAATTCTACCTAGGGTTTGTGACAACGAAGGGTAAAATTGTATCAATCCACTCGAAACTCTGTTTTGTGCTTGAGATTATGTTTATGGCTAGTATGATTATGCTTTCGCTTGTCATGAGTAGCTAAACACCCCTATTATGGGGTGGTGAATGATTCAATGCATGATAGCTAGGGTTTATGTGATTGGATGTGCATTGGGATTCGACTACTTGTGCCTTTTAGATTAATTACTATTCCTACTATCACGTTTGATGATCTTCTAGAGAAAATCACTGTTAGATTAGGCATTTAAGCCTTGCAAACCAAAATGTCTTTCGTCTTGCTTGATCTAACAGTTAGTTGCAAACGGTGATAGAAGGTCAGTCAAATTGATTGTAGCCTAGTCAAACTGACGCCTTCATTAATGCTATTTGTTTTTGAACTCCATACTGTGACAACTTGCGTAGTCAATTCCGTGGATCACATGTATCCTGCTAGCTAGCTTGTGGACGTTACCACTCCATAATTTCCCCCATTCATATTTCAATCTCATTAGTGTCAAATCGGTTTCTAGTAGTTGCAAGTAGTTGTTTACTCTAGTCTATTATCTCACTGCCGAAGCAAACAAACTTTTACTGCTTTTCGTATTGTTACTTTTATTCGTAAACTGAAGCGCCGCCTAGTTAAGTCCCTAAAGACCGACCTCGGGGTTAACTTCACTACACTACAGGTTTCCGTAGTGTTGAGAGTTAGCTCTCGGCTATGTAAACAAATTCAAAACCTAATTTGACACATCACGACCCCACGTGAATCTAAGCTGTGGAAGCCGCAGGGCACGACCAACGGTGAACTCTTTCAAATTTTACCGCAGGTCACGACCAGTGCTGCAGAAGCAGTTTCTGCGTGTATATTACCTCATTTTTAACGCAGATTTAGACATTTCTTTTCTTACGTTCTTTCTAACCCTCAAGCACGAAACCCTAGTTTGGTTCTCTTGCCTTAGTTTATGATCGATTGGCTCTTGTAATCACACATTGACATTGGATTTTGATCCTTGAGGTTAGATTATCAATCAATTCATTCTTTCTCTTGCAATTACTTCTCTTTCTGATTGATTGATTGATTTATGCTTGTAATCTCTACTATGATGCTTAATTCGATTATGACAGTCTTTGTGTATGCTATTGCTTACGATATGATTAGCTAATCTCTTCGATAGATGCGGTAGCAATGTAGGATCAATCGAATTAGGGTCTTGACCTAGGGTTTGTTCATATGTGTTAAGCTCATTATCAAACTTCGTAAAAACTCCGATTTCAGTACTCTACTCTTGTATTTTCAAACCATTCAGGTTAGCAATCAATCGTCTGACAATCGTTTGATTAACTACTTCACATTTTCAAAGAATGTCTTAGTTAAAACTGAAATAGAGAATTTATCTGAACAAATAACTGTGACAGCATATGAACACATGGTCTGATCCATATTCGATATATCTGAATGCTACCGTATCTATTTCCCCTCTCTTGATTCAAATTCACTCTCGTTTACTTAGTTTAATTTACAAAACCAACTCAATCATACAAACTGCTACTTGCAAACTCTTGCGTTTGATATTTGAAAACGTCATAGTTGCCTAGTTAGCTCCTTGAAAACGATCTCGTAGTTAAGGCTTGTTTACTCAACACTGCTTTAGTTACTTTGAATTTTATCAAGTACTAATTTTAGCACATCACACCCTCCATGGAAGATAAGATAGATACTATAATGAAGGAGATGGGAGACATTCGAAAGTTCGTGAAGCAGCAGGGTGAGTACACCGCACCGATTCCTTTATCGCCAAGGCTGAGGATAACTTCAGGAGAACCGACAACGCCTTGACAGGAATGGAGCTGAAGATTGATTAAATCACCAAGGAATTAAGGGAGCTGCAACAGAACAAGGATAAGCTACCGGGTCACACAAAGAAAGCTATGATGATTATTGAAGCTGCCGAGGTTACAGGAGTCAGGAGGGGAAACCACTCTGAATCTAGACAGATGAACCCCGAAGGAACACAGGTTCTGTTAAAGAAACCTGATCCTGGAGCTTTCAACATCGATTTTCATCAAAGGGAAGATAGCCACAGGAACCCTGGATCTAGGAGCCAGCATCAAAATGATGCTGCTCGCAGTCTACAAGAAACTTGGCTTAACAGGAATGGTGGAAGCAAGAACCGGCATATTGGTTGCCGATGGCTCTACAACAACTGCCTGCGACAAAGTATGTAATGTGATTACTCAGCTGGAGGGGCTCGATATTCTTGTGGACTACCAGATTGTGGACTGCGAAGACCCGGAAAACGACACCATGCTTCTACGAAGACCTCTTATGGCCACCACCAACACCATTATCAATGTGGCAAGAAGGGAGATTTCGATGAATATATCGAATCACCGGATAACAATGGGAACTCCGAGTGAGACTTTGGAGGAAGCAAAGGCAGCAAGGATCAGCTACGCCATAGAAGACTAGTGGATGGACTATGAAGAAGAATTGGTGGTACCTTTTGAAGACTTGCTAGCTGATGAGTCGATTTTACATAGCATCATTCGTTTTTTTTTACCATCTTATTACCATTCTCAAGTATAGTTCTTATGTGTTTTATTAGTGTTTTGTTACGTTTTTGTGTTTTTTGTGTTTTGTAGGAGTTTGGTGAAAACGAATTAAAACAAGGGCTAAACCAGTGCATTTAATGCATTAATGGAAGCATGGAAGTTTACGGACCTGAAACGTGGTTGAAAAAGGATTTTATCGGTCGAAACAGAAGTGGATTCGGAGTTCGTACGAATATTTTAGAGCCGTTTAAGTGAAAGCGCGCGAAATTCGAACTACGATGGAGCAGCTTTGGCGTTTTGGCCATAACTTTTTCATATGAACTCTGATTGACATGATCTTGGTGTCCACCTATAGATACGACCAAGAGCTACAACATAGAAGAAGGAACCTTCTCCAGATTCCAACGATTAGAGGACCAAAAAAGGGCCTGGAGGACGCCAGCTCAATCTTGGCGGACGCCTTGGAGCTTTGGCCGATGCCAAACTTGTCCAGAACGAGTTGGCGGACGCCAGCTCCATTTTTGGTGGGTGCCAACTCCCTTTTTGGGCCGTTTTCGGCCTAGAACGTGATTTTCAGCATTTTTCACTATATATAACCTATTTTCTTCATCTTTTAGACACAACTTCATTATTATTCTCCTCATCTTTTTGCTTTTCAATCTAGAACCTTTCCAAGGCAATTACCTACCTATTATTGGAGGTAATTGAACCGTTTATCTTGTAATCTGACAATTAATTATTGATTGAGAGCATATTCTTCATACTTTCCACCAGTTCGATTGAAGGTCTTCAATTCTTACCTAGGATTTCTGACACGATTAGGTAAAATTGTTCCTCATCTCGTTTCTTGGTATTTAGTTTATGATTATGTTTATTGCGTGTTTAATTACGATATTGATTATGTATATGCATGTCATGAGTAGCTAAACCCCCAATTATGGGGTGGTGATGGATTCAATGCATGCTAGCTAGGGTTTATGTGATTATATATACAGGCTGCGATTTACTATGAGCATTATAGATTAATTGCATATCCTGTTATTCTGTTTGATGTGCATTCCGTCAATATCACTGTTAGATTAAACATTTGATATTTACATATCAAAATATTTGCGCCTCATCATTCTCATGTGTACTCTGTGTAAGTTAAGTATGACGAACGACATGTTTCCCATTCTTATTTGCTTATGCCAAACCCGTTCCAAGAACAGGTTTGGGGAGGAGGTTTATGCGTATTGTATGTGTTGATAAAGACTATGATGTTCAGGTTTTTTGTTCTCTCAAAAAATGAAATAAGTCTCAGAGTGGATCTATGGTACTAGTTACCACTGTTAGTCGTGTTGGGCACGTTTCAGATACTACCTATATACTGGTGTGGCCCTTAAAAGCTATATGACCGTGAGGGTTGATGGCGTTTATACCAAACTAGCACGCACAAAACTGCGGACTTTCGGTAAAACAGACACTACCAAAAAATTGAGATAGAAAAAAAAAAAAAAGATATAAGCATATGGGTCATATATAAGACTGCAAAAAAGAAGTTTGCGAAAAAATGAAAAAAAAGCTGAAAAAAGAGAGTACGATTGTCTTTTTTTTTTTTTGTAATGTTTACAGGTGATTGATTATAGAACTATGTAAAAGTCCCTACTGACTTAACTGATTGAGTGCATTGCATGAGGTATTTGAGGCATCTTGTTGATGCAAATCACCTTCCTTTTCTCCTTATATTCTTGAGTGATTACCTCTACTGGACACTTCCAGGAGTGTGAGAGATTAGTTGCATAGGATCTACTTGTGAGGGACTACCGTTTTAGGCTTAAGTTCTATTTACTTCGGAAACTAACTTTTTGGGCTTATGTATGTGATTCTGTGAATGTCAGTTTGATTTTAAACCTCTTGCATTCTTTAGGCTTATGACTTGCAATAGTGATTCGGTAGCTTGGGAGCTAGACTTTGTCTGTGTGTCTTTGTATTTTTTATTTTTCTAGGATTTTTAGAGAGTCTATTGCTTGAGGACAAGCAAGGGTTCGGTTTGGAGAGTTTGATGAATCGATTTTACATTGTCTCATTCGGTCTTTTTTACCGTCTTGTTGCCATTCTCAAGTATAGTTCTTATGTGTTTTATTAGTGTTTTGTTACGTTTTTGTGTTTCTTGTGTTTTGTAGGTGTTTCGTGAAAACGCATTAAAACAAGGGCTAAACCAGTCCATTTAATGCATTAATTCAAGCATTGAAGTTTATGTACCTCAAAGGTGGTTGAAAAAGGAGTTGATCGGTCGAAACGGAAGTGGATTCGGAGTTCGGATGAAGATTTTAGAGCCGTTTAAGTGAAAGCGCGCGAAATTCGAACTATGATTGAGCAGCTTTGGCATTTTGGCCATAACATTTGCATATGAACTCCGATTGACCTGATCTTGGTGTCCACGCGTAGATAAGACCAAGAGCTACAACATTGAAGAGGAACCATCTCCAGATTTAGAAGTCTAGTGGACCAAAAAGGGCTTGGCGGACGGCATGGAGCTTTGGCGGATGCCAAACTCATCCAGAACGAGTTGGCGGATGACAGCTCCATTTTTTGCGGGCGCCAACTCCCTTTTTGGGCCGTTTTCGGCCCTTTTTCGGCCCAGAACATGATTTTCAGCATTTTTCACTATATATAACCTATTTTCTTGATCTTTTAGACACAACTACATTATTATTCTTCTCTTCTTTTTGCTTTTCAACTTAGAACCTTTCCAAGGCAATTACCTACCTATTATTGTAGGTAATTGAACCGTTTATCTTGTAATCCGACAATTAATTATTGATTGAGAGCATATTCTTCGTACTTTCCACCAGTTCGATTGAAGGTCTTCAATTCTTACCTAGGATTTGTGACACGTTTATCTTGGTATTTAGTTTATGATTATGTTTATTGTGTGTTTAATTACGATATTGATTATGTATATGCATGTCATGAGTAGCTAAACCCCCAATTATGGGGTGGCGATGGATTCAATGCATGCTAGCTAGGGTTTATGTGATTATATATACAGGCCGCGATTTACTATGAGCTTTTTATATTAATTGCATATCCTGTTATTCTATTTGATGTGCATTCCATCAATATCATTGTTAGATTAAACATTTGATCTTTACATACCAAAACGTTTTCGCCTTGTTTGATCTGACAGTTAGATTGCAAACAGTAATATTAGGATTATCTTAATTGGTCGCAGCATAGTGAAATTGACGCCTTCACTAATACTATTCGTTTTCTGAATCCAAGTAGTGACAACTTGAGAGTAACCGTTAACCTATTAATCGCAAGTTTCCTACTAGCTAGCTTGTTTTCTATCGCCACACCATAATTCTCTAATCATATCATTGTCGTTTAGATTAATCTGTTTTCTAGTTAGATTGCATAAGTAGATAGATAATATAAAACGAATTCGGTGCCGAAGCAAACAACCCTTTTACTGCTTTCATACTGATATTACTATTCGTAAACATGACTCAGGTTAGTTAAGTCCTTCAAGACCGACCTCGGGGTTAACTTCCCTGCTCTATAGGTTTTTATAGTGTTGAGAATTAACTCTTGGCTTTTAAACAAATTTAGAACTTTGATTTGACACATCACTAGCACCGATGAATCTATTCAAGACGTACTCGGATACAAGAGAAGAATCCGTTGATGGTACTCTTCTATCGATTCCCGATGAGCACTCTGAATCGGAGGACAAAAACTGGGGAAGTGGATTTGCTGAGAGTGAGGGTGAATGGAACAAACCGAAGGAAGCCAATGTCTACTTGGAGTTTACTTTTCACATCGACGAACATCCGGAGCTAGATGAGATTGAGGAAGAGGAGATGAAACGCTAGATAGAGGATTCGAGCTACGCAACAAAGGAGTGGATGAACAAAAGCTTCAACGGGATCGTGGGTTTAACCCTCGATAAATAAGCCATCATAAACCAGGGGTCGAGCTATTAGACCTAAAACAAGCGCTTCTTGGGAGGAAACTCAAGGTTATGTTTACATTACACATTTACTTTCACATTTTAAATTTATCGCCTTTTTCTCGTTCTCAGTGCCAAGATTATTTTTCGAAAAACTTTTCAAAGTCATTTTCAAAATTTCTTGTTTAGTATGTTTGCCTTTTTGAAAAAACTGAAAACACAAAGGATTCAAAAAACTTGTGATTTGGCGCAAGAAGAGGAAAGTGAGGCCCTCACTGCGGCCACCAGGCGACCGTAGTGAGCTGCTAGCAGTTCACTGTCCCATCCTTTAAATCCCTCTCTTCGATTCCCACTTGATGCAGTAACAGTATCACAAACGAAGAACTCTACTTGAGAGTCAAACCACACACATAAGGAGTGGGATAAACAACAAATGTAAAATTCTACTCGAGAGTTAAACAACAGAATAAAGGAGTGGGATAATTACAAATGGAGAAGTCAATTTGAGATTTAAACAACACATCGGATGGGTAATAAAATAACAAACGAAAAACACTACTTGAGAGTTAAACAATACACAAAAGGAGTGGGATCAACAACAAACGAAAAACACCAATCCAGAGATAAACAACACATCAATGGAGTGGGATAATGTCAAACGAGGAATTCTATTCGAGATTTAAACAATACATAGAAGGAGTAAGAGTATCAGAAACGAAGAACTCTACTTGAGAGTTAAACCACACACATAAGGAGTACGATAAACACCAAACGTAAAATTCTACTCGAGAGTTAAACAACAAAATAAAGGAGTGGGATAATTACAAATGGAGAAGTCAATTTGAGATTTAAACAACACATGGGATGGGTAATAAAATAACAAACGAAAAACTCTATTTGAGAGTTAAACAATACACAAAAGGAGTGGGATCAACAACAAACGAAAAACACCACTCCAGAGATAAACAACACATCAAAGGAGTGGGATAATGTCAAACGAACAAGTCTATTCGAGATTTAAACAATACATAGAAGGAGTAAGAGTATCAGAAACGAAGAACTCTACTTGAGAGTTATACCACACACATAAGGAGTAGGATAAACACCAAATGTAAAATTCTACTCGGGAGTTAAACAACAGAATAAAGGAGTGGGATAATTACAAATGGAGAAGTCAATTTGAGATATAAACAACACATCGGAGGGGTAATAAAATAACATACGAAAAACTCTACCTGAGAGTTAAACAATACACAAAAGGAGTGGGATCAACAACAAACGAAAAACACCACTCCAGAGATAAACAACACATCAAAGGAGTGGGATAATGTCAAACGAACAAGTCTATTCAAGATTTAAACAATACATAGAAGGAGTAAGAGTATCAGAAACGAAGAACTCTACTTGATAGTTATACCACACACATAAGGAGTAGGATAAACACCAAATGTAAAATTCTACTCGAGAGTTAAACAACAGAATAAAGGAGTGGGATAATTACAAATGGAGAAGTCAATTTGAGATTTAAACAACACATCGGATGGGTAATAAAATAACAAACGAAAAACTCTACTTGAGAGTTAAACAAAACATAAAAGTAGTTGGATAAACAACAAACGAACAACACCACTCGAGAGATAAACAACACATCAAAGGAGTGGGATAATGTCAAACGAACAAGTCTATTCGAGATTTAAACAATACACAGAAGGAGTAAGAGTATCACAAACGAAGAACTCTACATGAGAGTTAAACCACACACATAAGGAGTGGGATAAACAACAAATGTAAAATTCTACTCGAGAGTTAAACAACAGAATAAAGGAGTGGGATAATTATAAATGGAGAAGTCAATTTGAGATTTAAACAACACATCGGATGGGTAATGAAATAACAAACGAAAAAATCTACTTGAGAGTTAAACAATACACAAAAGGAGTGGGATCAACAACAAACGAAAAACACCACTCCAGAGATAAACAACACATCAAAGGAGTGGGATAATGTCAAACGAACAAGTCTATTCGAGATTTAAACAATACATAGAAGGAGTAAGAGTATCAGAAACGAAGAACTCTACTTGAGAGTTATACCACACACATAAGGAGTAGGATAAACACCAAATGTAAAATTCTACTCGGGAGTTAAACAACAGAATAAAGGAGTGGGATAATTACAAATGGAGAAGTCAATTTGAGATATAAACAACACATCGGAGGGGTAATAAAATAACATACGAAAAACTCTACCTGAGAGTTAAACAATACACAAAAGGAGTGGGATCAACAACAAACGAAAAACACCACTCCAGAGATAAACAACACATCAAAGGAGTGGGATAATGTCAAACGAACAAGTCTATTCAAGATTTAAACAATACATAGAAGGAGTAAGAGTATCAGAAACGAAGAACTCTACTTGATAGTTATACCACACACATAAGGAGTAGGATAAACACCAAATGTAAAATTCTACTCGAGAGTTAAACAACAGAATAAAGGAGTGGGATAATTACAAATGGAGAAGTCAATTTGAGATTTAAAGAACACATCGGATGGGTAATAAAATAACAAACGAAAAACTCTGCTTGAGAGTTAAACAAAACATAAAAGTAGTTGGATAAACAACAAAAGAACAACACCACTCGAGAGATAAACAACACATCAAAGGAGTGGGATAATGTCAAACGAACAAGTCTATTCGAGATTTAAACAATACACAGAAGGAGTAAGAGTATCACAAACGAAGAACTCTACATGAGAGTTAAACCACACACATAAGGAGTGGGATAAACAACAAATGTAAAATTCTACTCGAGAGTTAAACAACAGAATAAAGGAGTGGGATAATTATAAATGGAGAAGTCAATTTGAGATTTAAACAACACATCGGATGGGTAATGAAATAACAAACGAAAAAATCTACTTGAGAGTTAAACAATACACAAAAGGAGTGGGATCAACAACAAACGAAAAACACCACTCTAGAGATAAACAACACATCAAAGGAGTGGGATAATGTCAAACGAACAAGTCTATTCGAGATTTAAACAATACATAGAAGGAGTAAGAGTATCAGAAACGAAGAACTCTACTTGAGAGTTATACCACACACATAAGGAGTAGGATAAACACCAAATGTAAAATTCTACTCGGGAGTTAAACAACAGAATAAAGGAGTGGGATAATTACAAATGGAGAAGTCAATTTGAGATATAAACAACACATCGGAGGGGTAATAAAATAACATACGAAAAACTCTACCTGAGAGTTAAACAATACACAAAAGGAGTGGGATCAACAACAAACGAAAAACACCACTCCAGAGATAAACAACACATCAAAGGAGTGGGATAATGTCAAACGAACAAGTCTATTCAAGATTTAAACAATACATAGAAGGAGTAAGAGTATCAGAAACGAAGAACTCTACTTGATAGTTATACCACACACATAAGGAGTAGGATAAACACCAAATGTAAAATTCTACTCGAGAGTTAAACAACAGAATAAAGGAGTGGGATAATTACAAATGGAGAAGTCAATTTGAGATTTAAAGAACACATCGGATGGGTAATAAAATAACAAACGAAAAACTCTGCTTGAGAGTTAAACAAAACATAAAAGTAGTTGGATAAACAACAAAAGAACAACACCACTCGAGAGATAAACAACACATCAAAGGAGTGGGATAATGTCAAACGAACAAGTCTATTCGAGATTTAAACAATACACAGAAGGAGTAAGAGTATCACAAACGAAGAACTCTACATGAGAGTTAAACCACACACATAAGGAGTGGGATAAACAACAAATGTAAAATTCTACTCGAGAGTTAAACAACAGAATAAAGGAGTGGGATAATTATAAATGGAGAAGTCAATTTGAGATTTAAACAACACATCGGATGGGTAATGAAATAACAAACGAAAAAATCTACTTGAGAGTTAAACAATACACAAAAGGAGTGGGATCAACAACAAACGAAAAACACCACTCTAGAGATAAACAACACATCAAAGGAGTGGGATAATGTCAAACGAACAAGTCTATTCGAGATTTAAACAATACATAGAAGGAGTAAGAGTATCAGAAACGAAGAACTCTACTTGAGAGTTATACCACACACATAAGGAGTAGGATAAACACCAAATGTAAAATTCTACTCGGGAGTTAAACAACAGAACAAAGGAGTGGGATAATTACAAATGTAGAAGTCAATTTGAGATTTAAATAACACATCGGATGGGTAATAAAATAACAAACGAAAAAATCTACTTGAGAGTTAAACAATACACAAAAGGAGTGGGATCAACAACAAACGAAAAACACCACTCCAGAGATAAACAACACATCAAAGGAGTGGGATAATGTCAAACGAACAAGTCTATTCGAGATTTAAACAATACATAGAAGGAGTAAGAGTATCAGAAACGAAGAACTCTACTTGAGAGTTATACCACACACATAAGGAGTAGGATAAACACCAAATGTAAAATTCTACTCGGGAGTTAAACAACAGAATAAAGGAGTCGGATAATTACAAATGGAGAAGTCAATTTGAGATATAAACAACACATCGGAGGGGTAATAAAATATATACGAAAAACTATACCTGAGAGTTAAACAATACACAAAAGGAGTGGGATCAACAACAAACGAAAAACAGCACTCCAGAGATAAACAACACATCAAAGGAGTGGGATAATGTCAAACGAACAAGTCTATTCGAGATTTAAACAATACATAGAAGGAGTAAGAGTATCAGAAATGAAGAACTCTACTTGAGAGTTATACCACACACATAAGGAGTAGGATAAACACCAAATGTAAAATTCTACTCGGGAGTTAAACAACAGAATAAAGGAGTGGAATAATTACAAATGGAGAAGTCAATTTGAGATTTAAATAACACATCTGATGGGTAATAAAATAACAAACGAAAAACTCTACTTGAGAGTTAAACAATACACAAAAACAGTGGGATCAACAACAAACAAAAAACACCACTCCAGAGATAAACAACACATCAAAGGAGTGGGATAATGTCAAACGAACAAGTCTATTCGAGATTTAAACAATACATAGAAGGAGTAAGAGTATCAGAAACGAAGAACTCTACTTGAGAGTTATACCACACACATAAGGAGTAGGATAAACACCAAATGTAAAATTCTACTCGGGAGTTAAACAACAGAATAAAGGAGTCGGATAATTACAAATGGAGAAGTCAATTTGAGATATAAACAACACATCGGAGGGGTAATAAAATATATACGAAAAACTATACCTGAGAGTTAAACAATACACAAAAGGAGTGGGATCAACAACAAACGAAAAACAGCACTCCAGAGATAAACAACACATCAAAGGAGTGGGATAATGTCAAACGAACAAGTCTATTCGAGA
Source organism: Plantago major (assembly GCA_026545765.1). Classification (NCBI taxonomy): domain Eukaryota; kingdom Viridiplantae; phylum Streptophyta; class Magnoliopsida; order Lamiales; family Plantaginaceae; genus Plantago; species Plantago major. The sequence goes on along the minus strand of CM048843.1, from coordinate 37,978,457 downwards.
TTTAAACAATACATAGAAGGAGTAAGAGTATCAGAAATGAAGAACTCTACTTGAGAGTTATACCACACACATAAGGAGTAGGATAAACACCAAATGTAAAATTCTACTCGGGAGTTAAACAACAGAATAAAGGAGTGGGATAATTACAAATGGAGAAGTCAATTTGAGATTTAAATAACACATCGGATGGGTAATAAAATAACAAACGAAAAACTCTATTTGAGAGTTAAACAATACACAAAAGGAGTGGGATCAACAACAAACGAAAAACACCACTCCAGAGATAAACAACACATCAAAGGACTGGATAATGTCAAACGAACAAGTCTATTCGAGATTTAAACAATACATAGAAGGAGTAAGAGTATCAGAAACGAAGAACTCTACTTGAGAGTTATACCACACACATAAGGAGTATGATAAACACCAAATGTAAAATTCTATTCGGGAGTTAAACAACAGAATAAAGGAGTCGGATAATTACAAATGGAGAAGTCAATTTGAGATATAAACAACACATCGGAGGGGTAATAAAATATATACGAAAAACTCTACCTGAGAGTTAAACAATACACAAAAGGAGTGGGATCAACAACAAACGAAAAACACCACTCCAGAGATAAACAACACATCAAAGGGTGGGATAATGTCAAACGAACAAGTCTATTCAAGATTTAAACAATACATAGAAGGAGTAAGAGTATCAGAAACGAAGAACTCTACTTGATAGTTATACCACACACATAAGGAGTTGATAAACACCAAATGTAAAATTCTACTCGAGAGTTAAACAACAGAATAAAGGAGTGGGACAATTACAAATGGAGAAGTCAATTTGAGATTTAAACAACACATCGGATGGGTAATAAAATAACAAACGAAAAATTCTACTTGAGAGTTAAACAATACACAAAAGGAGTGGGATCAACAACAAACGAAAAACACCACTCCAGAGATAAACAACACATCAAAGGAGTGGGATAATGTCAAACGAACAAGTCTATTCGAGATTTAAACAATACATAGAAGGAGTAAGAGTATCAGAAACGAAGAACTCTACTTGAGAGTTATACCACACACATATGGAGTAGGATAAACACCAAATGTAAAATTCTACTCGGGAGTTAAACAACAGAATAAAGGAGTGGGATAATTACAAATGGAGAAGTCAATTTGAGATTTAAATAACACATCGGATGGGTAATAAAATAACAAACGAAAAACTCTATTTGAGAGTTAAACAATACACAAAAGGAGTGGGATCAACAACAAACGAAAAACACCACTCCAGAGATAAACAACACATCAAAGGATTGGGATAATGTCAAACGAACAAGTCTATTCGAGATTTAAACAATACATAGAAGGAGTAAGAGTATCAGAAACGAAGAACTCTACTTGAGAGTTATACCACACACATAAGGAGTATGATAAACACCAAATGTAAAATTCTACTCGGGAGTTAAACAACAGAATAAAGGAGTCGGATAATTACAAATGGAGAAGTCAATTTGAGATATAAACAACACATCGGAGGGGTAATAAAATATATACGAAAAACTATACCTGAGAGTTAAACAATACACAAAAGGAGTGGGATCAACAACAAACGAAAAACACCACTCCAGAGATAAACAACACATCAAAGGAGTGGGATAATGTCAAACGAACAAGTCTATTCGAGATTTAAACAATACATAGAAGGAATAAGAGTATCAGAAACGAAGAACTCTACTTGAGAGTTATACCACACACATAAGGAGTAGGATAAACACCAAATGTAAAATTCTACTCGGGAGTTAAACAACAGAATAAAGGAGTGGGATAATTACAAATGGAGAAGTCAATTTGAGATTTAAATAACACATCGGATGGGTAATAAAATAACAAACGAAAAACTCTATTTGAGAGTTAAACAATACACAAAAGGAGTGGGATCCACAACAAACGAAAAACACCACTCCAGAGATAAACAACACATCAAAGGAGTGGGATAATGTCAAACGAACAAGTCTATTCGAGATTTAAACAATACATAGAAGGAGTAAGAGTATCAGAAACGAAGAACTCTACTTGAGAGTTATACCACACACATAAGGAGTAGGATAAACACCAAATGTAAAATTCTACTCGGGAGTTAAACAACAGAACAAAGGAGTGGGATAATTATAAATGTAGAAGTCAATTTGAGATTTAAATAACACATCGGATGGGTAATAAAATAACAAACGAAAAAATCTACTTGAGAGTTAAACAATACACAAAAGGAGTGGGATCAACAACAAACGAAAAACACCACTCCAGAGATAAACAACACATCAAAGGAGTGGGATAATGTCAAACGAACAAGTCTATTCGAGATTTAAACAATACATAGAAGGAGTAAGAGTATCGAAGCGAAGAACTCTACTTGAGAGTTATACCACACACAAGGAGTAGGATAAACACCAAATGTAAAATTCTAATCGTGATTTAAACAACAGAATAAAGGAGTGGAATAATTACAAATGGAGAAGTCAATTTGAGATTTAAATAACACATCTGATGGGTAATAAAATAACAAACGAAAAACTCTACTTGAGAGTTAAACAATACACAAAAACAGTGGGATCAACAACAAACAAAAAACACCACTCCAGAGATAAACAACACATCAAAGGAGTGGGATAATGTCAAACGAACAAGTCTATTCGAGATTTAAACAATACATAGAAGGAGTAAGAGTATCAGAAACGAAGAACTCTACTTGAGAGTTATACCACACACATAAGGAGTAGGATAAACACCAAATGTAAAATTCTACTCGGGAGTTAAACAACAGAATAAAGGAGTCGGATAATTACAAATGGAGAAGTCAATTTGAGATATAAACAACACATCGGAGGGGTAATAAAATATATACGAAAAACTATACCTGAGAGTTAAACAATACACAAAAGGAGTGGGATCAACAACAAACGAAAAACACCACTCCAGAGATAAACAACACATCAAAGGAGTGGGATAATGTCAAACGAACAAGTCTATTCGAGATTTAAACAATACATAGAAGGAGTAAGAGTATCAGAAATGAAGAACTCTACTTGAGAGTTATACCACACACATAAGGAGTAGGATAAACACCAAATGTAAAATTCTACTCGGGAGTTAAACAACAGAATAAAGGAGTGGGATAATTACAAATGGAGAAGTCAATTTGAGATTTAAATAACACATCGGATGGGTAATAAAATAACAAACGAAAAACTCTATTTGAGAGTTAAACAATACACAAAAGGAGTGGGATCAACAACAAACGAAAAACACCACTCCAGAGATAAACAACACATCAAAGGACTGGATAATGTCAAACGAACAAGTCTATTCGAGATTTAAACAATACATAGAAGGAGTAAGAGTATCAGAAACGAAGAACTCTACTTGAGAGTTATACCACACACATAAGGAGTATGATAAACACCAAATGTAAAATTCTATTCGGGAGTTAAACAACAGAATAAAGGAGTCGGATAATTACAAATGGAGAAGTCAATTTGAGATATAAACAACACATCGGAGGGGTAATAAAATATATACGAAAAACTCTACCTGAGAGTTAAACAATACACAAAAGGAGTGGGATCAACAACAAACGAAAAACACCACTCCAGAGATAAACAACACATCAAAGGAGTGGGATAATGTCAAACGAACAAGTCTATTCAAGATTTAAACAATACATAGAAGGAGTAAGAGTATCAGAAACGAAGAACTCTACTTGATAGTTATACCACACACATAAGGAGTTGATAAACACCAAATGTAAAATTCTACTCGAGAGTTAAACAACAGAATAAAGGAGTGGGACAATTACAAATGGAGAAGTCAATTTGAGATTTAAACAACACATCGGATGGGTAATAAAATAACAAACGAAAAATTCTACTTGAGAGTTAAACAATACACAAAAGGAGTGGGATCAACAACAAACGAAAAACACCACTCCAGAGATAAACAACACATCAAAGGAGTGGGATAATGTCAAACGAACAAGTCTATTCGAGATTTAAACAATACATAGAAGGAGTAAGAGTATCAGAAACGAAGAACTCTACTTGAGAGTTATACCACACACATATGGAGTAGGATAAACACCAAATGTAAAATTCTACTCGGGAGTTAAACAACAGAATAAAGGAGTGGGATAATTACAAATGGAGAAGTCAATTTGAGATTTAAATAACACATCGGATGGGTAATAAAATAACAAACGAAAAACTCTATTTGAGAGTTAAACAATACACAAAAGGAGTGGGATCAACAACAAACGAAAAACACCACTCCAGAGATAAACAACACATCAAAGGACTGGATAATGTCAAACGAACAAGTCTATTCGAGATTTAAACAATACATAGAAGGAGTAAGAGTATCAGAAACGAAGAACTCTACTTGAGAGTTATACCACACACATAAGGAGTAGGATAAACACCAAATGTAAAATTCTACTCGGGAGTTAAACAACAGAACAAAGGAGTGGGATAATTACAAATGTAGAAGTCAATTTGAGATTTAAATAACACATCGGATGGGTAATAAAATAACAAACGAAAAACTCTACTTGAGAGTTAAACAATACACAAAAGGAGTGGGATCAACAACAAACGAAAAACACCACTCCAGAGATAAACAACACATCAAAGGAGTGGGATAATGTCAAACGAACAAGTCTATTCGAGATTTAAACAATACATAGAAGGAGTAAGAGTATCAGAAACGAAGAACTCTACTTGAGAGTTATACCACACACATAAGGAGTAGGATAAACACCAAATGTAAAATTCTACTCGGGAGTTAAACAACAGAATAAAGGAGTGGAATAATTACAAATGGAGAAGTCAATTTGAGATTTAAATAACACATCTGATGGGTAATAAAATAACAAACGAAAAACTCTACTTGAGAGTTAAACAATACACAAAAGGAGTGGGATAAACAACAAACAAAAAACACCACTCCAGAGATAAACAACACATCAAAGCAGTGGGATAAAGTCAAACGAAGAAGTCTATTCGAGATTTAAACAATACATAGAAGGAGTACGAGTATCAGAAATGAAGAACTCTACTTGAGAGTTAAACCACACACATAAGGAGTAGGATAAACACCAAATGTAAAATTCTACTAGAGAGTTAAACAATGAATAAAGCAGTCGGATAATTACAAATGGAGAAGTCAATTTGAGATATAAACAACACATCGGAGGGGTAATAAAATATATACGAAAAACTATACCTGAGAGTTAAACAATACACAAAAGGAGTGGGATCAACAACAAACGAAAAACAGCACTCCAGAGATAAACAACACATCAAAGGAGTGGGATAATGTCAAACGAACAAGTCTATTCGAGATTTAAACAATACATAGAAGGAGTAAGAGTATCAGAAATGAAGAACTCTACTTGAGAGTTATACCACACACATAAGGAGTAGGATAAACACCAAATGTAAAATTCTACTCGGGAGTTAAACAACAGAATAAAGGAGTGGGATAATTACAAATGGAGAAGTCAATTTGAGATTTAAATAACACATCTGATGGGTAATAAAATAACAAACGAAAAACTCTACTTGAGAGTTAAACAATACACAAAAACAGTGGGATCAACAACAAACAAAAAACACCACTCCAGAGATAAACAACACATCAAAGGAGTGGGATAATGTCAAACGAACAAGTCTATTCGAGATTTAAACAATACATAGAAGGAGTAAGAGTATCAGAAACGAAGAACTCTACTTGAGAGTTATACCACACACATAAGGAGTAGGATAAACACCAAATGTAAAATTCTACTCGGGAGTTAAACAACAGAATAAAGCAGTCGGATAATTACAAATGGAGAAGTCAATTTGAGATATAAACAACACATCGGAGGGGTAATAAAATATATACGAAAAACTATACCTGAGAGTTAAACAATACACAAAAGGAGTGGGATCAACAACAAACGAAAAACAGCACTCCAGAGATAAACAACACATCAAAGGAGTGGGATAATGTCAAACGAACAAGTCTATTCGAGATTTAAACAATACATAGAAGGAGTAAGAGTATCAGAAATGAAGAACTCTACTTGAGAGTTATACCACACACATAAGGAGTAGGATAAACACCAAATGTAAAATTCTACTCGGGAGTTAAACAACAGAATAAAGGAGTGGGATAATTACAAATGGAGAAGTCAATTTGAGATTTAAATAACACATCGGATGGGTAATAAAATAACAAACGAAAAACTCTATTTGAGAGTTAAACAATACACAAAAGGAGTGGGATCAACAACAAACGAAAAACACCACTCCAGAGATAAACAACACATCAAAGGACTGGATAATGTCAAACGAACAAGTCTATTCGAGATTTAAACAATACATAGAAGGAGTAAGAGTATCAGAAACGAAGAACTCTACTTGAGAGTTATACCACACACATAAGGAGTATGATAAACACCAAATGTAAAATTCTATTCGGGAGTTAAACAACAGAATAAAGGAGTCGGATAATTACAAATGGAGAAGTCAATTTGAGATATAAACAACACATCGGAGGGGTAATAAAATATATACGAAAAACTCTACCTGAGAGTTAAACAATACACAAAAGGAGTGGGATCAACAACAAACGAAAAACACCACTCCAGAGATAAACAACACATCAAAGGAGTGGGATAATGTCAAACGAACAAGTCTATTCAAGATTTAAACAATACATAGAAGGAGTAAGAGTATCAGAAACGAAGAACTCTACTTGATAGTTATACCACACACATAAGGAGTTGATAAACACCAAATGTAAAATTCTACTCGAGAGTTAAACAACAGAATAAAGGAGTGGGACAATTACAAATGGAGAAGTCAATTTGAGATTTAAACAACACATCGGATGGGTAATAAAATAACAACGAAAAATTCTACTTGAGAGTTAAACAATACACAAAAGGAGTGGGATCAACAACAAACGAAAAACACCACTCCAGAGATAAACAACACATCAAAGGAGTGGGATAATGTCAAACGAACAAGTCTATTCGAGATTTAAACAATACATAGAAGGAGTAAGAGTATCAGAAACGAAGAACTCTACTTGAGAGTTATACCACACACATATGGAGTAGGATAAACACCAAATGTAAAATTCTACTCGGGAGTTAAACAACAGAATAAAGGAGTGGGATAATTACAAATGGAGAAGTCAATTTGAGATTTAAATAACACATCGGATGGGTAATAAAATAACAAACGAAAAACTCTATTTGAGAGTTAAACAATACACAAAAGGAGTGGGATCAACAACAAAAACACCACTCCAGAGATAAACACCACATCAAAGGTGTTGGATAATGTCAAACGAACAAGTCTATTCGAGATTTAAACAATACATAGAAGGAGTAAGAGTATCAGAAACGAAGAACTCTACTTGAGAGTTATACCACACACATAAGGAGTAGGATAAACACCAAATGTAAAATTCTACTCGAGAGTAAAACAACAGAATAAAGGAGTGGGATAATAAAAAATGGAGAAGTCAATTTGAGATTTAAACAACACATCGGAGGGGTAATAAAATATATACGAAAAACTATACCTGAGAGTTAAACAATACACAAAAGGAGTGGGATCAACAACAAACGAAAAACACCACTCCAGAGATAAACAACACATCAAAGGAGTGGGATAATGTCAAACGAACAAGTCTATTCGAGATTTAAACAATACATAGAAGGAGTAAGAGTATCAGAAACGAAGAACTCTACTTGATAGTTATACCACACACATAAGGAGTAGGATAAACACCAAATGTAAAATTCTACTCGAGAGTTAAACAACAGAATAAAGGAGTGGGATAATTACAAATGGAGAAGTCAATTTGAGATTTAAACAACACATCGGATGGGTAATAAAATAACAAACGAAAAAATTTACTTGAGAGTTAAACAATACACAAAAGGAGTGGGATCAACAACAAACGAAAAACACCACTCCAGAGATAAACAACACATCAAAGGAGTGGGATAATGTCAAACGAACAAGTCTATTCGAGATTTAAACAATACATAGAAGGAGTAAGAGTATCAGAAACGAAGAACTCTACTTGAGAGTTATACCACACACATAAGGAGTAGGATAAACACCAAATGTAAAATTCTACTCGGGAGTTAAACAACAGAATAAAGGAGTGGGATAATTACAAATGGAGAAGTCAATTTGAGATTTAAATAACACATTGGATGGGTAATAAAATAACAAACGAAAAACTCTATTTGAGAGTTAAACAATACACAAAAGGAGTGGGATCAACAACAAACGAAAAACACCACTCCAGAGATAAACAACACATCAAAGGATTGGGATAATGTCAAACTAACAAGTCTATTCGAGATTTAAACAATACATAGAAGGAGTAAGAGTATCAGAAACGAAGAACTCTACTTGAGAGTTATACCACACACATAAGGAGTAGGATAAACACCAAATGTAAAATTCTACTCGGGAGTTAAACAACAGAATAAAGGAGTGGGATAATTACAAATGGAGAAGTCAATTTGAGATTTAAACAACACATCGGATGGGTAATAAAATAACAAACGAAAAACTCTATTTGAGAGTTAAACAATACACAAAAGGAGTGGGATCAACAACAAACGAAAAACACCACTCCAGAGATAAACAACACATCAAAGGATTGGGATAATGTCAAACTAACAAGTCTATTTGAGATTTAAACAATACATAGAAGGAGTAAGAGTATCAGAAACGAAGAACTCTACTTGAGAGTTATACCACACACATAAGGAGTAGGATAAACACCAAATGTAAAATTCTACTCGGGAGTTAAACAACAGAATAAAGGAGTGGGATAATTACAAATGGAGAAGTCAATTTGAGATTTAAATAACACATCGGATGGGTAATAAAATAACAAACGAAAAACTCTATTTGAGAGTTAAACAATACACAAAAGGAGTGGGATCAACAACAAACGAAAAACACCACTCCAGAGATAAACAACACATCAAAGGAGTGGGATAATGTCAAACGAACAAGTCTATTCGAGATTTAAACAATACATAGAAGGAGTAAGAGTATCTAAAACGAAGAACTCTACTTGAGAGTTATACCACACACATAAGGAGTAGGATAAACACCAAATGTAAAATTCTACTCGGGAGTTAAACAACAGAATAAAGGAGTGGGATAATTACAAATGGAGAAGTCAATTTGAGATTTAAATAACACATCGGATGGGTAATAAAATAACAAACGAAAAACTCTATTTGAGAGTTAAACAATACACAAAAGGAGTGGGATCAACAACAAACGAAAAACACCACTCCAGAGATAAACAACACATCAAAGGAGTGGGATAATGTCAAACGAACAAGTCTATTCAAGATTTAAACAATACATAGAAGGAGTAAGAGTATCAGAAACGAAGAACTCTACTTGATAGTTATACCACACACATAAGGAGTAGGATAAACACCAAATGTAAAATTCTACTCGAGAGTTAAACAACAGAATAAAGGAGTGGGATAATTACAAATGGAGAAGTCAATTTGAGATTTAAACAACACATCGGATGGGTAATAAAATAACAAACGAAAAAATTTACTTGAGAGTTAAACAATACACAAAAGGAGTGGAATCAACAACAAACGAAAAACACCACTCCAGAGATAAACAACACATCAAAGGAGTGGGATAATGTCAAACGAACAAGTCTATTCGAGATTTAAACAATACATAGAAGGAGTAAGAGTATCAGAAACGAAGAACTCTACTTGAGAGTTATACCACACACATAAGGAGTAGGATAAACACCAAATGTAAAATTCTACTCGGGAGTTAAACAACAGAATAAAGGAGTGGGATAGTTACAAATGGAGAAGTCAATTTGAGATTTAAATAACACATCGGATGGGTAATAAAATAACAAACGAAAAACTCTATTTGAGAGTTAAACAATACACAAAAGGAGTGGGATCAACAACAAACGAAAAACACCACTCCAGAGATAAACAACACATCAAAGGAGTGGGATAATGTCAAACGAACAAGTCTATTCAAGATTTAAACAATACATAGAAGGAGTAAGAGTATCAGAAACGAAGAACTCTACTTGATAGTTATACCACACACATAAGGAGTAGGATAAACACCAAATGTAAAATTCTACTCGAGAGTTAAACAACAGAATAAAGGAGTGGGATAATTACAAATGGAGAAGTCAATTTGAGATTTAAACAACACATCGGATGGGTAATAAAATAACAAACGAAAAACTCTATTTGAGAGTTAAACAATACACAAAAGGAGTGGGATCAACAACAAACGAAAAACACCACTCCAGAGATAAACAACACATCAAAGGATTGGGATAATGTCAAACTAACAAGTCTATTTGAGATTTAAACAATACATAGAAGGAGTAAGAGTATCAGAAACGAAGAACTCTACTTGAGAGTTATACCACACACATAAGGAGTGGGATAAACACCAAATGTAAAATTCTACTCGGGAGTTAAACAACAGAATAAAGGAGTCGGATAATTACAAATGGAGAAGTCAATTTGAGATATAAACAACACATCGGAGGGGTAATAAAATATATACGAAAAACTACTTGAGAGTTAAACAATACACAAAAGTGGGATCAACAACAAACGAAAAACACCACTCCAGAGATAAACAACACATCAAAGGAGTGGGATAATGTCAAACGAACAAGTCTATTCGAGATTTAAACAATACATAGAAGGAGTAAGAGTATCAGAAACGAAGAACTCTACTTGAGAGTTATACCACACACATAAGGAGTAGGATAAACACCAAATGTAAAATTCTACTCGGGAGTTAAACAACAGAATAAAGGAGTGGGATAATTACAAATGGAGAAGTCAATTTGAGATTTAAATAACACATTGGATGGGTAATAAAATAACAAACGAAAAACTCTATTTGAGAGTTAAACAATACACAAAAGGAGTGGGATCAACAACAAACGAAAAACACCACTCCAGAGATAAACAACACATCAAAGGAGTGGGATAATGTCAAACGAACAAGTCTATTCAAGATTTAAACAATACATAGAAGGAGTAAGAGTATCAGAAACGAAGAACTCTACTTGATAGTTATACCACACACATAAGGAGTAGGATAAACACCAAATGTAAAATTCTACTCGAGAGTTAAACAACAGAATAAAGGAGTGGGATAATTACAAATGGAGAAGTCAATTTGAGATTTAAATAACACATCGGATGGGTAATAAAATAACAAACGAAAAACTCTACTTGAGAGTTAAACAAAACATAAAAGTAGTTGGATAAACAACAAAAGAACAACACCACTCGAGAGATAAACAACACATCAAAGGAGTGGGATAATGTCAAACGAACAAGTCTATTCGAGATTTAAACATACACAGAAGGAGTAAGAGTATCACAAACGAAAAACTCTACATGAGAGTTAAACCACACACATAAGGAGTGGGATAAACAACAAATGTAAAATTCTACTCGAGAGTTAAACAACAGAATAAAGGAGTGGGATAGTTACAAATGGACAAGTCAATTTGAGATTTAAACAACACATCGGATGGGTAATGAAATAACAAACGAAAAAATCTACTTGAGAGTTAAACAATACACAAAAGGAGTGGGATCAACAACAAACGAAAAACACCACTCCAGAGATAAACAACACATCAAAGGAGTGGGATAATGTCAAACGAACAAGTCTATTCGAGATTTAAACAATACATAGAAGGAGTAAGAGTATCAGAAACGAAGAACTCTACTTGAGAGTTATACCACACACATAAGGAGTAGGATAAACACCTAATGTAAAATTCTACTCGGGAGTTACACAACAGAATAAAGGAGTGGGATAATTACAAATGGAGAAGTCAATTTGAGATTTAAATAACACATCGGATGGGTAATAAAATAACAAACGAAAAACTCTACTTGAGAGTTAAACAATACACAAAAGGAGTGGGATCAACAACAAACGAAAAACACCACTCCAGAGATAAACAACACATCAAAGGAGTGGGATAATGTCAAACGAACAAGTCTATTCGAGATTTAAACAATACATAGAAGGAGTAAGAGTATCAGAAACGAAGAACTCTACTTGAGAGTTATACCACACACATAAGGAGTAGGATAAACACCAAATGTAAAATTCTACTCAAGAGTTAAACAACAGAATAAAGGAGTGGGATAATTACAAATGGAGAAGTCAATTTGAGATTTAAACAACACATCGGATGGGTAATGAAATAACAAACGAAAAAATCTACTTGAGAGTTAAACAATACACAAAAGGAGTGGGATAAACAACAAAAGAACAACACCACTCCAGAGATAAACAACACATCAAAGGAGTGGGATAATGTCAAACGAACAAGTCTATTCGAGATTTAAACAATACATAGAAGGAGTAAGAGTATCAGAAACGAAGAACTCTACATATGAGTTATACCACACACATAAGGAGTAGGATAAACACCAAATGTAAACTTCTACTCAAGAGTTAAACAACAGAATAAAGGAGTGGGATAATTACAAATGGAGAAGTCAATTTGAGATATAAACAACACATCGGATGGGTAATGAAATAACAAACGAAAAAATCTACTTGAGAGTTAAACAATACACAAAAGGAGTGGGATCAACAACAAACGAAAAACACCACTCCAGAGATAAACAACACATCAAAGGAGTGGGATAATGTCAAACGAACAAGTCTATTCGAGATTTAAACAATACATAGAAGGAGTAAGAGTATCAGAAACGAAGAACTCTACTTGAGAGTTATACCACACACATAAGGAGTAGGATAAACACCTAATGTAAAATTCTACTCGGGAGTTACACAACAGAATAAAGGAGTGGGATATTTACAAATGGAGAAGTCAATTTGAGATTTAAATAACACATCGGATGGGTAATAAAATAACAAACGAAAAACTCTACTTGAGAGTTAAACAATACATAAAAGGAGTGGGATCAACAACAAACGAAAAACACCACTCCAGAGATAAACAACACATCAAAGGAGTGGGATAATGTCAAACGAACAAGTCTATTCGAGATTTAAACAATACATAGAAGGAGTAAGAGTATCAGAAACGAAGAACTCTACTTGAGAGTTATACCACACACATAAGGAGTAGGATAAACACCAAATGTAAAATTCTACTCGGGAGTTAAACAACAGAATAAAGGAGTGGGATAATTACAAATGGAGAAGTCAATTTGAGATTTAAACAACACATCGGATGGGTAATAAAATAACAAACGAAAAACTCTACTTGAGAGTTAAACAATACACAAAATAAGTGGGATAAACAACAAACGAAAAACAGCACTCCAGAGATAAACAACACATCAAAGGGGTGGGATAATGCTAAACGAAGAAGTCTATTCGAGATTTAAACAATACATAGAAGGAGTAAGAGTATCAGAAATGAAGAACTCTACTTGAGAGTTAAACCACACACATAAGGAGTAGGATAAACACCAAATGTAAAATTCTACTCAAGAGTTAAACAACAGAATAAAGGAGTGGGAAAATTACAAATGGAGAAGTCAATTTGAGATTTAAACAACACATCGGATGGGTAATAAAATAACAAACGAAAAACTCTACTTGAGAGTTAAACAATACACAAAAGGAGTGGGATAAACAACAAAAGAACAACACCACTCCAGAGATAAACAACACATCAAAGGAGTGGGATAATGTCAAACGAAGAAGTCTATTCGAGATTTAAACAATACATAGAAGGAGTAAGAGTATCAGAAACGAAGAACTCTACTTGAGAGTTAAACCACACACATAAGGAGTAGGATAAACACCAAATGTAAAATTCTACTCGGGAGTTAAACAACAGAATAAAGGAGTGGGATAATTACAAATGGAGAAGTCAATTTGAGATTTAAATAACACATCGGATGGGTAATAAAATAACAAACGAAAAACTCTACTTGAGAGTTAAACAAAATATAAAAGTAGTTGGATAAAAAACAAACGAACAACACCACTCGAGAGATAAACAACACATCAAAGGAGTGGGATAATGTCAAACGAATAAGTCTATTCGAGATTTAAACAATACACAGGAGTAAGAGTATCACAAACGAAGAACTCTACTTGAGAGTTAAACCACACACATAAGGAGTGGGATAAACAACAAATGTAAAATTCTACTCGAGAGTTAAACAACAGAATAAAGGAGTGGGATAATTACAAATGGAGAAGTCAATTTGAGATTTAAACAACACATCGGATGGGTAATAAAATAACAAACGAAAAACTCTACTTGAGAGTTAAACAAAACATAAAAGGAGTTGGATAAACAACAAACGAACAAAACCACTCCAGAGATAAACAACACATCAAAGGAGTGGGATAATGTCAAACGAACAAGTCTATTCGAGATTTAAACAATACACAGAAGGAGGAAGAGTATCACAAACGAAGAACTCTACTTGAGAGTTAAACCACACACATAAGGAGTGGGATAAACAACAAATGTAAAATTCTACTCGAGAGTTAAACAACAGAATAAAGGAGTGGGATAATTACAAATGGAGAAGTCAATTTGAGATTTAAACAACACATCGGATGGGTAATAAAATAACAAACGAAAAACTCTACTTGAGATTTAAACAATACACAAAAGGAGTGGGATCAACAACAAACGAAAAACACCAATCCAGAGATAAACAACACATCAAAGGAGTGGGATATTGTCAAACGAAGAAGTCTACTCGAGATTTAAACAATATATAGAAGGAGTAAGAGTATCAGAAACGAAGAACTCTACTTGAGAGTTAAACCACACACATCAGGAGTAGGATAAACACCAAATGTAAAATTCTACTCTAGAGTTAAACAACAGAATAAAGGATTGGGATAATTACAAATGGAGAAGTCAATTTGAGATTTAAACAACACATCGGATGGGTAATAAAATAACAAACGAAAAACTCTACTTGAGAGTTAAACAAAACATAAAAGGAGTTGGATAAACAACAAACGAACAACACCACTCGAGAGATAAACAACACATCAAAGGAATGGGATAATGTCAAACGAACAAGTCTATTCGAGATTTAAACAATACACAGAAGGAGTAAGAGTATCACAAACGAAGAACTCTACTTGAGAGTTAAACCACACACATAAGGAGTGGGATAAACAACAAATGTAAAATTCTACTCGAGAGTTAAACAACAGAATAAAGGAGTGGGATAATTACAAATGGAGAAGTCAATTTGAGATTTAAACAACACATCGGATGGGTAATAAAATAACAAACGAAAAACTCTACTTGAGAGTTAAACAAAACATAAAAGGAGTTGGATAAACAACAAACGAACAACACCACTCGAGAGATAAACAACACATCAAAGGAGTGGGATAATGTCAAACGAACAAGTCTATTCGAGAATTAAACAATACACAGAAGGAGTAAGAGTATCAAAAACGAAGAACTCTACTTGAGAGTTAAACCACACACATAAGGAGTAGGATAAACACCAAATGTAAAATTCTACCCGAGAGTTAAACAACAGAATAAAGGAGTGGGATAATTACAAAGGGAGAAGTCAATTTGAGATTTAACCAACACATCGGAGGGGTAATAAAATAACAAACGAAAAACTCTACTTGAGAGTTAAACAAAACATAAAAGTAGTTGGATAAACAACAAACGAACAACACCACTCCAGAGATAAACAACACATCAAAGGAGTGGGATAATGTCAAACGAACAAGTCTATTCGAGATTTAAACAATACACAGAAGGAGTAAGAGTATCACAAACGAAGAACTCTACATGAGAGTTAAACCACACACATAAGGAATGGGATAAACAACAAATGTAAAATTCTACTCGAGAGTTAAACAACTCAATAAAGGAGTGGGATAATTATAAATTGAGAAGTCAATTTGAGAATTAAACAACACATCGGAGGGGTAATAAAATAACAAACGAAAAACTCTACTTGAGAGTTAAACAATACACAAAAGGAGTGGGATCAACAACAAACAAAAAACACCAATCCAGAGATAAACAACACATCAAAGGAGTGGGATATTGTCAAACGAAGAAGTCTACTCGAGATTTAAACAATATATAGAAGGAGTAAGAGTATCAGAAACGAAGAACTCTACTTGAGAGTTAAACCACACACATAAGGAGTAGGATAAACACCAAATGTAAAATTCTACCCGAGAGTTAAACAACAGAATAAAGGAGTGGGATAATTACAAAGGGAGAAGTCAATTTGAGATTTAACCAACACATCGGAGGGGTAATAAAATAACAAACGAAAAACTCTACTTGAGAGTTAAACAAAACATAAAAGGAGTTGGATAAACAACAAACGAACAACACCACTCGAGAGATAAACAACACATCAAAGGAGTGGGATAATGTCAAACGAAGAAGTCTATTCGAGATTTAAACAATACATAGAAGGAGTAAGAGTATAAGAAACGAAGAACTCTACTTGAGAGTTAAACCACACACATAAGGAGTAGGATAAACACCAAATGTAAAATTCTACTCAAGAGTTAAACAACAGAATAAAGGAGTGGGATAATTACAAATGGAGAAGTCAATTTGAGATTTAAACAACACATCGGATAGGTAATAAAATAACAAACGAAAAACTCTACTTGCGAGTTAAACAAAACATCAAAGGAGTGGGATAATGTCAAACGAACAAGTCTATTCGAGATTTAAACAATACATAGAAGGAGTAAGAGTATCAGAAACGAAGAACTCTACTTGAGAGTTATACCACACACATAAGGAGTAGGATAAACACCAAATGTAAAATTCTACTCGGGAGTTAAACAACAGAATAAAGGAGTGGGATAATTACAAATGGAGAAGTCAATTTGAGATTTAAATAACACATCGGATGGGTAATAAAATAACAAACGAAAAACTCTACTTGAGAGTTAAACAATACATAAAAGGAGTGGGATCAACAACAAACGAAAAACACCACTCTAGAGATAAACAACACATCAAAGGAGTGGGATAATGTCAAACGAACAAGTCTATTCGAGATTTAAACAATACATAGAAGGAGTAAGAGTATCAGAAACGAAGAACTCTACTTGAGAGTTAAACCACACACATAAGGAGTAGGATAAACACCAAATGTAAAATTCTACTAGAGAGTTAAACAACAGAATAAAGGAGTGGAATAATTACAAATGGAGAAGTCAATTTGAGATTTAAACAACACATCGGATGGGTAATAAAATAACAAACGAAAAACTCTACTTGAGAGTTAAACAAAATATAAAAGTAGTTGGATAAACAACAAACGAACAACACCACTCGAGAGATAAACAACACATCAAAGGAGTGGGATAATGTCAAACGAACAAGTCTATTAGAGATTTAAACAATACACAGGAGTAAGAGTATCACAAACGAAGAACTCTACTTGAGAGTTAAACCACACACATAAGGAGTGGGATAAACAACAAATGTAAAATTCTACTCGGGAGTTAAACAACAGAATAAAGGAGTGGGATAATTACAAATGGAGAAGTCAATTTGAGATTTAAACAACACATCGGATGGGTAATAAAATAACAAACGAAAAACTCTACTTGAGAGTTAAACAAAACATAAAAGGAGTTGGATAAACAACAAACGAACAAAACCACTCCAGAGATAAACAACACATCAAAGGAGTGGGATAATGTCAAACGAACAAGTCTATTCGAGATTTAAACAATATATAGAAGGAGTAAGAGTATCAGAAACGAAGAACTCTACTTGAGAGTTAAACCACACACATAAGGAGTGGGATAAACAACAAATGTAAAATTCAACTCGAGAGTTAAACAACAGAATAAAGGAGTGGAATAATTACAAATGGAGAAGTCAATTTGAGATTTAAACAACACATGGGATGGGTAATAAAATAACAAACGAAAAACTCTACTTGAGAGTTAAGCAAAACATAAAAGGAGTTGGATAAACAACAAACGAACAACACCACTCGAGAGATAAACAACACATCAAAGGAGTGGGATAATGTCAAACGAACAAGTCTATTCGAGATTTAAACAATACACAGAAGGAGTAAGAGTATCACAAACGAAGAACTCTACTTGAGAGTTAAACCACACACATAAGGAGTAGGATAAACACCAAATGTAAAATTCTACTCGAGAGTTAAACAACAGAATAAAGGAGTGGGATAATTATAAATTGAGAAGTCAATTTGAGAATTAAACAACACATCGGAGGGGTAATAAAATGACAAACGAAAAATTCTACTTGAGAGTTAAACAAAATAAAAAAGTAGTTGGATAAACAACAAACGAACAACACCACTCGAGAGATAAACAACACATCAAAGGAGTGGGATAATGTCAAACGAACAAGTCTATTCGAGATTTAAACAATACACAGGAGTAAGAGTATCACAAACGAAGAACTCTACTTGAGAGTTAAACCACACACATAAGGAGTGGGATAAACAACAAATGTAAAATTCTACTCGAGAGTTAAACAACACAATAAAGGAGCGGGATAATTATAAATTGAGAAGTCAATTTGAGATTTAAACAACACATCGGAGGGGTAATAAAATAACAAACGAAAAACTCTACTTCAGAGTTAAACAAAACATAAAAGGAGTTGGATAAACAACAAACGAACAACACCACTCGAGAGATAAACAACACATCAAAGGAGTGGGATATTGTCAAACGAAGAAGTCTATTCGAGATTTAAACAATAGACAGAAGGAGTAAGACTATAACAAACGAAGAACTCTACTTGAGAGTTAAACCACACACATAAGGAGTGGGATAAACAACAAATGTAAAATTATACTCGAGAGTTAAACAACAGAATAAAGGTGTGGGATAATTACAAATGGAGAAGTCAATTTGAGATTTAAACGACACATCGGAGGGGTAATAAAATAACAAACGAAAAACTCTACTTGAGAGTTAAACAAAACATAAAAGGGGTTGGATAAACAACAAACGAACAACACCACTCGAGAGATAAACAACACATCAAAGGAGTGGGATAATGTCAAACGAACAAGTCTATTCGAGATTTAAACAATACACAGAAGGAGTAAGAGTATCACAAACGAAGAACTCTACTTGAGAGTTAAACCACACACATAAGGAGTGGGATAAACAACAAATGTAAAATTCTACTCGAGAGTTAAACAACAGAATAAAGGAGTGGGATAATTACAAATGGAAAGTTCAATTTGAGATTTAAACAACACATCGGATGGGTAATAAAATAACGAACGAAAAACTCTACTTGAGAGTTAAACAATACACAAAAGGAGTGGGATAAACAACAAACGAACAACACCACTCGAGAGATAAACAACACATCAAAGGAGTGGGATAATGTCAAACGAAGAAGTCTATTAGAATTTAAACAATACATAGAAGGAGTAAGAGTATCTAAAACGAATAACTCTACTTGAGAGTTAAACCACACACATAAGGAGTAGGATAAACACCAAATGTAAAATTCTACTCGAGAGTTAAACTACAGAATAAAGGAGTGGGATAATTACAAATGGAGAAGTCAATTTGAGATTTAAACAACACATCGGAGGGTTAATAAAATGACAAACGAAAAACTCTACTTGAGAGTTAAACAATACACAAAAGGAGTGGGATAAACAACAAACGAACAACACCACTCGAGAGATAAACAACACATCAAAGGAGTGGGATAATGTCAAACAAAGAAGTCTATGCGAGAATTAAACAATACATAGTAGGAGTAAGAGTATCACGAATGAAGAACTCTACTTGAGAGTTAAACCACACACATAAGGAGTAGGATA
Source organism: Plantago major (assembly GCA_026545765.1). Classification (NCBI taxonomy): domain Eukaryota; kingdom Viridiplantae; phylum Streptophyta; class Magnoliopsida; order Lamiales; family Plantaginaceae; genus Plantago; species Plantago major. Next base: position 37,958,530 of record CM048843.1, on the reverse strand, counting down.
AACACCAATTGTAAAATTCTACTCGAGAGTTAAACAACAGAATAAAGGAGTGGGCTCATTATAAATGGAGAAGTCAATTTGAGATTTAAACAACACATCGGAGGGGTAATAAATAACAAACGAAACACTCTAATTGAGAATTAAACAAAACATAAAAGGAGTGGGATAAACAACAAACAAACAACACCACTCGAGAGATAAACAGCACATCAAAGGAAGGGGATAATGTCAAACGAAGAAGTCTATTCGAGATTTAAACAATACATAGAATGAGTAAGAGTATCACAAACGAAGAACTCTACTTGAGAGTTAAACCACACACATAAGGAGTAGGATAAACACCCAATGTAAAATTCTACTCGAGAGTTAAACAACAGAATAAAGAAGGGGAATAATAACAAATGGAGAAGTCAATTTGAGATTTAAACAACACATCAGAGGGGTAATAAAATAACAAACGAAAAACTCTACTTGAGAGTTAAACAATACACAAACGGAGTGCGATAAACAACAAACGAACAACACCACTCGAGAGATAAACAACACATCAAAGGAGTGGGATAATGTCAAACGAAGAAGTCTATTCGAGATTTAAACAATACATAGAAGGAGTAAGAGTATCACGAACGAAGAACTCTACTTGAGAGTTAAACCACACACATAAGGAGTAGGATAAACACCAATTGTAAAATTCTACTCGAGAGTTAAACAACAGAATAAACGTGTGGGATAATTACAAATGGAGAAGTCAATTTGAGATTTAAACAACACATCGGAGGGGTAATAAAATAACAAACGAAAAACTCTACTTGAGAGTTAAATAAAACATAAAAGGAGTGGGATAAATAACAAACGAACAACACCACACGAGAGATAAACAACACATCAAAGGAGTGGGATAATGTCAAACGAAGAAGTCTATTCGAGATTTAAACAATACATTGAAGGAGCAAGAGTATCACAGACGAAGAACTCTACTTGAGAGTGAAACCGCACACATAAGGAGTAGGATAAACACCAAACGTAAAATTCTACTCGAGAGTTAAACAACAGAATAAAGGAGTGGGATAATTACAAATGGAGAAGTCAATTTGAGATTTAACCAACACATCGGAGGGGTAATAAAATAACAAACGAAAAACTCTACTTGAGAGTTAAACAAAACATAAAAGGAGTTGGATAAACAACAAACGAACAACACCGCTCGAGAGATAAACAACACATCAAAGAAGTGGTATAATGTCAAACGAACAAGTCTATTCGAGATTTAAACAATACACAGAAGGAGTAAGAGTATCACAAACGAAGAACTCTACTTGAGAGTTAAACCACACACATAAGGAGTAGGATAAACAACAAATGTAAAATTCTACTCGAGAGTTAAACAACAGAATAAAGGAGTGGGATAATTACAAATGGAGAAGTCAATTTGAGATTTAAACAACACATCGGAGGGGTAATAAAATAACAAACGAAAAATCTACTTGAGAGTTAAACAAAACATAAAAGGAGTTGGATAAACAACAAACGAACAACACCACTCGAGAGATAAACAACACATCAAAGGAGTGGGATAATGTCAAACGAACAAGTCTATTCGAGATTTAAACAATACACAGAAGGAGTAAGAGTATCACAAACGAAGAACTCTACTTGAGAGTTAAACCACACACATAAGGAGTAGGATAAACAACAAATGTAAAATTCTACTCGAGAGTTAAACAACACAATAAAGGGGTCGATAAATAAAAAAGGAGAACTGAATATCAGATTTAAACAAAACATCGGAGGTTTAATAAAATAACAAACGAAAAACTCTACTTGAGAGTTAAACAAAACATAAAAGGAGTTGGATAAACAACAAACGAACAACACCGCTCGAGAGATAAACAACACATCAAAGAAGTGGTATAATGTCAAACGAACAAGTCTATTCGAGATTTAAACAATACACAGAAGGAGTAAGAGTATCACAAACGAAGAACTCTACTTGAGAGTTAAACCACACACATAAGGAGTGGGATAAACAACAAATGTAAAATTCTACTCGAGAGTTAAACAACACAATAAAGGAGTGGGATAATTATAAATTGAGAAGTCAATTTGAGATTTAAACAACACATCGGAGGGGTAATAAAATAACAAACGAAAAACTCTACTTCAGAGTTAAACAATACACAAAAGGAGTTGGACAAACAACAAACGAACAACACCACTCCAGAGATAAACAACACATCAAAGGAGTGGGATAATGTCAAACGAAGAAGTCTATTCGAGATTTAAACAATACATAGAAGGAGTAAGAGTATCAGAAACGAAGAACTCTACTTGAGAGTTAAACCACACACATAAGGAGTAGGATAAACACCAAATGTAAAATTCTACTCGAGAGTTAAACAACAGAATAAAGGAGTGGGATAATTACAAATGGAGAAGTCAATTTGAGATTTAAACAACACATGGGATGGGTAATAAAATAACAAACGAAAAACTCTACTTGAGAGTTAAACAAAACATAAAAGGAGTTGGATAAACAACAAACGAACAACACCACTCGAGAGATAAACAACACATCAAAGGAGTGGGATAATGTCAAACGAACAAGTCTATTCGAGATTTAAACAATACACAGAAGGAGTAAGAGTATCACAAACGAAGAACTCTACTTGAGAGTTAAACCACACACATAAGGAGTGGGATAAACAACAAATGTAAAATTCTACTCGAGAGTTAAACAACAGAATAAAGGAGTGGGATAATTACAAATGGAGAAGTCAATTTGAGATTTAAACAACACATCGGAGGGGTAATAAAATAACAAACGAAAAACTCTACTTGAGAGTTAAACAATACACAAAAGGAGTGGGATAATGTCAAACGAAGAAGTCTATTCGAGATTTAAACAATACATAGAAGGAGTAAGAGTATCACAAACGAAGAACTCTACTTGAGAGTTAAACCACACACATAAGGAGTAGGATAAACACCAAATGTAAAATTCTACTCGAGAGTTAAACAACAGAATAAAGGAGTGGGATAATTACAAATGGAGAAGTCAATTTGAGATTTAAACAACACATCGGAGGGGTAATAAAATAACAAACGAAAAACTCTACTTGAGAGTTAAACAATACATAAAAGGTGGGATAAACAACAAACGAACAACCCCACTCTATAGATAAAAAACAAATCAAAGGTGGGATAATGTCAAACGAACAAGTCTATTCGAGATTTAAACAATACACAGAAGGAGTAAGAGTATCACAAACGAAGAACTCTACTTGAGAGTTAAACCACACACATAAGGAGTAGGATAAACAACAAATGTAAAATTCTACTCGAGAGTTAAACAACAGAATAAAGGAGTGGGATAATTACAAATGGAGAAGTCAATTTGAGATTTAAACAACACATCGGAGGGGTAATTAAATATCAAACGAAAAACTCTACTTGAGAGTTAAACAATACACAAAAGAAGTGGGATAAACAACAAACGAACAACACCACTCGAGAGATAAACAACACATCAAAGGAGTGGGATAATGTCAAACGAAGAAGTCTATTCGAGATTTAAACAATACACAGAAGGAGTAAGAGTATCACAAACGAAGAACTCTACTTGAGAGTTAAACCACACACATAAGGAGTAGGATAAACACCAAATGTAAAATTCTACTCGAGAGTTAAACAATAGAATAAAGGTGTGGGATAATTATAAATGGAGAAGTCAATTTGAGATTTAAACGACACATCGGATGGGTAATAAAATAACAAACGAAAAACTCTACTTGAGAGTAAAACAATACACAACCCTCGTCGGATAAACAACAAACGAACAACACCACTCGAGAGATAAACAACACATCAAAGGAGTGGGATAATGTCAAACGAACAAGTCTATTCGAGATTTAAACAATACATAGAAGGAGTAAGAGTATCTAAAACGAAGAACTCTACTTGAGAGTTAAACCACACACATAAGGAGTAGGATAAACACCAAATGTAAAATTCTACTCGAGAGTTAAACAACAGAATAAAGGAGTGGGATAATTACAAATGGAGAAGTCAATTTGAGATTTAAACAACACATCGGAGGGTAATAAAATAACAAACGAAAAACTCTACTTGAGAGTTAAATAATACATAAAAGGAGTGGGATAAACAACAAACGAACAACACCACTCGAGAGATAAACAACACATCAAAGGTGGGATAATGTCAACGAAGAAGTCTATTTGAGATTTAAACAATACATAGAAGGAGTAAGAGTATCACAAACGAAGAACTCTACTTGAGAGTTAAACCACACACATAAGGAGTAGGATAAACACCAAATGTAAAATTCTACTCGAGAGTTAAACAACAGAATAAAGGAGTGGGATAATTACAAATGGAGAAGTCAATTTGAGATTTAAACAACACATCGGAGGGGTAATAAAATAACAAACGAAAAACTCTACTTGAGAGTTAAACAATACACAAAAGGAGTGGGATAAACAACAAACGAACAACACCACTCGAGAGATAAACAACACATCAAAGGAGTGGGATAATGTCAAACGAACAAGTCTATTCGAGATTTAAACAATACACAGAAGGAGTAAGAGTATCACAAACGAAGAACTCTACTTGAGAGTTAAACCACACACATAAGGAGTAGGATAAACACCAAATGTAAAATTCTACTCGAGAGTTAAACAACAGAATAAAGGAGTGGGATAATTACAAATGGAGAAGTCAATTTGAGATTTAAACAACACATCGGAGGGTAATAAAATAACAAACGAAAAACTCTACTTGAGAGTTAAACAATACATAAAAGGAGTGGGATAAACAACAAACGAACAACACCACTCGAGAGATAAACAACACATCAAAGTAGTGGGATAATGTCAAACGAAGAAGTCTATTCGAGATTTAAACAATACATAGAAGGAGTAAGAGTATCACAAACGAAGAACTCTACTTGAGAGTTAAACCACACACATAAGGAGTAGGATAAACACCAAATGTAAAATTCTACTCGAGAGTTAAACAACAGAATAAAGGAGTGGGATAATTACAAATGGAGAAGTCAATTTGAGATTTAAACAACACATGGGATGGGTAATAAAATAACAAACGAAAAACTCTACTTGAGAGTTAAGCAAAACATAAAAGGAGTTGGATAAACAACAAACGAACAACACCACTCGAGAGATAAACAACACATCAAAGGAGTGGGATAATGTCAAACGAACAAGTCTATTCGAGATTTAAACAATACATAGAAGGAGTAAGAGTATCAGAAACGAAGAACTCTACTTGAGAGTTAAACCACACACATAAGGAGTGGGATAAACAACAAATGTAAAATTCTACTCGAGAGTTAAACAACAGAATAAAGGAGTGGGATAATTACAAATGGAGAAGTCAATTTGAGATTTAAACAACACATCGGAGGGTATTAAAATAACAAACGAAAAACTCTACTTGAGAGTTAAACAATACACAAAAGGAGTGGGATAAACAACAAACGAACAACACCACTCGAGAGATAAACAACACATCAAAGGAGTGGGATAATGTCAAACGAAGAAGTCTATTCGAGATTTAAACAATACATAGGAGTAAGAGTATCACAAACGAAGAGCTCTACTTGAGATTTAAACCACACACATAAGGAGTAGGATAAACACCAAATATAAAATTCTAGTCGAGAGTTAAACATCAGAATAAAGAGTGGGATAATTACAAATGGAGAAGCCAATTTGAGATTTAAACAACACATCGGAGGGGTAATAAAATAACAAACGAAAAACTCTACTTGAGAGTTAAACAATACACAAAAGTAGTGGGATAAACAACAAACGAACAACACCACTCGAGAGATAAACAACACATCAAAGGAGTGGGATAATGTCAAACGAAGAAGTCTATTCGAGATTTAAACAATACATAGAAGGAGTAAGAGTATCACAAACGAAGAACTCTACTTGAGAGTTAAACCACACACATAAGGAGTAGGATAAACACCAAATGTAAAATTCTACTCGAGAGTTAAACAACAGAATAAAGGAGTGGGATAATTACAAATGGAGAAGTCAATTTGAGATTTAAACAACACATCGGAGGGGTAATAAAATAACAAACGAAAAACTCTACTTGAGAGTTAAACAATACACAAAAGAAGTGGGATAAACAACAAACGAACAACACCACTCGAGAGATAAACAACACATCAAAGGCGTGGGATAATATCAACCGAAGAAGTCTACTCGAGATTTAAACAATACATAGAAGGAGTAAGAGTATCACAAATGAAGAACTCTACTTGAGAGTTAAACCACACACATAAGGAGTAGGATAAACAACAAATGTAAAATTCTACTCGAGAGTTAAACAACAGAATAAAGGAGTGGGATAATTACAAATGGAGAAGTCAATTTGAGATTTAAACAACACATCGGAGGGGTAATAAAATAACAAACGAAAAACTCTACTTGAGAGTTAAACAATACACAAAAGAATTGGGATAAACAACAAACGAACAACACCACATGAGAGATAAACAACACATCAAAGGAGTGGGATAATGTCAAACGAAGAAGTCTATTCGAGATTTAAACAATACATTGAAGGAGCAAGAGTATCACAAACGAAGAACTCTACTTGAGAGTTAAACCACACACATAAGGAGTAGGATAAACACCAAATGTAAAATTCTACTCGAGAGTTAAACAACAGAATAAAGGAGTGGGATAGTTACAAATGGAGAAGTCAATTTGAGATTTAACCAACACATCGGAGGGGTAATAAAATAACAAACGAAAAACTCTACTTGAGAGTTAAACAATACACAAAAGAAGTGGGATAAACAACAAACGAACAACACCACTTTAGAGATAAACAACACATCAAAGGAGTGGGATAATGTCAAACGAAGAAGTCTATTCGAGATTTAAACAATACATTGAAGGAGCAAGAGTATCACAAACGAAGAACTCTACTTGAGAGTTAAACCACACACATAAGGAGTAGGATAAACACCAAATGTAAAATTCTACTCGAGAGTTAAACAACAGAATAAAGGAGTGGGATAATTACAAATGGAGAAGTCAATTTGAGATTTAAACAACACATCGGAGGGTAATAAAATAACAAACGAAAAACTCTACTTGAGAGTTAAACAATACACAAAAGGAGTGGGATAAACAACAAAGAACAACACCACTCGAGAGATAAACAACACATCAAAGGAGTGGGATAATGTCAAACGAACAAGTCTATTCGAGATTTAAACAATACACAGAAGGAGTAAGAGTATCACAAACGAAGAACTCTACTTGAGAGTTAAACCACACACATAAGGAGTAGGATAAACACCAAATGTAAAATTCTACTCGAGAGTTAAACAACAGAATAAACGTGTGGGATAATTACAAATGGAGAAGTCAATTTGAGATTTAAACAACACATCGGAGGGGTAATAAAATAACAAACGAAAAACTCTACTTGAGAGTTAAACAATACACAAAAGGAGTGGGATAAACAACAAACGAACAACACCACTCGAGAGATAAACAACACATCAAAGGCGTGGGATAATATCAACCGAAGAATTCTACTCGAGATTTAAACAATACACAAAAGGACTAAGAGTATCACAAACGAAGAACTCTACTTGAGAGTTAAACCACACACATAAGGAGTGGGATAAACACCAAATGTAAAATTCTACTCGAGAGTTAAACAACACAATAAGGAGTGGGATAATTACAAATGGAGAAGTCAATTTGAGATTTAAACAACACATCGGAGGGGTAATAAAATAACAAACGAAAAACTCTTCTTGAGAGTTAAACAATACACAAAAGGAGTGGGATAAACAACAAACGAACAACACCACTCGAGAGATAAACAACACATCAAAGGAGAGGGATAATGTCAATCGAAGAAGTCTATTCGAGATTTAAACAATACATAGAAGGAGTAAGAGTATCACAAACGAAGAACTCTACTTGAGAGTTAAACCACACACATAAGGAGTAGGATAAACACCAAATGTAAAATTCTACTCGAGAGTTAAACAACAGAATAAAGGAGTGGGATAATTACAAATGGATAAGTCAATTTGAGATTTAAACAACACACCGGAGGGGTAATAAAATCACAAACGAAAAACTCTACTTGACAGTTAAACAATACACAAAAGAAGTGGGATAAACAACAACCGAACAACACCACTCGAGAGATACACAACACATCAAAGGCGTGGGATAATATCAACCGAAGAAGTCTACTCGAGATTTAAACAATACATAGAAGGAGTAAGAGTATCACAAATGAAGAACTCTACTTGAGAGTTAAACCACACACATAAGGAGTAGGATAAACACCAAATGTAAAATTCTACTCGAGGGTTAAACAACAGAATAAAGGAGTGGGATAATTACAAATGGAGAAGTCAATTTGAGATTTAAACAACACATCGGAGGGGTAATAAAATAACAAACGAAAAACTCTACTTGAGAGTTAAACAATACACAAAAGGAGTGGGATAAACAACAAACGAACAACACCACTCGAGAGATAAACAACACATCAAAGGAGTGGGATAATGTCAAACGAAGAAGTCTATTCGAGATTTAAACAATACATAGAAGGAGTAAGAGTATCACAAACGAAGAACTCTACTTGAGAGTTAAACCACACACATAAGGAGTAGGATAAAAACCCAATGTAAAATTCTACTCGAGAGTTAAACAACAGAATAAAGAAGGGGAATAATTACAAATGGAGAAGTCAATTTGAGATTTAAACAACACATCGGAGGGGTAATAAAATAACAAACGAAAAACTCTACTTGAGAGTTAAACAATACACAAAAGGAGTGGGATAAACAACAAACGAACAACACCACTCGAGAGATAAACAACACATCAAAGGAGTGGGATAATGTCAAACGAAAAAGTCTATTCGAGATTTAAACAATACATAGAAGGAGTAAGAGTATCACGAACAAAAGAACTCTACTTGAGAGTTAAACCACACACATAAGGAGTAGGATCAACACCAATTGTAAAATTCTACTCGAGAGTTAAACAACAGAATAAAGGTGTGGGATAATTACAAATGGAGAAGTCAATTTGAGATTTAAACAACACATCGGAGGGGTAATAAAATAACAAACGAAAAACTCTACTTGAGAGTTAAACAATACACAAACGGAGTGCGATAAACAACAAACGAACAGCACCACTCGAGAGATAAACAACACATCAAAGTTGTGGGATAATGTCAAACAAAGAAGTCCATTCGAGAATTAAACAATACATAGATGGAGTAAGAGTATCACGAACGAACTCTACTTGAGAGTTAAACCACACACATAAGGAGTACGATAAACACCAAACGTAAAATTCTACTCGAGAGTTAAACAACAAAATAAAGGAGTGGGATAATTACAAATGGAGAAGTCAATTTGAGATTTAAACAACACATGGGATGGGTAATAAATTAACAAACGAAAAACTCTACTTGAGAGTTAAACAAAAAAAAAATGGAGTGGGATAAACAACAAACGAACAACACCACTCTAGAGATATACAACACATCAAATGAGTGGGATAATGTATAACGAAGAAGTCTATTCCAGATTTAAACAATACACAGAAGGAGTAAGAGTATCACAAACGAAGACCTCTACTTGAGAGTTAAACCACACACATAAGGAGTGGGATAAACACCAAATGTAAAATTCTACTCGAGAGTTAAACAACAGAATAAAGGAGTGGGATAATTACAAATGGAGAAGTCAATTTGAGATTTAAACAACGCATTGGAGGGGTAATAAAATAACGAAAAACTCTACTTGAGAGTTAAACAATACACAAAGGAGTGGGATAAACAACAAGCGAACAACACCACTCGAGAGATAAACAACACATCAAAGGTGGGATAATGTCAACGAAGAAGTCTATTCGAGATTTAAACAATACACAGAAGGAGTCAGATTATCGCAAACGAAGAACTCTACTTGAGAGTTAAACTACACACATAAAGAGTAGGATAAACACCAAATGTAAAATTCTACTCGAGTTAAACAACAGAATAAAGAGTGGGATAATTACAAATGGAGAAGTCAATTTGAGATTTAAACAACACATCGGATGGGTAATAAAATAAAATAACAAGCGAAAACTCTACTTGAGAGTTAAACAATACACAAAAGGAGTGGGATAAACAACAAACGAACAACACCACTCGAGAGATAAACAACACATCAAAGGAGTGGGATATTGTCAAACTAAGAAGTCTATTGAGATTTAAACAATACATAGAAGGAGTAAGAGTATCACAAGCGAAGAACTCTACTTGAGAGTTAAACCACACACATAAGGTAGGATAAACACCAAATGTAAAATTCTACTCAAGAGTTAAACAACAGAATAAAGGAGTGGGATCATTACAAATGGAGAAGTCAATTTGAGATTTAAACAACACATCGGAGGGGTAATAAAATAACAAACGAAACACTCTACTTGAGAATTAAACAAAACATAAAAGGAGTTGGATAAACAACAAACGAACAACACCACTCTAGAGATGAACAACACATCAAAGGAGTGGGATATTGTCAAAGAAGAAGTCTATTCGAGATTTAAACAATACATAGAACGAGTAAGAGTATCACAAACGAAGAACTCTACTTGAGAGTTAAACCACACACATAAGGAGTAGGATAAACACCAAATGTAAAATTCTACTCGAGAGTTAAACAACAGAATAAAGGAGTGGGATAATTACAAATGGAGAAGTCAATTTGAGATTTAAACAACACATCGGAGGGGTAATAAAATAACAAACGAAAAACTCTACTTGAGAGTTAAACAATACACAAAAGGAGTGGGATAAACAACAAACGAACAACACCACTCGAGAGATAAACAACACATCAAAGGAGTGGGATAATGTCAAACGAACAAGTCTATTCGAGATTTAAACAATACACAGAAGGAGTAAGAGTATCACAAACGAAGAACTCTACTTGAGAGTTAAACCACACACATAAGGAGTAGGATAAACACCAAATGTAAAATTCTACTCGAGAGTTAAACAAGAGAATAAGGAGTGGGATAATTACAAATGGAGAAGTCAATTTGAGATTTAAACAACACATCGGAGGGGTAATAAAATAACAAACGAAAAACTCTACTTGAGAGTTAAACAATACACAAAAGGAGTGGGATCAACAACAAACGAACAACAGCACTCTAGAGATAAACAACACATCAAAGGAGTGGGATAATGTATAACGAGGAAGTCTATTCGAGATTTAAACAATACACAGAAGGACTAAGAGTATCACAAACGAAGAACTCTACTTGAGAGTTAAACCACACACATAAGGAGTAGGATAAACACCAAATGTAAAATTCTACTCGAGAGTTAAACAACAGAATAAAGGAGTGGGATAATTACAAATGGAGAAGTCAATTTGAGATTTAACCAACACATCGGAGGGGTAATAAAATAACAAACGAAAAACTCTACTTGAGAGTTAAACAATACACTAATGAAGTGGGATAAACAACAAACGAACAACACCACTCGAGAGATAAACAACACATCAAAGGAGTGGGATAATGTCAAACGAAGAAGTCTATTCGAGATTTAAACAATACACAGAAGGAGTAAGAGTATCACAAACGAAGAACTCTACTTGAGAGTTAAACCACACACATAAGGAGTAGGATAAACACCAAATGTAAAATTCTACTCGAGAGTTAAACAACAGAATAAAGGAGTGGGATAATTACAAATGGAGAAGTCAATTTGAGATTTAAACAACACATCGGAGGGTAATAAAATAACAAACGAAAAACTCTACTTGAGAGTTAAACAATACACAAAAGGAGTGGGATAAACAACAAATGAAAACACCACTCGAGAGATAAACAACACATCAAAGGAGTGGGATAATGTCAAACGAAGAAGTCTATTCGAGATTTAAACAATACATAGATGGAGTATGAGTATCACAAACGAAGAACTCTACTTGAGAGTTAAACCACACACATAAGGAGTGGGATAAACAATAAATGTAAAATTCTATTCGACAGTTAAACAACAGAATAAAGGAGTGGGATAATTACAAATGGAGAAGTCAATTTGAGATTTAAACAACACATCGGAGGGTAATAAAATAACAAACGAAAAACTCTACTTGAGAGTTAAACAATACACAAAAGAAGTGGGATAAACAACAAACGAACAACACCACATGAGAGATAAACAACACATCAAAGGAGTGGGATAATGTCAAACGAAGAAGTCTATTCGAGATTTAAACAATACAGAGAAGCAGTAAGAGTATCGCAAACGAAGAACTCTACTTGAGAGTTATACCACACACATAAGGACTAGGATAAAAAAAATGTAAAATTCTACTCGAGAGTTAAACAACAGAATAAAGGAGTGGGATAATTACAAATGGAGAAGTCAAATTGAGATTTAAACAACACATCGGAGGGGTAATGAAATAACAAACGAAAAACTCTACTCGAGTGTTAAACAATACACAAAAGGAGTGGGATAAACAACAAACGAACAACACCACTGTAGAGATAAACAACACATCAAAGGAGTGGGATAATGTCAAACGAAGAAATCTATTAGAGATTTAAACAATACATAGAAGGAGTAAGAGTATCACAAACAAAGAACTCTACTTGAGAGTTAAACCACACGCATAAGGAGTGGGATAAACAACAAATGTAAAATTCTACTCGAGAGTTAAACAACAGAATAAAGGAGTGGGATAATTACAAATGGAGAAGTCAATTTGAGATTTAAACAACACATCGGAGGGGTAATAAAATAACAAACGAAAAACTTTACTTGAGAGTTAAACAAAACATAAAAGGAGTGGGATAAACAACAAACGAACAACCCCACTCTAGAGATAAACAACACATCAAAGGATTGGGATAATGTCAAACGAAGAAGTCTATTAGAGATTTAAACAATACATAGAAGGAGTAGGAGTATCACAAACAAAGAACACTACATGAGAGTTAAACCACACACATAAGGAGTGGGATAAACAACAAATGTAAAATTCTACTCGAGAGTTAAACAACAGAATAAAGGAGTCGGATAATTACAAATGGTGAAGTCAATTTGAGATTTAAACAACACATCGGTGGGGTAATAAAATAACAAACGAAAAACTTTACTAGAGAGTTAAACAAAACATAAAAGGAGTGGGATACACAACAAACGAACAACACCACTCGAGAGATAAACAACACATCAAAGGAGTGGGATAATATCAAACGAAGAAGTCTATTCAAGATTTAAACAATACACAGAAGGAGTAAGAGTATGACAAACGAAGAACTCTACTTGAGAGTTAAACCACACACATAAGGAGTGGGATAAACAACAAATGTAAAATTTTACTCGAGAGTTAAATAACACATTAAAGGACTGGGAAAATTAGAAATGGGGAAGTCAATTTGAAGTTTAAACAACACATCAGAGGTGTAATAAAATAACAAACGAAAAACTCTACTTGAGAGTTAAACAAAACATAAAAGGAGTGGGATAAACAACAAACGAGCAACACCACTGTAGAGATAAACAACGCATCAAAGGAGTGGGATAATGTCAAACGAAGAAGTCTATTCGAGATTTAAACAATACACAGAAGGAGTAAGAGTATCACAAACGAAGAACTCTACTTGAGAGTTAAACCATACACATAAGGATTAGGATAAACAACAAATGTATAATTCTACTCGAGAGTTAAACAACAGAATAGAGGAGTGGGATAATTACAAATGGAGAATTCAATTTGAGATTTGAACAACACATCGGAGGGGTAATAAAATAACAAACGAAAAACTCTACTTGAGAGTTAAACAAAACATAAAAGGAGTGGGATCAACAACAAACGAGCAACACCACTGTAGAGATAAACAACGCATCAAAGGAGTGGGATAATGTCAAACGAAGGAGTCTATTCGAGATTTAGAGAATACATAGAAGGAGTATCACAAACAAAAAACTCTACTTGAGAGTTAAACCACACACATAACGAGTGGGATAAACAACAAATGTAAAATTCTGCTCGAGAGTTAAACAACAGTAGGATAATTACAAATGGAGAAGTCAATTTCAGATTTAAACAACACATCGGAGGGGTAATAAAATAACGAACGAAAAACTGTACTTGAGAGTTAAACAAAACACAAAAGTAGTGGGAGAAACAACAAATGAACAACACCACACGAGGGATAAACAACACATCAAAGGAGTGGGATAATGTCAAACGAAGAAGTCAATACGAGATTTAAATAATACACAGAAGAGTGAGAGTATCACAAACGAAGAAGTCTACTTGAGAGTTAAACCACACACATATGGAGTGGGATAAACAACAAATGTAAAATTCTACTCGTGAGTTAAACAACAGAATAAATGGGTGGGATAGTTACAAATGGAGAAGTCGATTTGAGATTTGAACAACACATCGGAGGGGTAATAAAATAACAAACGAAACTCTACTTGAGAGTTAAACAATACATAAAAAAGTGGGATAAACAACAAGCGAACAACACCACTCGAGAGATAAACAACACATCAAAGTCGTGGGATAATGTCAAACGAAGAAGTCTATTGAGATTTAAACAATACATAAAAGGAGTAAGAGTATCAGAAACGAAGAACTCTACTTGAGAGTTAAACCACACACATAAGGAGTAGGATAAACACCAAATGTAAAATTCTACTCAAGAGTTAAACAACAGAATAAAGGAGTGGGATAGTTACAAATGGAGAAGTCAATTTGAGATTTAAACAACACATCGGATGGGTAATAAAATAACAAACGAAAAACTCTACTTGCGAGTTAAACAAAACATACACAAAAGTGGGATAAACAACAAGCGAACAACACCACTCGAGAGATAAACAACACATCAAAGGGTGGGATAATGTCAAGCGAAGAAGTCTATTAGAGATTTAAACAATACATAGAAGGAGTAAGAGTATCACAAGCGAAGAACTCTACTTGAGAGTTAAACCACACACATAAGGAGTGGGATAAACACAAATGTAAAATTCTACTCGAGAGTTAAACAACAGAATAAAGACGTGGGATAATTACAAATGGAGAAGTCAATTTGAGATTTAAACAACACATCGGAGGGTAATAAAATAACAAGCGAAAAACTCTACTTGAGAGTTAAACAAAACATAAAAGGAGTGGGATAAACAACAAGCGAACAACACCACTCGAGAGATAAACAACACATCAAAAGGTGGGATAATGTCAACGAAGAAGTCTATTAGAGATTTAAACAATACATAGAAGGAGTAAGAGTATCACAAGCGAAGAACTCTACTTGAGAGTTAAACCACACACATAAGAGTAGGATAAACAACAAATGTAAAATTCTACTCGGAGTTAAACAACAGAATAAAGGAGTGGGATAATTACAAATGGAGAAGTCAATTTGAGATTTAAACAACACATCGGAAGGGTAATAAAATAACAAAGAAAAAACTACTTGAGAGTTAAACAAAACATCAAAGGAGTGGGATAAACAACAAGCGACCAACACCACTCGAGAGATAAACAACACAAAAGGTGGGATAATGTCGAAGAAAGAGAAAGATTATTAAATTTTACAATATACAAAGAGGTAGTCACAAGTATCACGAAGAACTCTACTTGAGAGTTAAACCACAAACATAAGGAGTAGGATAAACACCAAATGTATAATTCTACTCGAGAGTTAAACAACAGAATAAAGGAGTGGGAAAATTACAAATGGAGAAGTCAATTTGAGATTTAAACAACACATCGGAAGAATAATAAAATAACAAACGAAAAACTCTACTTGAGAGTTAAACAAAACATAAAAGGAGTGGGATAAACAACAAACGAGCAACACCACTGTAGAGATAAACAACGCATCAAAGGAGTGGGATAATGTCAAACGAAGAAGTCTATTTGAGATTTAAACAATACACAGAAGGAGTAAGAGTATCACAAACGAAGAACTCTACTTGAGAGTTAAACCACACACATAAGGAGTGGGATAAACAACAAATGTAAAATTCTACTCTTGAGTTAAACAACAGAATAAAGAAGTGGGATAATTACAAATGGATAAGTCAATTTGAGATTTAAACAACACATCGGAAGGGTAATAAAATAACAAACGAAAAACTCTACTTGAGAGTTAAACAATACATAAAAGTGGGATAAACAACAAGCGAACAACACCACTCGAGAGATAAACAACACGTCAAAGTAGTGGGACAATGTCAAACGAAGAAGTCTATTCGAGATTTAAACAATACACAGAAGGAGTAAGAGTATCACAAACGAAGAACTCTACTTGAGAGTTAAACCACACACATAAGGAGTAGGATAAACAACAAATGTAAAATTCTACTCGAGAGTTAAACAACAGAATAAAGGAGTGGGATAATTACAAATGGAGAAGTCAATTTGAGATTTAAACAACACATCGGAGGGGTAATAAAATAACAAACGAAAAACTCTACTTGAGAGTTAAACAAAACATAAAGAGTGGGATAAACAACAAGCGAACAACACCACTCGAGAGATAAACAACACATCAAAGGAGTGGGATAATGTCAACGAAGAAGTCTAATCGAGATTTAAACAATACACAGAAGGAGTAAGAGTATCACAAACGAAGAACTCTACTTGAGAGTTAAACCACACACATAAGGAGTGGGATAAACAACAAATGTAAAATTCTACTCGAGAGTTAAACAACAGAATAAAGGAGTGGGATAATTACAAATGGAGAAGTCAATTTGAGATTTAAACAACACATCGGAGGGTTAATAAAATAACATATGAAAAACTCTACTTGAGAGTTAAACAAAACATAAAAGGAGTGGGATAAACAACAAACGAACAACGCCACTCTAGAGATAAACAACACATCAAAGGAGTGGGATAATGTCAAACGAAGAAGTCTATTCGAGATTTAAACAATACACAGAAGGAGTAAGAGTATGACAAGCGAAGAACTCTACTTGAGAGTTAAACCACACACATAAGGAGTGGGATAAACAACAAATGTAAAATTCTACTCGAGAGTTAAACAACAGAATAAAAGAGTGGGGTGATTACAAATGGAGAAGTCAATTTGATATTTAAACAACACATCGGAGGGATAATAAAATAACAAACGAATAACTCTACTTGAGAGTTAAACAATACACATAAGGAGTGGGATAAACAACAAACGAACAACACCACTTGAGAGATAAACAACACATCAAAGGAGTGGGATAATGTCAAACGAAGAAGTCTATTCGAGATTTAAACAATACACAGAAGGAGTAAGAGTATCACAAACGAAGAACTCTACTCGAGAGTTAAACCACACACATAAGGAGTGGGATAAACAACAAATGTAAAATTCTACCCGAGAGTTAAACAACACAATAAAGGAGTGGGATAATTACAAATGAAGAAGTCAATTTGAGATTAAAACAACACATCGGAGGGGTAATAAAACAACAAACGAAAAACTCTACTTGCGAGTTGAACAATACACAAAAGGAGTTGGATAATGTCAAACGAAGAAGTCTATTCGTGATTTAAACAATACACAAAAGGAGTAAGAGTATCCCAAACGAAGAACTCTACTCGAGAGTTAAACAATACACAAAAGGAGTGGGATAAACAACAAATGTAAAATTCTACTCGAGAGTTAAACAACAGGATAATTACAAATGGAGAAGTCAATTTGATATTTAAACAACACATCGGAGGGATAATAAAATAACAAACGAAAAACTCTACTTGAGAGTTAAACAATACACAAAAGGAGTGGGATAAACAACAAACGAACAACACCACTCGAGAGATAAACAACACATCAAAGGAGTGCGATAATGTCAAACGAAGAAGTCTATTCGAGATTTAAACAATATAGAGAAGGAGTAAGAGTATCACATACGAAGAACTCTACTTGAGAGTCAAAACCACACACATAAGAAGTGGGATAAACAACAAATGTAAAATTCTACTCGAGAGTTAACCACCACAATAAAGGAGTGGGATAATTACAAATGGAGAAGTCAATTTGAGATTTAAACAACACATCGGAGGGGTAATAAAATAACAAACGAAAAACTCTACTTGAGAATTAAACAAAACATAAAAGGAGTTGGATAAACAACAAACGAACAACACCACTCGAGAGATAAACAACACATCAAAGGTGGGATAATGTCAAGCGAAGAAGTCTATTAGAGATTTAAACAATACATAGAAGGAGTAAGAGTATCACAAACGGAGAACTCTACTTGAGAGTTAAACCACACACATAAGGAGTGGGATAAACCACAAATGTAAAATTCTAATCGAGAGTTAAACAACCTAATAAAGGTGGGATAATTACAAATGGAGAAGTCAATTTGAGATTTAAACAACACATCGGAGGGGTAATAAAATAACAAGCGAAAAACTCTACTTGAGAGTTAAACAAAACATAAAAGGAGTGGGATAAAACAACGAACGAACAACACCACTCCAGAGATAAACAACACATCAAAGGTGGGATAATGTCAAGCGAAGAAGTCTATTAGAGATTTAAACAATACATAGAAGGAGTAAGAGTATCACAAGCGAAGAACTCTACTTGAGTTAAACCACACACATAAGGTGTGGGATAAACAACAAATGTAAAATTCTATTCGTGAGTTAAACAACGAGATAAAGGAATGGGATAATTACAAATGGAGAAGTCAATTTGAGATTTAAACAACACATCGAGGGGTAATAAAATAACAAACGAAAAACTATACTTGAGAGTTAAACAAAACATAAAAGGAGTGGGATAAACAACAAACAAACAACACCACTCGAGACATAAACACCACATCAAAGTCGTGGGATAAAGTAAAAATAAAAAGTCTATTAGAGATTTAAATAATACACAGAAGAGTTAGAGTATCACAAACGAAGAAGTCTACTTGAGAGTTAAACCACACACATAAGGAGTGGGATAAACAACAAATGTAAAATTCTACTCGAGAGTTAAACAACAGAATAAATGGGTGGGATAGTTACAAATGGAGAAGTCAATTTCAGATTTAAACAACACATCAGAGGGGTAATAAAATAACGAATGAAAAACTCTAATTGAGAGTTAAACAAAACACAAAAGGAGTGGGAGAAACAACAAACGAACAACACCACACGAGAGAGAAACAACACATCAAAGGAGTGGGATAATATCAAACGAAGAAGTCTATTCGTGATTTAAACAATAGACAGAAGAAGTAAGATTATCACAAACGAAGAACTCTACTTGAGAGTTAAACCACACACATAAGGAGTGGGATAAACAACAAATGTAAAATTCTACTCGAGAGTTAAACAACCCGATAAAGTAGTTGGATTATTAAAAATGGAAATCGATTTGAGATTTAAACAACACATCGGAGGGTAATAAAATAACAAGCGAAAAACTCTACTTGAGAGTTAAACAATACATAAAAGGTGGGATAAACAACAAGCGAACAACACCACTCGAGAGATAAACAACACATCAAAAAGGTGGGATAATGTCAAAGCGAAGAAGTCTATTGAGATTTAAACAATACATAGAAGGAGTAAGAGTATCACAAGCGAAGAACTCTACTTGAGAGTTAAACCACACACATAAGGAGTAGGATAAACACAAATGTAAAATTCTACTCGAGAGTTAAACAACAGAATAAAGGTGGGATAATTACAAATGGAGAAATCGATTTGAGATTTAAACAACACATCGGAGGGTAATAAAATAACAAGCGAAAAACTCTACTTGAGAGTTAAACAAAACATAAAAGAGTGGGATAAACAACAAGCGAACAACACCACTCGAGATAAACAACACATCAAAGGGTGGGATAATGTCAAGCGAAGAAGTCTATTGAGATTTAAACAATACATAGAAGGAGTAAGAGTATCACAAGCGAAGAACTCTACTTGAGAGTTAAACCACACACATAAAGTGGGATAAACAACAAATGTAAAATTCTACTCGAGAGTTAAACAACAGAATAAAGGTGGGATAATTACAAATGGAAGTCAATTTGAGATTTAAACAACACATCGGAGGGTAATAAAATAACAAGCGAAAACTCTACTTGAGAGTTAAACAATACATAAAAAGTGGGATAAACAACAAGCGAACAACACCACTCGAGAGATAAACAACACATCAAAGGTGGGATAATGTCAAGCGAAGAAGTCTATTAAGATTTAAACAATACATAGAACGAATAAGAGTATCACAAACGAAGAACTCTACTTGAGAGTTAAACCACACACATAAGGAGTGGGATAAACACCAAATGTAAAATTCTACTCGAGAGTTATACAACAGAATAAAGGAGTTGGATAATTACAAATGGAGAAGTCAATTTAAGATTTAAACAACACATCGGAGGGGTAATAAAATAACAAACGAAAAACTCTACTTGAGAGTTAAACAAAACATAAAAGGGGTGGGATAAACAACAAACGAACAACACCACTCTAGAGATAAACAACACATCAAAGGAGTGGGATAATGTCAAGCGAAGAAAGTCTATTAGATTTAAACAATACATAGAAGGAGTAAGAGTATATCAAAGCGAAGAACTCTACTTGAGAGTTAAACCACACACATAAGGAGTGGGATAAACAACAAATGTAAAATTCTACTCGAGAGTTAAACAACAGAATAAAGGAGTGGGATAATTACAAATGGAGAAGTCAATTTGAGATTTAAACAACACATCGGAGGGGTAATAAAATAACAAATGAAAAACTCTACTTGAGAGTTAAACAATACACAAAAGGAGTGGGACAAACAACAAACGATCACACCACTCGAGAGATAAACAACACATCAAAGGAGTGGGATAATGTCGAACGAAGAAGTTTAATTGAGATTTAAAAAATACACAGAAGGAGTAAGAGTATCACAGACGAAGAACTCTACTTGAGAGTTAAACCACACACGTAAGGAGTGGGATAAACAACAAATGTAAAATTCTACTCGAGAGTTAAACAACAGAATAAAGGAGTGGGATAATTACAAATGGAGAAGTCAATTTGAGATATAAACAACACATCGGAGGGGTAATAAAATAACAATCGAAACACTGTACTTGAGAATTAAACAAAACATAAAAGGAGTGGGATAAACAACAAACGAACAACACAACTCGAGAGATAAACAACACATCAAAGGAGTGGGATAATGTCAAACAAAGAAGTCTATCGAGATTTAAACAATACTTAGAAGGACTAAGAGTGTCACAAACAAAGAACTCTAGTTGAGCGTGAAACCACACACATAAGGAGTGGGATAAACAACAAATGTAAAATTCTACTCGAGAGTTAAATAACACAATAAAGGAGTGGGATGATTACAAATGGAGAAGTCAATTTGAGATTTAAACAACACATCGAAGAGGTAATAAAATAACAAATGAAAAACTCTACTTGAGAGTTAAACAAAACATAAAAGGGGTGGGAAAAACAACAAACGAACAACACCACTCTAGAGATAAACAACACATCAAAGGAGTGGGATAATGTATAACGAAGAAGTCTAATCGAGATTTAAACAATACATAGAAGGACTAAGAGTGTCACAAGCGAAGAACTCTACTTGAGAGTTAAACCACACACATAAGGAAGGATAAACAACAAATGTAAAATTCTACTCGAGAGTTAAACAACACAATAAAGGTGGGATAATTACAAATGGAGAAGTCAATTTGAGATTTAAACAACACATCGGAAGGGTAATAAAATAACAAGCGAAAAACTACTTGAGAATTAAACAAAACATAAAAGGAGTGGGATAAACAACAAACGAACAACACCACTCGAGAGATAAACAACACATCAAAGGAGTGGGATAATGTCAAATGAAGAAGTCTATTCGAGATTTAAAAAATACACAGAAGGAGTAAGAGTATCACAAACGAAGAACTCTACTTGAGAGTTAAACCAAACACATAAGGAGTGGGATAAACAACAAATGTAAAATTCTACTCGAGAGTTAAACAACACAATAAAGGAGTGGGATGATTACAAATGGAGAAGTCAATTTGAGATTTAAACAACACATCGGATGGGTAATAAAATAACGAAAACCTCTACTTCAGAGTTAAACAAAACATACAAGGAGTGGGATAAACAACAAACGAACAACACCGCTCGAGTGATAAACAACACATCAAAGGAGTGGGATAATATCAAACGAAGAAGTCTATTCGAGATTTAAACAATACAAAGAAGCAGTAAGAGTATCACAATCGAAGAACTCTACTTGAGAGTTAAACCACACACATAAGGAGTAGGATATACACCAAATGTAAAATTCTTCTCGAGAGTTAAACAACAGAATAAAGGAGTGAGATGATTACAAACGGAGAAGTCAATTTGAGATTTAAACAACACATCGGAGGGGTAATAAAATAACAAATGAAAAACTCTACTTGAGAGTTAAACAAAACATAAAAGGGGTGGGATAAACAACAAACGAACAACACCACTATAGAGATAAACAACACATCAAAGGAGTGGCATAATGTATAACGAAGAAGTCTATTCGAGATTTAAACAATACATAGAAGGAGTAAGAGTATCACAAGCGAAGAACTCTACTTGAGAGTTAAACCACACACATAAGGAGTGGGATAAACACAAATGTAAAATTCTACTCGAGTTAAACAACACAATAAAGGTGGGATAATTACAAATGGAGAAGTCAATTTGAGATTTAAACAACACATCGGAGGGTAATAAAATAACAAAGCGAAAAAACTACTTGAGAGTTAAACAATATATAAAAGGAGTGGGATAAACAACAAACGAACAACACCATTCGAGAGATAAACAACACAACAAAGGAGTGGGATAATGTCAAACGAAGAAGTCTATTCGAGATTTAAACAATACACAGAAGGAGTAAGAGTATCACAAACGAAGAACTCTACTTGAGAGTTAAACCACACACATAAGGAGTGGGATAAACAACAAATGTAAAATTCTACTCGAGAGTTAAACAACAGAATAAAGGAGTGGGATAATTACAAATGGCGAAGTCAATTTGAGATTTAAACAACACATCGGAGGTGTAATTAAATAACAAACGAAAAACTCTACTTGAGAGTTAAACAATACACAAAAGGAGTGGGATAAACAACAAACGAACAACACCACTCGAGAGTTAAACAACACATCAAAGGAGTGGGATAATGTCAAACGAAGAAGTCTATTCGAGATTTAAACAATACACAGAAGGAGTAAGAGTATCACAAACGAAGAACTCTACTTGAGAGTTAAACCACACACATAAGGATTGGGATAAACAACAAATGTATAATTCTACTCGAGAGTTAGACAAAACAATAAAGGAGTGGGAAAATTACAAATGGAGAAGTCAATTTGAGATTTAAACAACACATCAGAGAGGTGATAAAATAACAAATGAAAAACTCTACTTGAGAGTTAAACAAAACATAAAAGGTGTGGGATAAACAAGAAACGAACAACACCACTGTAGAGATAAACAACACATCAAAGGAGTGGGATAATGTCAAACGAAGAAGTCTATTCGAGATTTAAACAATACACAGAAGAAGTAAGAGTATCACAAACGAAAAACTCTACTTGAGAGTTAAACCACACACATAAGGAGTGGGATAAACAACAAATGTAAAATTCTACTCGAGAGTTAAACAACAGAATAAAGGAGTGGGATAATTACAAATGCAGAAGTCAATTTGAGATTTAAACAACACATCGGAGGAATAATAAAATAACAAACGAAAAACTCTACTTGTGAGCTAAACAAAACATAAAAGGAGTGGGATAAGCAACAAACGAGCAACACCACTGTAGAGATAAACAACGCATCAAAGGAGTTGGATAATGTCAAACGAAGAAGTCTGTTCGAGATTTAAACAATACACAGAAGGAGTAAGAGTATCACAAACGAAGAACTCTACTTGAGAGTTAAACCACACACACAAGGATTGGGATAAACAACAAATGTATAATTCTACTCGAGAGTTAAACAACAGGATAATTACAAATGGAGAAGTCAATTTGAGATTTAAACAACACATCGGAGGGGTAATAAAATAACAAACGGAAATCTCTACTTGTGAGTTAAACAAAACATAAAAGGAGTGGGATAATGTCAAGCGAAGAAGTCTATTAGAGATTTAAACAATACATAGAAGGGTAAGAGTATCACAAACGAAGAACTCTACTTGAGAGTTAAACCACACACATAAGGAGTGGGATAAACAACAAATGTAAAATTCTACTCGAGAGTTAAACAACAGAATAAAGGAGTGGGATAATTACAAATGGAGAAGTCAATTTGAGATTTAAACAACACATCGGAGGGGTAATAAAATAACAAATGAAAAACTCTACTTGAGAGTTAAACAAAACATAAAAGGAGTGGGATAAACAACAGACGAACAACACCACTCTAGAGATAAACAACACATCAAAGGAGTGGGATAATGTCAAACGAAGAAGTCTATACGAGATTTAATCAATACACAGAAGGAGTAAGAGTATCACAAACGGAGAACTCTACTTGAGAGTTAAACCACACACATAAGGAGTGGGATAAACCACAAATGTAAAATTCTACTCGAGAGTTAAACAACACAATAAAGGAGTGGGATAATTACAAATGGAGAAGTCAATTTGAGATTTAAACAACACATCGGAGGGGTAATAAAATGACAAACGAAAAACTCTACTTGAGAGTTAAACAAAACATAAAGTGGGATAAACAACAAGCGAACAACACCACTCGAGAGATAAACAACACATCAAAGGGTGGGATAATGTCAAGCGAAGAAGTCTATTAAAGATTTAAACAATACATAGAAGGAGTAAGAGTATCAAACGAAGAACTCTACTTTAGAGTTAAACCACACACATATGGAGTGGGATAAACAACAAATGTAAAATTCTACTCGAGAGTTAAACAACAGAATAAAGGTGTGGGATTTTTACAAAAGGAGAAGTCAATTTGAGATTTAAACAACACATCGGAGGGGTAATAAAATAACAAGCGAAAAACTCTACTTAAGAGTTAAACAATACATAAAAAGTGGGATAAACAACAAGCGAACAACACCACTCGAGAGATAAACAACACATCAAAGGTGGGATAATGTCAAGCGAAGAAGTCTATTAGAGATTTAAACAATACATAGAAGGTAAGAGTATCACAAATGAAGAACTCTACTTGAGAGTTAAACCACACACATAAGAAGTGGGATAAACAACAAATGTAAAATTATACTCGAGAGTTAAACAACAGAATAAAGGTGGGATAATTACAAATGGAGAAATCGATTTGAGATTTAAACAACACATCGGAGGTAATAAAATAACAAACGAAAAACTCTACTTGAGAGTTAAACAAAACAAAAGGAGTGGGATAAACAACAAGCGAACAACACCACTCGAGTTAAACAACACACTAAAGGAGTGGGATAATGCCGACGAAGAAGTCTATTCGTGATTTAAACAATACACAGAAGGAGTAAGAGTATGACAAACGAAGAACATTACTTGAGAGTGAAACAACACAAATAAGGAGTTGGATAAACAATAAAAATAAAATTCTACTCGAGAGTCAAACAACACAATAAAGGAGTGGGATAATTACAAATGGAGAAATCAATTTGAGATTTAAACAACACACAGGAGGAGTAATAAAATAACGAACGAAGAACTCTACTTGAGAGTTAAACAATAAACATAAAGTGGGATAAACAACAAGCGAACACCACTCGAGAGATAAACAACACAGCAAAGGAGTGGGATAATGTCAAACGAAGAAGTCTATTCGAGATTTAAACAATACACAAAAGGAGTAAGAGTATCACAAACGAAGAACTCTAGTTGAGAGTTAAACCACACACATAAGGAGTGGGATAAACAACAAATGTAAAATTCTACTCGAGAGTTAAACAACACAATAAAGTAGTGGGATAATTACAAATGGAGAAATCAATTTGAGATTTAAAAAACACATCGGAGGGTAAAAAAATTAACAAATGAAAAACTCTACTTGAGAGTTAAACAAAACATAAAAGTGAGATAAACAACAAACGAACAACACCACTCGAGAGTTAAACAACACATCAAAGGAGTGGGATACTGTCAAACGAAGAAGTCTATTCGAAATTTGAACAATACATCGAAGCAGTAAGAGTATCACAAATGAAGAACTCTACTTGAGAGTTAAACCACACACATAAGGAGTGGGATAAACAACAAATGTAAAATTCTACTCGAGAGTTAAACAACACAATAAAGTAGTGGGATAATTACAAATGGAGAAGTCAATTTGAGATTTAAAAAACACATCGGAGGGGTAATAAAATAACAAACGAAAAACTCAACTTGAGAGTTAAACAATACAAAAAAGGAGTGGGATAAACAACAAGCGAACAACACCACTCGAGAGATAAACAACACATCAAAGGGTGGGATAATGTCAAACGAAGAAGTCTATTTGAGATTTAAACAATACAAAGAAGGAGTAAGAGTATCACAAACGAAGAACTCTACTTGAGAGTTAAACCACACACATAAGGAGTGGGATAAACAACAAATGTAAAATTCTACTCGAGGTTAAACAACAGAATAAAGGTGGGATAATTACAAATGGAAATCAATTTGAGATTTAAACAACACATCGGAGGGTATTAAAATAACAAACGAAAAACTCTACTTGAGAGTTAAACAAAACATAAAAGTGGGATAAACAACAAGCGAACAACACCACTCGAGATAAACAACACATCAAAGGTGGGATAATGTCAAGCGAAGAAGTCTATTAGAGATTTAAACAATACATAGAAGGAGTAAGAGTATCACAAGCGAAGAACTCTACTTGAGAGTTAAACCACACACATACGGAGTGGGATAAACAACAAATGTAAAATTCTACTCGAGAGTTAAACAACCAATAAAGGTGGGATAATTACAAATGGAGAAGTCAATTTGAGATTTAAACAACACATCGGAGGGTAATAAAATAACAAGCGAAAAACTCTACTTGAGAGTTAAACAAAACATAAAAGGTGGGATAAACAACAAGCGAACAACACCACTCTGAGATAAACAACACATCAAAGGTGGGATAATGTCAAGCGAAGAAGTCTATTAAAGATTTAAACAATACATAGAAGGAGTAAGAGTATCACAAGCGAAGAACTCTACTTGAGAGTTAAACCACACACATAAGGAGTGGGATAAACAACAAATGTAAAATTCTACTCGGGAGTTGAACAACCTGAATAAAGGAGTGGGATAATTACAAATGGAGAAGTCAATTTGAGATTTAAACAACACATTGGAGGGGTAATAAACTAACAAACAAAAAACTCTACTTGAGAGTTAAACAATACATAAAAGGAATGGGATAAACAACAAGCGAACAACACCACTCGAGTGATCAACAACACATCAAAGGAGTGGGATAATGTCAAATGAAGAAGTCTATTCGAGTTTTAAATAATATACAAAAGGACTAAGAGTATCACAAACGAAGAACTCTACTTGAGAGTTAAACCACACACATAAGGAGTTGGATAAACAACAAATGTAAAATTCTACTCGAGAGTTAAACAACACAATAAGGGTGTGGTATAATTACAAATGGAGAAGTCGATTTGAGATTTGAACAACACATCGGAGGGGTAATAAAATAACAAACGAAACTCTACTTGAGAGTTAAACAATACACAAAAAAGTGGGATACACAACAAACGAACAACACCACTCGAGAGATAAACAACACATCAAAGGAGTGGGATAAAGTCAAACGAAGAAGTCTATTTGAGATTTAAACAATACATAGAAGGAGTAAGAGTATCACAAACGAAGAACTCTACTTGTGAGTTAAACCACACACATAAGGAGTGGGATAAACAACAAATGTAAAATTCTCGAGAGTTAAACAACAGAATAAAGGAGTGGGATAATTACAAATGGCGAAGTCAATTTGAGATTTAAACTATACATCGGAGGGTAATAAAATAACAGAAAAACTCTACTTGAGAGTTAAACAATACATAAAAGTGGGATAAACAACAAGCGAACAACACCACTCGAGAGATAAACAACACATCAAAGGTGGGATAATGTCAAGCGAAGAAGTCTATTGAGATTTAAACAATACATAGAAGGAGTAAGAGTATCACAAGCGAAGAACTCTACTTGAGAGTTAAACCACACATAAGGAGTGGGATAAACAACAAATGTAAAATTCTACTCAGAGTTAAACAACACAATAAAGGTGGGATAATTACAAATGGAGAAGTCAATTTGAGATTTAAACAACACATCGGAGGGTAATAAAATAACAAATGAAAAACTCTACTTGAGAGTTAAACAAAACATAAAGAGTGGGATAAACAACAAGCGAACAACACCACTCGAGATAAACAACACATCAAAGGAGTGGGATAATGTCAAGCGAAGAAGTCTATTAGATTTAAACAATACATAGAAGGAGTAAGAGTATCACAAGAAGAACTCTACTTGAGAGTTAAACCACACACATAAGGAGTGGGATAAACAACAAATGTAAAATTCTACTCGAGTTAAACAACACAATAAAGGTGGGATAATTACAAATGGAGAAGTCAATTTGAGATTTAAACAACACATCGGAGGGTAATAAAATAACAAGCGAAAACTCTACTTGAGAGTTAAACAAAACATAAAAGGGGTGGGATAAACAAGAAACGAACAACACCACTCTAGAGATAAACAACACATCAAAGGAGTGGGATAATGTCAAACGAAGAAGTCTATTCGAGATTTAAACAATACAAAGAAGGAGTAAGAGTATCACAAACGAAGATCTCTACTTGAGAGTTAAACCACACACATAAAGAGTGGGATAAACAACAAATGTAAAATTCTACTCGAGAGTTAAACAACACAATAAAGGAGTGGGATAATTACAAATGGAGAAGTCAATTTGAGATTTAAACAACACATCGGAGGGTAATAAAATAACAGAAAAACTCTACTTGAGAGTTAAACAATACACAAAAGGAGTGGGATAAACAACAAACGAACAACACCACTCGAGTGATAAAAAACACATCAAAGGAGTGGGATAATGTCAAACGAAGAAGTCGATTTGAGATTTAAACAATACATTGAAGGAGTAAGAGTATCACAAACAAAGAACTCTACTTGAGAGTTAAACCACACACATAAGGAGTGGGATAAACCACAAATGTAAAATTCTACTCGAGAGTTAAACAACACAATAAAGAGTGGGATAATTACAAATGGAGAAGTCAATTTGAGATTTAAACAACACATCGGAGGGTAATAAAATAACAAAAAAACTCTACTTGAGAGTTAAACAAAACATAAAAGGAGTGGGATAAACAACAAACGAGCAACACCACTGTAGAGATAAACAACGCATCAAAGGAGTGGGATAATGTCAAACGAAGAAGTCTATTTGAGATTTAAACAATACACAGAAGGAGTAATAGTATCACAAACGAAGAACTCTACATTCGAGTTAAACCACACACATAAGGAGTGGGATAAACAACAAATGTAAAATTCTACTCGAGAGTTAAACAACACAATAAGGAGTGGGATAATTACAAATGGAGAAGTCAATTTGAGATTTAAACAACACATCGGAGGGGTAATAAAATAACAAACGAAAAACTGTACTTGAGAGTTAAACAAAACATAAAAGTGGGATAAACAACAAGCGAACAACACCACTCGAGAGATAAACAACACATCAAAGGTGGGATAATGTCAAAGAAGAAGTCTATTAGAGATTTAAACAATACACGGAAGGTAAGAGTATCACAAACGAAGAACTCTACTTGAGAGTTAAACCTCACACATAAGGATTGGGATAAACAACAAATGTATAATTCTACTCGAGAGTTAAACAACCTGATAAAGAGTGGGATAATTACAAATGGATCGGAGAAGAATTTGAGATTTAAACAACACATCGGAGGGTAATAAAATAACAAGCGAAAAACTCTACTTGAGAGTTAAACAAAACATAAAGGAGTGGGATAAACAACAAGCGAACAACACCACTGAGAGATAAACAACACATCAAGAGGTGGGATAATGTCAAGCGAAGAAGTCTATTGAGATTTAAACAATACATAGAAGGAGTAAGAGTATCACGAAGAACTCTACTTGAGAGTTAAACACACACATAAGAGTGGGATAAACAACAAATGTAAAATTCTACTCGAGAGTTAAACAACACAATAAAGGTGGGATAATTACAAATGGAGAAGTCGATTTGAGATTTAAACAACACATCGGAGGGTAATAAAATAACAAGCGAAAACTCTACTTGAGAGTTAAACAAAACATAAGGAGTGGGATAAACAACAAGCGAACAACACCACTCAGAGATAAACAACACATCAAAGGTGGGATAATGTCAAGCGAAGAAGTCTTAGAGATTTAAACAATACATAGAAGGAGTAAGAGTATCACAAGCGAAGAACTCTACTTGAGAGTTAAACCACACAAATAAGAAGTGGGATAAACAACAAATGTAAAATTCTACTCGAGAGTTAAACAACAGAATAAAGGTGGGATAATTACAAATGGAGAAGTCGATTTGAGATTTAAACAACACATCGGAGGGTAATAAAATAACAAATGAAAAACTCTACTTGAGAGTTAAACAAAACATAAAGAGTGGGATAAACAACAAGCGAACAACACCACTCGAGAGATAAACAACACATCAAAGGGTGGGATAATGTCAAGCGAAGAAGTCTATTAGAGATTTAAACAATACATAGAAGGAGTAAGAGTATCACAAGCGAAGAACTTTACTTCAGAGTTAAACCACACACATAAGGAGTGGGATAAACAACAAATGTAAAATTCTACTCGAGTTAAACAACACAATAATAAAGGTGGGATAATTACAAATGGAAGTCGATTTGAGATTTAAACAACACATCGGAGGGTAATAAAATAACAAATGAAAAACTCTACTTGAGAGTTAAACAAAACATAAAAAGTGGGATAAACAACAAGCGAACAACACCACTCTGAGATAAACAACACATCAAAGGGTGGGATAATGTCAAACGAAAATCTATTGAGATTTAAACAATACACAGAAGAAGAAAGAGTATCACAAACGAAGAACTCTACTTGAGAGTTAAACCACACACATAAGGAGTGGGATAAACAACAAATGTAAAATTTTACTCGAGAGTTAAACAACACAATAAAGGGTGGGATAATTACAAATGGAAATCAATTTGAGATTTAAACAACACATCGGAGGGTAATAAAATAACAAATGAAAAACTCTACTTGAGAGTTAAACAAAACATAAAGAGTGGGATAAACAACAAGCGAACAACACCACTCTAGAGATAAACAACACATCAAAGGGTGGGATAATGTCAAACGAAGAAGTCTGTTCGAGATTTAAACAATACACAGAAGGAGTAAGAGTATCACAAACGAAGAACTCTACTTGAGAGTTAAACCACACACACAAGGATTGGGATAAACAACAAATGTATAATTCTACTCGAGAGTTAAACAACAGGATAATTACAAATGGAGAAGTCAATTTGAGATTTAAACAACACATCGGAGGGGTAATAAAATAACAAACGGAAATCTCTACTTGTGAGTTAAACAAAACATAAAAGGAGTGGGATAAACAACAAACGAGCAACACCACTGTAGAGATAAAAAACGCATCAAAGGAGTGGGATAATGTCAAACGAAGAAGTCTATTCAAGATTTAAACAATACACAGAAGGAGTAAGAGTATCACAAACGAAGAACTCTACTTGAGAGTTAAACCACACACATAAGGAGTGGGATAAACAACAAATGTAAAATTCTACTCGAGAGTTAAACAACACAATAAAGGAGTGGGATAATTACAAATGGAGAAGTCAATTTGAGATTTAAACAAAACATCGGAGGGATAATAAAATAACAAACGAAAAATCTACTAGAGAGTTAAACAAAATATAAAAGGAGTGGGATAAACAACAAACGAGCAACACCACTGTAGAGATAAACAACGCATCAAAGGAGTGGGATAATGTAAAACGAAGAAGTCTATTCGAGATTTAAACAATACACAGAAGGAGTAAGAGTATCACAAACGAAGAACTCTACTTGAGAGTTAAACCACACACATAAGGAGTGGGATAAACAACAAATGTAAAATTCTACTCGAGAGTTAAACAACACAATAAAGGAGTGGGATAATTACAAATGGAGAAGTCAATTTGAGATTTAAACAACACATCGGAGGGGTAATAAAATAACAAATGAAAAACTCTACTTGAGAGTTAAACAAAACATAAAAGGTGTGGGATAAACAACAAACGAGCAACACTACTGTAGAGATAAACAACACATCAAAGGGTGGGATAATGTATCAACGAAGAAGTCTATTCGAGATTTAAACAATACAAAGAAGGAGTAAGAGTATCACAAACGAAGAACTCTACTTGAGAGTTAAACCACACACATAAAGAGTGGGATAAACAACAAATGTAAAATTCTACTCGAGAGTTAAACAACACAATAAAGGAGTGGGATAATTACAAATGGAGAAGTCAATTTGAGATTTAAACAACACATCGGAGGTGTAATAAAATAACAAATGAAAAACTCTACTTGAGAGTTAAACAAAACATAAAAGGTGGGATAAACAACAAGCGAACAACACCACTCTGAGATAAACAACACATCAAAGGAGTGGGATAATGTCAAACGAAGAAGTCTATTCGAGATTTAAACAATACACAGAAGGAGTAAGAGTATCACAAACAAAGAACTCTACTTGAGAGTTAAACCACACACATAAGGAGTGGGATAAACAACAAATGTAAAATTCTACTCGAGAGTTAAACAACACAATAAAGGTGTGGGATAATTACAAATGGAGATGTCAATTTGAGATTTAAACAACACATCGGAGGGGTAAAAAAATAACAAACGAAAACTCTACTTGAGAGTTAAACAATACATAAAGAGTGGGATAAAC
Organism: Plantago major; assembly: GCA_026545765.1. Lineage (NCBI taxonomy): Eukaryota > Viridiplantae > Streptophyta > Magnoliopsida > Lamiales > Plantaginaceae > Plantago > Plantago major. The sequence continues at coordinate 37,925,396 of CM048843.1, read as the reverse complement.
AACAAGCGAACAACACCACTCTGAGATAAACAACACATCAAAGGTGGGATAATGTCAAGCGAAGAAGTCTATTAGAGATTTAAACAATACATAGGAAGGTAAGAGTATCACAAACGAAGAACTCTACTTGAGAGTTAAACCACACACATAAGAAGTGGGATAAACAACAAATGTAAAATTCTACTCGAGAGTTAAACAACACAATAAAGGTGGGATAATTACAAATGGAGAAGTCGATTTGAGATTTAAACAACACATCGGAGGGTAATAAAATAACAAGCGAAAAACTCTACTTGAGAGTTAAACAAAACATAAAGAGTGGGATAAACAACAAGCGAACAACACCACTCTGAGATAAACAACACATCAAAAGGTGGGATAATGTCAAGCGAAGAAGTCTATTAGAGATTTAAACAATACATAGAAGGAGTAAGAGTATCACAAGCGAAGAACTCTACTTGAGAGTTAAACCACACACATAAGAGTGGGATAAACAACAAATGTAAAATTCTACTAGAGTTAAACAACACAATAAAGGTGGGATAATTACAAATGGAGAAATCGATTTGAGATTTAAACAACACATCGGAGGGTAATAAAATAACAAGCGAAAACTCTACTTGAGAGTTAAACAAAACATAAAGAGTGGGATAAACAACAAGCGAACAACACCACTAGAGATAAACAACACATCAAAGGAGTGGGATAATGTCAAGCGAAGAAGTCTATTGAGATTTAAACAATACATAGAAGGTAAAGAGTATCACAAGCGAAGAACTCTACTTGAGAGTTAAACCACACACATAAGGAGTGGGATAAACAACAAATGTAAAATTCTACTCGAGAGTTAAACAACACAATAAAGGTGGGATAATTACAAATGGAAATCGATTTGAGATTTAAACAACACATCGGAGGTAATAAAATAACAAATGAAAAACTCTACTTGAGAGTTAAACAAAACATAAAGAGTGGGATAAACAACAAGCGAACAACACCACTCGAGAGATAAACAACACATCAAAAGGTGGGATAATGTCAAGCGAAGAAGTCTATTAGAGATTTAAACAATACATAGAAGGTAAGAGTATCACAAGCGAAGAACTCTACTTGAGAGTTAAACCACACACATAAGAGTGGGATAAACAACAAATGTAAAATTCTACTAGAGAGTTAAACAACACAATAAAGGGTGGGATAATTACAAATGGAGAAGTCAATTTGAGATTTAAACAACACATCGGAGGGTAATAAAATAACAAGCGAAAACTCTACTTGAGAGTTAAACAAAACATAAAAGGAGTGGGATAAACAACAAGCGAACAACACCACTCGAGAGATAAACAACACATCAAAAGGTGGGATAATGTCAAACGAAGAAGTCTATTGAGATTTAAACAATACATAGAAAGGGTAAGAGTATCACAAGCGAAGAACTCTACTTGAGAGTTAAACCACACACATAAGAGTGGGATAAACAACAAATGTAAAATTCTACTCGAGTTAAACAACACAATAAAGTAGTGGGATAACTACAAATGGAGAAGTCAATTTGAGATTTAAAAAACACATCGGAGGGTAATAAAATAACAAGCGAAAAACTCTACTTGAGAGTTAAACAAAACATAAAAGGTGGGATAAACAACAAGCGAACAACACCACTCGAGAGATAAACAACACATCAAAGGTGGGATAATGTCAAACGAAGAACTCTATTTGAGATTTAGACAATACACAGAAGGAGTAAGAGTATCACAAACGAAGAACTCTACTTGAGCGTTAAACCACACATAAGGAGTGGGATAAACAACAAATGTAAAATTCTACTCGAGAGTTAAACAACAGAATAAAAGAGTGGGATAATTACAAATGGCGAAGTCAATTTGAGATTTAAACAACACATCGGAGGGTAATAAAATAACAAATGAAAAACTCTACTTGAGAGTTAAACAAAACATAAAGAGTGGGATAAACAACAAGCGAACAACACCACTCGAGAGATAAACAACACATCAAAGGAGTGGGATAATGTCAAACGAAGAAGTCTATTCGAGATTTGAACAATACACAGAAGGAGTAAGAGTATCACAAACGAAGAACTCTACTTGAGAGTTAAACCACACACATAAGAAGTGGGATAAACAACAAATGTAAAATTCTACTCGAGAGTTAAACAACACAATAAAGCAGTGGGATAATTACAAATGTAGAAGTCAATTTGAGATTTAAAAAACACATCGGAGGGGTAATAAAATAACAAACGAAAAACTCAACTTTAGAGTTAAACAATACACAAAAGGAGTGGGATAAACAACAAACGAACAACATTATTCGAGAGATAAACAACACAGCAAAGGAGTGGGATAATGTCAAACGAAGAAGTCTATTCGAGATTTAAACAATACACACAAGGAGTAAGAGTATCACAAACGAAGAACTCTAGTTGAGAGTTAAACCACACACATAAGGAGTGGGATAAACAACAAATGTAAAATTCTACTCGAGAGTTAAACAACCTGAATAAAGGTGGGATAATTACAAATGGAGAAGTCGATTTGAGATTTAAACAACACATCGGAGGGTAATAAAATAACAAGCGAAAAACTCTACTTGAGAGTTAAACAAAACATAAAGGAGTGGGATAAACAACAAGCGAACAACACCACTCGAGAGATAAACAACACATCAAAGGTGGGATAATGTCAACGAAGAAGTCTATTAAGATTTAAACAATACATGAAGGAAGAAGAGTATCACAAGCGAAGAACTCTACTTGAGAGTTAAACCACACACATAAGGAGTGGGATAAACAACAAATGTAAAATTCTACTCGAGAGTTAAACAACACAATAAAGGTGTGGGATAATTACAAATGGAGATGTCAATTTGAGATTTAAACAACACATCGGAGGGGTAATAAAATAACAAACGAAACTCTACTTGAGAGTTAAACAATACATAAAAGGTGGGATAAACAACAAGCGAACAACACCACTCGAGAGATAAACAACACATCAAAGGTGGGATAATGTCAAGCGAAGAAGTCTATTAGAGATTTAAACAATACATAGAAGGGTAAGAGTATCACAAGCGAAGAACTCTACTTGAGAGTTAAACCACACACATAAGGAGTGGGATAAACAACAAATGTAAAATTCTACTCGAGAGTTAAACAACAGAATAAAGGTGGGATAATTACAAATGGAAATCGATTTGAGATTTAAACAACACATCGGAGGGTAATAAAATAACAAATGAAAAACTCTACTTGAGAGTTAAACAATACATAAAAGTGGGATAAACAACAAGCGAACAACACCACTCGAGAGATAAACAACACATCAAAGGTGGGATAATGTCAAGCGAAGAAGTCTATTGAGATTTAAACAATACAAGGAAGGTAAGAGTATCACAAGCGAAGAACTCTACTTGAGAGTTAAACCACACACATAAGGAGTAGGATAAACACCAAATGTAAAATTCTACTCGAGAGTTAAACAACAGAATAAAGGAGTGGGATAATTACAAATGGAGAAGTCAATTTGAGATTTAACCAACACATCGGAGGGTTAATAAAATAACAAATGAAAAACTCTACTTGAGAGTTAAACAAAACATAAAAGGAGTTGGATAAACAACAAACGAACAACACCACTCGAGAGATAAACAACACATCAAAGGAGTGGGATAATGTCAAACGAACAAGTCTATTCGAGATTTAAACAATACACAGAAGGAGTAAGAGTATCACAAACGAAGAACTCTACTTGAGAGTTAAACCACACACATAAGGAGTGGGATAAACAACAAATGTAAAATTCTACTCGAGAGTTAAACAACACAATAAAGGAGCGGGATAATTATAAATTGAGAAGTCAATTTGAGATTTAAACAACACATCGGAGAGGTAATAAAATAACAAACGAAAAACTCTACTTCAGAGTTAAACAAAACATAAAAGGAGTTGGATAAACAACAAACGAACAACACCACTCGAGAGATAAACAACACATCAAAGGTGGGATATTGTCAAGCGAAGAAGTCTATTAGAGATTTAAACAATACATAGAAGGAGTAAGAGTATCACAAGCGAAGAACTCTACTTGAGAGTTAAACCACACACATAAGAGTGGGATAAACAACAAATGTAAAATTCTACTCGAGTTAAACAACAGAATAAAGGTGGGATAATTACAAATGGAGAAGTCGATTTGAGATTTAAACAACACATCGGAGGGTAATAAAATAACAAGCGAAAAACTACTTGAGAGTTAAACAATACATAAAAGGTGGGATAAACAACAAGCGAACAACACCACTCGAGAGATAAACAACACATCAAAAGGTGGGATAATGTCAAGCGAAGAAGTCTATTAGAGATTTAAACAATACACGAGAAGGGTAAGAGTATCATCACAAGCGAAGAACTCTACTTGAGAGTTAAACCACACACATAAGGAGTGGGATAAACAACAAATGTAAAATTCTACTAAGAGTTAAACAACAGAATAAAGGAGTGGGATAATTACAAATGGAGAAGTCAATTTGAGATTTAACCAACACATCGGAGGGGTAATAAAATAACAAATGAAAAACTCTACTTGAGAGTTAAACAAAACATAAAAGGGGTTGGATAAACAACAAGCGAACAACACCACTCGAGAGATAAACAACACATCAAAGGGTGGGATAATGTCAAGCGAAGAAGTCTATTGAGATTTAAACAATACATAGAAGGAGTAAGAGTATCACAAGCGAAGAACTCTACTTGAGAGTTAAACCACACACATAAGGAGTGGGATAAACAACAAATGTAAAATTCTACTAGAGTTAAACAACACAATAAAGGGTGGGATAATTACAAATGGAAATCGATTTGAGATTTAAACAACACATCGGAGGTAATAAAATAACAAATGAAAAACTCTACTTGAGAGTTAAACAATACACATAAAGGGTGGGATAAACAACAAGCGAACAACACCACTCGAGAGATAAACAACACATCAAAGGGTGGGATAATGTCAAGCGAAGAAGTCTATTAGAGATTTAAACAATACAGAAAGGTAAGAGTATCACAAGCGAAGAACTCTACTTGAGAGTTAAACCACACACATAAGGAGTGGGATAAACAACAAATGTAAAATTTTACTCGAGAGTTGAACAACACAATAAAGGTGGGATAATTACAAATGGAAATCAATTTGAGATTTAAACAACACATCGGAGGGTAATAAAATAACAAATGAAAACTCTACTTGAGAGTTAAACAAAACATAAAGGAGTGGGATAAACAACAAGCGAACAACACCACTCAGAGATAAACAACACATCAAAGGAGTGGGATAATGTCAAGCGAAGAAGTCTATTAGATTTAAACAATACATAGAAGAGTAAAGTATCACAAGCGAAGAACTCTACTTGAGAGTTAAACCACACACATAAGGAGTGGGATAAACAACAAATGTAAAATTCTACTAGAGAGTTAAACAACAGAATAAAGGGTGGGATAATTACAAATGGAGAAGTCAATTTGAGATTTAAACAACACATCGGAGGGTAATAAAATAACAAGCGAAAACTCTACTTGAGAGTTAAACAAAACATAAAAGGGTGGGATAAACAACAAGCGAACAACACCACTCTGAGATAAACAACACATCAAAGGTGGGATAATGTCAAGCGAAGAAGTCTATTAGATTTAAACAATACATAGAAGGAGTAAGAGTATCACAAGCGAAGAACTCTACTTGAGAGTTAAACCACACACATAAAGAGTGGGATAAACAACAAATGTAAAATTCTACTCGAGAGTTAAACAACACAATATAAAGGTGGGATAATTACAAATGGAGAAGTCGATTTGAGATTTAAACAACACATCGGAGGGTAATAAAATAACAAATGAAGAACTCTACTTGAGAGTTAAACAATACATAAAAGGAGTGGGATAAACAACAAGCGAACAACACCACTCTAGAGATAAACAACACATCAAAGGTGGGATAATGTCAAAGAAGAAGTCTATTAAGATTTAAACAATACATAGAAGGAGTAAGAGTATCACAAGCGAAGAACTCTACTTGAGAGTTAAACCACACATAAGAGTGGGATAAACAACAAATGTAAAATTCTACTCGAGAGTTAAACAACACAATAAAGGTGGGATAATTACAAATGGAGAAGTCGATTTGAGATTTAAACAACACATCGGAGGGTAATAAAATAACAAGCGAAAAACTCTACTTGAGAGTTAAACAATACATAAAAGTGGGATAAACAACAAGCGAACAACACCACTCGAGAGATAAACAACACATCAAAGGGTGGGATAATGTCAAGCGAAGAAGTCTATTAGAGATTTAAACAATACATAGAAGGAAAAGAGTATCACAAGCGAAGAACTCTACTTGAGAGTTAAACCACACACATAAAAGTGGGATAAACAACAAATGTAAAATTCTACTGAGAGTTAAACAACACAATAAAGAAAGGTGGGATAATTACAAATGGAGAAAGTCGATTTGAGATTTAAACAACACATCGGAGGGTAATAAAATAACAAAGCGAAAAACTCTACTTGAGAGTTAAACAAAACATAAAGGTGGGATAAACAACAAGCGAACAACACCACTCGAGAGATAAACAACACATCAAAGGTGGGATAATGTCAACGAAGAAGTCTATTAGAGATTTAAACAATACATAGAAGGAGTAAGAGTATCACAAGCGAAGAACTCTACTTGAGAGTTAAACCACACACATAAGGAGTGGGATAAACAACAAATGTAAAATTCTACTAGAGTTAAACAACCTGATAAAGGTGGGATAATTACAAATGGAGAAGTCAATTTGAGATTTAAACAACACATCGGAGGGTAATAAAATAACAAGCGAAAAACTCTACTTGAGAGTTAAACAATACATAAAAGTGGGATAAACAACAAGCGAACAACACCACTCGAGAGATAAACAACACATCAAAGGTGGGATAATGTCAAACGAAGAAGTCTATTCGAGATTTGAACAATACACAGAAGGAGTAAGAGTATCACAAACGAAGAACTCTACTTGAGAGTTAAACCACACACATAAGGAGTGGGATAAACAACAAATGTAAAATTCTACTCGAGAGTTAAACAACAGAATAAAGGAGTTGGATAATTACAAATGGAGAAGTCAATTTGAAATTTAAACAACACATCGGACGGGTAATAAAATAACAAATGAAAAACTCTACTTGAGAGTTAAACAATACATAAAGGAGTGGGATAAACAACAAACGAACAACACCACTCGAGAGTTAAACAACACATCAAAGAAGTGGGATAATGTCAAACGAAGAAGTCTATTCGAGATTTAAACAATACACAGAAGGAGTAAGAGTATGACAAGCGAAGAACTCTACTTGAGAGTTAAACCACACACATAAGGAGTGGGATAAACAACAAATGTAAAATTCTACTCAAGAGTTAAACAACAGAATAAAAGAGTGGGATAGTTACAAATGGCGAAGTCAATTTGAGATTTAAACAACACATCGGAGGTGTTATTAAAGAACGAACGAAAAACTCTACTTGAGAGTTAAACAATACATAAAGGGTGGGATAAACAACAAGCGAACAACACCACTAGAGATAAACAACACATCAAAGGTGGGATAATGTCAAGCGAAGAAGTCTATTAGATTTAAACAATACATAGAAGGAGTAAAAGTATCAAGCGAAGAACTCTACTTGAGAGTTAAACCACACACATAAGAGTGGGATAAACAACAAATGTAAAATTCTACTCGAGAGTTAAACAACACAATAAAGAGTGGGATAATTACAAATGGAGAAGTCGATTTGAGATTTAAACAACACATCGGAGGTAATAAAATAACAAAGCGAAAAACTCTACTTGAGAGTTAAACAATACATAAAAAGTGGGATAAACAACAAGCGAACAACACCACTCTGAGATAAACAACACATCAAAGGTGGGATAATGTCAAGCGAAGAAGTCTATTGAGATTTAAACAATACATAGAAGGAGTAAAGAGTATCACAAGCGAAGAACTCTGCTTGAGAGTTAAACCACACACATAAAGTGGGATAAACAACAAATGTAAAATTCTACTGAGAGTTAAACAACAGAATAAAGGTGGGATAATTACAAATGGAAGTCGATTTGAGATTTAAACAACACATCGGAGGGTAATAAAATAACAAGCGAAAACTCTACTTGAGAGTTAAACAATACATAAAAGGAGTGGGATAAACAACAAGCGAACAACACCACTCGAGAGATAAACAACACATCAAAGGTGGGATAATGTCAAGCGAAGAAGTCTATTGAGATTTAAACAATACACAGAAGGAGTAAGAGTATCACAAGCGAAGAACTCTGCTTGAGAGTTAAACCACACATAAGGAGTGGGATAAACAACAAATGTAAAATTCTACTGAGAGTTAAACAACACAATAAAGGTGGGATAATTACAAATGGAGAAGTCGATTTGAGATTTAAACAACACATCGGAGGGTAATAAAATAACAAGCGAAAAACTCTACTTGAGAGTTAAACAAAACATAAAAGGGTGGGATAAACAACAAGCGAACAACACTCTGAGATAAACAACACATCAAAGGTGGGATAATGTCAACGAAGAAGTCTATTAGAGATTTAAACAATACACGAAGGAGTAAAGAGTATCACAAGCGAAGAACTCTACTTGAGAGTTAAACCACACATAAAGAGTGGGATAAACAACAAATGTAAAATTCTACTCGAGAGTTAAACAACCTGAATAAAGGTGGGATAATTACAAATGGAGAAGTCAATTTGAGATTTAAACAACACATCGGAGGGTAATAAAATAACAAGCGAAAAACTCTACTTGAGAGTTAAACAATACACAAAAAAGTGGGATAAACAACAAGCGAACAACACCACTCGAGAGATAAACAACACATCAAAGGTGGGATAATGTCAAGCGAAGAAGTCTATTGAGATTTAAACAATACATAGAAGGAGTAAGAGTATCACAAGCGAAGAACTCTACTTGAGAGTTAAACCACACACATAAGAGTGGGATAAACAACAAATGTAAAATTCTACTCGAGGTTAAACAACACAATAAAGGTGGGATAATTACAAATGGAGAAGTCAATTTGAGATTTAAACAACACATCGGAGGGTAATAAAATAACAAGCGAAAACTCTACTTGAGAGTTAAACAATACAAAAGGAGTGGGATAAACAACAAGCGAACAACACCACTCGAGATAAACAACACATCAAAGGAGTGGGATAATGTCAAGCGAAGAAGTCTATTAAAGATTTAAACAATACATAGAAGGAGTAAGAGTATCACAAGCGAAGAACTCTACTTGAGAGTTAAACCAAACACATAAGGAGTGGGATAAACAACAAATGTAAAATTCTACTCGAGTTAAACAACACAATAAAGGTGGGATAATTACAAATGGAGAAGTCAATTTGAGATTTAAACAACACATCGGAGGGTAATAAAATAACAAGCGAAAAACTCTACTTGAGAGTTAAACAAAACATAAAGGAGTGGGATAAACAACAAGCGAACAACACCACTCAGAGATAAACAACACATCAAAGGGTGGGATAATGTCAAGCGAAGAAGTCTATTAGATTTAAACAATACATAGAAGGGTAAGAGTATCACAAGCGAAGAACTCTACTTGAGAGTTAAACCACACACATAAGGAGTGGGATAAACAACAAATGTAAAATTCTACTCAGAGTTAAACAACACAATAAAGGGTGGGATAATTACAAATGGAGAAGTCAATTTGAGATTTAAACAACACATCGGAGGGTAATAAAATAACAAAGCGAAAAACTCTACTTGAGAGTTAAACAATACATAAAAGAGTGGGATAAACAACAAGCGAACAACACCACTCTAGAGATAAACAACACATCAAAGGTGGGATAATGTCAACGAAGAAGTCTATTGAGATTTAAACAATACATAGAAGGAGTAAGAGTATCACAAGCGAAGAACTCTACTTGAGAGTTAAACCACACACATAAGGAGTGGGATAAACAACAAATGTACAATTCTACTCGAGAGTTAAACAACACAATAAAGGTGGGATAATTACAAATGGAGAAGTCAATTTGAGATTTAAACAACACATCGGAGGGTAATAAAATAACAAGCGAAAAACTCTACTTGAGAGTTAAACAATACATAAAAGAGTGGGATAAACAACAAGCGAACAACACCACTCGAGAGATAAACAACACATCAAAGGTGGGATAATGTCAAGCGAAGAAGTCTATTAGAGATTTAAACAATACATAGAAGGAGTAAAGTATCACAAGCGAAGAACTCTACTTGAGAGTTAAACCACACACATAAGAGTGGGATAAACAACAAATGTAAAATTCTACTCGAGTTAAACAACCTGAATAAAGGTGGGATAATTACAAATGGAAATCGATTTGAGATTTAAACAACACATCGGAGGGTAATAAAATAACAAGCGAAAAACTCTACTTGAGTTAAACAATACATAAAGGAGTGGGATAAACAACAAGCGAACAACACCACTCTGAGATAAACAACACATCAAAGGTGGGATAATGTCAAGCGAAGAAGTCTATTAGAGATTTAAACAATACACGGAAAGGTAAGAGTATCAAGCGAAGAACTCTGCTTGAGAGTTAAACCACACACATAAGAGTGGGATAAACAACAAATGTAAAATTCTACTCGAGAGTTAAACAACACAATAAAGGGTGGGATAATTACAAATGGAGAAGTCGATTTGAGATTTAAACAACACATCGGAGGTAATAAAATAACAAGCGAAAAACTCTACTTGAGAGTTAAACAATACATAAAGGAGTGGGATAAACAACAAGCGAACAACACCACTCTGAGATAAACAACACATCAAAGGTGGGATAATGTCAAGCGAAGAAGTCTATTGAGATTTAAACAATACATAGAAGGAGTAAGAGTATCACAAGCGAAGAACTCTACTTGAGAGTTAAACCACACACATAAGGAGTGGGATAAACAACAAATGTAAAATTCTACTCGAGAGTTAAACAACACAATAAAGGGTGGGATAATTACAAATGGAGAAGTCGATTTGAGATTTAAACAACACATCGGAGGGTAATAAAATAACAAGCGAAAAACTCTACTTGAGAGTTAAACAATACATAAAAGGTGGGATAAACAACAAGCGAACAACACCACTCAGAGATAAACAACACATCAAAGGTGGGATAATGTCAAAGCGAAGAAGTCTATTAAAGATTTAAACAATACATAGAAGGTAAAGAGTATCACAAGCGAAGAACTCTACTTGAGAGTTAAAACACACATAAGGAGTGGGATAAACAACAAATGTAAAATTCTACTCGAGAGTTAAACAACACAATAAAGGTGGGATAATTACAAATGGAAATCGATTTGAGATTTAAACAACACATCGGAGGTAATAAAATAACAAGCGAAAAACTCTACTTGAGAGTTAAACAATACATAAAGGAGTGGGATAAACAACAAGCGAACAACACCACTCAGAGATAAACAACACATCAAAGGGTGGGATAATGTCAAGCGAAGAAGTCTATTAGAGATTTAAACAATACATAGAAGGAGTAAGAGTATCACAAGCGAAGAACTCTACTTGAGAGTTAAACCACACACATAAGGTGGGATAAACAACAAATGTAAAATTCTACTCGAGTTAAAACAAGAATAAAGGTGGGATAATTACAAATGGAGAAGTCAATTTGAGATTTAAACAACACATCGGAGGGATAATAAAATAACAATAGAAAAACTCTACTTGAGAGTTAAACAATACATAAAGGAGGGGGCATAAACAACAAAACAACAACACCACTCGAGAGATAAACAACACATCAAAGGGTGGGATAATGTCAAGCGAAGAAGTCTATTAGAGATTTAAACAATACAGAAGGAAAGAGTATCACAAGCGAAGAACTCTACTTGAGAGTTAAACCACACACATAAGGAGTGGGATAAACAACAAATGTAAAATTCTACTCGAGAGTTAAACAACCTGATAAAGGTGGGATAATTACAAATGGAGAAGTCGATTTGAGATTTAAACAACACATCGGAGGGTAATAAAATAACAAATGAAAAACTCTACTTGAGAGTTAAACAATACATAAAAGGAGTGGGATAAACAACAAGCGAACAACACCACTCTGAGATAAACAACACATCAAAGAGGTGGGATAATGTCAAGCGAAGAAGTCTATTGAGATTTAAACAATACAGAAAAGAGTAAAGTATCAAGCAAAGAACTCTACTTCTGAGTTAAACCACACACATAAGGAGTGGGTTAAACAACAAATGTAAAATTCTACTAGAGTTAAACAACACAATAAAGGTGGGATAATTACAAATGGAGAAGTCAATTTGAGATTTAAACAACACATCGGAGGGTAATAAAATAACAAATGAAAAACTCTACTTGAGAGTTAAACAATACATAAAGGTGGGATAAACAACAAAGCGAACAACACCACTCGAGAGATAAACAACACATCAAAGGTGGGATAATGTCAAGCGAAGAAGTATTGAGATTTAAACAATACATAGAAGGTAAAAGTATCACAAGCGAAGAACTCTGCTTGAGAGTTAAACCACACACATAAGAGTGGGATAAACAACAAATGTAAAATTCTACTCGAGTTAAACAACAGAATAAAGGAGTGGGATAATTACAAATGGAGAAGTCGATTTGAGATTTAAACAACACATCGGAGGGTAATAAAATAACAAGCGAAAAACTCTACTTGAGAGTTAAACAATACATAAAGGAGTGGGATAAACAACAAACGACCAACACCACTGTAGAGATAAACAACGCATCAAAGGAGTGGGATAATGTCAAACGAAGAAGTATATTCGAGATATAAACAATAGACAGAAGGAGTAAGAGTATCACAAACGAAGAACTCTACTTGAGAGTTAAACCACACACATAAGTATTGGGATAAACAACAAATGTATAATTCTACTCGAGAGTTAAACAACAGAATAAAGGAGTGGGATAATTACAAATGGAGAAGTCAATTTGAGATTTAAACAACACATCGGAGGGGTAATAAAATAACAAACGAAAAACTCTACTTGAGAGTTAAACAATACATAAAAGTGGGATAAACAACAAGCGAACAACACCACTCTGAGATAAACAACACATCAAAGGGTGGGATAATGTCAAACGAAGAAGTCTATTCGAGATTTAAACAATACAAAGAAGGAGTAAGAGTATCACAAACGAAGAACTCTACTTGAGAGTTAAACCACACACATAAGTATTGGGATAAACAACAAATGTATAATTCTACTCGAGAGTTAAACAACAGAATAAAGGAGTGGGATAATTACAAATGGAGAAGTCAATTTGAGATTTAAACAACACATCGGAGGGGTAATAAAATAACAAATGAAAAACACTACTTGAGAGTTAAACAAAACATAAAAGGAGTGGGATAAACAACAAACGAGCAACACCACTGTAGAGATAAACACCGCATCAAAGGAGTGGGATAATGTCAAATGAAGAAGTCTATTCGAGATTTAAACAATACACAGAAGGAGTAAGAGTATCACAAACGAAGAACTCTACTTGAGAGTTAAACGACACACAAAAGGATTGGGATAAACAACAAATGTATAATTCTACTCGAGAGTTAAATAACAGAATAAAGGAATGGGATAATTACAAATGGAGAAATCAATTTGAGATTTAAACAACACATTCGAGGGGTAATAAAATAACAAACGAAAAACTTTACTAGAGAGTTAAGCAAAACATAAAAGGATTGGGATAAACAACAAATGAACAAGACACTGTAGAGATAAACAACACATCAATGGAGTGGGATAATGTCAAACGAAGAAGTCTATTCGAGATTTAAACAATACACAGAAGGAGTAAGAGTATCACAAACGAAGAACTCTACTTGAGAGTTAAACCACACACATAAGGATTGGGATAAACAACAAATGTATGATTCTACTCGAGAGTTAAACAACAGAATAAAGGAGTGGGATAATTACAAATGGAGAAGTCAATTTGAGATTTAAACAACACATCAGAGGGGTAATAAAATAATAAACGAAAAACTCTACTTGAGAGTTATACAATACATAAAAGGAGTGGGATAAACAACAAACGAACAACACCACTCGAGAGATAAACAACACATCAAAGAAGTCGGATAATGTCAAACGAAGAAGTCTATACGAGATTTAATCAATACACAGAAGGAGTAAGAGTATCACAAACAAAGAACTCTTCTTGAGAGTTAAACGACACACATAACGAGTGAGATAAACAACAAATGTTAAATTCTACTCGAGAGTTGAACAACACAATAAAGGAGTGGGATAATTACAAATGGAGAAGTCAATTTGAGATTTAAACAACACATCGGAGGGGTAATAAAATAACAAACGAAAAACTCTACTTGAAAGTTAAACAATACATAAAAGGAGTGGGATAAACAACAAACGAACAACACCACTCGAGAGATAAACAACACATCAAAGAAGTCGGATAATGTCAAACGAAGAAGTCTATACGAGATTTAATCAATACACAGAAGGAGTAAGAGTATGACAAGTGAAGAACTCTACTTGAGAGTTAAACCACACACATAAGGAGTGGGATAAACAACAAATGTAAAATTCTACTCGAGAGTTAAACAACACAATAAAGGTGGG